>CM061229.1:106748022-107363050 GCA_030844895.1 Ambrosia x helenae | reverse complement strand
TTGAGGTAACGACTCGTGTTCGCAGCAGGGTATAATCCTTGGCTCACAACGATGGTTGGTCTATGGTTGTATACACGAATGGCAAGCAATCATACACAATAGACAAAGATATAAGTGGTTCGATCTTGTAAGATCTACGTCCACTGTAAAAGTGATCTATATTAATGAATATGAATAACGATACAAGTGGAAATACAAGTGTGTTCGTTCTTCTTGGCTGGGTTTTTTCGTGGAGAGAAAGGAGGTCAAGTCCTCCTTTTATAGGAGATGCATGGGCCGAGGATTCTGGAGCCCATCCATCCTTCAATGGGCCGGGCCTGGGGACCGGGCCGGTTGGTTGGTAGGCCCACTTAGTTGGATCCTAACCCTTGGTTAGATAAAGTGATCCAAGTTGGGGAGGGCCTCTTCTGATTGGACCACGTGTCACCTCGTGGTTGGCAGGTTGGGAGGTTCTTCGTCCTCCACACACGTGGCGTGCTGTGGATGGTGTGCAGGGGCGTCAGCTGTCAGACGGCTGACCACTTGTCAGCTGACATCTGACGGGAGGAAGCAAGTTGGTGTCCAAGGGGGATGTCTTTGGGTGTTGCCAACTGGTGCCCCTGCGCCTTTGGCGCTGTGGTGTTCCTGGAAGTGATTCTTCCCGTGGAGGCTTTTTTGAATGGCGGGTGGGGTGCGCCTTAGAGCGGTACCCTACCCCTTCAACACACATTAGACGGTCACACATAATTACGAGTCGTGTCATATGGTAAACATACTAACCTTGTCGGGGTGTCGGTGTCCTCATCACGCAGTATCACATTATCTATCTTTTGTTATTCCTACCTTGGTTCTATCTTCTTCTTCGGGTTTGAAGATGAAGAGGCTTATCGCTTATACTTGGCGGTAGTGTACATTGGGGTGGCTTCGGCACACTTTTGAGATCTTTTGGGGATTTGGATATCTCCCCTCTATGCTCTAATGTACATACTTGCCTACACACACACTATCATATACTAGTACTTGTCATAGTACACTCCTGGGTGACTGTTCACTTTGGGATCCCCGTGCGATAATAGTTTCTTTTAGGAATGTGGGTATCGGGTGGTTGGAAGTTCTAGCTAGGAGCACGCCTAGAGGACCATGTAAGCGATTTGTTATTTCGGGTGCACATGAAATCATAAATCGAAATGCATGAAAATCTTGGTGGACTTCGTGTTCGGACTAATGGTCATGCTGGAACCACGTTCTGAATTCGTTTGGTCACTTGTAGCTTGATCTGTTAGTGGTATTGAGTGTCTCGTCTCATGTTTGGCCGAACATGTCTGGTCGCACTGGTGGACGTGCTGGTGGACGCCGTGGTGGCGGCGGGGTCGCAATGGCGGTGGACGAGGTGGTGGGAATATCACCATGACTCAGGCGGAGTTGGAGAACATGTTGCAGCAGTAGTTGAACGTTGCGTTGGCTGCTTTCCAGGCTGCTCAGCAGACCCTGGGAAATACTAATCAGGTGCAGTCTGGGTGCACCTACAAGAAGTTCATGGACTGTAAGCCCCATTTCTTCAATGGGACTGAAGGGGCAGTGGGACTACTTAGGTGGTTGGAGAAGATCGAATCAGTGTTTGCTATGTGTAACTGTCCCGACGCTGATCGCGTCAAGTATGCTTTTGCTACTCTTGAGGGACACGCTTTGACTTGGTGGAACTCCACCACTGCGAATCTTGGCCTGGGTGAGGCCAACGCTATGCCGTGGTCCGAGTTTGTTCAGATGTTGCGGGCGGAGTATTGCCCGAGGGACGAGATCATGAAGTTGGAGCATGAGTTTTGGAATCTGAAGATGGTTGGGTCAGAGATCGAGGAGTTTACTGCTAGACACAACGAGTTGGCTGTGATGTGCCCCGGGTTGGCTACACCGGAGTACCGGAGGATTGAGCACTACGTTGTTGGGCTAGTGCCGGAGATTGCTGGGCTTGTTGCCGCTGCTGATCACACTACCATGTTGGCCACTGTTTGGGCAGCTCACAAGCTGACCAACATGAAGGTTGCTGAGGGAGTTCTACCTCCGAGGGGTGCTGCTGTGAAAGCCCCTGCGGGCAACAAGAGGAAATGGGGAGAGTGCTGGAAAGAACATTGGGTCGTCTCAACAGCAGGTTAAGAGGCAGGACGTTGTGGGAGCGTCATCTGAGCAGAGGACTGGGGGTTATACTGGGAAACTCCCGAAGTGTGGTGAGTGTGGATTTCATCATACGGGTGATTGTGAGAAGTTTCGCTGTCGTAGGTGCCAGCGTTTTGGTCATCATGCTAATGACTGTAGGACTACTCTTCAGCTACAACCGGCACAGGCCACTACTGCTACTACCACTGCTACTGCTACTGCTCCTCAGGGGAGGCAGGGATGTTATCACTGTGGGGAAACTGGACACTTCAAGCGGGATTGTCCTAAGCTGAAGTAAGGGACTACAGGTGGTGCTGGAAACAACGAGGGTGGCAGTCGAGCTGCTCCGGGTCGTTTTTACGTCATTGGCTCTAGGGAGAACCAGGAGGATCCTGATACTGTTACTGGTGAGTTTCTTTTCTTGATTCTCCCTATACTTGTATTCATTCTCATTCACATGGTTTGGCGAATCGTATTCATCATGTGCATTCAGTCCGGTACTTGGTCATTGTTTTGCATTCATGGGTCTGGTGTAGGTCCTTTGGATATGCTACTTGGACGGTACCGGTGTGTTATTTATACCGATCACAGTAGTCTCTAGTAGGCCTTCGACCAGGAGGATTCATTGTTTTGTATTCCTTTGGGGGAGGGCGGTTCCCCGTCATAGAGTATTTGTTGATATCATCTTTCGTTCGTGGTTATCATTTCGTTTGCATTCTGGGAAACGTTACTTGGGTTAGGTCGACACTCATTACTGTCGAAGAGTGAATCTCGGGGCGAGATTCCTTTCAACAGGGGGATGATGTGACACCCGGCATGTTTGGGTCAACATTTTGTAAACACATAAGTCTGCCTTAGCGAAAAACGTTTATTAAACATACTTGACGGGTCAGTAGAGTCGGAACACAGTCCGTAATGTCCAGGGTTCAATGATTCGGGGGATCATTGGTTAATTACACACACGTTACGAGTCCCGTTGTTGGTGAATTACATAAACTAATTAAGTGTATGTGTAGACTAATTGTCGTATGGTGAATTATATGCTTAGATGTGTTTAAATGATGTCTAGATAATCATCCATGCTTAAATATGTTAAACATAGACTAAGGTTGCATGCTCGTATGTTAAGGTGCGTTAAAATGCGTTCAACACACGACAAATTGGAAAACTAGAAAAACGTGAGTCCTGGTTCGACCAAACGAATGGGCGAACCTGGACAATACTCTGGTTCGACCCTTGTCAAAGGGGCGAACTGGGATATGGAAATGAAAAAGTTTCATTCGACCAGAACATGCACATTCGACCCTGTGAAAGGGGCGAATGTGGGTACATTCGCCCAGGTGAAAGGGGCGAATGTGGACATAGTATAAATACCAAACTTTGTCATTTTTCACCATTTCACAACCCTAACCGTCTCAAAACACTCTCTAGCAACTTTAACCATTGGGGAAGGAGTTTTGCTCTTGTTTTCCTATAATCTAACATACAAACATCTTCTACACAAATATCTAAGGTGTGTTCTTCATTCTAAATCATTTTTAAAAACATTTCAATTCATTTTTATTAAACCCCAAGAGTCCAGATCTGATTCAAACATGTTTTCATGGATAAAAACCTTCCTAATATCTTTCTAAACAAAACCTATTCATAAACAATGAGTTTTCATACAAATTAACATGTGTTAATGTTGTTTTATGTAGTGTTATGTATTGTTTGATGATTGATTGCTGCATAGATGTTTTAACAATGATCTAGGACTGTTATTGATGATGATTTATGATTGAGATAGGTTACAATTGATTATTGATGATGTTTGTTCATTTTGGGGATTTTGGGATAGATCCAGGCTTGTTCATGATGATAGTGATAAGGATATGATTGGGGGTTCTTGTTCATGATAATCTGAGTATATTAAGTTGATTATTGATCAATTTCAGAAAGTTTCCTAATTGGGTAAAGATTGCATGCGTTTGATATGACATCTCCATAATTTGCTATTTCGGGTAACTTGTAAAACGAACGGATTTCGGGATAAAATTGGTAGGGTTTTGTAGGAATATGTTGATGATAGTTGACTGCTGTGATTGGTGATGTTTCGTGATGTTTTCGGACCGTTTAGATGCGTTTTGATGCGTTTTATGAAATGTTGATGTAAACGGGCGAACGTGGCTCAAACGGGCGAACGTAGAACAAAACGTGGCTCAAACGGGCGAACGTGGCTCAAACGGGCTATCGTGGAAATGGAAAAACCACATTCGACCATCTGATCTCCGGAATGAGATTTTTGATGCAAACTAAGTGTTTTATGCTTGAAATTTATGTGTTAACTTTATGTGCATGACTAATTGATGTAATGGGTCACCAACGGGATGTCGGGTCGGTGTGGGATGTCCGGTTAACGTTTAAACACACTTTTTAACACACGTAGTCAAGATCTGGACAATCGGGGACTATTTAGCCTTTGGGTTAGTAGTCATCACACTTATGTAAACTCATTAATAGGTTTGTTATTAGTTGGGAGTATCATACACGGGTTGGATCTCTAGTTATCAGGAAGACGCACTCTAAGGTGAGTTTCAACGGCCCCACTCTTTTACTGGTTTTACATTTTCGGGGAGAAAACATGTTGTATTCTTTAAACGCGTGTCAACTATGTTTTCATAAAAGACGTTTAAACTATGTATTCATGAAAGGTGTTCAACTATGTTTTCATAAGAGGCGTTTCAACTATGTAATTCATGAAAGGTGTGTCAACTATGTTTTCATAAAAGGCGTTTCAACTATGTTTTCATGAAGGTGTGTCAACTACGTTTTGGTATTCACGAATTCATTGGGTTTTGGACTATTCATTATGTTTTCAAGTATTCATTATGTTTTAGAGTATTCATTATATTACTATGCGATCTTTGGAAGTCCCGGGGAGAACCATGAATGTGCGGGGATGCACACGGGGGAAATGTGGATAGATCTATTTGGGCTTGACCCGCCCCACTCGTCGACTGAGGTCGGACGGGTGCATGTTGTCTCTTAGGTATTCAGTATTCAGTATTCAGTATTCATTCGGGCACGTATTCAGTATTCACAGTATTCGAGTCCAGTAATGGTTTTCCAATCGCAGTAGTAACAGGTATTCTATGTTTGCATGCATGTGGTCTGGATTGATCATGGGTATTCATTTGGGAGTTAGTATTCATTGGAGTCGGTATTCATTAAAAACCTGTGAACTCACCGGCATTATTTGCTGACGTTCTTAGCATGTTTGTCTCAGGTCGCTAAGGTAGCAGCTGTCGATAGGCGCACGGAGTCTCACGGCGTCTAGGATTCATGTGCATCTCATTTAGTATTTCCAGACTTTCGTACTTTTGATTTCGTGTTGTAATAAAGTTTTACGCTTCCGCAGCGATGGATCATTTATGAAAACTTAATGGTTTGCTTATGTCATTTTTACGTATCATACAGTGTCGTTTATTGTGACCGTTGACTTGGATCCTGGTGTGTCACGCGCCTCGCGGTAAAACCCCGCACGTGGAAATTTGAGGGTGTGACAGATTTAGGGGCGGGGTGTTACAGATGGTATCAGAGCCACTCCTGTGCCGTTCGGATGGTGGGTGCATACCTCATCAGGGACGATGAGACTCTAACCTCATCACGGACGATGAGACTCTAACGGGGGGTGAATGTGACACCCCAGGAAAATCCCACATCGGCCGTGACCAGGAGAGATCCTTGGTTCATAAGTAATGTCTTGCCTCTTATATCACCAACGCGTTTTGGGGCTTAATGTTAATGGATGAGAGGAAAACTCCACAGTTAAGCGTGCTCATGTGGGAGAAATTCTAGGATGGGTGACCTCCTGGGAAGTTTCCACCGGGCACCCAAAAACAAATCCGTGAGCTCTGGATGGGCAAAGCGGACAATATTGGTGGTAAGAGGGGCGGGGTGTTCCATCTACACTTAGCTTTTCAGAACCAATCTTCGCAGCATCGAAGTCCAGCTTCCTCCAGAACACGTCTATCGAGAAGATCTAGATTTCCTCACCTGAAAACGTTCGTGTGATTCAATCTCTCATAAACACGCGAGCCTCTTATTGAAGTGTCAAAACTTCGAAAATTTATTTAAAACAACGGTGACTAGAAGCCCCAACGAAACCAAAGATACACAAGTTGCCTTTACTCAAATCGACTACGCGGTCAAGTACGCGGTTGATTTTGAACATGTTTCGCCGTGCGAATGTTACGCCCTAAACTTTCTTAAGTTTTATTTTATTTTAATGTTTTATGTTTTTATTTAAATTATTTAAATTTGTAGTAGTGTGGTTTTATTTTAATTTAATGTTTTATGTTTTGTTATGAATTTGTAATGTTTGTAGTTTAATTTTATTTTATTTTATGTTTTGTTATGAATTTGTCAAATTAAATAAAAAACATTACATTTAAATATGTTTTGTTATTTTAAATATTTTTTTAAATAAAAATGTAATGTTTTAGTTTATTTAAAAAAAAATTTAGTGATGAAATGTGATGGAATGTGAACACCGCCGCATGGATTTAGTGATGGAATGTGATAGAATGTGAAAGAATGAGGTGGTAGAATCTGATTGGGTGTAATAGTGTGATGGGTGTGATGAGTTTTGCACCACCCCTTGTGGCCTAAGAACTGTGAGAATCAAAGGTGGTAAAAAAATTTATTTTTTTTTTAGAATTTTTTTCCCATGTTCTTAAACATACTTTCTAGATGAATAATACAAAAAAAAATTAATTTTTTTTAGTGTAATTACGTCATTAAAGTAAATACATTAGTTTACACTAGAGTAATTATGTAATTACTCTACACCATTTTTTTTTGTTTTCTTTAGTTTTCAATACTATAATACATGTTTAACAATATGGGAAAAAATCGAAAAATAAATAAAAATAAATACCTCCTTTGATTCTCACAGTTCTTATAAAAAAAACACTTTGTACAGGATCTTTCCCCTATATATATATAATATATATATATATATATATATATATATTATATATATATATATAATATATAGAGTGGGGTTCCTGTACAAAGTGCATTTTTCGTACAAAGTGTGAGAAGCCTATATAGGCATTGTGTTTTAAATTTTAGGCATGATGTTTTATGTTCCTTTGGCATGGTATTATATAGAAAAACACAAAAATTAACAATTTAAAACACTACTTAATGTATTCTCGACATGCAATCTAAAACACCCTATGAAGAAAGTAATCAGTATGTTTTAAATTTAATGTCTAGAATACATTTGATTGTGTTTTAAATTGTAACGTTTGGTGCTTTTCTATATAAATCAATGCAAAAGGAATCAAAAACATTATAGCCAAACTTTAAAACACAATGACTATATAGACTTCTCACACTTTGTACGAAAAATGTACTTTGTACAGGAACCTATACCTATATATATATATATATGTGTGTGTGTGTTGTGTGTGTGTGTGTGTTGAGAGAGGGGGAGATAAATCCGAATAACCCGAACCCGACCAACCCGAGCCTTTAATGGCTCGGTTATCGGGTCACCTTTGCCTAGCCATAAACCCGAACAACCCGACCTGATTAACCCGAAATCCAAAACCCGAACAAGTAATGTATTTTTTCAATTATTGTGTTTTGATTTAGTTTCTTTGGTATCTAAACATTAAGTTTTAGGACTTTCGAACATTATTATATCATATTGCCAGTTAGTGTTTGAATTTTAATGATAATCTTTAAGTAGTATGATGAATATTGCAAAAAAAAATTGATGATAATCTTTAAGTAGCATGATGAATATTGCGAAAAAAAAAATCACTTTTTTTATGTTATATCTAACTTGAAAACCTAACAACTCGGCCCGAACTAACCTGAAACCGAATTACGCAAACTCAAACCAACCTGAACTTTAAATGGTTTGATTATCGGATCACTTTTTTCTCAACTGACCTGAGAAAAACACCCGAACAACACCCCTTGAATCAACTTAAACATAGAGAGTAGTGATTAGAGAATACGACATAAGAGGTGTATAAAATGTAGACACCAGATAATTAAAGGACCAAAAAACAGAAGAGTACAAAAGATTGGCCCTCGTGCAACTCTGGAACACTGGACCATAGTACTAAATGAACACTGTTGTGTTATGGTACGTGTACATACACGATAATAATGCAAGTACTTGTTTTTTTCTAATAAAATAATACATATAAACCCAAACATCTAGTGGTCTATATTGTTTAATGTTTCGTGTTGCTAAACATTCCCTCTTCTTTGCCCGTCTCTTTCTTTTGGTGTGTACCGAATTAATGAACATATGTTCTTTCGGTTGTCGACATCCTTATTAAAAATTAGTTGATGTGTCACTACGCGAACTAAAACATTTGAGACAATGAACCAACTAGCGAATCCGGCTTTGTAACGGTTCTTACATAAAAGATATGTTTGGCTATAAGCTTTTAAGAGTTTCAAGCTTTAAGCTTTTAAGGAAAAAACTTTTACTCAATAAAAAGTCTTGTTTGGTTGAAGAAGCTGAAAGCTTTTAAGTTGGGAGAAAAAACTCTTTAGTGAAAAGCTACTAGTACTAGCGTTTAAAAAAAACTCTACTAGTTACAAGCTTTTAATTAGTAAATGACACAAATTATCCATTCTATTTTAAAATTAAAATACAAACCTTCTTTACAAGCTTTTAATTATGCTCATTTTGGTCATTTTATACATTTTATTAAAATCTCCAGCTACTCTGCCAAACACCAAAATATAATTAAAAAGCTTCCAGCTACCAAGCGTAATTTTCTTTTCTTTTTATAAATTATACCTTAATATTTTTAAAAAGGTGAACTTTTAATTATTAAATGGTGATTTAGTTACCTTACATTGAGTAGAAATGATAGACGTGGCCATTCAATTATTGTGTATTCGGTTCCGTGCACTTAAATTGAATAGGAATGATCGTTTCAATGGATTGAATCAATTAATTTCCATCATTACTTACAATTCAACCCCAGATCTTTTTTAGTTTCATCATTATACCCCTTAACAAAATCGTATTCGTATATTCTTTTTATTTTGCTTTCCACCATTGTTTTCAAGGTAACCTAGAAAGCAATGACAACTCGTTTCCACAAAAGTTGTATATTGTTTTCATATAAAATTCAAAATCACACACACGTGATATCCAATAATAGAATTGTAAGCGAACTAAACATTCAGTGAATTGTTCGCAAACAGTTACATAAAAATATATCGCATACATTCAGTGGCAGATCCAGGAATTTTTTCCAGGGGTTTCCTTTTTCTAAATGCTTCAATCCCATATGATCGTACAGAAAAAAAGTCGGGTCGGTTTGACGATTCGGATCGGATAAAGTTCATTATGTAAATAAAATACGATACAATAATGAAAACTAGTTCTGACCAGGATTGATAACATATTAACATCACTACTCAAACCAACAAGCTCTAGAAATTATACTTAAGACTAAATAACACTTGCATTGTTTCTAAAATAAAAAAGATCATAACAGAGACAATATAAAATGGTTGAATAAATTTTAATTATACTAAAGTTTATGTCAACATAAAAGTTGCAGCAAAGATTCATTTTTGTTCTCTCTTTGTGTGTTACCCATTCTCACATGAGAAGGTATTAAACATTGTATGACATCAAATATATTATTTGCAATGCCCTATGTATTATTCATTTTTCTCAAGATTATGGACAAGAAGTTCCAAATGGTTCTCTAGTTTCTTCTACGTAGGTCCAAAGGAAAATGGTTGAATCCTATATGAGTGTAACTGAACTCTATAATCCTCACTGTGATCAATTGACTGAACTATAAACACAAGCCCCAAATAAGGACTGCAACTGCAAGATGCACAATTTATCAAGCCAAATCAACTGTGTAACAAAAAAAGACAAGTATGTTCTAACATTCTAAGTCTAACAAATAATGAAGCAACTTAAGCAATATCAACTAACTGTAAGAAAATAGATGAGCAAGTGAAATCAACTAAAAGGATGAAAATAATCTAAGTTTGAACACATTAAAACAACACACTATAAATTAACATCACTAATCAATTAATCATAGTATAAAGCATATTATAAATCATACTAAAAGTCTAAAACACAACAAATTGAAACTTAACATGATATCATCAACAAATTAGAACATACCTAAGAAAGTTGGGGGCTACTGGACGACACTGTGGTGGCGGAGGGAGCTGCTCACGACGAGGGTGGAGGTGAGGAGGAGGGAGGCGGGGGCAAGGGCCGGAGGTGTTGAGGATGAATCTCTGATGTTTGACTTGGGGGTTAGTGGGTCACGAGAGGGCAAAGGTGTTTGAAGCATGAAACCCTAAGTTTCTTTAAAAAAAAAAGAAATAAACAAATAAAATAAATAAGGAGTGAGAAAAAAAAACAGGATAAAAATAATAGAGTATGGCCTGACGGGATTCGAACCTGGGATGTGTAGGTTAGAAGGGGAAGGATTAACCATTGAAGCACTTACTTGAGATGGACAATGGTTCCTTTCTAATATTTTAGGGGTTCCTACCCAATTTTTCTATATATAATAACACTAAAAATTTCAAACCGAACGGGTTCCTGGGAACCCCCTTCCGAAGCGTAGATCCGCCCCTGCATACATCCATTCGTTTGATAAATGAACAAACATAAACAAGGAATTTGTTCAATCAATTAATATGAATAAAGCTCGTGTTTGTTCAATTGTGTTCATAAACGTTCGGTAACATATTTGTTTACGTGTGTTTGATTATGTTTATTTATCTTCATTCATTAACCTTTTAAATACCTTATTTTTTTTTTTCTCATTTACCCATTACTATTTAAACAAGAAAGTGGAAACCTATATTATAGGATTCAAGCATTTAACTTTCAGCTTCTCAAGTTCTCTCGAGCTAGCGTATCAGTTTTTCATAAAATGAAATAAATTTCATATAGATTTGTTAAGCCTTTTTATTTGCTAGGCCTCTTTTTTTATAAATTTGCATGAAGATCTATTTAAAAAGAAATGCACTGCAATGGCGTATTTGAATTCTATAAAAGAATCATAAAATCTATTAATACATTGAATGAGCTACGTGACATAATGTGGTGCAAGTATTTTTTTTTTTTTTTAATTTTTGTTTTTAATCAAATCTATAGCAATAAATCCTACATGACACTCAAATAGGACATCCTCCCCTTTGAGTAAAAAAAATTAAAACAAAATTGGATTTTTCTCTCTCATGTTTCCTCCCATAATTTTTAAACATTAATATCTTTTATATACCAGATTTTTTAAAGAAAAAAAATTACACCAAATTAACGAATGTTTTATTATCTTTTTAACGAGTACCATAGTGTTATATAAAAAAACGGAGAAAAAAACGACTATTTTTTTATGGGGTTCCTTAATCATGTATATGCAAGTCACTAATTATGTTCAACTCAGTGGCAAAACAATTGTAGTCAAAGGTTCCTTCTAAAAAAGTCAATGATTTGAGCCCGCTATAAATGAATTTAGGCTATGTTTGGCAAAGAGCTTTTAAGAACTTTTATGAGTTTCAAGTTTCAAACTTTTAAGAAAAAACTCGTACTCAATAAAAAATCTTGTTTGGTTGAAAAAGCTTGAAGCTTTTAGGTTAGGAGAAAAAAACTATATATTGAAAAGCTACTAGTACTAGTGTTTAAGAAAAATTTATACTTGTTACAAACTTTTAATGAGTAAATGACACAAATACCTATTCTATCATAAAAAAAACATGCATACAAGCTTTTAGTTAATGTCCATTTTGGTCATTTTATACATTTTATTAAAAATTTCAGCTACTCTCTCAAACACCAAAATATATTTAAAAACCTACAGCTGTCACACCCTCAAATTACCACTTGCGGAATTTTACCACGAGGCGCATGACAAACCAGGATCCAAGTCAACGATCACAATAAACGACTCTATATGAAATACGTAAAACCATAAACAACGATTTTTATAAGCGGAAGCATTTAAAAAGAATTTAATCAGCTACAATAGTATTCCAAAGTATTCAAAACACTTTATTTCAAAATGTGCAACTAAGCCTAGACGCCAATGCAGACCCGTGCGCCTAGTTCCATTTGTTGCTACCTTAGCGACCTGAGAAAAACATGCCAAAAAGATGTCAACATATAATGCTGGTGAGTTCACAGGTTTGTTCAATATGTTACCAAAACGTTACCATGTCCATACTATATCAATGTTATCAAGTACGCTAGCTAGGCGTATGTTTTATTACTACTACGATTGGAAACCATTACTAGACACGTTTAGCAATGTTTAGCATGTTTAAGCAGCCCGTATGTTCAGCATGATACCAATGTTCCTGTTCGAGACAACATGCACCCGCCCGGCCCTCCAAGCCGACGAGTGGGGCAGGTCACGCCCAATAGATCTATCCACATTTCCCCGTTGTGCATCCCCGCACATTCATGGTTTCCCCCGGGACTTCCAAAGATCGTATAGCAATACAAAGTTAAAAACCATAGTATGACATATGTTACCAAAATAGTTTAGCGCATGTTTTCTCCCCCAAAAGTTAAAGCAGTAAAAGTGGGGCCGTGAACTCACCTTAGATAGCGTTCTTCGGTTATAAGTAAAGATGTTAAGCCCTTGATAATCCCTCTACCGGTGATCTATCAAAATGTTCACATAAGTGTTCCGACTAATAACCATAAGGTTATCTAGTCCCCGATTGTCCAGATCGTATCTAAGTATGTTTTAAAACGTGTTTAAATGTTTAACCGACACACTAGACCGACCCGACATTCCGTTGGTGACCCATTACCCTAACTAATCAAGTACACATAGATTACACACAAGGTTCAAGCATAAAACACTTAGTTTGTATCAAAAATCTCATTTCTGCATCAGAACGGTCGAACCAGTCAGTTTAAGTCTCCTTCGCCCGTTTTAAGTCTCCTTCGCCCGTTTTGTATTTCGTTCGACCGTTTGATGCCTCCTTCGACCGTTCTGCCACTTTCGTCCAACAAAACCCAGGTTCGACCCTGGATTCTCTCCTTCGCACCTCGATCGGTCGAAGGAGTCCAGGTTCGCCCCTGTTGTGCAAATTTTCCTAAAAACGCTTCAAACACATTCAAAACGACTCGAAACATCATCAAACACAGCAGTCCAGCATGAATAACTTATCCCTACAAAACCCCACCGATTTCCCCCAATAATACGTTCATTTCAGCCCTTTCCCAAAATGGTAAAATTATGGAAATGTCACTATCATGCATGGATTATTTACCCAATTTGGAAACTTTTGAAATCGATCCGTATTCAACTTAAAATGCTCAGTTTGTCGAGTGTTCGATCTTTCCCTATTAGTTCTATTGATCATAAATATCATGCATCAAGTCTAGATTCGTTAAAACCCCCAAATACCCATAATATCATCATTTATCCAATCCTAACCCTAACAAACAATAATCTAGCATCAATAACAATCCTATATCAGGTTTCTATCATAGATACAGCAGCAAATCATTGAACAACACATAACACCACATAATACACAATTTACATATGTTTATCATCATGAAAACCTATGTCAAATGATAATGTTTTGGTTTAGAAAGATGTTTAAAAGGTTTTTAATCATAAAAACACCCTTAGAACAGATCCGGACAATTAGGGTTAGATGAAAACGAATTAAAATGCTTTTAAAAAGGTTTAGGATTAAGAACACACCTTGGATTCTTGTTTAGATGTTGTAGATAGGTTAGATTATGAAAAAGAGGAGCAAAAACTCCTTCCTTAGTGATTAAGATCGTTTGAGAGTGTTTTGGGACGGTTAGGGTTTGTGAAATGATGAGAAATGACAAAGTTTGGTATTTATACTAATCCTCCTTCGCCCCATATCAATGGTCGAAGGTGGCCTCCTTCGACCCTTCCACAGGGTCGAATGAGCCCTGTCCTGGTCGAAGGGAATTCTTTCAATTCCACACCCCAGGTTCGCCCATTTACAAAGGGTCGAACCAACCAACATGTTCTCCTTCGACCACTCGAAGTGGTCGAACCAGAACTCATGTTTAACTAGTTTTCCAGTTTGTCGTGTTTAACGCATTCTAACACATCTTAACACATAAGCATGCATCCTTAGTCTATATTTAACATATTTAAGCATAGATAATCATTTACACATCATTTAAACACATCTATGTACATAATCCACCACACGACCCATAATCTACGCATATACTTAATTAGTTCATGTAATGTCACCAACAACGGAACCCGGTACTAGTGTATTACCAAAACGACTCCCAATGATCCTCCAGATCTTGCACCCCGGACAATCCTAACTTGACCCGACTCAACTAACCCAGTTAAGTCCGTTTATAAACGTTTCTCGCTAAGGTAGACTTAGATGTTACT
The DNA here is from genome assembly GCA_030844895.1 of Ambrosia x helenae. Lineage (NCBI taxonomy): Eukaryota > Viridiplantae > Streptophyta > Magnoliopsida > Asterales > Asteraceae > Ambrosia > Ambrosia x helenae. Next base: position 107,348,495 of record CM061229.1, on the reverse strand, counting down.
AATATGTTTAAGCCAAACATGCCGGGTGTCGCATCATCCCCACGTTGAAAGAATTTTCGTCCCGAAAATTGCGCAAAGCCCCAAAAGAAAGAACCGAAAATGAACAGAACGAAAAGAAAATTACCGGATGTCACATCATCCCCACGTTGAAAGGAATCTCGACCCGAGATTCATTCCGCTTCCGCAGTAACATGCCTCGATTCAAACGCGCGTTTCAGAAAAAGATGAGGATATTTAGTTTTCATCTGATCCTCCCGTTCCCATGTGAACTCCGGTCCACGATTCGAGTTCCAACGGACTTTAACGATGCGGATTTTACTCCGACGAAGGCTACGAATCTTGTAGTCGAGAATCTCGACAGGTTCCTCCACAATGTGAAGACGATCATCAACCTTGATCTCCTCCAGTGGTACAATGAGAGATTCATCAGCCAAACACTTCTTCAAGTTAGACACATGGAAGACGTTGTGCACACTACCGAGCTCCGCCGGTAAGTCAAGTCTGTATGCCACCGGTCCAATCCGATCCAGGATTGCGAATGGTCCGACATAACGAGGGTTAAGCTTGCCACGCTTTCCAAAGCGTATGACGCCCTTCCATGGTGAAACTTTCAGAAGTACCCTGTCCCCAACCTGGAACTCTAAAGGTTTTCGACGGCGATCGGCATAGCTCTTCTGACGATCCCGAGCAGCAGCCAAACGCTGACGAATCTGTACTATTTTCTCCGAAGTTTCGTACACAAGTTCCGGACCAGTGAGCTGGCTCTCGCCCACCTCGGCCCAACAAAGTGGTGATCGACATTTCCGTCCGTAAAGAGCCTCGAACGGAGCTGCCTTGATACTAGAGTGATAGCTGTTGTTGTAAGAGAACTCCACTAATGGCAGGTGGATCTCCCAACTTTTGCCGAAATCGATAACACACACCCGGAGCATGTCTTCCAAGGTTTGAATCGTCCGCTGTCCATCAGTTTGCGGATGATAAGCCGTACTTATATCCAACTGAGTGCCCAAAGCCTTGTGCAGAGCCTTCCAGAAACGCGAAGCAAAATGAGAATCACGATCAGAGATAATAGAGACAGGCACCCGTGCCGAGCAACCACCTCCTTAAGGTAAAGTCGATCCAACCGCTCGAGTCCATCGGTTTCCTTAATAGGTATGAAATGTGCCGATTTTGTCAGCCGGTCAACAATCACCCCAGATCATATCATAACCACTAGGTGACCTTGGCAGCTTGGTGACAAAATCCATCGTGATTCGCTCCCACTTCCATTCCGGAACCTCTGGTTGTTGCAGGAGACCAGACGGCCTCTGATACTCCACCTTGACTTTAGCACAAGTCAAACATTTGCTGACATAAGAAGCTATATCGGCTTTCATGTTTGGCCACCAATAAAGTTTCTTCAAATCCTGATACATCATATCGGAGCCAGGGTGAATAGAATACCGGGATTTGTGAGCTTCATCCAAAACAAGCTCGCGCAATCCCCCGAACAATGGGACCCAAACACGTCCCGCAAAATAGTGTAAGCCATTGGTCCTGAGCTCAAGATGCTTGTCAGCACTGTGCATAGTCTCAGCCTTAAGGTTTTCCTCCTTCAAGGCTTCCAACTGTGCAGAACGGATTTGGTCAGGCAACGACGAATGAATGGTGAGCTGTAAGGCTCGAACACGACGAGGATTCGCAGACTCCTTCCTGCTCAAGGCGTCCGCCACAACGTTCGCCTTGCCAGGATGGTATTTGATAGCACAGTCATAATCGTTTAGGAGTTCAACCCAGCGACGCTGCCGCATGTTCAAACACCTTCTGGTCGAAAATATGCTGAAGACTCTTGTGATCGGTATATACTTCACACTTGGTACCGTATAAGTAATGTCTCCAGATTTTCAACGCAAAGACTACCGCACCCAGTTCCAAGTCATAAGTAGTGTAGTTCTTCTCATGAACTTTGAGTTGACGAGAAGCATAAGCAATAACCTTCCCGCGTTGCATCAACACGCAACCGAGACCACGAATAGAAGCGTCACAGTACACAACGAAGTCATCCGTACCCTCTGGTAAGGATAAGATAGGCGCAGAACAAAGTTTTAAGCTTCAGCATCTGAAATGCTGATTCCTGCGGTTCACCCCAGTCGAACTTTCGGTCCTTCTGGGTAAGAGTAGTGAGGAGTTGAGGATCTTCGAAAATCCCTCAATGAAACGACGATAATAACCCGCAAGACCTAGGAATTGCCGCACCTCAGATGGCGTCTTTGGTGCTTCCCAGTCCTTAATAGCTTCGATCTTAGCCGGTTCGACATGAATTCCCAGTTCATTCACCACATGTCCTAGGAATTGAACTTCACGTAACCAAAAATCACACTTTGAGGATTTAGCATACAACTGCTCCTATCTCAAAAGTTCCAAGACCAACCGTAGATGTTCCTCATGATCCGCCTTGTTCTTGGAGTAAATCAGAATATCGTCAATGAACACGATGACGAACTTGTCAAGGTAAGGTTTGCAAACGTGGTTCATTAAATCCATGAACACCGCCGGTGCGTTAGTGAGACCAAAAGGCATGACCAAGAACTCAAAATGGCCATAACGAGTGCGAAATGCGGTCTTCTGAATGTCAGCTTCCCTGACGTGCAACTGGTGATAACTGAACCGCAAATCAATCTTCGAATAGTAGCTGGAGCCCTGAAGCTGGTCAAAGAGATCATCAATGCGAGGAAGAGGATAACGATTCTTGATGGTCACTTTGTTCAGCTCACGATAATCAATACACATGCGAAGACTTCCATCCTTCTTCTTCACAAACAAAATAGGAGCTCCCCACGGGAAGAACTTGATCGGATGAAACCCTTTTCCAAGAGTTCCTGCAACTGGCTGGACAACTCTTGCATCTCGGGAGGTGCACGACGATACGGAGCTCGGGCAATAGGAGCTGCGCCCGGAGTAAGATCAATACCAAACTCAACCTGACAATGGGGAGGAAGACCAGGTAAATCATCAGGAAACACATCAGGAAAGTCACGAACCACCGAAATATCCTCGATCTTCTTCTCATCGTCAATAGAAACGTTAACAAGCGCCAGAATGGCCGAACAGCCCTTCCGAAGGTACTTACGGGCTTTCATGCTAGAAATGATACTCAGCGGAGCACCACTTTTCTCGCCACGAACCGAAAGAATCTCTCCATCAGGGAGAGGGATCCGAATAACCTTGTCGAAACAAACGATCTCCGCACGATACAACGATAACCAATCCATGCCGACCACGACATCAAAACTACCCAGGGGTACCGGCATAAGGTCAATGGGGAAGGACAAACCCGACAGTTCCAAGCGACATTCCCTAAGGGTGTGTGTCGCTTCGATTTTCTTACCATCAACCAACTTTATTAAGTACTTAGCCTAAAAGGTGTGGGTACTATATCTAGCAATCGACTAATGTCCAAAGATACGAAACTCTTATCGGCACCAGAATCAAACAAGACAGAAACATAGCGATCATTAAGAAGGAACGTACCGGTAACTGTGTCTGGATCCTGCCTAGCCTCCGCAGATCCAATGACGAAAGCACGTGCAGTCCTGCCTCCGCCGCCGTTGTTCCCGTTACCGTTACCGCCCCTCCCATTATCGCCCTGCTTCAGTTTAGGACATTCACGCTTGAAGTGTCCCGCATCACCACAGTTATAACACCCCTGCTGTAACGCCCAACGTTTCTCGAATAATATAATAATAATATTTTATTCATAAGACGATGCGTTAGTTCGTTAACAATAATATCAAAAAAAAATACATTCTTAATTCAGTAATAAATTTAATTATTTAAATTCGCCAAATAACGCGTTTGTAAATAATATCGTACTTGAAAACCGACCAATATCCTTGTAAATTTCTAAACGCGACTAAAAAGATAATATAACAATATATATAGTCCAACCACTCGTTTTAAGTCGGTTTACATAAATAAATTTAACAAAGTATCTATTTTAGCGGTTAAACGAGTTTAATTCATAACGAGACCCGAGTCAGTAGCGTGTTCGTATACGCGGTGTCCACTAACTCACCTAACAAACCCTACCTATTTAAATCATCTTCTTCTTCTTCCTTCATCTCCTACCCATCTTCTTCCTTATCATAACCCTAGCCACCACCACCATTAAACTCACCTACCTCCTCCTCCCTCACTCCTCCTTTCCATCTCAAACCCTTCCTCATCCCTCTGCTCCGGCCGCCGCCACACAGACAACCACCACCTCATTGCCGCTGCCAACCACCAACAACCACCATTAAAACCCCTCTCTTTCCTTCTTCCACTCTAATCGACGGCCCTGCAACCTCTTCCCTCCTCTCCCACGAAGCTGACCCGAGTCCCCCTCTTCCTTCTCTGACAAGCAGCGGCGGCAGCACCACAACCACCGGCCGCCGCTCCTTTTCTCCTCACCCCCTCGTCCCTGTTACCACAGCAATGAACAACGACAACACCATCAGTCATTACGGGCCGAGTTGCAGGTTCTGAACAGGTACACCAGGGTGTATCCTCTTGTCGTGTTCTGGTCCCTACCTCTCCCTTCTCATCTCTTTTTAACAACAGATGGTTCCAGGTTCGTGTTATTGTCTGGTTCCGGTCAGATCTGGACAATCGATTCTAGATGAAGGGGGGCTCGTTTTGATAATTGGTGGTGACTGCAACTGTGGTTCGTTTTGTGTGAGTTCCCATTTGTTTCGGGTTATGCCCGTTTCAGACTTGGTCAAGATTCAATTCAGTTAACATCAGTCAACCATGGTCAACCTTCGGTCAAACATTCCAGATCTGGTCAACACGTATTTCAAGACAGGAACGTGTCGGTTCGTGAGACTTTAACAAGAAGGTATAACACGCCTTAAGTTATTATTATTATTTTTTTTTCCCTTTCAATTATATCGTATATGTATATGACTCATAAAAGCTAGCGAACCGAACCTACTTGTGACGAATCATTAAGTTGTAAAGATATTTGTTCAAATATATATTTGGATATATAAACTTTTTTTTGCGAAACATATATTTCTTAACTTTAAGAAGTTGGTTAGTTGGTGTCGCGTGTTATAGAAATAGACAAGTAATATGTTAGTAATATATGGGACATTGGATTAGCCGAAGTGTATAATACCTAGTGTATAGTTATAATTATATAAAAAAAAAAACAAACGACTATTCAAGTTTTAAAACTAATCGAATTATTATTTTGTTTTCGGACTATCGATTAATGACTAACTTATAGTTATGCGTATTATTATGACGACTATCAAATGTTGGACTATATATTTATTTTACTTGTCGAAAAGTTTAGTTCCTCGTCTGTTTTATAATGAGTAAACACTTGTCGTGTCAAAGAGCTTAGTCAAATTATGTGTCGTCAAATTGAACAATTGATTTTTGGGAAAATATAGACAACTTGAGTTGTCTGGTTTCTTACAAAAACAGAGGAGACTCTGCCCAAATTTTTACAAAATATAACTATAACTTTGTACAAAAGAAACTATGTTTTACAAATAAACGCTATTCAAACTTTATTTCGTCATAAAAGCGTACATAAATAAACATAATGCATATATCATCCGGTCTTCGAAACAAACTAAACGTGAGTCATGTTACATGTACATCATCTTCACTATCCTAAGTACCCTTTTACAAATAGTCTCAAGTCGCGAAATCCTAAATATATCATAATAAGGTATATATTTTATATAACAATACATTCACATATTTTCGAGAAATCAAAACCAAATCCTATCGGTTCGTTAAGTTATAAATACTTTAAGACGAGTATTTGTTTACAATACGAGTCTAGGTAGTTAAATCAACTATCTTTACAACCAAGAAACGAAACAAGCGTATTTGCATTAGAATTTAAGGCATCGTTTATTTGTAATAGGATACAAGAGTTCAATTTATCCAAGTTCAGATTTGTTGCTACTTGCTAGTACTTGCACAGTGAATTTTCAGGTGAGTTTACGTAACCATGTTTATGCGATTCTTTATACTTGCAACATTCTTAAGCAATTCTACATGCATGTCTAGTTGTAAACTTTAATGCCTCATGAATTAGACAACAACAGTTTCAACGAGTTTCAACGAGTTTCAACATTACATAATCATTAGCTATGGCCAAGCCGGCGATACTCAATAATAGATCTATTGGATTGACAATCCCACCCGGATACGCGTACCTCCTACATAGGTAGCGTGGGTGATTGTTATCGTTCCAACATATTATTAAGGTGAACCGTGGATGACGGGATGGACCTAAACTAGTCGGAGGTTTGATTATGTCGATTCAACATATTATGCTTATTCATGTAGACTTAAACTTACGATAGACATATGAATTGCTAAACTTTTATACTTAAACTATTTGCTTGACATGGCTTATGTATTCTCACCAACTTCTAGTTGACCCCCCCCCCATTTTTCCAAACTCAATAGGAAATAACGATGCTTGAAGTTTAGAGCTAGCATGAGGAGACAATTTGAAGTTTATGCTTTGTTTGGCTATTTGATGTATTAGATTTCATTCAAGTTATTTAATGTAATTCAATATGGTAATAAAGGATTATGTAAACATATGTTTTACCATGAGCTACTGAACAATCATTCATACGTGGCACCTCGATGTTTCCGCCATCGGTTGGGGTGTTACACCTGCCTCCCCTGAGTCCCCTGAGCAGCAGGAGCAGGAGTAGCCGCAGGAGTCTGAGTTGGGGTGAGTGCCACCCTGCAATCCTTAGCATGGTGCCCCAACTGATGGCACCGATGACAACGAGCCCTATCGCAACCCCAGAATGGTGAAAACCACACTTGTTGCACTTGGGATGCTTCCCAACATACCCACCCGTCTTCTGCCCAGAAGAAGACCCAGATGAATCAAACTTCTTTGCCGGCTGAGCTGGCACAACACTCTTCCCCACATTATCCCACTTCCTCTTGTTCCCTTCAGTAACCTTCACAGCAGCACCCTTAGGAGGCAAAACACCTTCTGCCACCTTCAGGTTAGTCATCCGATGAGCTGATCGGACAACTTCAGCAATGGTGGGAAGGTTCCCAGCAGCCACCAACCCCGCAATCTCCGGCACCAGTCCAGACACATAGTGCTCGATCCTCCTGTACTCGGGTGTGTGCAAATCAGGGCACAACACCGCCAGCTCATTCCTCCTCACAGTGTATTCTTCAATCTCAGACCCAACCATCTTGTAGCTCCAGACCTCATGCTCTAATTTATGTATCTCCTCTCACGGACAGTACTCACCTCTCAACAGCTGCACAAACTCCGCCCAAGGCATAGCAATAGCCTCCCCTAATCCCATGTTCTGAGTAGTAGCATTCCACCACGACAGTGCACGCCCCTCAAACGTTGCAGTAGCATACTTCACCCGGTCCCCAGCAGGACAGTTACACATAACGAACACAGACTCAACCTTCTCCAGCCATCGGAGCAGTCCCACCGCTACCTCAGTTCCAGCGAAGTTATGGGGCTGACAGTCCCGAAACTTCTTATAAGAGCACTGAGGTGGTGGTGGATTGGCACCCATACCTGAAACACGGTACACGAGTAAAACACAAACGAAAGGACACGAAACCCAAAAATGAGGCAAGGTCGACAGAAATCAACTCACCACCCATGGCATTAATCCCAGCTGGAAAATAGCCATAGCCATGTTCACTTGCTGCTGTAGCAAGTTGTTCAGTTCAGCTTGGGTCATGTTGATGTTTCCACGACCACCGCCTCCAGCACGACCACGCCGCCAGCACGGCCACCGCCGCCACCACGACGTCCACCACCGCGAGCACCAGACATGATCTAACAAATCAAGAAATCGAGGGATTCAGATTCACTTCCCGTGTCAACCACTAGAAATTTACAAGAGTTAACCTAGGACAAATCCAGGACTATACATCCAAACTCGAAGTCCATCGGGATTTTCATGCATTCCAGTTTATTATTTCGTGTGCACCCGAAATGACAAACTGCTCTACATGGTCCTCCAGATGTACTCCTAATCCAGACTCTGGTCACCGAATATCGTCACCTAGTATCGTGTTACGGTAGGTGCAAGTGTAAGAAGGCATGTGTGTGCTAGAACCAACAAATCAACCCCTCCTTCTTCAATCCAGAAGAAGAAGACAAGAGTAGGTAAGAACCCAAATAAAAGCGGATGATGTAACGGAGAAGCATAATGATGATGTAAGGACACCCCGACAACGTTAGTACGTATCCCACCAATAGACTCAAAGTATATGACCGTCTAGTGTGTGCGACTCGGCTATAGACCAGACTCTACATGCAGTCCTAGTTCACTATAACCATTGGCTCTGATACCAATCTGTCACACCCTCAAATTACCACTTGCGGAATTTTACCGCGAGGCGCATGACAAACCAGGATCCAAGTCAACGATCACAATAAACGACTCTATATGAAATACGTAAAACCATAAACAACGATTTTTATAAGCAGAAGCATTTAAGAAGAATTTAATCAGCTACAATAGTATTCCAAAGTATTCAAAACACTTTATTTCAAAATGTGCAACTAAGCCTAGACGCCAATGCAGACCCGTGCGCCTAGTTCCATTTGTTGCTACCTTAGCGACCTGAGAAAAACATGCCAAAAAGATATCAACATATAATGCTGGTGAGTTCACAGGTTTGTTCAATATGTTACCAAAACGTTACCATGTCCATACTATATCAATGTTTACCAAGTACGCTAGCTAGGCGTATGTTTTATTACTACTACGATTGGAAACCATTACTAGACACGTTTAGCAATGTTTAGCATGTTTAAGCAGCCCGTATGTTCAGCATGATACCAATGTTCCTGTTCGAGACAACATGCACCCGCCCGGCCCTCCAAGCCGACGAGTGGGGCAGGTCACGCCCAATAGATCTATCCACATTTCCCCCGTTGTGCATCCCCGCACATTCATGGTTTCCCCGGGACTTCCAAAGATCGTATAGCAATACAAAGTTAAAAACCATAGTATGACATATGTTACCAAAATAGTTTAGCGCATGTTTTCTCCCCCAAAAGTTAAAGCAGTAAAAGTGGGCCGTGAACTCACCTTAGATAGCGTTCTTCGGTTATAAGTAAAGATGTTAAGCCCTTGATAATCCTCTACCGGTGATCTATCAAAATGTTCACATAAGTGTTCCGACTAATAACCATAAGGTTATCTAGTCCCCGATTGTCCAGATCGTATCTAAGTATGTTTAAAAACGTGTTTAAATGTTTAACCGACACACTAGACCGACCCGACATTCCGTTGGTGACCCATTACCCTAACTAATCAAGTACACATAGATTACACACAAGGTTCAAGCATAAAACACTTAGTTTGTATCAAAAATCTCATTTCTGCATCAGAACGGTCGAACCAGTCAGTTTAAGTCTCCTTCGCCCGTTTTGTATTTCGTTCGACCGTTTGATGCCTCCTTCGACCGTTCTGCCACTTTCGTCCAACAAAACCCAGGTTCGACCCTGGATTCTCTCCTTCGCACCTTCGATCGGTCGAAGGAGTCCAGGTTCGCCCCTGTTGTGCAAATTTTCCTAAAAACGCTTCAAACACATTCAAAACGACTCGAAACATCATCAAACACAGCAGTCCAGCATGAATAACTTATCCCTACAAAACCCCACCGATTTCCCCCAATAATACGTTCATTTCAGCCCTTTCCCAAAATGGTAAAATTATGGAAACGTCACTATCATGCATGGATTATTTACCCAATTTGGAAACTTTTGAAATCGATCCGTATTCAACTTAAAATGCTCAGTTTGTCGAGTGTTCGATCTTTCCCTATTAGTTCTATTGATCATAAATATCATGCATCAAGTCTAGATTCGTTTAAAACCCCCAAATACCCATAATATCATCATTTATCCAATCCTAACCCTAACAACAATAATCTAGCATCAATAACAATCCTATATCAGGTTTCTATCATAGATACAGCAGCAAATCATTGAACAACACATAACACCACATAATACACAATTTACATATGTTTATCATCATGAAAACCTATGTCAAATGATAATGTTTTGGTTTAGAAAGATGTTTAAAAGGTTTTTAATCATAAAAACACCCTTAGAACAGATCCGGACAATTAGGGTTAGATGAAAACGAATTAAAATGCTTTTAAAAAGGTGTAGGATTAAGAACACACCTTGGATTCTTGTTTAGATGTTGTAGATAGGTTAGATTATGAAAAAGAGGAGCAAAAACTCCTTCCTTAGTGATTAAGATCGTTTGAGAGTGTTTTGGGATGGTTAGGGTTTGTGAAATGATGAGAAATGACAAAGTTTGGTATTTATACTAATCCTCCTTCGCCCCATATCAATGGTCGAAGGTGGCCTCCTTCGACCCTTCCACAGGGTCGAATGAGCCTGTCCTGGTCGAAGGGAATTCTTTCAATTCCACACCCCAGGTTCGCCCATTTACAAAGGGTCGAACCAACCAACATGTTCTCCTTCGACCACTCGAAGTGGTCGAACCAGAACTCATGTTTAACTAGTTTTCCAGTTTGTCGTGGTTTAACGCATTCTAACACATCTTAACACATAAGCATGCATCCTTAGTCTATATTTAACATATTTAAGCATAGATAATCATTTACACATCATTTAAACACATCTATGTACATAATCCACCACACGACCCATAATCTACACATATACTTAATTAGTTCATGTAATGTCACCAACAACGGAACCCGGTACTAGTGTATTACCAAAACGACTCCCAATGATCCTCCAGATCATTGCACCCCGGACAATCCTAACTTGACCCGACTCAACTAACCCAGTTAAGTCCGTTTATAAACGTTTCTCGCTAAGGTAGACTTAGATGTTACTAATATGTTTAAGCCAAACATGCCGGGTGTCACAACAGCTAACAGTTTCCAGCCACTAGCTAGTTTTACCAATCATACCGTTGTTGTAATCAAAACAATACAAAAGAAAATCCCTTGTAAGTTAGAGGTAAGTATTTTCAATAGTAAGCCACAAGTACAACCACTCCTTTAAACATACACAACTCAAAAAAGTACCAAGTTAGTGTTACATGTATGTTATCCGCTAGAAGTTGTACTTACATTGTTCAATGAATGGATTTTTTTTACCCTTTCTAAAGAAAAAAACACAACAAAGTAATTCCCACGAAGGTTTTATCTTGGATGTAAGAACAAAGATGGCAATGTTGATGGAATTGAATAAGTTTCTCCTCAATTGGTCAGTCAGATGATGCATTCTCTTGATACCAAAAATGGTAATTGCAACTTTTTGTGTCAAATCCCTTTCTAAGGATCTCTCACTGATTCACACTTTTCTTTAGGTCACCATCTCTTCTTATCTTTTGTGCCACTTCAAGACAATCCATCTCCATCAACAACAAAAGAAGCCAAAAGAAAACAAGATGACGGATTCAAGATCAATTTAAATTTCAATTCCATGACCAACCAAACTTGATTACTATCTAACTTGGAGTTTTGTAGCACGGTCCCGCCTAAAACAGTGTAATTTGATCGCTTGAGCCACTCGTGTATATATTAGTGCATAGATAGGATTTTCTTAGTTTGTACACCGTGCGTACGGGCAATAGGTGGACCCTTTAGATGATATCATTTGCTACTGAATTAAAAATAATGATTGAGTTACATTATTAATTATTTTCTATCAACGTTCTTATTTTAATATAAGTTTAAACTACATATATATATGACAAGATAAGGGTAAACTATAAGAAAAAGAAAAACATTCCATTGAATATCCCTATTCAAAGAATATGATAAAATCTAATACGAAACAAATGATTTGAAACTTGAATCCACTTGTTGCACTTAAAAAATGATACCAAATGAAGCAAAAATGCATGAAAAATATATACTAAAATAGTTGGTTCCTATATATCTTAAAAGTCAATAAAAGTTTCAAAGATTTTAGTGATGATCCTTCAATTGTTATTTGGCTTCAAACTTACATTTATTAGAGTTGGAAGTGTTAACTTGTCGTTGAATCCACAAACAACTCGCTCATAGATGTTAAATTTAAGAACAATATACTTGTAAATGATTATTGAAACTCATTTTTTCATATTTGGTTTTTTGAACTTCAAGTTTACTATATTTCTTATATAGCATTTGATATTCATCAGGATGTTTGAAAATATTAATTTTTTTTTTTTTTTTTTGTTGGAAACACATTAGGAACTTCGTTTTCATCAAGTATAATTGGTGTGTGGACTACCATCAAAAGTTAGGGTAGAAGAATCCAAACTTAACAATTATTATTAGAGTCAAATTGATTTGATTTGAGTAATCACCATTTAATGTATATTTCGTATAAATCCAATATATATTAGATGAGATCCGATCTGAACACACTTGGAGCGACTGAAAGCCAATAAGATCTTATAAAGCGAAGATATCGAAGATTTGATCAAAGAAATTAGGTAGCTTTGACAAAGCCTCTGTCGGCAGCAACAAGCCTATCATGTATGCGGATTCTACTTGTACGAATTTAGCCTATGAAAAATATGAATTCGAATCATACATACATGAAAGATCAATCCAAATGTGAAGGTAACTATACCCAAGTTCATGCATGTATTAGATTCTGTAGATTGGTGTTATGAACTTCTGCCACTTTCGCTTTGAAGAAAGTCACTTTCAAAAAAAAAGTTGCAAAATTAAAATAGCCAATGTCTACTCTATGAGTTTAATTTAAATGTCTTTATCAATGATGTTAAATCAAAAGATTTATTTAGAAAATGGCAACACTCAGTTTTGGTGTTATAGGTGACAAATAGGTCGGATTCTGCCATAGTGGCAAAAGTTAAAAAGGATGTCATGACTATAATTTAATGAATTATTCAATTTTGTAACCATTGGTAATTCGACCCATGATATGTGATTGTGCACCAAATATTGAAATTGAGCCAAAATGTTTCTTTATAGACGATCCATATAATTGTGGCAAGTGTGTTTCAGGTTTAAGTTGCGTCTAAACATTTTTATTTCATACATGCTACACATAATATGATCTAAGTTCACAAAAGTATCATGAAAAATGTGAGATGATCAATATTTCATATATCAAGATATGCAATTATTGACATGTCCTAACATAATCACTTAACCCAAAAAGATATGAAATTATGACCGAAGTTTAAGGGTATAAACACACACAAAGAGATATATATTAATTAATTTTATTGATGTGTATCAATTGTTTGATATTGTCCCAATGCCACTACCAACAATGGCGGATCCAGGAAATTTTTTCATTGGGTTCCTTTTTTTTTAGGTGTTTCAATTTCATATGACCAAACATAAAAATTTCGGGTCGGTTTGCCGGTTCGGGTCGGATCAATGGCTAGATCAGTCTATTGTCATCCTATATGCCTGCCTAACTAGAATTTCATATGACCAAACATAAAAATTTCGGGTCGGTTTGCCGGTTCGGATCGGATCAATGGCTAGATCAGTCTGTTGTCATCCTATATGCCTGCCTAACTAGAACCCATTCAAAAATTCGGCCATATATCTCTTAACAGTAACTTACATAAAATGCATATGTGCAAGCCAAAAGCCTCTACCAGGTTAACAAAGGCTTTGAGAGTAAAAACAATACAATACAAACCTAAACACTTATCTAGCCAGCCATAAATAATAAATTGGACAAAAAATTTATGATTTGCAAGTTTAATCCTAATTCCTACATTAATAAAAACAATAGATTGAGTTGGTAAATTTTAAGCTAATACATGTAATCAGAAACTTCATGATTTGCCCTAATTCCTATCAAAATACAACCATTGAATAATAATAATAGAAATCCTATTTACAAAGTAAAATACAGAGAATATTTGAGATGATCTCGAGAGAGTAAGAAAGAACCTGCGGGTGTTTACCTAATAGTTCAAATAGACAAATCTGAAGTTTCAATCCGCTAGAAGACGACTACCAGCCTTGGGCTTAGGATTGAAGGGGGAGGCAACTACAGACGCAAAGGAGGAGGGTAGGAGGCGGACGGGCGCGGAGGAAGGCAGGAGGCGGAGAGCAGACTCACAGAGGTAAGGGGGAAGAGGGTTGGGGGGGGGGCTGCTGTTGGCTGCTCACTGTGGGTGTGTGTTGTATGTTTTTGTTTGGAAGTTGTGAGAGGTGGGTTGGGGTTTTACGGTTTTTACCCTAGTTTGAACTAAAAAAAATACAAACAAAAAATTTAAACGCGTGAAAGGGGAATCGAACCTGGAACCTTGTGACTGTGAGGGCGGGTTCCAGCCACTACACCACCTTCAACATTGGGTAATGGGTTCCTAAATCATTTTACTTATGGGTTCCTTTCTATTTTTTTATACATTAACACTAAAAATTACAAACCGATAGGGTTCCTGGGAACCCACCCGAAGACACCTAGATCCGCCCCTGACTACCAAGCCTGCTTAAAAAGGCAAGAAATACGATGGACCTTGCTTTCATTGCAAAAGGGTTGGTAAAGGAAGGGAAATGACCACAGTACATGAAAGAGTCAAAGTAGATATCAACACTCCATGTTGCCTTTGGTAAATAATTAATCTGGATATTTGATAATAAGATATATCGTTACACTTCTTGGGTGGGTTTACTCGTACGTAGATGATATGCACATATGTAAACATAAATTCCCCTTACAAATGCCTGCAAGTTCACATATGAAAAGAAACTGTAGATACGTATAATGGGTTTTTTTTCTTAACGACACTGTATTAGAAAGACACAAACAAGGGTTAAAACTCTCAGAATCATCATTACGACAGACATTAACCACAACATAGAGGATCAGAGACTCAAACCGCCCAACTCCGATATTTGTGCTTAGTAATAGAATAAACTCTAGAATATTTCAATTTGTATATTTGGATAGTCTTGTGTATTAAGTTTGTAATTAACTATTCCCTAAATTAAGGGATTGTAATCTATATATATTGGACATATCAATGAGAAGATGATCAAACATTGATCCATAATATTCTTCACTTACACCTTTGATAATCCATCCAAACAGAGTAGAAACATTTTTTTTGTCGGAGAGTTCTTATCCTGTCTCCTTTCAAATGCACCAAAGAGACGTATAATGAGCGAAGGTTATAAGTACATGTACGATCCATAAGATGTCCGCCTTTACATAATATCAATGTACATCAAAATTAAATTGATAATTGAAGTGAATATTGACGTTTTCTATGTGAAATCGATGTCGTGGCCTAATATCGTCCGAAACTTGTACAAATGGAGAAGAAGTTTTCAAATGATTGGTTTTCAATTATAATAATTGTTTTGGAATTTGACAATTTTGTTGTCAAATATATTTTCAATCAAGGGTCGCACGAGTGCACCTACAATAACTTTTTTGATAGATGTGCAAAACTAATACATGCATAATATTCCTTAATATCATTTATCTGAAATCGAAGTATTAATTTAGTGTAGAAGAATCCAAAACTAGCATTTTCCTTTGTCAAATTAATTGTAGTTGGGTGACCAATTCTCACGCTAATTTTCTGCATAAATCTAAAATAAGATGTTCTTCCTAATTAGTGAAAGACTTGATGTTTATCTCATGTGGTAGTAACAGTATGAAATAGGATTCACTTTTATTAAAAATAATAATAAAAGTAAAAATAATAATGGGACTCTCGTTATTCATAAGAAACGTAATAGTACGATACCGATTATAAAACTAAATGAAAATAAAATAAATACAAATACATGTACCGAATCTTGCTTCTAGTCGATTACTTTAGAAATCTTCAACCGAACCATCTTGTGTAGCGCTCCGCTGCAAGAATAAACAAACTAGTTGTTGACGGTTTTGGTTGAGGATCGTGTTTGACACGGGACCACCTCTCAGACGATCTGTCTCACACGGTACAACAACCGGAACAATAGTCGTACTGCCGGAGATGGTTCTCAGCCAGAGATAACATAGGGTTATATGGTATTTATGAAACACAAGGAAAAAGAAAAGAAGTTGGTTTTCGATTGAGAGTACTCCTCTTAATCTTGATGAGAAATTCTGGTCATTTTTTGTGAGAGAGTTTTTCTATCTCTAAAAGCTCACAATATTATTAAGTATTAACCCAAGGTTCATATTTGTACTCACAAAATTGAAACCGTAATGCAAGTTTAATTGTCATAAACTAGATATTTAAACTCAAATTAACTCTCCTTTAATTTGGATTAAGTGGTTGACCGTAACTCTCATATTCTATTCATGACGACTTGAAACGGTCCAAGGACCCGAAACTGACGCTTTGCATTAACTTACTAGAGGGATACGTTGCGTGGACCAGAGGCGCTGCCTGGTCATGCTGCGCTTCAGACCCACGTTTATGTGCACATAACACACGTCATCCGCGAAAGCCAACTTGTGTACCATGTAGACGGGCACCCTTAAACTACCCGCGCGTGAATGCCCATTTGGTCCTGCGCACCAACTAGGACGCCACTGGTTATGTGCGCAAAGCCCAACACCCACGTGCCACTTGGTACGGTTTACGTCACCCTTCCGTCATGTACCAGACCATGCACACAAGGTCAAAAATACAAAGGCGTCTCTCAAGTGCAAAGTGCGCTATCAAAGTGCCACATTGCGTCCATCGCCCACGCCACGCGCGCGTGCGAATTAAGGGTGCTTCACACCATTTAGGGTCCCCACTAGTGTTAGGCTCAAGCTAAACAACATACAAGGAGTGTTCCTCCTTATAAACCACTTCATGTTTTGTTATCCACCAATGTGGGACAAGTTGACAAAACTTATTCCATTCTCATATTGGTTGTTCCAACCTACAACTTTCAAGCTTCGATATCTCATTCATCTTAACTCTATTTTGGAGATGGTTTGGATCGTTGTGATTCTCTCACAATATAGTACACAAACCCGGAAATAATTATTTATATAACACATATATAAATACATTTATTTATGTCTAAAATTAGTGAAAAATCATTTTCACTACCCATTTTTTCAACAATCCCCCACATGAATGGAGATCGATTAAAACATACAAATTCCCAGATGAAACCTCAATAGTTGAGTATTGTAGCATAGGTAGGTGTAGCCTTTGAACCTTCCTTTGTAAAGCATACTTAGACTACTAGCAATATGTAGAACTTGATGTCTTTGAACATACCCCATTTGTGTAAACGACAATATACTTAACACAATATTTTCCCTAGCCGGGTCATCCCCTCATTATCGTGTCCAATAATGGTCATGTAACACCACCTTGGTTCTGTGGGAGCTATAGAAATTGTGCCCACAATTTCATTCGAAACGACCACATTTCTCTCCAACATAGGTGATTACCCTTCAAATCATTAAAAGCATTATGGTTTACTATGATTTACACAAATCATTTAACCACATATTATGCTTTTCCTCACAACAATGTCACTTAATATTATAGGAATGGAATAGGACGTATTTAAACACCCTTTTGTAGTTTAGGGGATATGTATATAACCATATGTAGTAGCTTGTATATAAACATATATATTAGCTATGCCCCCCACAGTGACCACCCTTCGGTTCATGATTAAGTTTGCTTATTTAACCTAGATCTTGGGATCTCTAGTCAACTAGGTTAGGTTTCCCTTATGTCCCTTTTTCCATGGGCTTTAGTCTCATTCCATAACTTGATCTCTTACCAACCGCTGGCTTGTTGAATCCACAGTTATATTTTATTGGCCAAGTCAACAAAGATAATTTGCAATTGAGATAAGTTGTCCAAACGTGTTCTTTACCCGCTGGTCAAATCGCCATTTGTCAATTCGTAAGTTGAGATCACAGGATAGGTAGGTGTCACCCTTTGAACCTTCCTTTTTGTCTTTAGAATGACATGAAACTCAATTCATGGCTAAACACGTTTCCACGCCTTTGGTGATGTATTTCAAAGTCAAACTAGACTTCGAATCTTACCATTGGCATTTGAGTCCAATCAACTTAATTGACTCCTAAACCATATTCTATTTCATGGTCATCTGTTTGCAATAATGATTGGATTACCAAAATCTTTATTGCTAAAACCTTCCATTTTCAAATGCAAGTCACCCTCATATTTAAGTGTTATTGGATAACATCCAAATGAGGTGATGAAGGGTTCTCCCTTTCGTATGAAGTTGAGAAAACTTCTCAAATACCATTTTTACATCCCTACGGGTTATTTCTTAAATGGCTCCGCCCTACATTGCTTGTAGTTTGAGGAAGTTTTAAGTATTCCTTATATGAAACCAAATACAATCATAACTAATGAACTATATAATCGGTCCTTCGATTTATCCTTATTAATGAAATTATATTTATAGATTTGTTTAACCATTCCAAAACCTCTGTTTTAGGAATGTCTCAAAACCATAGTCAATTTCATCCATTAGGATCAAAGCTCATTTGCCTTTAATCCCCAAGGCTTCACCATTGATTCTTAAGAACTTAAACATAAGTCACTTTGATGAACATATTCATCATCAACAAGATGAACTGTATAAAATCACTATATCTTGAGATAGAGTCAATTAGATTGACACTCAACGATATGACATTTACATATGTCTAAAGTGATATATAAATTTCAATTGTTGTTTTGTTAAAAACCATGTATTGGGAAACTCTCCTAAATTAAAGGACAAATCCTCCACATAAGTCAAACAACATTGATGGTTGTAGAAACATCTACACATCCATCACTATTGTAAGTGTCTTACAATAAATTTAGCAAAATTTATTGAAGAATTTACAATATTAACATATATTTCTTTCATATGTTAGAGTCATCGAAAAAAATTCACAAGTGTGTATTTCCATGTTGATGCTCTCAACATTAGATGACATATCTCGCTTTCGTGTATTTAATCTCAATACACTTGCCACATTTGTCATGATTCTCTCATGATGTGGTTGTACGTTTGATGTTTGGTATGTGACTTATTGCATAAGTCATAATCACAACCCGCTTATCGTGTTCTTGCAAGACACTTCTTGCACAACCGGTAAAATAAATATCCTTATTAAAATTCGTAGAATGTAAATCGTCAAAGAATAAAATACCATCGTTTAATTTCCTTTTACATTTATTGTTTATTATATGTTAATCCACTTGATTATAAAAAAAACAATAATCCAAAAATATATATAATATATAAAAATTATATTTTTTACGGATTCATAAGGATATATATACATCAAATCTCAAAGTGTTATTCTCTTCAACACTTTATCGTTCGGAAAAATAATCGCAATTATATCGCAATGTGGCATGTTTCGATTTACTCCCTCAATGACACAAATTGTCCAAAACAATAGAGTTGTTTATAATACACTACTTGCAAATAGTTGAGCAAACAACATCGAGTTGTTTTCCACCAAATAGTCTCACCATGACTATTATCTGGTTCAAGACATGATACTTCTCATATGAGTATCGAACCAATTGCAAAGTTATGTTTTATTCATTCAAAACATTTCTCGTTTTTGCAAGTGTTTTAAAAATTAAACTATATATGTTTAGGGAATTGGATTTTAATAACCTGTACTATTCGGAATTGGCCACTGGCACCCCAAACTAAAAATTTGGCCATATATAACCTGAACTATTGACTTATTGGAATGTAGCACCCAACTAACTAACGGCGTTAGTTGGTTTGCTGACGTGGCATAATGGTGGGGCCCTCATTTAAACGAGTCACATGCTGAATGTATTATATAATTTAAACAAAAAACCTAAAATTAAAAAAAAAATCCACATTATCTTTCTCTCCATCTTCTCCCCTACCAAACATCATCTTCCCAAACCAAAGCTTCACAACCATGTCTTTCTCTCTCTAAAATTAAAAAAAAAAAATCCACCGTACCTCTCTTCACAACCATATCTCTCTCTCCGCAACTCACCACCACAACAATGGCCATTTTTCAAACCCAAAACCGAACCTGAAACCAGATCTGAACCTGAAACCAGATCCAAGGTTCCTTTTCGAACCCAAATCACCCCTACTTCCTTTTGAAACCCAAAACCAAACCTGAAACCAGAATAGAACAATAATCGTCAACGGCACCATTTTTGGTCAAGGGAGGTGAGGGATTGGAAGATTAGGGCTAAACAATCATCTAGGATAGGTGAGTTTTCTGTCTTGGATTTGAGTTCGGATCATTATTGTTTGTTGTTGCAGCTTTGTCGGTTGTTGGAGAGAGAGGTACCATGGTTGTGGTTGTAGAGAGAGAGAGAGAGAGTCACGGTAGTGATTTTCAAATGGTTTCAGCTCTTCACTTTCTTATGATGATGATGATGATGATGTGGGGTTCTTTGTAGAGAGAGAGAGGGGTACGGTGGGTTTGTAGATTGAAGGTTTGTTTTTGGTTGATGTTATGAAGATGATGATGTTCATGTTATGAAGATGAGGATGATGTGGATTAATGAAATGCACACGTGAACAGATCTGTTGTTGGGTTTTTTTTATGATGGTGATGATGATGTGGCCTCCGTATCAGTTTTTTAATAAAATGCCACGTGGATTGACACATCAGCATGTCACGTCAGCAACGGGTGCCTCGTCAGCAAGCCCACTGACGCCGTCAGTAAATTGGGTGCTAAATTCCAACATGTTAATAGTTCAAATTATATATGGCCAATTTTTAGTTTGGGGTGCCAATGGCCAATTCCAAATAGTTTAGGTTATTAAAATCCAATTCCCATTATGTTTATGCTTTGATTACAAATCAAGGCCATAAACTTGAAAATAGTTTTATTATTTAAAACCACATCTAACTCGCTCGTTAGACAATAAAATGGTTAGAAATCACCTTATTTAGTTTATCATAGTTAACCCGATTCTAACCCGCTCGTTAGAAAATAAACGATTATAAATCGTGTATATGGTTTTTACGATAAATCTTTTCTAATTCGCTCATTAGAAACTATACGTGTACCAAATATTAAAAAAATATCTGGTTTCCATAACTAACTATTTCTAACATACTTGTTAGAATACAAACGATTACACTCATCGTTATATGGTGTTTTGGTTATATAGCTAAACCGTTTCTAACACGTCCGTTAGACATAAACGATTACCAAAATTGTTTCAAAACTTATTGGTTTATATATGTACAACCATTTCTAACACGTCCGTTAGAAATAAACGATTACAAGACCGTTTAAAATTTTATTGGCTCATATATAAATATAATAAGCCATTTCTAACACGCTCGTTAGAAAATTAAACGTCTAGCTTGTTCGTTTTTACAAAAACATTAATTTCTAACACGCTCGTTAGAAAAATAATTAAGTTTTAAATAACTTATGATTTTGTAAATAGCCATTTCTAATATGCTCATTAGATATGTTTTAGGACACGTTATTCTGTCAACTCCGTCGTATCTAACACGCTCCTTAGATATACATGTTTCAATTTTTTATCTACATAACTAATTTCTAATACATCCATTAGAAATCTAAATGTTCTCAACATTTTGAAACCACTAATATTTTACTAAAATAATTAGTTTCTAACACGCTCATTAGAAAATACGAATGTTTTTAAACCTTATTATTTACGAAAGCAAGATTTTCCAACTCGCTCGTTAGGAAAAATAAAGGTTATAAAACTTTTTATTTTAGAATAATAGTAATATCTAACACGCTCGTTAGATATAAATGTGTTTCAATACATTCAATAACAATCACTATTTCTCCAAATAATGATCTCTAACATGCCAATTAGAGTGAGACATTGAAAAACGTTTATATATGGGTTGCCAAAATATTTTCTAATACGCTCATTAGAAAGTTATTTTACTAAGATTAATCTCTAGCACGCTCGTTAGAAATAACCTCTAGCAAATATTTTACTCGAGCTCACAAATATTACTTCTTGTCTAATACGCTTATTAGAAAAACTAGTGGGTTTGGCCCGCGCGATGCGGCGGGTACACAACCTCTAATATAATGCTACTATACGCAATCTAAAAGACATGTTATAAGATGCTAGTCGCACTCTAAAGTATTTAAGAAGTCGTTAATGTTCTCTAAATATTTTGGTTTAATAAGAATAGGGGACCAAATCCCGGCTTATTGATATGATAGTTATAAATGTGAAATATTTATGTTGTAAACTAGGTCGTCAAGATGAATAGGCGCACTTACGATAGCCAGAATGACATGTAAAAAAGAAAATAAAACAAATAATCACTTTATTCATCTATGCTTTAGTGATTGCACGACTTGTACATTATCACACAAATTATGAGTTGCATTATTATTTTGTACAATTGCTATTAAAGGTGGTACATAAGGGTATAAATGGAACAAAGAGGGTAAAAATTTGGAGATTACACTTGAGGCTTTTGGGATGCCATCTTTACTTTAACATTTTGGACATTTTTGCCCATGGCTCCCCCTTTATAATGTAGTATAGATTAGTATTTCAAAATCATTTTAAAATACATTTTATTTGCTGTAATCGGTTTTATCAAAAACACGGCAAAACCCATGAACATGACAAAACCCATGACCACGAAAAGCAAGAATTATAATGTTGGTTTTGTAAACACGGTATTTCGGATTAAAGAGTGTACTCCAATCATAAAAATTAATCCGACTTGTACTACAAGTATATTTCCAAAAAAAAATATTTATAAGATTTTAACCAAAATCTCAATTAATATTTTTACACTTGCGTGAACCCAAAAATCCTTTAATTAGAAGGATTTTAGATTGTATCGACAATCTACACGAAAGTCTGTTTTAAGATTGTAGGAAATATGGTTCACTTTTTATTAAAAATAAAAATAATAACGAGACTCTCGTTATTCGTAGGAAACATAATAGTACGATACCGATTACAAAACTAAATGAAAATAAAATAAATACAAATACATGTACCGAATCTTGCTTCTAGTCGATTACTTTAGAAATCTTCAACTAAACCATCTTGTGTAGCGCTCCGCTGCAAGAATAAACAAACTAGTTGTTGATGGTTTTGGTTGAGGATCGTGTTTGACACGGGGCCATTAAAACAGATTGTGCGCATCCTCTCAGACGGTCTGTCTCCCAGGGTACAACAACCGGAACAATAGTCGTACCGCCGGAGATGACTCTCAACCATAGATAACATCGGGTTATATGGTGTTTATGAAACACAAGGAAAAAGAAAAGAAGTTGGTTTTCGATTAGAGTACTCCTCTCAATCTTAATGAAAAAGTCTGGTCATTTTTTTTTGAGAGAGATTTTCTATCTCTAAAAGCTCACAATATTATGAACCCAAGGTTCATATTTACACTCACAAAATTGAAACCGTAATTCAAGTTTAATTGTCATAAACCGAACATTTAAACTCAAATGAACTCTCCTTTAAATTGGATTAAGTGGTTGACCGTAACTTATATTCTATTCATGACGAGTTGAAACAGTCCAAGGACCCCGAACTAACGCTTTGCATTAACTTACTAGAGGGACACACTGCGCGGACTAGAGGCGCTGTCTGGTCACGCTACGCTTCAGACCCGCGTCTATGTGCACGTATCATACGTTATCTGCGGAAGCCAGCTTATGTACCGCGTAGACGCGCACCCTAGAACCACCCGCGCGCGGATGCCTATTTGGTCATGCGCACTAACTGGGACGCCATCGGTTATGTGCGGCTGTGCGCAAAGCCCAGCACCCACCCGCCACTTGTTACGGTTTACGTCAACCTTCCTCCATGTACCAGACCATGCGCACAAGGTCAAAAATACAAAGGCGACTCTCAAGTTCAAAGTGCGCCATCAAAGCGCCACATTGCGCCCATCGCCCACGCCACGCGCGCGCGTGTTTAAGTGTGAGTTAAGGGTGCTTTGCACCTCTTAGGGTCCCACTAGTGTTTGGTTCAAGCTAAACCACATACAAGGAGTGTTGTTCCTTATAAACCACTTCATGTTTTGTCAACCCACCTATGTGGGACAAGTTGACAACTTAATCCATTCTCATCTTGGTTGTTCCAATCTACAACTTTCAAGCTTCGATATCTCATTTATCTTAGCTCTATTTTGGACATGGTTTGGTTCGTTATGATGCTCTCACAATATAGTACATAAACCCGAAAATAATTATTTATATAACACATATATAAATACATTTATTTAAGTCCAAAATTATTGAAAATCATTTTCACTACCCATTTTTCCAACAGGAACGACAACATATACATGTTTGCATTTGGTTAGATCATCAATAAAGACTCGTTAACGAATAACGATCGAGTACCCACCTCAGCACAATAGAATAATCAGAAGAGTGGGAACATGCGTGTAGATCATCAATAAAGACTTGTTAAACTTAACTACATAAGTATAGTTTCATCATGGAATATCTTATGAGGTTAAGGAGTTGACAAGGGTCATGATAAAATATGGCCAAAGTATCTTTGTATTATGGTAAATAACTTGCAAATTATGCGGTAACAATACTTAATTTCGTATTTTGTTAGTTACACTAGTTAAGTATGTACTTACACAAGAATGTAAATATTCTAATATAACATTTGTAACAATCTTCTATACATATAATAAACAAAAACCATTTTTGACAAATGGCACTCCCACAATCCACCTTCACTCTATCTCTTCCCATATTGTGCCACATGGCATTAAGTTTAGAATTTATAAAATTTTCTTTTTTTAATCTAAAATTGAATTAACATATAAATATGGTAAAAATCGGCCAATATCTACCTTTCCTAAATTTGTGTCCCTCATAACCGATCTCAATCATTGAGCAAGAATTCTTAACCCTAAATCAAAACCATATGCTCTCCATCATCGATCATCAAAACCATCTCTTCTCCATCACTGATCATCCATCTCATTCGTATACTCTCCTTCAAGGTATCTCTCTTCCATTCTTCTGTAACACAAACTCGATCAATCATCTCTGTTTTTGTTTTCGTTTTTTTTCTCATGATTATTATTAACTTTCATGGGCGATTAGTGTTATTCTATTTTTGTTTTGAGTGATTTTAATGATTTTTGTTTCAAATCTTGATTTATTGTGTATTATTGTTTTGGTTTAATAATTTTTCTGTTTTAGGGTTCATGTTTTTTTTTTCTTTTTCATACTGATTTTAATACTTTAGGTTTGAATCTGTATTTATCTGTTTGAATCTGTATGATTGATTTAGGTATGCATGTATATGATTGATTTAGGTATGAATGTGTATGATTGATTAAGTTTTCAGTTTTGTGTATTTCTCGATTCATTGATTTATGTATCAGTATGTTTTAGTATTTTCTATTGTTTTTGGTTTGGCAGGCCAAATGTCAAGTAGTTTTTCTAAACGATGAGATCAGTTGGGAAATCTGCTTTTTATAAATTGTTCGTATTGGCAGCTGCAAACAGTAATGTTTGTTGGTGTTCATCATGTTCATACGGATTATGATATTGTTTTTTGAATGCCCGTTTGAATTTTATGTTTGATCTTACTTTGGGTGGTCAACAATGGATTGCATGTTTGTAGGAATATTTTAATTGGTTTTCAAGATTGTGGCATTAATTCTGATTGATTTGGTTTGACCAATTTTATTTTATAGACAATCTAAATTTAAAATTGATTTATTTGTTTGAAAGTTTAAAATTTTGTTTTGACTTTATATTTTTTTTTACGGAAACTTAATCAATATTAAGAAGTTTCCTAATCAAATCCGTAAACGTTTTCCAAGATTGTATATGTAATTTTGAAATTTCAAATTGTCACACTAATTTTGGTAATTTAAAAACTTAATACATACCTTTTAATTATTAATTTTTCTATTTCTAAAAGTTCGCATAGTTAAATCCGAAATTGATTTGTAATTTATTATAATAATAATATCAATTAAACTGGTTTCATAAGCTTTCATTACTTACCTAAAAACATAGAATATTTATTTGTTAAAGGTTTATTCTAATTTTAATCACAAATATCATTTGGTAACTAATACTTTTTTTTTTGCTTTTGGTTATTGTTTTTAATTGGATTATCATCTTCGAATACGGTGTCTTTAGTTATCTGTGAATCCAATTATCATATTCGTCTTCAAGGTATGATTTCATCTATTAATACAATGTCTTTATTTATTTTGTTAGATTTTGTAACTAATTTTTACTTTTGATTTGTATATCTCATATGAGATTTGAATTATCATCCTTCCCTAAAATAATGTTGATTTCTCGAATCAGAGGTAATATTCTTTTTTCAATTCAGTATTAATGTTGATTTTTTTAGTCGGTGCAGTTCGACTCTATTACTACAATTCATTAATCAGGATTTTAGTATTTTTTTTATATTTTGTTTCAGCTCTAATCTTATATTTGATCGTTCTATTTTAAGATATCAACTAGACATAAACCTCACTCTATTATATTGGAATAGATATGACAATTCTTTTTACCCTTAAACTTACTAATTTATGATTGACATTTCTATTAATCTACAGAGTCAGAGTAAGTGAGGATCAACTCAATGAGACTTTACTGAATGAGATAGATGATATTCTTAAGGTGCGATTTAATACTTTTTTTTCTTCCTAGAATGGCATGTTGTGATCCAAATCGGCCCTAATCTTTTAGATGTTAATATGATGTTCATGTCTAATATATATATATATATATAAGTCATTGTATATGTGTAACCGTGGTGCTCACAGTTGGTAAATTCTCCACCATTTTGATCAAATTAGAAGTTATTCAATTATTATGCTCTAAAGTGTGCAATTTGACTTGGAAAATCCTAGAATTGTTTCTTATCAAGGGGGAACTAGCAATCAAATGACATGGAATATCAATATGTGAAGTTTAAAAGCTGCAAATTGAAGAAATTTGAACACAGTGTAGAAAGTAAGTCTTTTTTTAACAAGACATATTCTTTTTATTTCATATTCTAATGTAGAGTTGGATTTTACATATTGCTTTGAAAATTTAACACGATGTTGTCTTACAAGGTTTATAGCTCTTAAAAATATGTCAACTGGTCTGACAAATGAAATTATTAAAAAGTCAAACATGGAGTAAACTTTGGGAACTGGACAGTTTTCTTTAAAAACTTAGATCAAAATAAGTATGGAAATAAATTTGTTCAAAATATGCACATGAGCCCATTAAAACACTAAATCCAAATGTTCTTGAACTACTTACATATCTATTTGTTCAGTTTTTGAAACTTGAAAGTACTACAAAATTAATTTTATTGCTATTTTGCAAGGTCTTAGTGCTGTTAGTGAGTATACACGTATGGTTTTGTTGGAGACGGTACAAGTACAAGAAAAGAATGCCTTTTTGCAGTCTCCCTCATCACTCGTTATCGACCAAAAAGAGATGTTTTCTCTCTTTCTATTTCCAGGGCCTGATCTCAGCAAAAAGGTTTCTTTTGAATCTCTTTCTTAATGTACCCTAATGCGATGTAGTTTTGGAAGGCTAATGCTTGCTATTCATGTAAAAGGTTATTAAGAAGGATGCGCTTTTTGTTGTTGATATATGTGAAAGCATGAAGGGTAGGACAATAGAGGCTACAAAAAGTGCGGTTATTGCAGCATTCACTAGTACAGATTATAGGCTAAAGACGGGGTGAATAAGGCTTTAAGACGGGGTTTTGAACCCCGTCTTAAACCATCGCGTCTTTTGGTCAATTTAGCAAGAGATGGGGTTATTGAACCCCGTCTTTTGTCACTGAACCCCGTCTTTTAGGCTATACATAGATTATATCACATATAATAAAACCGCGTCTTTAACATGTTTTGACTCCGTCTTTTTAGCACTTTTTAATATAATATTAATAAAAAATAACCCCGTCTTTAGCTCAATTTAAAAAATTAAAAAAAAAACCTTTATTACAGAACTTGCTATACAAGCATATATCAATTCAATACGTTTCGGTTTTCATACCAAATCAAAACCTGTACATTGATTCAATCGACCCAATACATCATTTCGAACTTGTTCAAAACGATCCAATATACATTCAATCCGAAAACACAAAGCTAATCTGGCTAATATTTAAATACACATTCATCCACAAAGCTAATCAAACGAGTTAAAGCTAAAATCAATGTCTAAAGCTAAACCTAAATAGAAATATCTAACTCAAAGTAAAATCGGGATCAACTTCTTTTACTAGAATATCAATCTCTTGGTCCGAGGCGAATTTGGTGTCGTTCCACATCTACAATAAGAGTAAATATACAAAGTTTAAGTTATAACATACAACGCATATGGATCTTGGATACATGCTATGCATTTTTTATATACACCCGTTGTGGTAGCTTACGCCTTATTTGTTTGTGATGTTTGTTGTGTAAAAGAATAAAAATGGCAACAAGTTACCTGGTTTATGAATTATTTTCTTCCAAACAAGACTTGAGAAGGGTAACTTGAAGTCTTCAACCATTAATAGATTTATTCAACTGAAAATAAACACCAATACACCATACCTCAGCATCATCAGAAATGAACAATTTCAATGTACCAACTACCAAATAACAATATTGTGGAAAAAAAAACAAATTTCATAAAGACATACCTAATCTAAACTACATTTTAGGTGTTGTTCCTACTATACTCCTCCCCTAAAGTATCCAATTCAGCAGGCGATTGTGTGAAGATCAAAATAAACACTTCAAATAACCTTAGAGAGTTAGAGATAAAATCCCAAAACATATATCAATTTATTAAAGAACTCAAAACAGAACCAATGAGACAATCATAAACGTTATAGCCCATAGACAACATTTTAACTTCAATAAAATGTGTATTGTATAAATAGCATATTCAGAAACCAGGATAGAAAAAATAACATAAAACTAAACCTATAGAGATTTTTAGAGACTCAAATTGATACAAAAAAAAAGCATTTGTTACTTTAAGAACACTCCAATGAATAAATAAGAACATCACATAGTAAAATTGTTGAATAATAACTTCATCGCAGACAATGACATGGCAGTCCTCAAGGATTCAAAGGAAACCATAATCCGAAGAAAGTTAAACATAAAATAACCACAATCATTGGAAAACAAATCATCTATAAGATATGAAAGTGTAGAAGTAATCAGGAGTAGAGGCGACACCACCACCATCCATTCACTCATCTATATACCCTAATTAAAAACACTTTTGAGTCATATACTAATTAAAAAGCTGGATACAAAAAAAATGAGGCCTTATAATCTTTTGAGTCATATTAGGCATTGCAAAATACAGTAACAGACCAAACGAACTTACCACCATCAGCCACCGAGACCCAACCGTGAACCACCAGCAACCGGCCACCGAGACCCAACCGCGCCGCCACACGAACAACGTACGGTCATCGTGGACACCCGTCAGGTGTGTCTTGGTCGTCCGAAGACTGTATAGAGGGAGGAGAGATGGAGGGATCGTGAGATGTTAGAGAGTTGAGAGAGGGAGGCAGGTTAGGGTTTTCTAGAGAGGGAGGGTAGGTGACGGCTGAAATAAAATGAGAGGAAGGAGAGTTGAGATTCCTTAAATACTTAGGGTTTGGGTAGTTGGGTGTCTATCTCGTATCGAACTCGTTTTAAACGTTTTAAGGCTCGGTTTTATACTTGTCCCATTAATTAATTACAAAAGTTAGCCGGTTATGTTCAAAATTAAAAACACAACTAAACCGAGCTAGTTTAATATTATTATGGTCATATGACACGTGCTTTCAGAACACGCGTTTAAATTGCGTTAATTGATTCGGTTGTGCTATCCTTCATTCAAACAATTCGTTCATTTTAAAAACTTAATAAATGACATTATTTATAATAAATAATTATTCCGAAAGTAAGAATATGGTTAAAACCACGCATTTTGACGTCCGGTACCCACATCAGTTCATTTTCGTGTTTCTAAAACGCTACGTTTTTTTGCCCAATATGGTCCATTTACACATGTATTATCAACTATTATCTTTTGTGATCGATTAAGGCTCAATATGAGCAATTAAGATAAATATGATCTACCATTGTCCATTGTGATCCATTAAGGCCGATTATGATTCATTCAGACATGTGTGATCAGTTATCGTCTATTGTGATCTATTGAGGACCGATGTGATCAATTAATACATATTATGATGTACTAATGCCCATTATGCTCCATTATGATCCATTAAGACATATCTGATCTATTACTACCCATTAGGATCGTTTAAGGCCCAATATTGCCCATTAACTTTCATTGTGATCATTTAAGGTCCAATATGATCTATTAAGACATATATTATCTACTGTGGTTCATTGTGATCCATTAAGGCGTAATATAATCAATTAAGACATGCATGTTCTATTATTGCCCATTATGGTCCGTTAAGACAAACATTTATCATCTAGTATTGTCCATTGTAATCCGTTAAGGCCCAATATGGTCCATTTACACGTATATTATCTATTATTGTCTTTTGTGATCGATTAACAACCAATATGAGCCATTAAGACAAATATGATCTACCACTGTCTATTGTGATCCATTAAGGCCCAATATGATTCATTAAGACATGTATGATCAGCTATCGTCTATTGTGATCCATTGAGGACCGATGTGATCAATTAAGACCCATTATGATCCATTAAGACATATCTGATCTATTACTACCCATTAGGATCCATTAAGGCCCAATATTGCCCATAAACTTTAATATGGTCTATGTTGTCCATTGTGATCCTTTAAGGTCCAATATGATCGATTAAGACATATATTATCTACTGTTGTTCATTGTGATCCATTAAGGCCTGATATAATCAATTAAGACATGCATGCTCTATTATTGCCCATTATGGTCCGTTAAGACAAACATTTATGATCTAGTATTGTCCATTGTAATCCGTTAAGGCCCAATATGGTCCATTTACACATATATTATCTACTATTGTCTTTTGTGATCGATTAAGGACCAATATGTGCCATTAAGACAAATATGATCTACCACTGCCCACTGTGATCCATTAAGGCCCAATATGATTCATTAAGACATGTATGATCAGTTATCGTCTTCATCATCATCATTATACTCAGTTAATCCCACCAATAGCATAAACTAAGGTAGGGTCTGAGGAGGGTAAGATGTAGACAGCCTTACCTCTACCCCGTGGGAATAGAGAGGCCGCTTCCAATGAGACCCCGGCTCGATAGTGGTTTTGTATCAAGCCTTGGACATAAGGCACGTAACACTTAGCGACCGGGACAAACCCGATTGGTGGATGTACCCCCTTTGTCTTTTGGCTATCAACGTCACCACCTGATGCATGATTAACCGTCCATTGATCAGTTATCGTCTATTGTGATCAGTTAAGGCCCATTATGATCCATTAAGACATATCTGATCTATTACTACCCATTAGGATCCATTAAGGCCCAATATTTCCCATAAACTTTAAAATGGTCTATGTTGTCCATTATGATCTTTTAAGGTCCAATATGATCTATTAAGACATATATTATCTATTGTTGTTCATTGTTATCCAT
Source organism: Ambrosia x helenae (assembly GCA_030844895.1). Lineage (NCBI taxonomy): Eukaryota > Viridiplantae > Streptophyta > Magnoliopsida > Asterales > Asteraceae > Ambrosia > Ambrosia x helenae. The sequence continues at coordinate 107,316,963 of CM061229.1, read as the reverse complement.
TAAGACCTAATAGAATCAATTAAGACATGCATGCTCTATTATTGCCCATCATGGTCCGTTAAGACAAACATTTATGATATAGTATTGTCCATTGTAATATGTTAAGGCCCAATATGGTTCATTTGCACATATATTATCTACTATTGTCATTTGTGATCGATTAAGGACCAATATAAGCCATTAAGACAAACATGATCTACTACTGTCCATTGTGATCCATTAAAGCCCAATATAATTCATTAAGACATATATGATAAACTATTGTCCATTATGATCGATTAAGGCCCAACAAGGAGGGCTTAGGTTAGGGTTTGTGTGGGTTTGGATGGTGTGGTGGTCGATGGGTGTGAGATTTGCGATGGAGCTGCTGATTTTTATGAAGATTTTACATAAAATTAGGTTTTATAACTTACGCGCGTTGCGGCGCGTTGAACCATGACTTATTTTTATGTTTAGTTTAAATGTATGATTAACGTACGATGAAATGAAAGTTATGCAATAAAATCGATTTTGATACTTCAAACTGATGAAATCCGGTATGTGGGAGGTTAAGTATGACATTTTTTTTATACTTAAATTATAATTATAATTCGAATAGCAAAAGACGGGGTTATTGTGTAAAGACGGGGTTAAGGTAAACAGACGGGGTTTAGAATCAAAAGACGGGGTTGAGTAGAAATTTTTTTGAATATTTTATTATAATTATAATTATTATAATTCGAATAGCAAAAGATGGGGTTGTTGTGTAAAGACGGGGTTAAGATAAATTGACGGGGTTTAGAATCAAAAGGCAGGGTTGAGTAGAATTTTTTTTAATATTTTATTATGTTGGCCACAAAAGACGGGGTTGAGTCGATTTTTTTGAATATTTTATTATGTTGGCTACGATGGTTATTATAATCTTAAGCAAAAGACGGGGTTCAAACCCAAAACCCCGTCTTTATTATTTTTGAACCCCGTCTATTGCTCTGTTTTGTAGTAGTGATTATCAAAGCTTGATCAAGGGGATTCATTTAGTATAATGGCATTCAATGACCAAACTTACTTATATTCATCAACTCTTGAGTTGGCAACTGAGGAAGCCCTTAAAAAAACTACCGACTGGATGGGCACGAATTTCATTCCTGGTGGTGGTACAAACATGTAAATTGCTCTTGATCAGGTTATTTTCTTCTTTCACTCACTCGTGACTGATAGATGTTTCATCACACCCCAATTTCAAATTGAGTTGTTTTTCTTCTGCTTTGCTTCCATGTAGTGTGCTGTCATATCAGAATAGGTTGTTCTAGAAATATATCACTCCTTAAGTCCTAAAATAATTGTCAGTCTTTATAATTTTTAGTTTGTCCCAAAAAGAATTTTCACTATCCAATATATTGTATTAATTTGTACCATTAATTGTATTTTATCACTAAACTGCATTAGTTTCACATGTCATATTGGTAGAGTTGACATTCAGCTATTTAAAAATACATTAAGTGCACATTTCTAACTATGCTTTTTGTTTAGTGGACGTATATTTTGGGAAGGGGTAGACAGGTGGTAAGTATTAAGTAGTTTTTGTGATCCTTCCATAGATGATTTTTTTTTTTTTTTTTTTTTTGAGAGACAAACTTTAAGTGATGAGATGGATTTTCATTTGTTTGATGATCAATGCCATCTTTAGAATGCATATATGCCCTTTGTTTGTGTATTAGATTCATTATATATGTTTTAATTGATTCGTTATTGGTTTTTTTAATTCCGATTTTATGATTTATCAGACTGTAGAGATGTTATCGGGGACCAAACAATCAGTTCCAATGATTTTCTTTATAACTGACGGTGCCATTGTAAATGTGAGACAAATTTGTGAAGCTATGATAAAGCAACTAGAAAAGCAAGGATTAGACATGGTATAGGTATTATGTTTGTTACCAACCTCTCTACTTTCTTTGTACGCTTGAACCCTAGAACATTGCAGGCTACATTAGCTTTGTATGATTCCAACTGTATGATTTATTCTAAGTTTCTAACAAAAACTTGATGTGACACACAAACATTTTGTTGTACTTAGTAAAATGTGTATTCCTTATTTTAAATTTTAATAAAATATTTCTATAATATTTTTTTTATACATTTTACCGCTCCAAATAATTGTAAGTTGTTGAATCGCGTGTCCACGTGAGCAATAGTCTAATAACATAATATAACAATCAATTATTTAGTAGATAATATTCTAATATAACATAATTTGTAACAATAAAATTGGAACACAAGAAAATAATTTGTAACATAATTTTTCTCCTTTAAATACACCATCTTTTGCCTTTTATGAGGCTTGAACTCTCAAGCTCCCCTTTAACACCTCAACACCTTTAACATCATCATAATGGTAATCCTAGCTTTTTACATAATATGAGAGCCAAGGGACTGACGACAATCATATAGTTGACCTTGACTATAGCGTCCAGTATCATAGTGGTTGTGATGGCTACAACGTGGAGGCTCTGGTTCGTGAGGAGTCAAAAAGTTTTTTATGGCAAGATGACTTCCATTCAAAGATGCGTGGATTGGATTAAAGAATATTCTTTTGTTTGGGTTTGTCATAGGGCGAAAGTTTCGCCTCCGTCTTGGGAATGATGGTCTCGTCTTGATATAGGGTCCATGTTGTAGTTTCGTCTGTTGCTTGGTTTTTTTTTCTCTTGGGGCTGTATTGGACTTTGTCCGTGTTGGTGTTGTTTTGTTGCCAGCATCTTGCTGGGCGCTATATCTATATATAGTCGTTTTGCCGTTAAAAAAAACACGTTATTCGTTGCCGTTTAAAAAATTATATGTTTCATTATTTCGGTGAAAAACAATAAATGAAAAAGAAATGCGCATTAATATTGTGTATTAATATTGTGTAGCTGAAGATAGGGTCCAATACATAGAAGAACGAGGAGACCAAAAGTCAAAAAGGATCAGAAAGGGAGTGAACTACACCACCTGCTTTCAAACTTCAACTCCTACAAGTCTTTATCCCCCATTAATTTACCTGCAACCCTCCCTCATGCAGAAGGGTGAGGGTAGTATCCCAAGATCTAATCCTACTGCATGCAATGCAATATATACAAACACATGTGAACCCTCACTTTTTTCTTTTGTTTTATAGTTTCGATTACCTAGCTGCTTTTTTTTTAATGGCTAATTTCATTCCCTATTTTTTCACCATTTTTTTAGAGCATTCACAACCTGTCTCTCGACTCTCATCCCCAACCATATAATTTAAGGAAAAATCATAGTTTTTTTAAATTTGCCTCTCACTTTTTCAAAGTCTCTCACATCTCATTCTCCATTCATATCCCCTGTAAGCCGTTTTTTATTATTATTTTCTTTCTTTGCAACCAACATCAAACCACTTCACCTTCAATTTGTATTATTTTATTATTATTAAATGAGATGGGGGAAGTATGGAAGACCCCATATATGGGGGCTCAACATAGGTTTTTTGCAAATTTTAGAAATGGGGTATGAGATAGGGGTTAGAGCATTCATATCCCATCCATCAAACCTCCAGTGTTTTGAAAACCGGACCGGCCAGTCGGACCGGTCGGACCGGTGTCCAGGGCCTGGACCGGTCCGGTTCGGGTGTTTGGACCGCCCTGCAACTGAACCGCTTGTGGACCGCTGAACCGAGCGGTTTGGACCGGAAAACCGGCCGGTCGGACCGGAAAATAAGGGGTCGGACCATTCTTTTTTTATTATTTTTATTATTTTTTGGGTTTCAATACATTTTTGACCCGGTTCGTTGGACCGGTCGGGCCGGTTGGACCGGTCGAACCGGTGAACCGCCTGGGGTCCGGTTCGACGTCCGGTCCGGTTCTGAAAACCTTGCAAACCTCTCCCCATCTCTAAATTTAAAAAAAAAAAAAAATTACTAAAAACACCCTACATCTCATCCACCATTTTACACCCCATCTTTATATTTTGAAAAATCCATTTTCTAGCTTTTTGTATATAAAAAGCTACTATTCACTCCCATCAAATTATTGTGGGTGTATTTTAACGAGGAATATAATAAAATAAGTGTTTGTGAGTAAGATAAAGGTAAATATGGTGGAGGGGATGTGGAAGGTTTTTTAAAATGAGAGATAAATTTTGAAAAGTAAGATTTTTTATTATATTATAGGGTATAAAATGGTGGAGAGGATGTGAATGCTCTTAGGATGAATTGAGTTTTTGTGGAACTTTCTTAAATTTTAAGAATGGAGGAGGGAATGAGGAACGGGTTGTAAATGCTCTAACACCCTTACACTAATTTTGTACGAGTGGTTTGAATCATAGTTATTAATTATTATTTGTTGGAATGTTAGTATTATACAAATAAATTTAAGGTATTAAACATTAAACATCTTATTAACTACAATAGTTATTATTAGGGTGGTGGTATATTCATAGATGATACCCCAACAACTTCTAATCACATATTGTCATATAAGATTTGTTAAATACTATTATAATACTACTCTAAAACATCATATTTGGTGGGAACACACTAACCTAAGACACCAACACTTTTTTTTTTTTTTTAAATAAATGGCACATGCATTTTAAAATTTAACTAGTATTAAGCCCCCTTTGTGTGATGGGGGCATAAAATCGTGTCAAGTACACCAATGCCACACCGCTGTCATCAATCACTAACATTGAAAAAGCTTATAAAAAGTAAATAAAAAAGAGAGAAATAACACCAAAGGAAAAGCAACCGTAAAATGGTATAACCCCAAACACTTGTTGCATCATCCAAATAATGTAAAACATAAAAAAAAAAAAATTAAGTTGATTTTTGAGCCGCACAAAATAGACGTATTGCAAAGAGCCTGCCAAAATGGAAAAATATACGTAAAACGGAATATACACGCATGTGGCGGCGTATTAACTCGCAGAACGAAACGTAAAATGAAAAAAATTGTGAAAATAGAAAGTATACGTGAAAACGCTAAACCATGCACGTAGGTTGTGGCATGTTAACTCGAAACATAAAATGACAAACTTGCGTAAGATGAAAAGTATGGGGGACCAAAATTGAAATTAAAAAGTGTGAGGCTAGATTGTAAAAGATAAAACGTTTTGGGCTACATTGAAAAAAAAATGAAAAGTTTAGGTAAAAGTAAAAAATCAATGCAAGAGGCTACATTGAGAAAAAAATGAAAACTTTGGGTTAAAAGTACAAAATCAGATTTTTTTTTTTTTTTAAACATCCCATGCATAGGGTACAACCCCTATATGCAAAAAAATTTTGCTAATTAGATTATTTTAAACTTAAATTAGATAGATAATCAAATACATAATTCAAATTAAAGGAAACACATTTCAAATGAAATACATAATTAAGTCGGGTACATAAACAACAACTACTACTTGATAGTATGTATGTTTGTATTCCATTTTAGCCACATTTATGGCTTCGTCTACATTTGGCTCACCTTCATCGTTCCTGACCTCATTGTATAGGTCGTAAAACAACATTGTTTTGTTTTTTAAGTCATTTCCTTATAACTAAGTTAGTGTGGGGTGTGAGCGGTTTCACCACCCATATATAGGCGAAATCAAGCAAAAAATTGTTGCCAAAATGAGTGGTCTCTCCTATTTATTTCATTATCCACCATCTCGTAGACGTTAACCCAGGTCGTCGCCAAAGCTAATACAAAGTTAAAACACTTTACTCAAAGCCACATATCACCATCCACCATCACCACATATTCCTTTGTTTTTTCTTCTTACCAAACAATACAAAGTACTTATTTCATTCCTACAAGGCAACCAAACAAGATGTGGAATAGTAATGACCCATTCCATTACCTCGTTTATTCTATTCCCTCGACCATTTCAATACCCCGTAACAAGTAGACTCTTTGTGTAAGGGGGTAAGGGGTGTTCCTAGTTGTAATTTTTTCTTTCACTGATTTTAACTAATCATGCACTGCCACATCATTTCATTGATTTACTTAGCTGAAACACTTTTTGGAGGCATCACTTCACTGATTCATTCATTTATATTTTCATTTAAATTAAAAAAGTAACCGTTTTTTAATTTTCAGACGGTAACTAATTTTCTTATCGTTACTAAACATAGCTAAAAAAAGAAAGAATACACAATTGACTTGGGCGAAGAAATGTCATGATCACTATCACGCCCGTCCAACCTCTCGTAGTGATATTGATATCCCTCACTTTTGGGTGTCGGGCAATACATTTCTTCATCCGAATTATTTACGTATTCGGCCCCAGGATCATCTTCATCCTAGGGGTTTTGTACCGGGACCGGTGGGTTTCGCACTATAGGAGGATTGACACGCTCCGGCACTCGTACAGATTCTCCAAGTCGTATTGTTCCTAGTTGTACTAGAGCCGTTACGTAATCATATGCATAAACCAATTCTTCGGTGGTCAAATCGTTAGGATCTTGTGGCTCGTAATATTCAAATGTGGGGTGTGTAGTCGGTTGATGTGTTGTCGGTTGTGTTGTTGGTGTGTGTGTAGTTGGTTGTGCTATTGGTGTGTGTAGTCGGTTGATGTGTTGCGGGGCGGGGCGGGATGATCGTCGTCGTCGACGACGATACGTATTCAGAAACATACTACCACCACCCATATTAAAAGATGTAGTTGTGTAAAAACAGTCAAAATTTTATGTGAAGGTATGATTTATATATGGTAAAAGATAAAAACGGTCAAAATGTAACGGTCAAAGGGAAAAAAACGTGGCAACTATTTATTGGTCAAGAAAAAAGATTGTTTCTTTGTAACAGCACGGTAACAAGAACCAGAAATTGGTTCACGGGACCCCTACCAGGCACCAGCACAGGTGGCGGCGGCGTTACCGTGCTGATAGTGGGGTACCCGTGCTCAATTCTGGTGGCGCCCCGTCCCCCCTAATAGGAGATTCCATTTTATTGAACAACCAAACACTCTTTTTTTCATTCCATCGTAATGGTCAATTTCATCCCACCCCTCATTCAAGCATATCAAACTTTACCTTAATTTTTGGCAATTGCTCATGTCACTTTTAGGCCATTTGCAATTTGGTGACCATCCTTTATTTAAAGACGTGACATTTCATAGCGTATAAATAAAAAGGCAAAATAAAAAGTAAAAAGCAAACTATGTTGAAAATAGAAAGCGACCCCAAAGTAACTAGGGGTATATATACACAAATTTTATTAAGCATTTTCTTAAAAAAAAAAAAAAAAAAAAGCATAATTAAAAAAAAGAAAGGGCCACATATCGTGTCCGTGAGCTTGCCTATCCTCATGAACAACAAATTGTCATTTGGTCAAGAACGAATAATATCAATTTTAACAATATATCTCTAATGTTAATACATAATCTTAAAATGTATAATTTTAATGTTAAAACTTAACCTAAAACAATGTATAACTCCAATGCTAACACCTATTGTAAATAAAATTCATATTGACTGGTTTGAACATAATTAATGACTTGCCTATACATATTAATGAATAACCTGAACACTTTGTGTTTTTTTTCCTGTATGAACAAAACCTCACAAAAAATAGTCGTTGTTTTTCTCCGTTTTTTATATAGCACTATGGTACTCGTTGGAAAGATAATAAAATGCTCGTTAATTTGATGTAATTTTTTTCTTTAAAAAATTTCGTATATAAAAGATATTAACGTTTAAAAATTATAGGAAGAAAAATGAGACAGAAAAATTAAATTTTGTTTTTAAATTTTTTTTTTCTTAAAATATGTCAATGCCACATGACATCCTTTTTCTTTTTATTAATAGATAAAAATAAAATAATTCAAAAATAATAAAGTCTTCACCTCATTATGCCACGTGACACATTCAATGGGGGTTGAGACCACCATTGAACGCCACGTCACCGACTATCAATTTTTTATATATATTAGGGGGTGTTTGGGATTGATTATTCAAAACAGATTATGCGTTTTGGAAAAGTAGGGGCGGAGCTGTTTATAGATTATTGCGTTTTGGTAGCCTAAAAAACTGATTATCTGCGTTTTCAAAACGCAATCCCAAATACTAAAAACTGATTATCTGCGTTTTTAAAACGCAATAATCTAAAAACCATATTCAAAACACAATCCCAAACACCCTCTTAATAGATAATAAAATATCTTGTGTTGGTAAAAAAAAAAAAAAAAAGTATCTACTAATCTTGAAATGGGATGTAAACTATGTTGCGAGACTAGTGGGCTAACTCAATAGTTTGGGCCTCTTGATTCGTGAGCAAAACAATTAAAAATTCTACTTAATAAAATAAAGAACAAATAAAAGCCAAAAAATAGATCGAAGAATAAAAATGTATTACAAATACATTATATAAGGGTATTTGGGGCGGTCCGTGATAGGCCAGCCGTGATGATCGTGACCATCACGAACACCGCCCCATCAAGATGATCACGACCGCGATGATAAATTCTCGTGACATACATCACGCTGAAAACTAGCCGTTGTGGCCAGCCAATGGTCAATAGACCGTTTGAAATTAAAAATAAAGAACTTTTTTTTTTATTTATTTTAACACTATATATAATCTCATTCAACCAAAATCAAAACCACACACAATTAGACAATACACCCAACTTCAAAATATATTTAACTTCAAAAAAAAAAATGAAAGGATCGAGCAAGAAACAATCGGCTATGAAGCGAAAGTTTAAACCAAAGGTTCGGTCTAACTCAGGCGAACCGGCTAGGTATCGTCAAGACATACCACAAACCCCACATCATACTCACCAATCGTCTAAAACCCAACATATGACCACCCCACCCTTTCAAAACCAAGGTTTTCAAAACCTTATGTATCAAACCCAACATTTTTCGCTTCCAAACCAATATCAGTACACTACTCTCAACCCAACATGCCAACCCAAGTCGCATCCGGGGTGTTCTAAGTACCTTCCGATCCGATTGATCTACCTATGTTCAACCGTTATGGGGTTCGCGATCTGGACCAGTATACGGTCGAAGATTCTGATGAAGATGAAGATGAATATGAATATGAACAAGAGGAGGAGGAGGAAGAAGAAGAGGAAGAGGAAGAGGAAGAATAGGAGATACAAGTGCAAGCCCCACCAAGAGGAAGAGAAAGAGGAAGAAGAGGAGATACAAACACGATGCCGAAAGACAAAACTCCTTGGTTGCAAGAAGAAGAAGAAGTGGCATTGGTAAAGTCGTTTCTACATATTTCTGAGGACAAACGCGTCGAAAATCAACAACCAAGAGACACCTTTTGAACAACTTACCGGTATAACCACAAGGCGTATGGATCAAATTACCGGGAAGTGGAGCGATTTAAATAAAAAAATGAATAGATTCAACGGCCTCTATGTTACACAAGTATATTATTATCGTTATGTTGTTTTTTTTTTTATAAATTGTTTACTTTATATTTGTTTTAAATAGAAACGTCTTTGGCCAAGTGGAGCGAATGATGTCGAAATCATACGTGCGGCCCTCCACGATTATAAGGAACTGTACGTAAAGAGTGGTTTTCATTCGTTGGATTCTTGGGAAGTTGCAAGAATTCATTTCAAGTGGGTTCCCATTGACATTCCCGGGGTAACTGAACATGGGCCAACTGGGCCTCGCGGAGGAAGGGGAAGGGGAAGGGGAAGTGGAAGGGGTGGTCGTTCTAAAAAACGATCTAAAACATCCGACTCGGGAAATTGTACGCCATCAACGGACGGGTTTGTCTAGCAACATGCCCGAAATGAATTTGAATGATGAATTTCCCGACCCGCCGACGTCACAACCCCGAAAAGAAGCACGACTCGAAGGAAAAGTGGCGAGTCGTCAAGTGAAAAAGGGAAAAAACCTTGGGTGGAGGCGATGACCGAATTCAAGTAGGCAAAGTTGGTGGAAATTGATGAGAATCGGGAATGGTGTAAGTATTTGGCGGACTTGAAAGTACAAAGAGAGAACACCTACATGAAACATTTGTCTGAAATTGAAAAAAATAAAGATTTGAAGGTATTGAAGGAATCGCACAAAGATGCCGAAGAACCATACAAGTCGATTCTCATTGAACGAAAACGTGAAATTTGTCACAAGTGAGGTTGGGCATGTAACTTTTAGTTTTTTTATTTTTATGTTTTTTATGTTTATTTTTGTGTTTTTTATTTAATGTAATATTTTTAGATTATTAAAAAAAAGTTTAGTAATGAAATGTGATGAAAAGTGAATACCATCACATGTGTTTAGTGATGAAATGTAATGAGATAAGTTGAGAGACTCATGTGATAGTAATAGTATATAAAGTGTGACCACCTATCCTTATTACTATTCCATACCATAGTGGAACTAGAAACTGTGGCAAGGGAGTAAAATTACTATTTTGAGACAGTAAGTCACCCCTTTACCTCAACACATGGCACATCCCCCTATCCACCCATTTCACCCACCCACCCACTAGGACCAGGGCAGGGCCTATATATACACATTCTTGATCAGCAAAAACCTTGAGCAAACCTCTCTCTTCTCTGCTTCTCTTTCTCTATACATACATACATACATCACTTGTTATACAAGGTTGAAAGAGAGAGCATAAATCATAATCCATGGCTGTTTTTGTAGTGATTATTGGTGTTGTTTTGGGACTTTGCCTGTTGAGCACTGCCCTTTTAAGATGGAATGAGATGAAGTATAGGAAGAAAGGTCTACCCCCTGGTACCATGGGTTGGCCACTTTTTGGTGAGACCACTGATTTCCTCAAACAAGGCCCCAGCTTCATGAAAAACCAGAGAGCAAGGTCCTTTCTTCTTTTTTTTTTCTTCCTTTATTTACAAAAACCAATCTTTTTCTTCATTTTTTTTAAACACAAATTAGAAATGCATCAATTCACTTGGGGTATTTTGGTAACTTCACATATTTATCATATATGCAAGTGTGTTTGAGGTCACACTAAAGGCAACCCTTTTCTTGATCTTCTTAACCTTAACACCTCTTTGGGTGTTTTAGTAATTTCACCTTGTGTTTCTTGATGGAAAGCTACTTTTTCTTGTTCTTCTTGAGACACCATATCAGAAATAAAATGCAACTTTGATAAAGAACCAAACTTTTTCTTGATTTTCTTGGAAATCCCAACTCAAAAATGCATCATTTCACTTTGATTGTTTTGAGTTCTTGATTTGACACAAACACAACAAAAAAAAAAAAAAAAAACAGCTCTTTTGTTTCCTTTTTCATCTCCATATCCATATCCATTTCCATTATCTTTAAAAACACAAATCTTTACATCTTGTTGATGAAACAGGTATGGAAGTGTGTTCAAGTCACACATCTTAGGCTGCCCAACAATAGTATCAATGGATCCAGAGCTAAACAGATACATCCTCATGAATGAAGGCAAAGGCATCCTTCCTGGCTACCCTCAATCCATGCTTGAAATCTTGGGCAAATCAAACATTGCAGCTGTTCATGGACCTGCTCACAAGACCATGAGAGGTGCATTGCTTTCACTTGTTAGCCCCTCTATCATCAGACAACAAATCCTCCCTAAGATTGATCACTTCATGAGATCCCATCTCTCCAACTGGACTAACCAAATCATTGATATCCAAGACAAAACCAAAGAGGTCATTCTTTATTAATCTTTATTATTATTATTATTATTATCATAAACACTCTATTTATCAATCTATATTAATCATTTTTAAATATATATTACAGATGGCACTATTATCATCACTTAAACAAATATGTGGAGTTGAGTCTAGCTCATTATCTGACCAGTTTATGCCTGAGTTTTCTAAACTAGTGTTGGGGACACTTTCTTTGCCAATTAATATTCCAAACACAAACTATCATAGAGGGTTACAGGCAAGGAAGAATGTGGTGAGAATGTTGGGTGAGTTGATAGATGAAAGAAGAAAATGTAAAGAAGTGCATCAAGATATGCTGAGTTCATTGATGAGTGGTGTGGAAAACAGATATAAATTGAGTGATGAAGAAATTATTGATCAAATAATTACTATTTTGTATTCTGGATATGAAACAGTTTCCACTACTTCAATGATGGCTGTTAAATACCTTCATGATCATCCAAGAGTTCTTGAAGAACTTAGAGTAAGTTTTTTTTTTTTTTTTTTTAATAATATTGATATTGATATTTTATTTTATTTTATTTTAATTTAAAATAAATGTATGATTCTTGTAGAAAGAACATTTAGGAATCAGAGAGAGAAAAATGGCAGAGGACCCACTTGACTGGAATGACTACAAGTCCATGAAGTTCACTCGTGCGGTAGGTTTTGATTATTAAATGTTTTATTAAATTTAGGGAATTTTTGTAAGATTTTTTTTGGAATGTTTTTAATTTTTTATTTGGTTTAGAATTGTTTTTTTAAATAGTTTAACTTATCATGTGGGGGTGATCGTAGGTGATTTTTGAGACCTCCAGATTGGCAACCATTGTTAATGGTGTTTTGAGGAAAACTACAAAGGAAATGGAACTCAATGGTGAGTTTTTTTATTTTTTCTATAAATAGTTTTTCAGATATAATTTGGTTTTTACCGTGGAATATAAAAGGTAAATTATATATTAAAAAAAAATACTTTTCTTATTTTTATTTTTTATACATACACACATGTATATATAATATAACTTATATAAGGATTGAGTCTGGCTTTGAGCTAAACCCAAACCCAAACCGGCCAACCGATGGTTAATTGTTGACTTTGACACTTATCTATATTTTCGATAATTTTAATTTATAAGAAAAAAAAAGTAAAAAAAAACAGTTGATAACTATATGTTATTTATTAAAAAAAAAATCTTAAGAGTTTTTTGAGATATTATGAATAATAAAATATGTTATGTTGACCTGGTTAATTAAATTATTTATACACATAACCACAACCGATTATAAAATAGCTTATGAAAAGTGTAACTTAACTATCGATTTCTCAAGTGATTCCATCTTTTTTTAATTGGTAATTCGGTTTTTATGCTTTTGTATATATATATATATATATTCATTTTGTTGAGAAATGGAATATTATTGAGAAGCACATAATAAGATAAAATATATAATTTAAGATTGATTTGTAGCTTTTTTTAAGCGGGTCTTTGGGCTGTAAATGGTGTCATCATCTATCAATGGACCCTACCACACATCATAATCCACATGGTGTAGTACTCTTCCAGCTTGGATTACTTGAGACCATGACCCCTCTACAATTTTTATATTCAATAAATAAATCTTAATGTTAGTTTATTTTCTAGCATCACACCAACACTATTTAAATAATTAAAAAAAAAAAACCAAAAGTTTGTATTGTTTAGTTTTTGCTTTCAATGACTCGAACTTTTTTTTTTTTACAGGATTTGTGATTCCTGAAGGATGGAGGATATATGTATATACAAGAGAGATAAACTATGACCCGTGCTTGTACCCAGATCCCTATACCTTCAACCCTTGGAGATGGCTGGTTCGTTTTCCCTTTTACTGATTTAAAGGGCACGTTTATTATTACATAATTGCGAGAACCACATAAACACTTATGGTTTTGTTTAATACATATGGTTATATAGTTGCCTACCTCAATGTCTTTTCAACTCATTATATTTATATCGGTTAAACATAACGTACCATTGTATTATGTGGTTATCGTTGTTGTCTACCTAAAATTGGTTGTTATCTGCCTAAAATTGGTTGTGTAATAAACGTGTCCTACTAACTCATATATCAATTTTTAAAAATAAGGAAAAAGAAAGTAATTGAGTGTTTGTGTCATAATTTGTAGGATCGAAGCTTGGAGACACAAAATTATTTTTTCATCTTTGGAGGTGGGACGAGACAATGTCCTGGAAAAGAACTTGGCATTGCAGAAATATCGACTTTCCTTCATTACTTTGTAACTAAATACAGGTAATTGATGGTTACTAAAGTTATTTATTTATTATTTACAAATTATAAATAAAAATATGTAACTAAGATTTGGATTTAAATAACAAATACAGTTGGGAAGAAGTGGGAGGAGACAAGCTTATGAAGTTTCCTAGAGTTGAAGCACCAAATGGACTACATATTAGAGTTTCGGATTTATGTGCATAAAATATAATAATAATAATAATAATAAAATCCAAGAGTGTACATGTATAAATGATTGATAGTAGTAGATTTTGACATATTGCTAGAGATTGTACAAAATTATTTTTCTAACGAAGTAGGGTTTTCATTTCACTTATTCATAATTTCATTCTTAATTTTTGCATATTTATCATGTGTGTTTAATGAAATTTGATATCCATTATGTATATTATATTATAAAACGTTACTTTCTTTTAGAGTTGTTACACTTATATAGTTTAGATCGATTAATACCATTTGAGAATGATTTTGTTATGTATTAGTATAAAGGCCAACGAAATAATGAAACACACAAAAATCACCGTAGACAAATTATTTATTGAAATAATGATCACGATTGTCCTTTGTTCCTCACGCACGTTACCTATAAGCCGAAGCCTGTTGGGATTTCTCCGGACTCATAGTTAGTTCAATTTAGTGTTGCGCGGTTGCAGACAATATGTATTGACACCTCCGTTGACTCGTGTTTGATTATAGGCATTGTGAGTTAAAATTCTTGACGGTCACTACGAGTATCCTTCTAGTATAAATGGTAGATTATAATTTCGTTTTTAAGTAAATTCTTGTAAAAAATATTTCTTAGAATTCATTAAAACGACCAAGATTTCATCAATTTGACTACTTTGTTTGGGGATTGTGATTTGTGAACGTGGATGGGCCTATGGGGATGTATTTCGCCCTTTCCAGTTCTCTTGTCTTGACGGGCTTAAATCATGACAATTTGGGCCTCTCTATGTATAAAAGGAATTTGCTCAAACATAAATATTTATCTATACATATAATAAACCAAAACCATTTTAATTACATGACACTTAAAGAGGGCATTCTATTCATTGAGTGTGCCATGTGTCATCCCATGTGACAAGGCCTTTATTTTAGGAAAATAATAATTTAAAATTTAAAAACAAAATTAGATTTTTATCTCTATTGTTTCCTCCCATAACTTTTAAACGTTAATATTTTTTATATACGAGATTTATTAAAGAAAAAAATTACACCAAATTAACGAGCATTTTATTATCTTTCCAACGGGTACCATAGTGCTATATAAAAACGGAGAAAAAAACGACTATTTTTTGTGTGGTTTTGTTCATACAGGAAAAAAAACACATGTATAGGCAAGTCATTAGTTATGTTCAAACCATTAAATATGAATTTTATTTACAACATGTCTTAGCATTGGAGTTGTACATTGTTTTAGGTTAGGTTTTAATATTAGAGTTATACATTGTTTAAGGTTATGCACTAACATTGGAGATACATTGTTAATTGTTTAGGTTAAGTGCTACCCGAAACTTTCCTGCATGTAACTATAAAACGCATCAGTCTATTTCAGATGTAAAATTGATATTTCAAATTAGATTTCTCAACCCGGGACGCTCCCGTGATATAATCTAGTAACTTAATAAAAGAATTGAGTTTGTATGATGTGACATTTAATGGAGGCCTCAACCTCTCCCTCCCATTGAATGTGTCATGTGACAATCATGTAAAGTTTTCTTTTAAATTTATTTATTTTGTATTTTTAAATAAAATCTATATGTATATTATCTTAAAATTTCAAATATGTTAATTAATATCTTTTCCTTATTTTCCTCTCACATTTTTTAAATGTTAGTGAACTATTAATTATTTTAAAATTTTAAATATGTTAATTAATATTTTTATCTTAATTTTTTTCTTATTTTCCGCTCACAATTTTTAAACGTTAGTAACTTTTATGTATGACATTTTTTTTGAAAAAAAAATTACACCAAATTAACGATCGCTTTATTATCTTTCCAACGAGCATCATATATAGTGCTATACAAAAACGAAAAAAAAAATGTTTTTTAGTAAGTTTTTGTTCATGCAGAAAAAAACATAATGTATTTAGGTAATTTCTTAATCTATATAGGCAAGTCACTAATCATGTTATGATAGCATATATGTTTTTAAACCTACTATTACATATATGAATTGCCCATGTTCATGTGCTATAATGATATGCTTAGAATTAAAAGAGGTTGAGATTTTTTAATCTGCTGGGAACGCAGCATGAGAACCCCCTTTGATAGTATAAACATTAAAACAACTTTCTTTAACATTAAAAGAGATTGAGACTGTTTACTTCTTTTATTGTTTTTTATTAAGTAAAATTAGATTTTTCAACCCCGGGACACTCCCGGGGTAATCAGCTAGTAATGAAATAAAAAAAAACATTTAAAAGCTAAAAAATAAACGAATATAGGTACCTATCTATACCTAATAGCTACTACGTTAAAGATCAAATACAAATGAGTTTTAATATAGTAAAAATGAGAAGTAAATAGGGAAATTTTTTTAAATGTTTTTACAGATGTTCAAGCATGCTTTCTAGATAAAAAAAAAATTGTATAATACTTTGGTAGAGTAATTATATATAAAAAAATTAGAACTGAAAAACATTTTTAACCGGATGAAAAAAACATTTCCTCTTCACTTTTCATGTTAGCACCCATTTACAGGTTAAAACACATTTGTACAATAATCTTACTCTAGATAAGTAACTGATTGCATCATTTGTCATGACTTTGTGAGCTAAGGGGGGACAGGCCCACGACAACTTTAAGAGCCGCATCTGATCCCACTCTGCCATGTCAACTCCACACGAAAAATCATTAATTTTCACCGTTGTCGATCGGTTACATCTTACCGAACGATAAGAATTTTCACTGTTGTCGAAGAGTTGACGGCGGTGTTATTGCACGATAACCTAATAGAGCACCCCTTACCGTGGGCGTCATGTCCCCTTAATGATTATTTGTGAGCTAATTATCCTTTCTTATTATATTTCATAACCTTAAAATAAATTTTAAAGAAAAGTTAATTGAAAAAAAAAAACTTTAACAAAACATAGTATATTAAATTGGTTAAATTATGTGAGATATTTGGCTTCACATATATTAAATCATGGATAATCATTTGAGAAAAAAATTAATGTGAGAAGAATAAGAAGAAATGATATTAATTATTGTATATATGTCAAAATTTTCATATGTTTATCCTATACTTATAGAAATTCATCCGGCATATGTCAAATTTATCTTTCCATATAAATTAGGTTTGCTATGAAAGAATATATCTTGAAAATGAATTATAAGTTTCATTTACTTTTTTAACAATCAAACGGAACTTTCGTTTCACCAAAATTATTTACACCTCATCGACACCCAGGCTCATTTAGCCAGAAGGTACCTAGGCCGACCCAACAAACACTAGTACAAACACATATTGTTACAAACCCACAAGTTACATCTCCTATCTATGCCCCTTCATGCATACGCATACCCATCATCCATTATCAAATACTACTGAGAAGTCCCACCAATTCGCCTTTTCCAGACCCAAAATTTTTGCCCGTTTGATCATCCACCAATATGATTCAAGTTTTATGTATTCTATTAACACAGGTGTCGCCGTAGTAACGTCCTTGAACACCTTTCGTTTCTCTTTAGCCACGACGTCCAAATTATCGACAAAAGCACCGCATACACCACTTGCACCTTCTTGGCCTCCCCGTCAATTTCCCAGCAGCTTGCGATAAGTTGTTCAATTGGCACCTCCATTTTGAGATTGGGTATTTTCAGCCATTTGCTTATGTTCCACCATATTGCTCTTGCCCACAGACATTGTACAAACATATGGTCCACCGTTTCCAATTCGAGCCCACATCTCTAACAGTAACCATCCTTGACCTGGATACCTCTAAACGAAAGAGCTTCCGTGGTAGATATACCCTTCTTTATCACACTCCATACAAAACAATTGATTTTTGGATTTGCGATCCTACTCCAAATGAAATTAGACGACTCATTCGGCGCCAAAACCTGACCAACCAGCTCCTCACGCACCAATTTGATAGAAAATTCCTGGTTCGAACCTTGCTTCGACTACTTCCAACAATCCGCCTCTCTGCTTATCTTTTGTTTATTAATCAGCAACCATAATATTTAACTTATTTAGGAGGGTTACAACAAATTAATCATCTATTTAACATTAAATACAATTATTAAATTGAGCATTTCTATTAGTTTAAAATTATTATTTTTCTTCTTACAAACATTTTTTCCTCATCTCAACTAAATTATTAGTTACTATCTTATATGAGATATTAAACTATTATTATTATTATTATTATTATTATTTATTTATTTATTTATTTATTTATTTATTTTTTGCTGAACTTTAGTCGATTACCTGTATATTGGTCAAGCATCGTTTCAAAGGTGGATATTAGGCTTGGGAGAAGTGGATGAAGTTCGAATGCCAGTAACTTATTTTTATGTTTATTATCTTGGCTAGGTGATGAATGGTTCCGTTTGGTGTTGTATCTTTGGGCGAGACTAGTACCTTGTTAGTCTAGTCCGTGTATATACTTTTTGGGTGGAATGAATTTGAAGTTTGCCGATAAAAAAAATTAATCAATATCTACATCAACTTAACAAAGAAATGAATAAATAGAATAGCAATCCAAATCAAACTTACCATATTAAAGCATAAGTAATATTAAGGGGTTGTTTGGTAGCCTCTAAATGGTCATTAAGAGGCTACATCTAAATGGTTCATAGTCTCTTAATGGTTAAGATGTAACCTTAAGTATGAATGGTAAGATGTAACATCTTAATGGTTGCCTCTTAATGTGACATCCGGCATGTCTAGGTTAACATTTTATAAAACACATAAGTCTACCTTAGCGAAAAACGTTTTCAAACATACTTAACTAGGTCAGTTGAGTCGTTATGATGGTTCCGGGAATCATCGGGAGTCGTTACAGTGATCCACGGGATCATTGGGAGTCGGTCCATAACCGTGTGAACACGGATTGGTGATTTGTAGAATCGTCAGGTTTAACGCACACACGCAAATCTCGAGTCCCAAGAATTGGTGAACGGATGGGAACGTGTTAGTTATCATGCATTATGTGCTTACAATCATTATATGACTTGTCGGTATGTGAATATGTGTTTATATGTGTTAAAATAGTGATTACGTGTAATTGCATGTAAATGGGGGGTGATTGGACCAATTGCATGTAAATAGGGGGTGATTGGCCCAATTGCATGTAAATAGGGGGTGATTAGCCCAATTGCATGTAAATGGGGGGTGATTGGCCTAATTGCATGTAAATAGGGGGTGATTGGCCTAATTGCATGTAAATATGGGGGTGATTGGCCTAATCGCCTGTGTTAGGGGCGATTGGGGGATTTTAAGGGCGATTGGAGCCCTAATCACTAGTAGGAACAGGCGATTACACACCCTAATCGCCTATACTGCACTGTAATCGCCTGACGTGTGTTTAACGACTAAAAACGCCTATAAATACCACCCTTATGTTGCAAAACATCATTTGTGAAACCCTAACACACCCCAAAGCCATTCCACACCTTATCCAACCTCTGGAACACGTTTTTGCTCAAGAAATCACCTTTCCAAGCCTTACACCTCATAATCTAGCAAATCCAAGGTGTGTTCTTCATCTCAAAGCTTTGTAAAGTTATTGTTTTGTTCCCTAAAGGTCCAGACCTGATTTCTAAACATTTGTGTCTTTGAAAACTTATTAAAAACGGTTTCTAAACAAACCTAAACCTTTATGCTTGTTAGGATTTTTATTGATAAAACATGATTGTTCTTGTGTTGTTGATATGTTTCTGACTTAAATGAGTTATTATGATGTTAACCTAGGAGTTTGGAGGTTCATAGTTGTGTATTGTTGATAATAGGCGTTTTGACATGTTTGAATGATTATGAAGGATTGATGATGATATGATGTGTTTTGTTGATTGTTTGAGGTTAGGGTTACTCTAGGATGATGCTAGAACAGTAGGATAATGTCGAACAACGTCGTTATGTGATGAAATCTGGATATTTGCTATTTAGGGTAAATTTTGCATGTTGATGTGATGTTTACATGCTAGTTATGATATTTTGGGAAAACGTGTGCATTCGGGACTGTTAGAATGATAATAAATTAAGGGTTTTTGCTTGAAATAGGTTGATAATTGTTTTGGGTTTGATATTGGGTGTTTCCACATGTTCCGGACCTGATTTGGAGGGTTAAACACGCGAAAAGGTGGAAACCTACTGTAGGGGGCGATTAGGGCTTCCTAATCGCCTGAAGAGCAGGTGATTAGCCCCAATCGCATGCAGCTAGGGGCGATTGGGAGCCCAATCGCGTGTACATCAGGTGATTACAACCCTAATCACTAGTTGACCATCCTAATCACTAGTTGACCTTCCTAAATGCATGTGTGATAGCCTAATTGCATGCAACACATGTGAATACGATCCTAATCACTAGTTTGACCATTCTAATCACCAGTTGACTTTCCTAATTGCATGTTTAATTCCTAATCGCGTGTACTGCTGTTATATGTGTATCTTAACATCCCGAAACACGTTTGACACCTAGGAACATGTTAAGAACCCCGTGACATGTCTAATAACTTGGTAACACGTGTTCGGACTTTTTTTGCGTTAATTGGGCGTTATGCTAGACATGGTGAATTTTTGCGCATGCTAAGTGTTTAATTGCATATGTTGCATGATATCTTGTATTTAGCTAACACGTGGAATGTCGGGTCTTGTTTGGTCTGGTCGGTTTAACATTCAAACATGTTTTCAACATACACAGTCACGGTTTGGAAAATTGGGGACTGATTAGCCTTCGGGTTAGTAGTCAACATACTTATGTAAACTCATTGATAGGTCGCCACTAGTTGGGGCTATCACACGCATGTCGGATCTTTCTTAACACATCAGATGCAACCTAAGGTGAGTTCATGGCCCCACTTTTATTAGTTTTGTTTTCGGGGGAGAAACATGCTTACACACTTTTAACACATGATTTCAAGTTATACTATGGCTATCATTATATTACTATACAGCTCATCTAAATCCCAAGGAAACCACTAATATGGGTATGTAGCGGGGAAATATGGATAGCGCTATTGGGCCTGACAAACCCCACTCGACGGCTGGAGGCCGGGCGGGTGCATATTGTAACACCCCAACCGATGGCGGAAACATCGGGATGTCACGTATTGATGATTGTTCAGTAGCTCATGGTGAATAATAAATTTCATTAAATGATTTAAATAAATTACATACAATTGTTCTACAAGAATTCGTACATCAAAATGAATAATACTATGTACACATCTTCAAGCATTAACTCAATTCTTCAAGCAAGCAGAACCTGAAACATGTTAAGTTTGAAAGTATTTTGGGTCAACAAAAGTTGGTGAGAATACATAGGTTTTCGAATATAATTGATAACAATAGTTTGTACAACAATCACAGTTGTATAATGATAGAGTATGAGTCCGACATGTAACAATGCGTCTTTGTACAACCAAACCTTGTGTCGACTGATGACTAACTCGCAAGTTAGTTAAATGTTGTTACTATTATCGATCATCCCTGAATTTATGCGGGGGGATGGGTTTGTCAGACCTATAGCGCTATAATCTAAACAGGCGGCTTGATCATTGTTAATGATTGTACTGTGTCTTTTTGTTACAGTCAAATGATAGAATGATGATGTAATTGAATCACAAGTAAATATGAGTAAACGATAGTATAAAATGTTTAAACATGTTTCACCCCAAAAATAGTGAAAATAGAGAAAAGGGGCTATGTAAACTCACCTTAGGTGCATAATGAGTTCGTACGTTTTATTGAGCGTGCAAACACTTAGTAATAATGCCTTGGAAAACTCGAAACTAGCTAGAGGAGATAATGACGGATGAAAACTTTAGTATATGGGAGATCGGATAATAATGTTTTTTTTTTGAATGGTACAAAGAGTTGAATGGTAGGCTAGTGTATTTATAGTGTAAAATTTGGAGTTGTAATTAGGGCTACTTTGACTAGGCTAGAATTTAGGAACAACTTTGACTTGACTAGAAGACCATATTTACTAACACTTTGACTTGACTAGGAGACCATATTTACTAACACTTTGACTTGACTTGACTAGGAGACTACGTTTGACTTTTCAGGTTTGACTAAGGGACCTTGAAAGGGTTTAAGTTTAATTGGTTTTAATTAACATCACAAAACACCAAATGGTGTAGTGGTTTGTGTGGTGTGGTTAAGGTTTAGCCCGCCAGGGACTCGGGTTCGAATCCTGGCACAGGCAAACATTTTTTTAACGTTTTTAAATCAGAAATTTTAATACAATCCAATTTAATATTGATTATAAGTCATTATTTAAACAAAAAAAATTAACAAAATGGATGGTAAAGATACTGTAAACATGAATCGGATGAATAAACGAGGGAGTTATATATATATATATATATATATATATAAAGAAAATTTGTGTGATGTTACAGTCTCCCCTACTTTTAGGAACTTCGTCCCGAAGTTTATTTTAAGAAGAAACATTTGAATAGTGTTGAGGATAGTTAGGGTGACTATGGTTCAGAGTATGGTAAGAGTTTAAGGAATGTATAAGATAACCATAATTGTTAGATGGACTACCAAATAACTAGGGTTTGTTATTGGTCTGACCCTACAGTATCCCTTTCCACGTATCATTAGTGTTTATATATAAGGTGTACCGCAGCTAACCCATCACACCTCTGATACTTCGAAAACATACGGGGTATCTCCCAAAACCTTAATAGAATTTCACACTACCTTAATGTACCTGTAAATTCATGATTACGTTCCAGACCGCAATCACCAATTTACCTTACATTAGGGTTTTGTGTCCTTCTATGACTCTAAACACACATGTAAGTAATGCAAAATAGCCTTGTGATTGAATCGTATACAATGTATCCAAAAATAAGTCCAACTGTTGAGCAGGAAAAAGACCTCTACCAGTCATTGAGTAAGAACCTCTACCGATTGTTGAGCAGGTGCGATAGCCTCTACCAGTCGTTGAGCAGGTTGTAGGGCCTCTACCGACTGTTGAGCAGGCATGATGACCTCTACCAATCGTTGAGTAGGTTATTTGGTACTCTACTAACTGTTGAGCAAGTACTCCATCCTCTATCAGTTGTTTGATTAAGTGTACCAATTATTACACACATGAATTGCAAATTGATAATATGTACATGTAAGCAATCAAGTATCAAGTATAACATACGAGTTGTAATAGAGTTGCTCTAGACAAGGTTAATGACTCTAGGTGTGTCTATAGCAAATAGTTTATATTCCATGAATTCTAGTTTCAAATGTTCAAATATGGTAGATAGTCGAATCCTCATGTATAACTAAGGATTATGTTTGATGCAAGACACAATCAAGTTTCAATAGTTTGGTTATCATGGGTAACTAGCTCATGTGTGAGAAGGTGAAGGATATGAATTTAGTTCTTGAGAGGATGATGAAAAATCTTGAAGCAGAATCAAGGTTGTGAGAGATAGTGAATGTGAAGATAGTTGATAAAGAGTTTATTTTATAGTAAGGAGATTATGTAGCAGTGTAAATTTTGGGGTTTGGATCAGAGGTTATAATCAAGTGTATAAGAAAACATGATTGTGGT
Organism: Ambrosia x helenae; assembly: GCA_030844895.1. Taxonomy (NCBI): domain Eukaryota; kingdom Viridiplantae; phylum Streptophyta; class Magnoliopsida; order Asterales; family Asteraceae; genus Ambrosia; species Ambrosia x helenae. Next base: position 107,293,343 of record CM061229.1, on the reverse strand, counting down.
ATATGCCAAATATTGTAAAAATTTGAACAAGTTGAAAATGAGTGAGTGTCGATGGAGAATTTAGAGACTAGATATTATTCCTAAAAAAAATCTTATTTTCAAAATTGGTTTTATACATAAAGCAAAAGTTGTTAAATAGTACAAGCTAAGTGGGCTTTGATTAAAATATTCCCGTTAGTTGGAGATTTCAAACATGACATTAGGTTTTGAAGATCAAGATTCTATTAAGTGATTTTTAATAGTTTAAAGCATTATATAGAAAATTGTTTGTTACGTCAATAAATAAACAATTGAATTTAAGTTCGAGGACATCTTTTGACAAAAATATGTACTTTGTAAAGTTACTAGGTAATGAAAATACAACAAGATTTAGAAATCTTTAGTTTGTGCTAAGGTATGAGGTTATAGTTTTTTTAAAAAAATAAGTAACATGTGGAGAAATGAAATAATATGATTTGAGTAGGGTGTTGAATATTTAAAAAGTAGCTAAGATGGTAAGGTGATGTGTGATTGTGAAATCCATAGATGGTTATGAAATGAGATTGATTTAAGCTGTAAAATTTTGAGATTTTAGAGCTTAGTTTAAGGAAAGTGAGTGTAATCATTTATTCATTAATTAAAACGAATAAACGAAAACGTTGACTTATCAAAACTTCTAGATTCTAATAACATAGTGAAGACATGCTTTAGCCTATAAGTGAACACTCATCCCGAGAATTCCCAGGTAGGCACCTGGGTTCCTCGTCTGATTGGGATTTATGCGCAATGCCAGTCCTAGACAGAAAACTCAGAATACAGGCGTTCACCCTTCCAGATTGCACGTGTTCATTATTAAAATTTAGAACTTCGACGAGATCTTCAAGGTGGTTCAGGCTAAACCTGAGGATTTGTCCTACTAGTCTAAGAGTAGATCTTGTGATGGAGAGCACTCTTCTTGTAGGGACTAGAGTAAGGATAAGAAGTAGGATAGAGAATAGAAACAAGTAAGGTTGCAAGTAAAAGGAGCAAGTACTGGTTAAAATCCTATGGTTATAGACTAGATTATTTTTTTTCTAATAACCTAATTCCCTATAACCATGGCTCTGATACCAATCTGTAACACCCCAACCGATGGCGGAAACATCGGGATGTCACGTATTGATGATTGTTCAGTAGCTCATGGTGAATAATAAATTTCATTAAATGATTTAAATAAATTACATACAATTGTTCTACAAGAATTCGTACATCAAAATGAATAATACTATGTACACATCTTCAAGCATTAACTCAATTCTTCAAGCAAGTAGAACTTGAAACATGTTAAGTTTGAAAGTATTTTGGGTCAACAAAAGTTGGTGAGAATACATAGGTTTTCGAATATAATTGATAACAATAGTTTGTACAACAATCACAGTTGTATAATGATAGAGTATGAGTCCGACATGTAACAATGCGTCTTTGTACAACCAAACCTTGTGTCGACTGATGACTAACTCGCAAGTTAGTTAAATGTTGTTACTGTTATCGATCATCCCTGAATTTATGCGGGGGGATGGGTTTGTCAGACCTATAGCGCTATAATCTAAACAGGCGGCTTGATCATTGTTAATGATTGTACTGTGTCTTTTCGTTACAGTCAAATGATAGAATGATGATGTAATTGAATCACAAGTAAATATGAGTAAATGATAGTATAAAATGTTTAAACATGTTTCACCCCAAAAATAGTGAAAATAGAGAAAAGGGGCTATGTAAACTCACCTTAGGTGCATAATGAGTTCGTGCGTTTTATTGAGCGTGCAAACACTTAGTAATAATGCCTTGGAAAACTCGAAACTAGCTAGAGGAGATAATGACGGATGAAAACTTTAGTATATGGGAGATGGGATAATAATGTTTTTTTTTTAATGGTACAAAGAGTTGAATGGTAGGCTAGTGTATTTATAGTGTAAAATTTGGAGTTGTAATTAGGGGCTACTTTGACTAGGCTAGAATTTAGGAACAACTTTGACTTGACTAGAAGACCATATTTACTAACACTTTGACTTGACTAGGAGACCATATTTACTAACACTTTGACTTGACTTGACTAGGAGACTACGTTTGACTTTTCAGGTTTGACTAAGGGACCTTGAAAGGGTTTAAGTTTAATTGGTTTTAATTAACATCACAAAACACCAAATGGTGTAGTGGTTTGTGTGGTGTGGTTAAGGTTTAGTCCGCCAGGGACTCGGGTTCGAATCCTGGCACAGGCAAACATTTTTTTAACGTTTTTAAATCAGAAATTTTAATACAATCCAATTTAATATTGATTATAAGTCATTATTTAAACAAAAAAAAATTAACAAAATGGATGGTAAAGATACTGTAAACATGAATCGGATGAATAAACGAGGGAGTTCTATATATATATATATAAAGAAAATTTGTGTGATGTTACACATATTGTCTCAAACACACAGGGCCTACCAGGGATGACGGTAGTCCGAGGGGTACCACATAGTAACAAACACATTCAGCAATGGTTTTAATCGTAGTAGTAATTAACTTAACGCCTAGCTAGCGTTCACACAGCATAGTAGTAACGGTAACGGTTTTCAAAGGATTTACGAAACGCTTATTATAAAACCTGTGAACTCACCAACATTTTATGTTGACATCTTTTCGGCATGTTTCTCAGGTCGTTGAGGTAGCAGCATCGAGTCTAGGCGCACGGAGTCTCACGACGTCTAGGATTCACTAGCATGTTATTTAGTACTTTCAGACTTTTATGTTTTACTTCTGGTTTGTAATAAAGTTTTACGCTTCCGCAGCGATGGTTAGATTTTTGAAAACTCAATGGGTAGTTTACGTTGTTTTTCGTATCATATAGTTGTCGTTTGTTGTGACCGTTGACTTGGATCCTGGTTTGTCACACGCCTCGCGGTAAAACCCCGCACGTGGAATTTGAGGGTGTGACACTTAACCATTCAGACTTAGGTAGCGTTTGGTATGGTGGAATGGAAGGGGGAATGGAATGGACCATTACGAGGTAATGAAAAATAGTGTGTTTGGTTGGTTAAAGGAATAGAATCACCCATTCCACAAGGCATTCCATTCCCTCAAAACCATTCCATCCACCCCCCATGTTTTTTTTTTCCATTCCATCCCTCATTCATCCTTTATTAACAACACCATAACCCACCACCACCACCACCACTCACCACCATCGTCACCACCCACCACCGCTGTCGCCACCACCCCACCACCATCGTCACCACCCACCACCGCTGTCGCCACCACCCACCACCACCATCACCACCCACCACCGTCGCTCACCACCGTTGCCGCCACCACCGTCACCACCCACCACCGTCGCCCACCACTGCTACCGCCACCCGCTACCTTCACCCACCTACCCACCATTGTCGCTGCCACCCACCACCGTCACCTACCCACCGCCGCCATCCAACACTACCCACTGCCACCCACCACCATCACCCACCCACCACCGCCATTGCTCACCATCATCACCCACCCACCATCACCGCCATCCACCTCCACCCATTGCCACCGTTGCCGCCACCCACCACCACGCTACCGTCACACACCACCACCTACCATCACTACCCACCACCACCACTACTCACCAGCGTCGCCCACCCACCATCATGGCCATCCACCTCCACCTTCCACCGTCGCTGCCGCCACCCACCGCCACCGCTACCGCCGCATATCACCACCACCATCATCGCCACTGACCACCACCCACCACCGCCACTAACCACCGATTTTATTCCTTCGTCTTTTCATGCCTATCCAACAGCACAAAATAATGTTTTGTTTCATTCCCACATGGACGAGACCATTAAGATCATATTAAGATCAAAACAAGACATGGAATGGTAATGATCTATTCCATTACCTTGTCCATTCCATTACCTCGTCCATTCCATTCCCTCTTCCATTCTATTACCCCATACCAAACAGACCCGTTAAGGTTACCTCTTAATCATTCAGAGGTTATGAACCATTAAGAGGTAGCCTCTGAATGGTTATTAAAAGGCTACCAAACAGCCCCTAAGGAACATAAAAACTAAACAAATAGTTTATATAATAAAATACAACTGGTAGGATTCTCCACATAATGCGGTGAGAATTGGTCAGTATCGATTTGGCTAGTTATGATATCGGCACTCAATATAGCGACCGAAAGAGAACACCCCAAAATTGATGTCATGATATACCAAAAAAAGATATCGATGTATTTTATATAGATCAAAACTAATAAAATGAATATCAATGTGTTTTACATCGGGTGAAAGCATCAATAGAAAATCCAAAAACTAATATCCAAATTTGGTTCGATATAATACTGGTATGATACCGGCATTCGCTTTAGCTTACTCTTAAGAGAAATACTCTATTTTGAATATAGAATTTGGTTTTCAATAATAACTTTTATGTAAATGTGAAGAAAAAAAGTAAACACAACATCTTATTATTATTATATTATTATTATTATTATTATTATTATTATTATTATTTTAAGTTAACCAACTTAAGTTTTAGAGAAAAATAAAGTTTTTAAAAATAAATGGGTAAAGAAATAGGTTTACGACGTATACTATGAGGTGTGAAAATAAAACTTAAGAAAAGTAAAATGAGAATGAGTGTTCATATAATAACTTTTTAATTGAAGGCGAGCACTTTATTAAACCAAAGGATTTCCTAGCAAGATACTAGGAAACATCCATGAACAAAGAAACAACATAAAGCAAAAAGACACAACAGGACCAAACTAAAAGCAAGACATAGGATAGTTAACCCAAGTAAGACATTAGTAATAGAATAATAATGTGAAAGGTAAGACCAATTATCGTTGTAATGAAAAATATATTTATGTAATTTTCTTCAATTGAACGAGATTTAAGACATTTCTAAAATCACATGGACGAGACCATTAAGATCATATATATAGTTATGATGTAATATAATATTTTAAACATAGTTGAATGTAATTTGATTAATTCCCGTTTTAATTCTATAAATACTTGATTAATAATAATATTCAAGACTAATAGCGCTTTCGCCATTGTTAAAGTACACAGTGTAAGATTTAGATGAGCTAAAGACTGCCCCCACATTGGTCTTACGATGATGCAAAAAATCAAAAATATGATGAACAACAAAACTTAATCTTTAAAACCACGTGATAAAGATAACGCGATAAAGACAAGAAAATCTTAAAGATAAATATCACAAGATGAAATATAGAGATACTAAAACAAAGTTAAGGAAAAATGCTCATGGTGTGTAGCAAAATTGTTTATCCAATATAGATTTGATAGAATACTTAAGATGATTTAAGAAGACGTTGGTGAGAAGCTGGTAAATGAATCTTTACAAGACTTAGCACATTAGATCATCCGTGTTTATAACCAATACAAATTATACAACATAGTTGGTTTTATTGTTCATTTATGATTTTGTTGCAATAAACGACAACATTTTGTTTAGTGGTTTTTTATATTTTCAAATAATTGATTGAGAGTTTATGTATTCAAAAGAACCGGAGATTCCTCAAAACGATTATTGAGTATGAGCTTTTTTTAAACGCTTGAAGGTATAATCTTCTAAAAAATTTCTACCAAACATACTCATTAGAGAACATCTTAAAGGTTGATCAAAAGAGTATTAGCAAGGCACCATGAGACAAGAGGGAAGATAAAAAGATTCTTCCATCCTTGTTACACAGGCCATATATGATATACAATCGGCCCAACAAACACCACGAAACTTATATATACAAACGGCCCATCAAACAAAAGTAGTTGCCAAAAAATAAAACGCCGTTGCCGGGGATCGAACCCGGGTCACCCGCGTGACAGGCGGGAATACTCACCACTATACTACAACGACACTTTTGTTTTTGGTTGCTTCAAAAGGCTAATTACCTAAACGTATGATGATATTGCAATCTGCCACAGTCAATTTTATTGACGATGTCATGCATATCTGCAACATAACATGATTATCCTAAGAAAACTTTAGTTATATCCTTTGACAAAGATGAACATCGGGTGAGGTCGCTAGTGATGGATGTAGTTAATAAATAAATAACCAGTAAGCAAGACGTACACATATAAACAGTTGATAGCTAGGCATTGTTCTTTTTCTTTTTCTTTCTTTTTTTTTAAAACAAAAATTACGGTAACATCTACCATGAAAATGCTTCCAATGACCACTTTCTGGGACTTGAGCGTGCACCACTTTAGTTAGGATAAACATCTGATGTTACTAGAGATACCGATAATAAAATTGAATTTTTTTTTGTTTTTAGGATCAAAATAATAGGAAAAAGAGATGATTGGATGAAAACTTCTAGAAGGCCTTTTATTCCCTTGATATTTGTTACAACAGTCCTAAGATTAATTTTGTAAAGACAGTTCAAGTTTGAATGGATGCCATCAAAAACATTACCAAATTCACTTCACCTTCTTTGTTGGAAAATTTATCAACATGCTATCAGCTACAGTTTAGTGCCATATTAATAATCATAATAATATGTCAGCATCCATAAAGTATTGATTAGTTAATGGCTTAGTGTTAATCATGAGTGTCTAAATTGGCATATCAACACATTAAACAACACTTATAATCGAACCACCTCACACGTGTCCACGAATCATTTATCGTCTTTAACATATTCTAATGCTAAATTACCCAAAACAGCATACTAGAACCTTTCAAAGGCATGAAACATCGATCACAAAGACTACCATATGTTGCGCTAGGATTGGGCGCAAGTCGTTTTCTTTGAATTGTTTAACTTAGTGCATTCTTTTAGCTTTCTTGTTAATGGAAACATGAGTTAAGCCTAGTTAGAGAATTATGATCTAAAGAATATTTTCTTTAGAGATTTAAGTAGTTAGGGGGGCATGAATGTTGTGGGTATATTTGCTAGTTTGTGCCACCTGTGAGAACGCGATTGGTTCCTTTGATAAAGGTACTTTTTAGAGATTAAAAGAATTCATATCAAGATTTGGAACAAAAAGGTTTGTGCAGATATGGGATAGTGAGATCACCATATAAAGAAATTGACTGATGGAGGTAATATTTAAAGGAGTTGCTTCAGTTTTAATTGTAGGTTGTGTTGTACATCTTGTAGACAAGAAAACAAGTAAATATTATAAGAATAAAATAAGCAGAAATGGCGGGAATGATCGGTTGGAGAATGCAGGATCAAGAATGGAGGAAGGGACCTTGGACACCTGAAGAAGATGATTTGCTTATTGAATATGTTAAAATGCATGGAGAAGGAAGATGGAGTTCAGTAGCTGGTTGCTCAGGTAGGATTAATAACTAGTTATATGTATTGCTAGATGCTAGGGGCGTTGTAACACCTGGCCCCTCGTAGCACAAATATTGTCTGCTTTGTCTACGAGGAGCTCAAGGATTTGTTTTTCGTTGCCCGGGTGGAGACATCCCAGAAAGTCACCCATACCAGTACTACTCCTTCTCTTACCCGAGCACGCTTAACAGTGGAGTTCTCTCATACACAACCACTTTTCCAAAACAAGGTGGTGATATTAGAGGTCCGGTATTCCTCATGAAACCAACATCTCTCACATCCACTGCTGATGTGAGATTTGTCTAGGGTGTTACATGCGCTCATTTAAAAAACAATATAGTTTTGAGAACCAAAACTTGATAATGCATTTGTACCTGTTGATTCATAAGTGTATCATGTTATATTTTCAGGGTTAAAAAGATGTGGGAAGAGTTGCAGGCTAAGGTGGGTGAATTATCTAAGGCCTGGTCTCAAGAAAGGTCAACTAACACCTCAAGAAGAAGCCATTATTATTGAACTTCATGCCCTATGGGGAAACAAGTAATGCATCTCTTAACTGTCACACGCACGCACGCACTCACGCACTTGTATTCTATCGTGTTTTATAATAAAACTATATTAATTTGTGCAGATGGTCTACCATAGCTAGATACTTACCAGGAAGAACTGATAACGAAATAAAGAACTACTGGAGAACCAACTTCAAGAACAAAAAAACACCATCACAAATCAAAGAAAAGCAAAAACTCAAAGTGTCATTTAGGCGCGACCAATATCTACAAAAAGTAAACGAAACAATGAACAGTTTTGTGTTACCTTACACAGAAGATAACAACAGAAACAAAGAGGATGATGCTTCTGCTGTCAAAAGTTCAAGCACAACCAGTGAGCAGCAGCAATATAAGTATAACCAGTGTTTGATGTCTCAAGATGTTGCGTCCGGGTGGGACGTCGTATCTGAAGACGGATTCTGGAGTGAGTTTATGTGGGATATGGGCAATTACCATCCAAACCAACCGGTGATGGAACAGTAGTTAGCTTATATATTTGACTTTTATTTTTATTTGCTTCACTACTTTCAGTTCTTGTAGGATTTTCATGAAACAGATTGTGGGCTATGCAGACAAAGCCATAACCAATGATCCGTTTATGAATCATTATCTTGCAACATATGATATGGACTAATGGTAACTGATGTGTTAGTTAAAGAAGAAAATTATTTTTTAAATTTTTCATAAATAATCGGGTTTTGTTCACGAGTCGCTGGGTCACGGTTCAGTAGCTAACGGGTTCAAGTAAAGTTAGAAGCGGGTTTGAATTATGTTTAGTTGAGTGTTTCTGCATGAATAAAGGAGTCAACGTTGACCTGGTTTTATGCTAGTAGGAATTTAGTTGTATCATAGTCAATAACTTGAATTGTAGTTTGAGTTCCGCATTTTATGGTGAGTGTTTGTTCATTCTGTGTATCATAGGCCATATAAAGTTGGTTCCAAGTCCATTTTAATAATATATGAAGGTTTTATTATCTTTTTCTATTCTCTGCATATTTACGTACAAACTACTTTGAGTGTGTTTTAATTTGGGGGCCGAACCAACACATATATATTATATAGGTAAAGATTCGTGTACAAATGTCATTTCGTAAAAAGTTCATATTCGTAAAAAGTGTGAGAATGATTAAGAATTAAAATGTATGCATCATGGTTTAGATTTAAGCAAGATGTTTTGGGTTGTTTTTGCTAGAAAAATATCAAACACAACAATTTAAACACAATGCAATGTATTATAGCCATAAAATTTAACAAATAACAATTTAAAACACATGTTCTTGGAATTTTAGCCTAAACAATCCAATTATCCAAAACTTTATGATTAAGTCTGAAGACTAAATATTAAAATTATTCCTTCTCACACTTTTCATAAAATATGACATTTATACACTAACTTCACCTTATATATATACAAATCAACTTTTTGAAGATATTTATGATTCTTAGCATTTTGGGGTTCAAACCCAGTACACAATTGAAGTTATGCACACTACACTAATGGTAGAAAGATTATCGTAATTGAGTCGTGAGCATCGTTGTAAGGCTTTTGGTTGTACCTTCACATCCAAGGGTGTTAACGGTGATGTGACATTTTAACCTTCATTGCACATCGCTCCCTTCATATATGTTAAGGGGCGTTAAAGTGGCTCCAAGTTAACCTGTTAACAAGAATCAAAAGAAATAAAGTTAAAGGGAAGTGGTAGAGTTAAGGGTATCGATACTACAAGTTATGAACATAACTTCAAGATTTAACCATTTTCCAAAGACAGAATCAGAGAACCAAGTCATTGTAAAAATAAATACATAAATAAACAAAGAAGACCATCGACATGGTGAATCTAAGTAACTGACAACTGAATCACGATTAATAGCCGATGTATAAGTTTAGTATGTATTTAATTGTATTTAATATTAATTATTGTAATTAGTGATATCCATAATTAGTGGAACCACCTTGTATTATTTATAGGAGAGATTAATGAGAAGAGGCCAATGACCCTAATCTTTCATGGTATCAAAGACCGGGTTAATCTCTTTTCTTCAACCTTTTACCCTAATCGGCCGCTAGCCTCCTTGCTGCCGCCATTCCACATCCTAGCTTCTTCTCCGATTCTTCACCATGTCAAACGAAACCCTCTCTTCTCAAACACCTATCACCATTGAATCCAAAATCCATCCTGCCACCACCGTCTCAAACATTAAGAATTACATACCCATACTCCGTGAAATCAACTCGGCACAATACAACTCTTGGGCCACCCTCTTCACCATTCATTGTAAAGCCTTCCTTGTCTATGACCACCTTTTCTCCAAACCCGAAACTCAATCATCCGACCAAGCCGAAGAATGGAACCGGTTGGATGCCATCGTCCTACAATGGCTATACACAACCATCTCCAATAACATCTTACACACTATCATAAACAAAACCTCCACCGCTCATGAAGCATGGCGTGCCATTGAGGACCTCTTCCAAGAAAACAAAGTCGCCCGTGCCATCCATCTTATGCAAAAATTTTCCAACACACGCCTAGACGGGTTCCCGAACGTCTCCGCGTATTGCCAAGAACTCAAAACCCTAGCCGATCAACTTGCCAACGTTGACGCACCCGTCGACGATAATCGCCTCCTTCTCCAACTCTTGGCCGGTCTTAATGAACAACACGAAGCCATCCACACCATCCTACAAAATACCAAACCCCTTCCTAATTTCTATACAGCCCGTTCCCAACTCGTGCAAGTCGAACAACAAAAGGCCGAGCAAGCTTTGTTGGCATCCAAAACTGCCTCCACGGCTCTCTCGGCCACCACCCAACACTGTGCCAATCAACACACTCCACCGGACACAACCATCAATCGCCCTGACACCACCTACACCCGCAACCGGGGCCGTGGACATGGACGCGGACGCGGCAAAAACACTTACGGCCGCGGACGTTTCCAGCAGTCCACTTGGTCCTCTCAGCCCTTTACACCCTGGCCCAACACCAACAACCAATATTTCTGGCCTGCTCCGCAACCCCACTGGCCCGCTAGCAATCCTTGGCCCAACAACCCCTTTTCAGCCTATCCCACTTGGCCCACTCCCCCATGCCCCTACCCAAACACCTCTCGGCCCAATACCAACACTCAACCAAACCAACAATCCGGTCTACTTGGGCCTCGGCCACATCAGGCCCATACGGCTTACACGCCCACCGACATCGAACATGCCCTTTACACAATGTCGTTGCAGCAACCAGACCCCACTCAGTACATGGACACGGGCGCATCCTCTACCATGACCCACGAGCAAGGTGACTTTCATACTTTTTCTAATTCTAGCATTTCTCAAAATATTATTGTAGGTAGCGGCGATACTATTCCCGTGCTCGGTCAAGGCACCAAATACCTACCAAATCCCTTCCCACCCTTTGTTCTCAAAAATGTCCTTTACTCGCCAAGATTAGTTAAAAATTTAATTTCTGTTCGTAGATTTACCATTGATAATTCTGTTTCCGTAGAATTTGACCCTTTTGGTTTTCTTGTGAAGGACTACAAGACCAAGGCCCCCCTCCTGCGATGTAACAGCAGTGGTGATCTATACCCTCTTGTACTTGGTGCACCATCTTCTCAGCCCACTGCTTTTGCTGATGTCATTGCACAACTCTGGCATCATCGTCTTGGCCACCCAGGACGTTCTTCTTTGAATAATTTAAAAACTTCTAGTTTTATTAATTTTGACAATAATATGAATAATGTATGCCAGTCTTGTGTTTATGGAAAGAGTATTCATTTACCCTTTTTTGCATCGCTTTCTCATACCTCTCAACCATTTGATATTGTGCATAGTGATGTGTGGACCTCACCCATTATTAGCTCTTCGGGACATAAATATTATGTCCTATTTTTAGATGATTTTTCTAATTTTTTGTGGACATTCCCGATTGCTAATAAATCTCATGTTTTCCCCTCATTTACCACTTTTGCCTCACAAATAAAACCCAATTTGAACGTACAATCAAAACTTTTCAATGTGATAATGGTCGTGAATATGTGAACAATGCATTTAATACTTTTTTCACCACTAACGGTATCCTCTACCGCCTATCCTGTCCATACACCTCATCCCAGAACGGTAAAGCCGAACGTAAAATCCGAACAATAAATAACATGATCCGTACACTTCTTGCCCATGCATCCCTACCTTCCCACTTTTGGCATTTCGCCTTAGAGACCGCCACCTACCTACTAAACATCTTACCCACAAAAACTACACACAACACCACCCCAACCGAATTACTCTACCTCACCACTCCCACTTACGATCACCTACGTGTGTTCGGTTGCCTATGTTACCCTCTCATACCTTCCACCACCATCCACAAACTTGAATACCGTTCCCCACCATGTGTGTTTCTTGGATATCCACCCTCCCATAGAGGATACCGTTGTCTAGACCTTGCCACTAAACAAATCTTCATATCCCGGCATGTTACGTTCGATGAAACAACCTTCCCGTTCAAACAAACCATCGGCCCCACATCATCTTATGACTTTCTAACCGGCCCATTTCCATACCACATCTGTCCATTCATCGCTAAGCCCAATGTACAACCTCCCAATATGCCCGGCCCGCCTCAGCCTACTCACAACAGCCTAACTGATGAGCCGGTCGTCCCGGTTCATACAAAACCTAATTAACCTAAGTAGATAAGATAAGTAGGGTATCAATCCAAGGAGCGTGTGGTTAGTGGATATTATTTAGTTGATTAGACGGTGTTGCTTATGAAGGTGCTAATTAACTATGAAAAGTGCAAGTTGTCATTTAAGAGTTTATTTGAAAGGATTTTGGTTGTTATAATAAAACTTGAATTGAAATTATAAAAGTGAAAAGTAATGTGGATTGTAAACAATTTAATTAAGAGGATCACACCTAGGTTTCAACAACTGAAGTCTAAGGTTTTCACAAATAGGTCAAACAAATGTAGTGCAATTGGTGTTAATAGGGTGATTGTTCAATAGGCTTAGGTGTCAAGTTTCATCAACATTAGAGATGGACTAAACTACACTTCATTACCTAGAACATACAACCCTATGTCTGTATTAGAGCAAGAAAACATGTTCATGACATTAGAAATTGGCACAAGATCAATTAACTAAAATGTATTCAACATAAGATTAATCGCAATCTAATACAATTAATTCAAACACACAATCACACAATCAAAAGTTTAAAGAAATACCCAAATGTTAAACCCTAGAACTTCAATTGATTACTTCCTAAGCATAATACAAAGAGATTAGCCACTCATGGCTATGGAGCTTGATTCTTCAATAATCGGGTCTTGAATCTTGAAAATCTTCAATCATAGGATGCTTTGGTGTTCTTGAATTAAAGGACTTGATTAGGAATGATAGGATGTATTAGTTGTGTAAGAGATGAAGTATGAGGATGATAAGAGATTACTCTCAAGACTTCATTATATAGTCTCCATTGTCAAACTCCCCTTAATGACCATTTAGTTTAGTCAAAGTCTTTAGTCAAAGTCTTTGGTCAAAGTCTCGGTCAAAGTCTCGGTCAAAGTCTCGGTCAAAGTCTCTGGTCAAAGTCTCTGGTTAAAGTCTTGGTCAAAGTCTTGGTCAAAGTCCCATTAATTCTCCTAAAAACATTGATTTCTTTGACTTTGACTTTAACTAACAGCGTCCGTCAGCGACGGGCCTTCTCCAGTTTCTCCATTTATCTTCTTCGTTTTCTTTCCTGAATCATCCTAGTTCCAATCCAAAGCTTCGTTTAGCTCCGAAATACACCTTAAGCTTTGTTAAACCTGCAAAACGCAAACTTTATCAAAGTAGTGTGTCCAAAACCATAAAATTGCATAAGAATACAATCTTAAACACGAAACGACTAAGATTTTCCCCCGCGTATCACATCCCCACACTTATCTTTTTGCTTGTCCTCAATCAAATTTATTACGCTTTTATAATTCCAAACACAAAACGCATTCCCCATTCTCAAAGAGTTAAGTTCTAATGTCATACCCAGTTCCTATGGCTTCTACAATCAAGACTACCCAACGTTCAATGAATATTTCTTTCAAAAACTCAAGTGGTTACCCAAGATTAGCCTACCTTCTAAAGCCAATAAACGACACACATATCCCTCGCAATATTCTCTCCACTCGGTTCAATTGACTAGTATTGATGTACTAGTATATATATATATATATATATATATATATATATATATATATATATATATATGGTACTCTCAAAACCGATTATAATGCATATTGGTATATGCTTGCAACTTAATCGCACTTCACCAAATTACACAAAAGCGAACACAAGTCAAAAGGTCTTTAAAAGGGTTGTAACGTGGCTGGGCGAAGGGTGTGGAATGGGATATGTAAAGTGACTAAGGTGATGAAAATTCGACTTTTATTACATCAAACAAACTAACAGAAACAAACAAACTAACTCAACTATAAAGCAAGGATATGTCTTTTTATTCAACGACTAACTAGAGCATATTTTTTTTTTTGTTTTCTACAATGTTTTTTTTAAAGAGACTTTGCTCTTTTTCAATGCTTTTGCAGTTTTTTTTCAACAAACAACTAACAATAATAACTATAAACTATTTACAACACAAAGGAACAACCTACAATCGAATTTTCAACACTCGGGTTAAAAGTGAAAAAGGCTTATGGGTCAGCTGGGTTGATATGGGTGGTCAATTGAAAAATGTTTAAGGCTCAAGATTGGTTAACTAAGAGATATTGGAATGGGTCAGAATTGATAAAAATGGTTTAAAAACAAAAGGTTTAACCTAATGCCTTAATCATTCCTGTGTTCACAATCGGTCTAGGGCGATAAACGTATTAAAGGTGCAAGTTCTACCGTATGCAACTATAATGACACACTCAATTCAAAGGAACACAACATGCAAAATGGATAGAATTTTATAAAGTGTAACATGTTGTGGTGGCTCAAAATCTCACATGGAAAGATGGGTAGGTATATGACATGTGTGTAATAAATCGACCTTTCAAGCAAACTACTCCCAGATAACCACCCGTAATTCTTTTTACCAAAACTAGTTGAGAGTTATCATACGAATTTTTCAGAACCTGACCATGACAAAAGACCAAAATGGTTCATACCATCCCGTGTTGACTTAGTTACTTGCGTTTTTAAAATGTTTAAACAAGGACAAGGACATTTTTGAAAAATTTTAAAATTTTCTCCCCCATCCCCACACTTAGAGTCCAACATTGTCCTCAATGTGTAGTGTTTAAATGGTGGATTTCAAAATGTTTAAATTTTTCTCCTCTCCCCACACTTAAAGTCCACATTGTCCTCAATGTGTAGGGAAAGTTTCAAATTGTTTACGGGAATGTGATAAAGCCAAACCAAAGAATTCACCCCAATCAACAATATACAGTTTACAATCCACTTATTAAATCTAAGTAAACGATCAAAATTAAAGAGATGAAAATAGATGCACATGGTTGTTCTTCATTCTTCAATTCCATGTGTTCTTCAACAAAATAGTTCCACTTCCATCATAAATAAACCTGCAACTCGCAAGTGTGTAGAAGCAAGCTTCTCACAAAAACATTAAGAGTTATCGGTTTTACTTTTTGTTGAAAAGCATTACCAAGTAATCTTTTAGTTAATTTTGATCAGTGGACAAAATATACACTAACTAAGATAGATCCTTTAAACCTCCGGTAGCCCGGTTATGAGGACGAGTGAGGTCTCGTGAGGGTTATATAGGAAACACACCCACAACGTTTATTTACCTAGCAAACAAAAAAAAAACGAACAAAAAGGAAAAAAAAATACAAAAATATACAAAACTAACATGTACCTCTTACTCATGGTGGTCGAAGTGAACATTTTCCTACCGAGTTACCAAGATAAGCTCGGTAGTTTACTTTATGTTCCCCAATCTGTTCCTTCTCCTTCCACTTGTTCATCAAATATATGCATGAAAGTTTTATCCCACATTTTCCTACCGAGTTTCAACATACACCCGGTAGTCTACATGCCAAATCCACAATCGATTCTCAATTATTGGCATGAGAATTGGGTGATTTTTGTTGCGAGCCTTCTCCAGTTTCTCCATTTATCTTCTTCGTTTTCTTTCCTGAGTCATCCTAGTTCCAATCCAAAGCTTCGTTTAGCTCCAAAATACACCTTAAACTTTGTTAAACCTGCAAAACGCAAACTTTATCAAAGTAGTGTGTCCAAAACCATAAAATTGCATAAGAATACAATCTTAAACACGAAACGACTAAGATTTTCCCCCGCGTATCACCAACCCCTTCACCTGCCCACCCCACACCACCCCACGGCCTACCTTCCGCCCCACCCTCACATTCCACCGGCCCAACACCCCTCCAACCCCACGCACTGTCACTAACCCAGCACCTGTTCCACCGGCCCACGACCAAACTGCAACATCCGCACCTCAGCCCTTCCAACCCGACCACCAACCTCCGACGAACCCCATCCCACCGCCCCATCACCGCACCATTCATACCCGCTCAATGAGCGGCATATTCAAACCAAAACAACCACTTAACCTTAATACAACCACTTCCTCACCCTCCATACATCACGTTCCCAAAAACCCGCTTGATGCCTTGACCGTACCGGAATGGTATACTGCCATGCTTACTGAGTATAATGCTTTAATTAGAAATGGTACTTGGAAGTTAGTTCCTCGCTCACCTAACATGAATATTGTCCGTAGCATGTGGTTGTTTAAACATAAATACAGGTCGGATGGCACGCTGGAACGGTACAAAGCACGCTTAGTCTGTCATGGTCGGCCACAACAGGTTGGAGTCGATTGTGGTGAAACTTTCAGTCCGGTAGTCAAACCGGCTACTATACGGACAATCCTTTCCATCTTACTTTCTAAAAATTGGGCAGTTCACCAGTTAGATGTCACTAATGCATTCTTACACGGGGATCTTCATGAGTCAGTCTACATGTACCAACCAATGGGATTTCGCAACAAACAGTTCCCTGATCACGTTTGTCTGCTCCAAAAATCTCTTTATGGGCTCAAACAGGCACCACGGGCTTGGTACCAACGCTTCACAGATTATGTTCTTCGATTGGGCTTCCAAAACAGTCGGTGTGATGCATCTTTATTTACTCTACACCACGGTCATGATACGGCTTACTTGCTTCTTTATGTAGATGACATACTACTCATCACTTCTTCTACAGCTCTTCGCCAGCGACTCCTTCGCCTCCTGTCAGCAGTGTTCGCAATGAAGGATCTTGGGCCCCTCAGCTATTTCTTGGGCATTTCTGTCACTCGAACTGGCAACTCTATGTTTCTCTCGCAGCAGTCTTATGCTAATGATATTATTGCTCGCGCACGCATGCAAGCGTGCAACCCTGTTGCTACACCAGTTGATACAAATGGCAAACTCAGTGCCACATCCAGCGAGTTATTCAATGACCCGACCATGTACCGTAGTCTTGCTGGCGCCCTACAATATTTGACTTTCACTCGTCCGGACATAACGTATGCCGTACAACAGATTTGCATGCATATGCATGCGCCACGAGTGGATCATTGGAACGCTCTTAAGCGCATCATTCGGTATATAAAAGGAACATCTACACTCGGCCTCACTCTTTCGGCCTCCTCCGCACCTCCGTCTCTTGTTTCTTATACAGATGCCGATTGGGCAGGCTGCCCCGATACTAGACGGTCAAAAAGTGAGTATTGCATTTACTTTGGAGATAACCTGATCTCCTGGTCCTCCAAACGTCAAAGTACCGTCTCTCGATCCAGTGCCGAAGCCGAATACCGTGGTGTAGCAAACGTTGTTGCAGAACTTTGCTGGTTACGCAACCTTTTATTAGAACTCTCAGTCCCGCTAGCTCGTGCAGCTTTGGTTTATTGTGACAATGTTAGTGCCATTTACCTCTCTGGCAACCCCGTACAGCATCAACGCACTAAACATATTGAGCTAGACATTCATTTTGTTCGGGAACAGGTACAACGCGCAACGTTCGAGTTCTTCATATGCCTTCACGTTATCAGATTGCAGACATCTTCACCAAGGGCCTCCCTCGCGTATTATTTGAAGACTTTCGCTCCAGTTTCAGCATCCGGTCACCTCCCGCTTCGACTGCGGGGGTGTAATAGCCGACGTATAAGTTTAGTATGTATTGAATTGTATTTAATATTAATTATTGTAATTAGTGGTATCCATAATTAGTGAAACCACCTTGTATTATTTATAGGAGAGATTAATGAGAAGAGGGCAAGGACCCTATTCTTTCAACGATTTTACATGTGAAAACAGATGATAAAAAAGATTAAAAAAAATCCCAAATAAAAAGCCCATTAGCGCCTCTTTTCTCATTTGAGCCCATCAGCACTTGACTTGAGCCCATCAACGAAAACCCAGTATCAGAACTTTTGTACTCACGCGGCCAATCAGTACAGAACCAACAATAAGCCCATATACAGAAGACCAAACCTCGGAACATTAAAACGAATGTGTATTAGTATCAAATAAATATAATTTTAAGTATAAAACTGAATATAAGTATAACTTTCAACATCCCCCTATATTAATATCAAATTAAGATAATCTATATATATATATATATGGAGTGGATAATATGGAAACCCCAAATAATGGAAAAACCCTGCAAACTCTATTATGACCATTGATCATGTTTGATCAATGGTCCTTGATTAATTGTATATAATAATATAAAGCAAGTTGGATTATGTGGTTATAAATGAGAGCAAGGGTAATATGGTAATCTTAAATAAGCAAGTTGGCCACTTAAATTTTCTGAATCCTAGGTTTAAAAAGGTTGATTTGACATTTGTCAAATCATCTCTCTCCTACTTTATGGCACTTTTCCAGCACCGATATTAACATACGTTAGTGCTGTGATAAAAAATTCTGACCTCGTTTGACACATCCCTAACATGTGTTAACAGACATATACTAAAAAGAACAACATAAAAAGAACATATAAATGTATATTTAATTAAGAAATGATAAAAAAATGCTCATTACAATCAATACTAAAAATGTATCAAAAAACTTTTCATACAAACATAATTATTTGCGAATGATAAAAAACTATGATAACAACATAAAAAAGATCTAGCTATTCTTTGTTCTTGATACCCATCTTCATCTTTAACACAAAAACATCTCTTCACCTACAAAAAAAAAAGATAACACGTGTTAGTTGGCATCTCCAAAACACATGATGAGACATCACTGACATGTGTAGTGTATTCTAAAACATATGTTCTACTAAAATAACGTATGTCATATGAACCCTAACACATGTTAGTTGGGCATACACTAACGCATGTCATATGAACCCTAACACCTGTTAGTTAGGCATATACTAGCATGTGTTAGCATCACTAACATGTGTATAAACAAACACCAAATCTGCAGTGCCAAGTGTATCATACTTAATTTTATAACTATGTTAATACAACTACTCAAATACGATTAATAGGGTTTGAAATCCAACAATAATAAATTTAAAAAATCAAATCATAACCAATCCAAATCCATATACCAAAAAAAAATCTTCATATTCATGAAATATATAATATAATAAAAGACATCAGTAGCATGTGTTAGCATATTCTAAAACATATGTTTTACTAAAAATAACGTATGTCATATGGACCCTAACAACTGTTAGTTAGGTATATACTAGCATGTGTTAGCATCACTAACGTGTGTGAGCATACAAGACTCGTACCGCAAAAAATAGACATGTACTCTATACGAGTTCATAACAATTTCACTTGCCAAAAATTTATTAAACAGAATACAAAAACCCTAACACCTGTTAGTTAGGTATATACTAGCATGTGTTAGCATCACTAACATGTGTATAAAGCAACATCAAATCTGCAGTGCCAAGTATATCATACTCAAATTTACAACTATTTTAATACAACTACATTAGTAGCATGTGTTAGCATATCCTAAAACATATATTTTACTGAAAATAACGTATGTCATATGGACCCTAACACCCGTTAGTTGGGCATATACTAGCGTGTGTTAACATCACTAAAGTGTGTGAGCATACAAGACTCGAACCGCAAAAAATAGACATGCACCATTAGTGATATATCAACCTCATGTCCCCAATCCAATAACAAACTAACATAAACAAAAAAATAAAAAAAAATAAAAAGGTTAACATAAGTTTTTTTTTTCATTCAAGCATTTGATCGAACACTTGGTATGCGAACAAAAACTATCCCCAAAACTGTAATTATTATTATTATTATAACAAAACCCAAAAAAAAATATTAAATAGAATACACTTGTCAAATTTCATATATATGTGTACCTGTTTAAAAATTTAGCCCCCTTTTTTTAAAAATTTAATCCGTTAGCATACAAATATTACTCAAATTGATTTGTTTCCAAATACACAGGTTGACATTGCACGTACACATATGAAATTGAGATGTTGCTTCCGTTATCATATTTCTGTGTTCATAGTGTAAAGCTAAAACACGGATCTACCAGAAACACACAAACCCATCACAAAAATCCAAGACAAAACACACAAACCCGTAAAAAAAAACCCTCATATCATGAAACTCTAGAACTTGAATCCAGATCTTATGAATCTGAAAATATTAAAAAAGAGTTTTTGATTCTTAGATAATAATAATACTAATATCGATCCAGATCCAGAAAAAGAGAGGCAAGAGGAGAGATAGAGTGAGAAACAGTACCGGCGCCGGAGGAGTGGGTTGCCGGAGGTGTGGTTGCCGGAGATCCAAGCTTCTTCATCGAACAAACCCATCGACCAACTGAATCAGATCCATCTTCATCGACCCACCCCAAAAACCACAACAACAACCAGATCTGACCAGATATGGTCTGTGCAACCCAAACCCGACCCGAAAAAGCCACCACAACGGGTTCTGAGCCGTATCCCCGTCGAAACCCAACCACCCCCGACGCCATCACCCGGCACCTCAGCCACCACCGGGCCTCAACCATCCTAGAAGTTGTCGCCTCTGATAACCATCACGATGTGCTCGACCCGGATCTGCAAACCACAACCACTACGACTTGTTATATAATATAGATTGAATGAAAATATGGGTATAAAAACAGATATGTGTGTGTGAAGCTAATCGAAGGTAGAGAGAGAATGAGAGTCTGATTACAAATTTGAAAAAAAAAAATAGAGAGAGAGAGATAGGTACACATATATATATGGAGAGAGAGAGAGGAGGAGGTGTAGTGTAAATGTTCAAAATACCCTTTATAATATAATAAGGTGAAATCTTGGCTGAGATGATGTGGCATAATATGGTCCACTCAATGGGTTTCTTGGGGTTTTTCCATTTTGAAGGGTTTTCTCTATATACTTACACTATATATATATATAGGAAAAAGATCAAATAGGAACCAAGAGCCTAGTTAGGAACTTAGGAACCAATCTGAGCCATTCATCTTTGATCTTGATCTAGGGGTAGTTATGTAATTAGACAATTAAATATTATATTTTAATTTAATTAAAAGTTTTATATATGGCAGTTAATTATCTTTCTGCAATTAATATGCAAGTTTTTTTTTTACTTTCCTTAAATCTCTCAACCTATTATCATCTCTAATCCCAAATAAAAAAAAACATGTTCGATTGAATTCGATTGAATCGAAATAACTTCCAGTCGAATTCAGAAGATTTAAATTGATTGAATTGAAAAAACTTTCGATTTAAAAGAATCTAAAATCGGCCAACGATTCAGATTTCCAAGTTATGGATAATAATTCTATTCATAAAAACATTGAATCACAATCTCATGTGATAGAAGATCATGAAACACAATCACAAGCTTTGTTTCTAAATAGTGTTGAAAATCAAGGTATTTATGTATTGTTTTTATTTTTTTTAATTGTTTTTCGTGCGAGAATCACGTTTTTTGTGATTTCTATTTGGATTAGCCTTATAGTGTGGTTTATTATTGATTTGCAAAATAGTTGTTTTGTATTCTGTAAGTCATATTTTACGCACATAATTGGAATGAGTAAAGAGTTATACACTGGTGTATCATATATAGTTATTGGGGTTGTACAGATACAATAAGATTTGTTCTTAGTTTCTTAGTTGTTATACACCAGTGTATAACAACAAATCTATTAATTATTATACACAAGTGTATTATAGGTGGTAAAAGACGTTATAATAAACCGATAGTATTTTGTTTGACGTTAAATATACACAGGTGTATATTCATTATAAAAAATGGAATGTGCAGTATGACACAGCCTGTGTGTTACTCAATATACACAAGTGTACCGTATATGAGTTGTAGCATGTCTAACTATATTTTTTTAAATATTGTAAAATTCATTTTTAATTTTACATTTTTTATTGTAGGTTCCTCGTCAAGCAACGTATATGAGTCTCCCGGTGGGACGAGATATTGGACGCCTGTTGTACCAGACGATGTTAAACCATTTGTAGGTGCCAAGTTTAGAACGTTGGATGAAGCTATCATAATGTATGAAAATTATGAGTTTCTTATCATAATGTATATCTGTGTTGATGATGTTGAATGAAAAGAAAAAAAATGATATACATCAATGTATAACTGATGTACACCGTTGTATATATGTGTTTGATGATGATGATGAATGAACAAAAAAAACTGATATACACCAATGTACACTTCAAAAATGAATATACACCAATGTATATCTGTGTACATCAATGTATATCTGTGTTGATGATGATAAATGAAAAAAACCAATATACACCAATGTATATCTGTGTTGATGATGTTGAATGATGATGAATGAAAAAACGAATATACACCAATGTATATCTTGTGTTGGTGATGATGATGAATGAAAAAACGAATATACACCAATGTACACTGTTGTATATATACCGAGATATAATTTTAATAGTATATACAATAAATAAGTTTGGGTATACCATAAACACTAATTTGCTGTTTCCAAATATACATGAGTTTCTTATTAATTACCTAATAAATGATATTGAACAAAAGCCATTAATACCCTTTTATTAAAATAACAATTAATTAAAGTTTTACTTATTTACAATCATGCCATTGAAGATGGATGGCTCAGATTGGTTCCTATAGTTCCTACTTAAGGGTTGGTTCCTATTTGAACCCTACCCTATATGTATATATATATATATATATATATATATATATATATATATATATAGGGTAGGGTTCATGCGAGAACCACCCTTTAGAGAGAGAACCAAGGAACCAATGTGAACACAAACAAAAAAAAAATCTAAAAACCCCACCTCTATCCCCTAAAAACCTAAACCCACCCACCACCCCCACCCCCTAAAAACCTAAACCCCCCATCCCCTACACCGACCCCCCCCCCCCCCCCCCCACCATTGTGAAATGCACATGTGCAGCTAACCCCACACCCCCCAAAAACCGAAACGCTCCACCCCATCCCCCAAAAGCACTCCCACCGTACATAAAAACTAAACCCTATAGCTAAACCCCTTAAAAAAACCTAACTATAAAAGTGAAATGCACATGCGCATGTAGTACAATTGTCTTATTTTATAGTTTTATATAGAGGTTTTTTTTAAGTTTATTCACCACAACCCCAAAAACCTAAACCCCCCACGCCATCCCTCCAAAAACCTAACCCCATCATACGATACCAAAAAACTAAACCTTAAAGCTAAACCCATAAAAAAAACCCTAACTATAATAGTGAAATGCACTTCGCATCCATTTAATGATCATTGAATAAAAAATTTTCCACCTTATATATCATACTAGCAATGCCCGCGCGTTGCCGCAGGTACTTACGTTTTATTACCGCACATTGCGCGATGAATTCCACGTAATTTATTTTTAAAAACAATTGATGAAGATCAAATTTGTACAAACAAAATAATTTACAAAAATGATCTTCTGGAAAAGGCAATCTAATTCGACCTACCTTAGTATTAAATCGAAAGAAGTTACCATCCAAAGGTTGTTAATGGGTGGTCAAATATAATGAAAGCTAGGGTCATCCACGAGAAGATGTTAACTCATATCTGTATCATATATGCAACAAATTTGGTATACTAAACCTTGATAAATTATTGCAACATGTGGTAATTAAGTTACTAATTATGTATGATAAACTTTTTAAAATGAAAAAAAAAGATCTTACTCTTTTTAAACGTAGTAAATTCATTTAGTTTACTTATACCTGGGATGATTCGGGTTATGTTTTATGGTGGCTAATAAAAAAATAGCTAAAAAATTATCATGGTGAATGGGCTGTAGGCAAACACATCATGAGAAGGTATAAAGGTACCATGATATGAAATGTCAAGCCTTTTATTCAACTCCAGTCTTGTTCAACTTTCTCTGCATGATTTTTAGAAAATATAGGTAACTGCAAGTATGTTAAATGTTAATCCCATGGCATGTTTACAGCTAAAAGATCAAAAAAAAAAAAAAAGCTAGGTAGATTGGGTAATGGGTCAAACAGGCTTTTGTTGAAATGGGTCATCTTGTCCGGGTCATGTTTGATTGGCCAATAAATATGTTCTGGTCCACTCTTTGATTTTTGTAAATAAAAAAAAGACGAAGAAACAATCTAGGAGGTTGTTTGAGCAGAGGACGTGTATGAGATCTACGTAAGTGGTAGATAGAAAATAAAAATGAGATTGCAATGAACAAAATTGTAAAAAAACTTCAAAAAAAGAACATAAATTAAAGTCTTTCAAAAACACAAAAACCGTTATCCCAACTCAAAAACAAAGTTCCCAACTTCAATCTACAAATATCAAAAACCAACACACATCAAAACCTACAAGCACAAATAAAAGTTAACATGATGACCATTTGACCACTATAATATGTTTTTCCTCTGCAGCCTTCTCGGCCTTGGCTTATAATTTGTTAAGCTGTTTCTTTCGTTCATAAACAAATTGGGCCTTCCCCTTCCCCTTTTTTCTCAAGATCCTGTAAGTAATTGTAACAATAATGATACATCAATAACTTAAATGTTTTAATAGTTTTAGGTAAAACAAAAATGTTATAATATTTTTAGGTAAAATATAATAGGATCTATGAATTCTTAGTGCTAGTGATGTGTGCAAATAAGTATATAAATAAATTGATCAAGTTAAAATCCTAGACTCTTCTAAAACCATACATTATCGGCAAGTGTACCGATCGCAAGTAGCAAGTAGGCAAGACCAGGTATCGAACCTAAGGACTTTATCTAACACTTTTGAGATCACTTTTAATGAATTACCTGATAAAATATTATTATTATTAAATTGATGGGTTGATTGGGGGGTTTAAACTGAAATTAAAGTAAATTAATTAAAACTAATTAAAACTAAATTAATAATTAAACTAAGAAACTGAAAATAAACGATAGCTGACAAACTAGGTTGAAACTCTAATGAGGAGAAGACTGGTAACCTGGGTAGAATCCCTAGACTCTGGTTATAAAAGGTGACCTATGTAATCCGATTGGAGACTCTGTTCTCACCTAATAAACCTCCTGTCAAGGATAGTCGACTAGACTCAAGGCGGGACAAGTATTGAGATGCTAAAATGAAAGTGGATCGCCCCAGCGAAACCAAATCCCATAGTAATCCTTTAATCAACCACTCTTGGATTTAAAACTCCCAAACTGTGAAGTAGACTTAACTAATACGAATGAAATTCTAGGAAAACTCTAAACACGAATAAGTAACCGGTCTCGCCCCAGCAATAACCAAACTACCAAACAATGCCTAGTTAGTCAACCTAGCAATCCCGAATTATATTCCTAACCTTCGGGAAGGGATTGCACACCTTAGCTAATTGATTTTAAAAACCTGTTAAACTTGCGCCATTCCTAACTGCAAGAACTAGCTCGACAACAAAAGTTAATCAAACTAGAATGATTTCTAGATCTAAGGGATATTCCTATGTGCCTAGAACATCAAAACCAACAAACAAGTAATCAAATCAAAAAGCGCCAGCACACAAATATTCAAAATCAAACATAAAAATTAAATCATGTAACCCAACACATCCAAAACGGAAAACATAAGTCATTAATTAAAAACCAAAATCTAGTTCATCATCCCAAGTCACCAATAAAAGGTTTAGCCACTCATAGTATTATAAAACATCATCACAAAATAATTAAATATAGTTTTAATCATGTCTATAGAAAAAAAAAAAACTAAACCTAACCCAAGACTCCTTGAATATTGATCTTTAACGTGCCCGGGGCCTTTTCTCCTTCACTCTATTTCGCTCAATCACAGCTTCTCACCGGTCTTTGTCAACTGAATGTTGAATGAATGTTGTTAGAATGAATTATAGTATCTAATAAATTTGCTACACTTCTACAGTAACTTTAATATATAATATTACTAGTTTTTATCCCGGGAGCGTCCCGGGTTAAAATATCTAATATGACATAATAAAATATCTAATATGACAACATAATTAATGACTTGCCAATATATAATTAATGAATATCATCATCATCATCATCATCATCATCATCATCATCATCATTATTATTATTATTATTATTATTATTATTATTATTATTATTTATTTTAAACAAATCTCTTTCATAAGTTATCATATTATTATTTTAAAAAATTCATGGGTATCACTTAATCCCAGGCCCGACCTAAACCCACAAATTTTAAACTAATCCTAAACCTGACACAATACATGTCGGGTTACAAAAAATAGTCGTTTTTTTCTCCGTTTTTTATATAGCACGATGGTGCTCGTTGGAAAGATAATAAAACGCTCGTTAATTTGGTGTAATTTTTTTCTTTAAAAAATCTCGTATATAAAAGATATTAACGTTTAAAAGTTATGGAAGAAAACATGAGAGAGAAAATAATAAAAGTTTAATATTTACATTTAATATATTAGGTATTTAATAGATTATGTTAACCATATTTAAACCATATTTATTCATTTTTTTTAATTGGTCTAGAGTTGCCACATCACATCCTATGTGGCATCTCTCAAAGGAGAGATTGCATAAGAGTATAACATGTAGGATTAATCCCTTTGCAATATATATATATATACTAGCTGATTACCCCGGGAAGGTCCCGGGGTTGAAAAATTTAATATGATTTAATAAAAAATGATAAAAGAAGAAAACTCAAATCACGAAAAGCGTAAATAATTTAAACATAATCAATCTTAGTTAAAAAAACATTTATTTAAAAAGTTAAAAAAAAATAAAAAGCATAAACCATATTAAACATAATACAGTATTAAAAAGATAACCTTCAACATATAATCATCTTCACGTAATTTAAAATATGTTACAATTTGACTTTGACTTATATAGATGTAGAATTCATGATAGGGGTTGAAAAATATAACAATTCTAATAATATTAATACTAATAGTAATAATTATTACTCTTGTAATTAAATAAATACAAAAATAACCTTGTTATAAGGTGACACCATGTGTTGCAGTGTAGCGTGATTCGTTCTCCTAACTTCTCTTGATGAAGTATACCTATCCATCTTTAGAAGAGTAAAATTCCAATGATAGTATGCGATTGGGCTGAATTTCAACATCGTAGATAAGAACCTCGTTTAAAAGAAAAAACATGATTAATGAATAACCTGAACACTTTGTGTTTTTTTTCTGTATGAATAACCTGAACACTTTGTGTTTTTTTTTCTGTATAAACATAACCCCACAAAAAATAGTCGTTTTTTTCTCCGTTTTTTATATAGCAATATGGTACTCGTTGGAAAGATAATAAAACGCTCGTTAATTTGGTGTAATTTTTTTATTTAAAAAATCTCGAATATAAAAGATATTATCGTTTAAAAATTATGGGAGGAACATAAGAGAGAAAAATTTAAATTTGTTTTTAAATTTTTTTTTCTTAAAATAACTCAATTTAATTTTAGTAATTGAGAATTGAGAGATAGAGAGATAAATTTAGGGTTTTATGTTTATCTTTTTTTTAATTAAAAAAGGAAATAATTCAAAAACACTAAAATCTTTCAATTATGATGCCACGTGTCAGTTTCATGAAAAGGTTGAAGGCACCATTGCACGCCACCTCAGCAATGTTCAATTCTTTTATATATATTAATAGATTAATAGATAGATATAGATATATAGATAGATAGATTAGCCGCAATGATTGTTATTGTTATTATATGTTTGTATGACAAATTTTGTCTCACCCTGCATCTATACCGGAGAATCTACTTGGGAGTATTAAGTATGCTTTTATTTAATTACTAGTTTTTATCTCGGGAGCGTCCCGGGTTGAAATATCTAATATGACATAATAAAATATCTAATATGAAAAGATAATTAATGACTTGTCAATATATTATTATTATTATTATTATTATTATTATTATTTATTTTAAACAAATCTCTACCATAAGTTATCATATTCTAATATAAAAAAACGAATCTCTGTGCCAGGGTATAAATTTAGTGCCATTACAAAATATTATATAATGTCAAATGAATTCGGAAGTTTGTAATCGATCATTTTAAAAAGAACTAACATGAAATAAGGAAAAAAAGTTATTTATTGAAATATCGAACGCGTTAGTCTAAGGGTTATGTGATGCGTTAAAAAATTCATGGGTATATGATCGGGTATATAGTTCGGGTATTTGGGTATGTGGTTTCGGGTAATTGGGTCGGGTATCACCTAATCCTAGGCCCGACCCAAACCCACATTTTTTTAAAACTAATCCTAAACCTGACACAATACCTGTCGGGTTACAAAAAAAATAGTCGTTTTTTTCTCCGTTTTTTATATAGCACTATGGTACTCGTTGGAAAGATAATAAAACGCTCGTTAATTTGGTGTAATTTTTTTCTTTAAAAAAATCTCGTATATAAAAAATATTAACGGTTAAAAGTTATGGGAGAAAACATGAGAGAAAAAATAATAGAGGTTTAATATTTAAATTTAGTATATTAGGTTAAACCATATTTATTTCTTTTTTTTAATTGGTCTAGAGTTGTCACATAGGATGTGATGTGGCATCTCTCAAAAGAAAGATTACATAATATTGTGACATGTAGGATTATTAGCTTTGCAATATATATATATATATATAGATATAGTTACAAAATAATTAAATTATATGATAAGGCTGGTCTGCAAGGTAATGGGCCGCGATTATATTTTTGACGCCCACGCGAGAATAACAGTCACTTAATATTAGCTTTAATGTCCACAAAACCCTCAACACAACAGGAGCTCCCGCAGCAAGGCACGATCTTTAACGTCCACCAAACCCACAACGCAATATGAGCTCCCGCAGCGAAAATTTGTGGAAATAACCAGCGACAGTTATTTTAGAATAATTTGAACAAATTATAGTTACCTAATATTATCGCTAATAATGTTATTTTTAATGTCCACCAAACCTATTGCGACACGAGCGCCCGCACGACAAAACGCGGGTAACTAAAACACTAGTTAATATTCATTCGAATGCCTTCTTCCCCCAAGAAAAATAAATGCCGTCAA
This sequence comes from Ambrosia x helenae, assembly GCA_030844895.1. NCBI lineage: Eukaryota > Viridiplantae > Streptophyta > Magnoliopsida > Asterales > Asteraceae > Ambrosia > Ambrosia x helenae. The sequence continues at coordinate 107,263,923 of CM061229.1, read as the reverse complement.
AACAAAAAACATCTATATTCATATGTTGACCGACTTATGTATTGAATTGGTTATTTAGGTTTGTCTTGGGCTACGGGCCCAAGCTCATTTTTTTTATTAATTATTATTATTATTTACTATTATTTTATATAGCATTCTAGCTCCGTGCTCTTAACTCGTGTGTTCTTGGCTCGACCAAAGTTTTACGTTTACGCTCCGACGTCCATGAACACATGCTCTCTAGTGTTCGTCTCTCTATTAAAATTCTTTCGTTTTGAGCTCATTTTCCACGAACATCTATAAAATAATAAAATAAATAAATACCTAATGAAAATGACACAAAATGAATAAAAACTTGACCAAATAATATACAAAATACATAGGAAAATAGATGTGTTTTATGACACATCAGCTAGCAATAGAAAAATGACATGAGTCCAATTCGGGCAACCGCATAGTCTTTAAGAGTGTTAAATAAGCAAGGCACTCGTTAAGTATTCATGCTTGGTTTTCCAAAAGCTAGAATTGAGCAAAGTTAAAGGAGATCAAGCTTTAGTATCATATTGCTTCTGTATAAAAATATTTTTTTTTGTAAATTGGCTGTTAATAAAGACCAATTTTATAAATTGGAATTGTCAATCATATGAAATATACAGCAGATGTCCATCAAAAAGAAAATAATGCTTTTTTACCATAGTCAAAACTAATTTGTGAATATAATTAGCACATGGATAGAATTATTTGATTAGGAAATTTGATAGCAATTGAAGATAACTAAACATAACATTATCAACATGAATGAAAACGAATAATATTATATAAAATAAAATAAGATCTGCAATTTCATGATAAGCTGGATTACCATGATGGTTCATTAATGATTCCATCCAACTTCAGGTGCAGTGGCGAAGTTTGAGAATTTTGCCCGGTGGTCGGAAGTCAGCGGTCATGGGACGTGACCTAAATCTTTTTTCTATAGCTATGGTTCGGGTGATATGATCGTGTCAGTGATTCGATTCGGGTCGAATTGAGTCAAACATTAAATACAATAAATATCAAAGTTTCAAGCATTGTTTAACAAACAATTGAATAAAGACACTAAAACATTAAAAAGGAGACAAAGGGTTGGTACCTGGATGAAGAATTACAATTCATCCCGTCAACCTTTAAGATTTTTGAATTCTTCAATTATGGATAGTAGTGCAAATGAGCTGAGCTAAGCCCGAGCTCGACCAGGCTGAGCTTAAAAGACTTATGAGAGCTCGAGGTCGGCTCGTTTACTATCTATTAGTTAATATTGTAAATAAAAGTAATATAAATAATAGGTTCGGAGCTCGATAAATGAAGTTCGGCTCAGTCTCGTTTAGTAAACAAGCTTAAATGAGGGGGTAAACATCTAAAACTTATAATAAAAGAATTGAAAATATTGATGAGGTGGCATTCAATGGAGGCCTAAGAAAGCCATTTTAATGACATGACATTCAAGGAGGCATTCTCCTCATTGAGTGTGCCATGTGTCATGCCATGTGGCAAATTAAAAATAAATAAATAATAATATAAGACCTAATCTACTAAATTTAAATTGAGTTATTTTAGGAAAAAAGAATTTAAAAAGCAAATTAAAAATTTTCTCTCTTATTTTCCTCCCATAATTTTTAAACGTTAATATCTTTTATATACGATATTTTTTTAAAGAAAAAAGTTACACCAAATTAACGAGCTTTTTATTATCTTTCCACTACCTGGAAAGTTTCATTCGTTGGATATAGAGCCAATTTTTCAATTTTTTGTATTTTTTGGAATTTTGTTTTCCCCCTCTGGTGGTATCAATCGGAATGCCTTATTTGTCTTTCCAGGAAAATGGATATCTCCAGAAAAGATTATAAGTTTTATTTTTTCTGCTTTTTTCTTCACTCGGACCAATCCGCCTACCCGACTTCTTCTATTTAAAGTGATTTGTGTATGAGTACCATACGGAGAAAAAAACAACTATTTTTTGTGTGGTTTTGTTCATACAGGAAAAAACACACAAAGTGTTCAGGTTATTCATTAATAATGTTTTTTCTTTTAAACCAGGTTCTTATCTACGATGTTGAAATTCAGCTCAATCGCCATGCTTTCATTGGAATTTTACTCTTTTAAAGATGCATATGTATACTTCATCCAGAGAAGCTAGGAGAAAGAATCGTGCAACACTGCAACACATGGTGTCACCTTATAGCAAGGTTATTTTTTTTATTTATTTAATTACAAGGGTAATAATTATTACTATTAGTATTAGTATTATTAGAATTGTTATATTTTTTAACCCCGTGACGCTCTCGGGATAAAAGCTAGTTATTAAATATTAACAAACCTAATAATACACTAAGGCTCGACGAACCTGACGAGCTTCACATGCTAGGCTGAGTTCGGGCTCGATTAGTAAACGAGCTTTGTTTTAAGCTCAAGCTCGGGCTCGATAAGGCTCGGCACGTTTCGAGCTTTTTACCCAGCCAAGCTCGAGTAGCTAAGAGATAACAACTTCATTGCTTGCTCGTTAAATCTACTATCCTGCTCATGTAGTTGTTGTGCTTAGTACTTTAGGATTTGGGCTTTACATTTACTTTGTTTTGGGTTAAAGTTTTGGTTTATATAACTATTTTTTTTAAACGGGGGGTCGAAACCGTATATACCAAAAAAATTCCATACTAAGACTATATACTTGAAACTTCTGAGCGAAAATTCGGGGAGGGGGGGGGGGGTTGGTCGCCCCTCCCCACCCCTTTAATGCTCCGCCCCTGTTCAGGTGAGAGCCGACCAAGCAAACAGTACTTATGTCTACCAATTAGCCTCAATACCCTACAAACATGAATGGATATCATTAGACCTTTTCTTGTAAATAGTATCAAAGACCATATTATGTCTCTCAAAATGCAAAAAGAAAAAACAAATCGTTCAATTCTCAACCTAACATAGGTTACAGATGCAAGCACAAACAAACCTAACTGGTCTCGTAGGTCTAAATTTATATCAGCAAAATTAACAAAAGAAATGATAATCATAATCAAGTCAAGAATATGAAAGAAACTTGACAGTAAAAACGAAGGGTAACCTGCATATCTGAAAATATATATAGGAGGCACGAGATGATTCACATGAGGCAGACGATTCAGCAGAGCATTCTCATTCATATTCAATTTTGCCCATTACTTTTTGAGACTCCAAAAGCTGAAACCCATATTAAAGAGACATTGGGTTTTAATGGGGTTTTAATTACAATAAAGGAGTCTGTGTACAAATGGGGGTTACATTATTGTGGAGAAGATATTAACTATGTATTAAACACATGTACTATGGGCAGGGGCATAATGGGAAGAAAGTGAGTAAAATATAGAGATGTATGCTTATGCCTCTTCATATGCCATCTTAAACACTTGATAAAATTACCTTTGTAGCCATCTCTCCTCCTTAATAAAGTAACATAAATAACTTTCATTTATTGATCATTTCATTATGGTAATTAACAATTTATTCAAAAGTGTGCTCTAATAATGAAATGCACATGTGCATACGGTGTATGTATATATATATATATATATATAAATAGGTATATATTGGAAACCTTTGTTATATGGTAAACTCTGTAAACTCTAACTTCCCGACTTTTTTTATATGAAAATTTTAGGGTATGTAATATACATGATTTTAAGCATTTTGGGCCAAAAAATGGAAAAAGCGCCGAGCCATTTTTTTAAAAAAAAATAAAAAACCGTCTTCGGATAATAAATGGTTAACACGTGTTAGTTTTTCTTAACATGTGTTAGTCAAAACTTTATTTTTTTTTTTAAAAAAAAAAGCTACTCGGCGTTTTTTTGATTTTTTTGGCTCAAAATGCTTAAAATCATGTATATTACGTGCCCTATTTTTTTTCAAAAATAAAAAAAAATTGGGAAGTCAGAGTTTCCAGAGTTTACCATATAACAAGGGTTTCCACATTATCCTTTCCCTATATATATATATATATATATATATATATATATATATATATATATATAACAGCAAAATGCACATGTGCATTAGACATGACGTAAATATGACGTAATATAAGCCATTTTTTTAATTTTTAATTTTTTTTCTGAAATATTAACACTAAAAAACATTTTGGTGTTTTCACTTTTTATTTTTATTTTTTTAGGTTATATAATTTTCTTATTATTATTTTTTATTTTTTGGTGGAGGGGTTTTTGTGTTCACACTTGGTTCATTGGTTATCTCCCTAAATGGTGTTTCTCAAATGATCCAAATCCTATATGTTATATATATATATATATACACACACACATTAATCTTATAATATTCATAAAAAATTCATTTTTGCTCCAAAAATTATGAAAATTTAAGTTTGCATCTTGACACCCAAAATAAAATTTTCATATTTTTATTTTCTAGAAAATATTTTATTTTCATATTTATATTGATTTAAACTGTTTTAATCATATTTAATTGATTAAAATTCATTTTATATGATTTTAATACCAAAATTTTTGTGAAATTATTTTATTACATTAGAAATGTAATCCTAATTTATTGGACCAGAAATATTTAGTTTGTATAGATTTTCCTATTTTTTTATCATTTAAACATGATTTAAATTCATTAAATCAGTTTCATATACAAATAAAATGAGAAAAATTGTGGAAAATCTATTCTAATAATTTTTTTTATTAGAATGTATTTGTTTCTCATAAAAATATTATTTTTGAAACATATCTTGTATTTTAGTTGTATTTATACCTATTTAAATACAATAAATCTTTTGTTAATTCATAATACTTAAAATCTGTTTTATAAATTTAATATTTTATAAAACAGAAATAATTTATGTTTGAAAGTCATAATCTTCAACATTTATTTTCATTTGTGTAACCTATATTTATTTGTTCAATTATCTCTAATCATTGTAATTATATACAATTATAGTTTTAAAACAATTAATTCAATTACTTTGTCCCAATTATTTGGAACTACTTTTTAACTAGATTTTCTATTGGTATTAAGTATTTTACCTAATCATATTTATATACTTAAATCATATTATTTTGAAATACAATTTAATATTAATTCGTTTATCGCAAAAACTCTAATTCCCCAAATAGACTTAGCAACCTTAATGTCTTAGACCCTAGATACCTATTGTGACGAACTTTGTTGGATTTACCACTTAGCAAAACTGTGAGTATATCTTTCCCCTTTTTCATTTTACTGTTTTGGGCTACTCATGTACCTTATGTCAAATTACTATTTCTTTTCACTAAGTGCAATTCTCATGTGTGTTTGCTTTGTGTTACTTTGTGTATCTATGACTTGTCAAAATCATTAACCATTGCGGCCTAGCATTTCAATGAATAATACTATGGTATATACCCCTTGTGACTCTGTTGAACGACCTTGGTCATTGCTATGTGTTTCATTACTATTGTCAATAGCGCATACTATATATAAATTTCATTTTACTTTCATGGGGTTGATTTTGACCCAGATACTACTTAAATACATAATTGCAAACGGTATACAACACATGAATTGCGAAACGTTTTTCTACTATATGTATTCAAAACAGGGTATGCTCACCAATACATTTTTGTATTGACCTATATTATTTTGGTACATGTTTCAGGTTATTTTTGAGACGCCTTTTTAGCTTTTGGAATTTATACTTAGATTTTGGATTCATTGTATTTCAGTTTAGATTGTTATTTTGAATCATTGTATCTTGTATTTCATTTCAATGTAATAAACTACTTAACAATGTATCAATATTTACACTTTTAGTCCATGAGCTATTGAACAATCGTCACTACGTGACACCTCGATGATTCTGCCATCGGTTGGGGTGTTACACTACACCCTTTCCCTACACACATAACTCACATCACTCTCTCTATCTCTCATCTCACGCACACACACTTACCATTTTCCTCTCATCTCTCACACATATATAACACTACACACACATAAACTTTGGAATAATAAAAGAAGGAGAAAGATGGAACCATATAGAGAGAGAGAGAGAGAGAGAGAGGGGGGGGGGGGAGGTGGTAGATGATCTCCGACCACCGTCAACGGCGGAAACCGATGGTACCACCCCCAACCACACACCCAATTCTGTAAGAATCGAAGAAAGAAAGTTACCGAGGGAGAGAAGGAAGGAAGAGGAGGAGCCGGTGGTGGTTCCAATGGAGGTGGCGCCTCCTCTGTGACCGAGTCATCATCAATAAAGGTAACCTCATGACCCCTTCTCCTTTGATAATAACTTGTGATGTGATGGTGATGGCTTACGACTGATGTACCAAAGACAATGGTGGGTGATGATGGGTCTGATAATGGAGTTATGGCGGTGTTCATGGGTGACAACCGAGTTATGGTAGTGATAGGGTGTAGACTTGTTGATTGATTATGAGTATTAGAGGGAAGGGAGGGTACAATTAGTTATGGTTATAGTAAGCGGTGATGGTTGGGTCCGGGTTCCGACGGAGAGCAATTACAGGAATGATGATGGTGACCTCGGGTGATGATGGGATTGGGTGTAAAACTCTGAGTTGTATGATGGAGATGATGATGGAGTTCAATGGTAATATTCAGTATTAAACCGATGGCAGTGGATGAAGGATGTGGATGACGGTTATACTAAGGGTTAGGTCAAGGAGGAGGGTCAACGATAACCAACGACGGGTCAACCTTCGGTCAACAGGAGTCAACTACTCAACTCGGTCAAAAGGGTGGTCAACTGTAGTAAACCTAGTTAACGTGAACCGACACCAAACGTGAGGTACAACCGAACCCACTAAATAGATAATTATTAACACTTAATATATAAACTTGCGTGTGGGACTTGACGAGTTCATGACAAACCGAGACCGAACCATGACTAGATCGGATATTAGATTGCGACCCTGAACATGATATTGGAACTCGAACGTATGGATTAGATACGACCATAAGCAATGGAAACATTAGACTCGATGCTTTGAACGTGATAACAATAGGATGTTATGATATAAGCTCGGATGTTTGAACTAGTCGCCTAAACCTTAGTTAACCGGGAGCTTTGGAAACTTTGGACATTTGACGCTTAGGATATGAGTTCAACAAATAAGATTCGGACATGACTATAAGTACCAATATATAGTGATACATGTTACATCCATTTATATATTAAACCAATACTAGTTGTGACCTTAGGACAATAGGACGAATACTCGAACTTGACACTTAACACAACGTGGGACAGAAACGACACATAAAAACATATATCTATATATGAGAATGATAGTCGTAATGCTAAGACATAAAACCTATCATGGAATATTTGAAGACGCCTACTAACTTATGATAGTTGGAACCTCGGACTATAAGATATGTAAACTTGGAAAACCAGGACGGAAACCTAGGAGGATCACTTAGATGAGTAAATATATGTATTAAACCTTGGACGACTAAAACCAAATGATATAATAAAAGAAACCCCATTGTTTGAATGGCAAGGATAGTATAATTTGGAACCATACGCTCGAACTCGTCTCACACGTGTAACCATTATGAATGAAGCCAAGACTAATAATGTGTATCAACATAGGATCTGACCAGGAGAATACCAGGACGCGATACCAAGCACCCTGTTTACCATGTCATTATTTATTTCCGCATTGCTATCTAGGTGAGTTTCGTGAACCATCCCCTCTTTTTACTGTTAAACTATTTTGGGGTGAATACATGCTTCCAGTGTAGAACCAGTAGTATGTGATAGTGATAAACTAGTATGATGTGACAAGATGCTCCCAATACCATTCACACTCATTAACCCAACTGGAGATTAGGACACTTAATATATGGGTAGTACTACTTAGGGAAATTACCCCCACACACAGTGGACCCGGAAGCCCGGGAAACCCTCCACTGAGGTCCGTGACATGTATTTTGCCATGGGAATCCACAATGGGAGTAGGTGGATTCAGTGTTAGGTTTGAGGTGTGGCTTGTACATCACTAGTGCTAGACCATGAATTAAACTGTATGAACTTATTAAACCTGTTTTGGAATATTAAACCTGTTTTGTGCTAAACCATGTAAACTTGCTTTTGACATGATAAAACTTATTCAAAACCAGTTAAACACACACACGGACTCACCAACATTATTGTTGACCCAAACCTATTTTGCCATGGGGTGAATACATGCTTCCAGTGTAGAACCAGTAGTATGTGATAGTGATAAACTAGTATGATGTGACAAGATGCTCCCAATACCATTCACACTCATTAACCCAACTGGAGATTAGGACACTTAATATATGGGTAGTACTACTTAGGGAAATTACCCCCACACACAGTGGACCCGGAAGCCCGGGAAACCCTCCACTGAGGTCCGTGACATGTATTTTGCCATGGGAATCCACAATGGGAGTAGGTGGATTCAGTGTTAGGTTTGAGGTGTGGCTTGTACATCACTAGTGCTAGACCATGAATTGAACTGTATGAACTTATTAAACCTGTTTTGGAATATTAAACCTGTTTTGTGCTAAACCATGTAAACTTGCTTTTGACATGATAAAACTTATTCAAAACCAGTTAAACACACACACGGACTCACCAACATTATTGTTGACCCAAACCTATTTTAAGCATGTGTTCAGGTACCTGCTTGGATTACAAGGAATGAGCAACTACGACTCGGAGTTTCCACGACGGACGGACCAGAAGGCAAGCGGGAACTTTAGATATTACCCGAAGCATTTGTATTAGAGATTGCACGTTATTTAGAAATGTAGCCAGATATTTATAAAAGATTAGTTATTGCATTGCTTCCGCTGTTTGCTTGCATTATGTAATATTTGGTAACAATCTGGAATTCCGTCTAGGCCCACCTAGGTCGGGGTGTGACACCAAGGTTACGTCTAATCCAACATCCACAAAGCCTCCCGTAATCGTGACAAAACCACCACCATCCACCATATTCAAAACATCGCTGGAATCGCCGCAATCAAGAACTTCCACAACCGGTGGTGATGGTTGGGCTTTCTGGTTAAGATTGTGATGGTAGAATGGGTAAAGGGAGGAGAGAGAATGGATATATATATATATATATATATATATATATATAGAGAGAGAGAGAGAGATAGAGAGAGAGAAGGGATGTATGGGTTTTAAAAACTCAACACATCAGAGAGAGAGAGAGAGAGGGAGGGAGGGAGGGAGGGAGGGAGGGAGAGAGAGAGAGAGAGAAAGAGAGAGAGAAAGAAGTGTTGTATGATGACTGGCTCAGAGGAAACACACACCCACGACAGCCGGCGCTTGTCTAAAAGTTTACTTATGTAGCATTGTTGCCACCTGGCCAAACGTTTAATTAACGAAAGAAACACAAACAAAGATTAGAATCTGGGTACAAAGCAAACAAACACAGCAAAACCACTTGGGCTGCAGCTAACTTTGAAAATATAACATAATGATAAACTTAAATACAAACAGTTCGCGAAAGCTGGCAAACATTATTCATGGACATTGTAAAACTAATATAGTATAATATAATATAATTACAATATGCATGTAGTTTAAATGTATAATTTATTTTTTAAATAAATAATATTAAATATATAATTATAATGCATGTAGTTTTAACATAAATAAAACACTACTAGAAAATAGGCATTCCTTGACACTTTTTTTATGACATGCCACATTTTATGACATGCAAAAGTGCATGTCATAAAAAAAATGTCATCTTTGGAAAAAAGTGAAAATTTCTTGACGCTTTTTTTACGCGTGTCAATAATTTACCGTCATAAAATAAAAAACATGACAGTTTTGAAATTGCGTGTCATGATTTTTGTCACCTAAAATCTCAAAAGTTTTCAATCCCCACACGTTTTTTCATAAACCTTCCCCTTCTCTCTCTCTCAAATCAAAAGTTTTCCCTCAATCCTGCTCGTTCATCCCTCTCTCTCTCTCTCTCTCAAATCTCAAAAGATTTCATCCCTCAATCTCCTGCTCGTCATCCATTCTTCAATCCCTGCTCGTTCATCCCCTAACCATTCTTCAATCACTGCTCGTTCATCCCCTAACCCTAACTGTGAAGAAATAAAGGCGATAATGTAACCCTGATTCGTAAAGAACTGCAGAAGTGTTGGGCATTTTGTACTGCAGATTTGGTCGAACAGCGATGGCGATTTGGTCGAACACCAAGTGGCGGCATAGAATCACTTCAAGCCATTCCATGGGAAGTGTTAGTTGCGATGGCAGGGTTTCCGATCAGGTATCAAAATATTGTTTTTTTAATTATGTTTACCCATCAGCTTTCTCAGTTTATGTTTTTGTGTGCTATTTCAGATGTGCTATATTTGCTTTAGGTCTTCATCTTGAACTGGGGTTTTCAGTAGTTACGGTATGAACCCCTAATTCTGTTGTTTACTACCTGATTAACACTTATTGTTACAAACTATGGATTTACATTTGCGTGTTTTGGAAGTGACTATGTGATATCAAGTAATAAGTATTAGATAATCAGCTGTAATAAAATGGATTATAGGAGATACTGTTTCGTTCAGTGAAATTGGAATAATTGATTAATAAGATGTATGAGTGTTTGACAAAGTCTAATTAATTAAAAAGTTAATAAGTATTAGATAAGTGAAAAAATATGGCTTAGTGAAATCAAGTAAAAGTCTTAAACTTGTGTAACTAAAACAATAAGTTAGTAGGTAATCCAATAATACCCTTTGATGATACTTTTATTGCAGCTGGTATGAAAGCAGCAGCTAGAGGTTGATGCAGCAGATGCAGCAATAGAAGCGATTGATCAACGGCCGCCAGGTGAGCAGCGAGAAGCCCAGCGTGCTGGGTCCTGCAGTGAGGTTTGCTTCACAGGCCGTGATCGACTTCATCGGGGGACTCATTGATGGTATAGGGGAAGGTGTTGGACAGGCTCTGGTTCAGGACGTCACCAGGAGTCCAGCTGGGCACCGTAATGGAACTCGACAAACGTAACCGAAGCAACTATTTTATTCATATGCATGCGTAACTAATGATGCTCCCTCCGTTATTAAATATTGGCATATACTAATTTCCCATATAAAAGCTTGTACCATATCCACCATATGCATATATATGATGTTGCAAATACGTAAATGAAAATATTGTTAATTGTTGTATAATTAATTAGCTAATTAAAAGATTGTACAACATAACAGATAATTATACTCTCAACGTTCTATACATTGAACAAAATAATATTGTGCTACGAATTCAACATATGGCTTTTTTGTTCTGCAATGGCTGCATTGAAACAAGGTGATAGGAAAGTAAACGAGAACACCTCAGATGACTCGTGTGAGAAGTGGAAACGTGGAGGTCTATCGCTGTAGACAGGTTGTGCGACATTGCTTACTCTAACTGATATCATTGACAGCAAATGGTCTATCGTTGTAGACAGGTTGTCCATTTTGATCACTTCACTCCTTATTTTCAGTTTTGACTTTCTTTATTGACTTTCATGTCCGCGTTTGAGTTTTGTTACTTGAATAGATCTGACAAGGCTGGAAAATTGCTTGCTGAAGTGTTGGTTAATGGATTACAAGGTAACAGGTACTGTTATAAATCAGGTCATTTTATCTTCTTTAAAGTTCCAGGAGACAAGTAAAAAACATTTGGTTATTTCATGCTTATAATTTTCAGGCCTGTGACATGCTTATAATTTGGTTGTGAGATGTTTCGGATGACATAAGTGACACCAAGCAGGCAAGCATGTGAAGAAAGTTAGTGGGAGGTGTTTCGGATCTGCAAACCGTGGTCAGATGCCAGCGAATAGTGAATTAGATAATGAGTGCACATAATGAACTCCATACAGGACAACATGTGCAGGTAGTTTAGGGGTTGTTTCGGTGCTGAATCAGTAATGAAACAACACTGGGCTGCAGTGGTATAGGGCTGCCAAAACCAGTATAATAGCAACGAGGTGAGTTAAAAAACTAGTTAAAAAAACATACATACTCTCGTAATCTAGGGCTGTTCAACAAGCTCGCGGCTCAGCTCGTAGCTAGCTCAAAAGAAGGTCGAAAAAACTAGTTAAAAAAACTATATTTGAAACGACCTGAGCTGAGCCGAGTCATTTTGTACCTGAGTTGAGCTCGAGTCTAGCTCGAATCGGCTAGTTGACTCGTTTAACTCTGAGCTTATGCTCAAGCCGAGCCAAGCTGCCTCGTTTAATTTCAAGCTTAAGCTTTAGCCGTTTAATGTTATTTTTAAATAAACTATCAAGATACCCGACAAGTATGAGACATGGTTTAAATTGCGTATGGGACTAGGATTACCAATACCCGTCGCGTTGTCATATCCCTAGATTGGCCCAACTAGACTTTGCGATTGAATAAAGGGGCCAGGTTTGGGCCGTGCGTAGGATCGTTTGTGCATTGCTAATAGTTTGTTCACTTTGTAGACTTTGTCGTCATGGGCTACATCAAGTGTTGAGGAGGTTGCTTCAACAGGACCAGGAATCCGTTTCTTCCAGCTTTATGTGAGCATAACTACTATTTAACTTTCTTTTTTGGTACATAATCTGCAAACTAATGTTCTGGACCGCTATAACAGGTGTACAAGGACAGGAACGTTGTTGCTTAGCTTGTGAGAAGAGACGAACGAGCTGGTTTCAAGGCGATTGCTCTTACTGTTGATACACCTAGGCTCGGACGCCGAGAAGCTGACATAAAAAACAGGTTCACATTACCACCATTTTTGACATTGAAGAACTTTGAGGGCTTGGACCTTGGCAAGATGGATGAAGTAAGTCCAAACTTTAACTTTTAAAGAATTAGTAAATGTGCAAGAAATATAAAATTTCCACACACATTAGAGTTTCCACGAGATTTATCTGAGAAGAGCTCATGCTCAACCTAAACAGACCTATGAAATATAGAGATTCTTGAGTTTTTGTATATGTTTTGTTCTTATTCTGAAATTTGACTTTGCAATGCAGGCTAATGATTCTGGGTTAGCTTCTTATGTTGCTGGTCAGATCGACCGCACTTTGAGCTGGAAGGTATATTTTTTTTTCAAAACGTCGTTTCTCATGACTCAGGTTAGTAACTTTTGTGTCTCGAGTGGTCTTGCAGGATGTGAAGTGGCTGCAAACAATCTCCACAATGCCAATCCTCGTTAAGGGTGTGATCACTGCAGAGGACAGTAAGTGCAATCAAAGCCGCTTGTAATTCTCCTCTCTATTTATTTTTCAGTTAACTAATCATTAGAATGTGTACTTGTACAGCAAGGCTAGCTATTCAAGCTGGAGCAGCAGGTATTATTGTCTCCAATCACGGAGCCCGCCAACTGGATTATGTCCCTGCCACCATCATGGCGTTGGAAGAGGTTGTGAAAGCGGCACAAGGCCGTGTTCCAGTGTTCCTAGATGGTGGTGTCCGCCGTGGGACTAATGTCTTCAAGGCACTGGCTCTTGGAGCTTCTGGCATTTTTGTAAGTAAACATATCAAGTATCTTCATAGTTTTTGTTTTTAGTTATATTTTTCAATGCTTTTGCAACTGAAGTGAAAACTGGCAAAATAAGCGTTGATTTGTGACTGATTTGGATGCGGTCGCTCATTATGCGAGAGTTTTTTGTCAGCTCTTTTGTTACCATCTTTTTCGGTAGCAAGTTTTGGTCGTGAAAGAAACCATTAATCGTAATGAATTGCAAATAAACGCTAGATTTTGTAAAAACAAGCAGTTTTTCTAAGGTTGCCTGTTTTTAAAGTGATTATATGATTTTGAACTCTTTCAAAGTAGGAGATGTAGCAGATAGTGTTTGGATGTGTTTCTACGTCGTGATACTAAATGTTGTGTTTTTGGTATGGTGTAAATTTCAGATTGGGCGACCCGTAGTGTTTTCATTGGCTGCTGAAGGAGAAGCCGGATGTTACGTGATGAATTCGAGCTAACCATGGCACTTAGCGGCTGTACCAAACTCAGTGAGATTACTCGTGACCGCATTGTGACCGAGTGGGATGCACCCCGTGCTCGTCCTGCACCACGGTTATAAACCAAAACATGGTAACTCGACTTCAATAGCAACATATAAGGTGTACCTTGTGTTATGGTTGCCAAACTTGTATCGTTTCCTTGTAAACGTAGCGATGCGTTATGATTTATGTAAAATAATTGGCCGGCCTCGATTAATGTATTAATTTTATTGTTGTCTCAGGTTGGGCGAGGAGCGGATCATTACAGGGATGAAGACATGGATGCCGTTCGCGAAGAATGGTCAGGCTACGGCGCAACATTTATTTTCAAATGATCCAATCTTATTTGTTTGAAGGCAATGTAATGTCGATACAATATTTTTGTAAACGTTAAATGTCTCGGATTATATAATGAAATGATGTTTTTGTTATTAGTTTGCTAATTATTTTGCATATAAAAAAATAGCTATAAATCCAGGAGGGTAAATATGTAATTTTACAGGGTTTTTTTTTTTAAATTATTAAATTTATGACACGCAAAATAACGTCATAAAATTCTGTCATAAAATTCTGTCATAATATGTGTTGAAAAAATGTCAACAAAAACTGTCATAAAAATGTGTCATTAAAAAGTGTCATAACCTATGTCACTAAATGCTGTCATAAATGCGTGTCATAAACAGATGACACGCGAAAATATGTCATATTAAATTTATGACACCGCCATCCTTGACGTTTTTTTTCTTGTCATCAGACCCCTTTCTTGACACGCAATGCGTGTCAAGAAAGGCCTTTTTTCTAGTAGTGAAACTAAATGTATACTTTAACATCTTAAAATTAAATTCTAGTTTTCGTGTATGAAATACCGTTTGCGGAATTTATTAGACTGTTAAATGTTAATAGCTTTATAAAGAATAGTTTGAAATCACGAATGAGTTTATGACAGCAAAAGATTCAAATTATGCCTACTTTTGTTAAAAGCAAATTCATAAATTCGGTTGGGGTTTATCATAAATTCCATCAAGAAAATCTATTCTAGTTTCCAGCAACATGAATAAGGTATCTTTGTTAGAGAAGGTGAGCTAAATAAAGTATTTACATGTATGATGTAGCCACTTTTAAACACATTCAAACTAGTTACATCAATCTATATAAGATTTTTTAAACAAAATTATTCTCTCCAATCTAAGACCACTTTCAATTTTCATACACCATTTCTTTCTAAAAAAGAAAACTAAATTTTTATAGGAGCCACCATCAATGGTGTCTATTTTTTTTTTATGTTTAAAATTCCGGACGAGACCAAACAAACATCTAACAACGGACTCCACCAATAGGGATGTTTGAAACCGAATGCCACATCATCACCAACCGTTCGTTCATGTTAAAGCATTGGATGTGCTCTTGAAAAGAAATTTTCAATACATCACAACAATATTATTCATGTTTGAAACCGAATGCCACATCATCACCAACCGGTCGCGTTGGCTACGATTGGGAGAATTTGGCAAGCTAGGAATCTAAAAGTTTTCGAAGGCAAGTTCATCCCTATCAAGATGACAGTGGAAGCTATCAAGGAAGACGCCTTTTTGTGGTTGAACCATAGATATAAAACGGCCATTATCTCTTGGGATAAATGGATCGATTTTAATGTGGTCGATCTGTTGTAATTTTCTTTAGGTGCCGGGGTGTCTCGTCTGTACGCTTTTTTTCCAGCTTCTTGCTTGGCTATATATATATATATATATTATATATATATATATATATATATAGTTTCTTGGCCGTTCAAAAAAATAAAATATATGAGACATGTTTAAAATATGAATGATCATATAATTAGAATATACCAAAAGTAATATTGTACTAGTTTTTTATAATATTGTACTAGTTTTTTTTAAATGAGTTGTTTATAATACTAACTCATTTAATTCGATAAACCTTTCTGGAATTTACATATTAGTTTTCAGCATAATCAAAATTTTAAAAGAAAACAAACTACTCCGTATGATTTAGATGGCACGCCACATGAAAAATG
Source organism: Ambrosia x helenae (assembly GCA_030844895.1). Taxonomy (NCBI): domain Eukaryota; kingdom Viridiplantae; phylum Streptophyta; class Magnoliopsida; order Asterales; family Asteraceae; genus Ambrosia; species Ambrosia x helenae. The sequence goes on along the minus strand of CM061229.1, from coordinate 107,247,929 downwards.
TCAAATCAGTCACTAAAAGTTATCTATTTGCCATATATATATAACACAAAAGTATGTAATATTCAACAACTAAAGCCTTGTAATGATGGACATAAGGAGTATATGGATAATAGATTTTTTTTAATTATATTTTTAAAGGTATGTGTACAATATTTTTGAACGGCGGGCGAAATCTATACATATAATAAACCAAAGCATTTTTGATGACATGTCATAATATTATGCAATCTCTCTTTTGAGAGATGCCACATAGGATGTGATGTGACAACTCTAAACCAATTAAAAAAAGAAATAAATATGGTTTAAATATGATTTAACATAATCTATTAAATACATAATCTACTAAATGTAAATATTAAAACTTTATTATTTTTTCTCTCATGTTTCCTATCATAACTTTTTAAACGTTAATATCTTTTATATACGAGATTTTTTAAAGAAAAAAATTACACCAAATTAACGAGCGTTTTATTATCTTTCTAACGAGTATCATAGTGCTATATAAAAAACGGAGAAAAAAAACGACTATTTTTTGTAACCCGACATGTATTGTGTCAGGTTTGGAATTAGATTAAAAAAAATTGTGGGTTTGGGTCGGGCCTAGGATTAGGTGATACCCGACCCAATTACCCTTTTTTTATATTAGAATATGATAACTTATGGCAGAGATTTGTTTAAAATAATAATAATAATAATAATAATATTCATTAATCATATATTGGCAAGTCATTAATTATGTTGTCATATTAGATATTTCAACCCGGGACGCTCTCCAACAGGTAATTGCTATGTTTTTTTTCTACCATATTCTGAAATAGCTCAAATCTTATTGTATGCAGTTAAAGACCTTTGACTGAATGTATTGGTGCTAAACAATCCCTATCCCCTTGAAGTGCTTGGGATCTTAATATTCTGTTTTAGGTGTTAATGTTGTAAGGTGAAATGAATCTTTTGGTATATTTTTTTTTAAAGTATCTAATGTAAGTTGATACAAAGATGTCATTTTTATAGTTTAGATACTTCTAATTTTATTCACTTTACTTAGATTTCTCAACCCGGGACGCTCTCGGGGTATAAGCTAGTATTATTATAAAAACAAAGGCAGGCAAGGCGATAAAACCCAACATACATACACCAAAGGAGAAACAAAAAGACCCCCGACAAACCCATATAAGACCAACAAGACCCCATAGACAAATATATGTACTAGATTAATACATATCGTAGTTATGTATCTTATGTAATAGAGTTAAATGCCAATTTCGTCCCTAAGGTTTGAGCCAGTTTGCTGTTAGAAACAGGGAATTTTTAGGGATCAATCTTGCATCATTTCCCTAGTCAAAGATCACAAGTAAAAGATCCATATTACAAGCCTCAAGTCAAAGATCTCATGTCAAAGTCAAATGCATAAATACATTGCTTGATTTACGCTACTACCTTGATTTCTTTTATGGTCATTAGTTGTTTTGTACTCTTATTGTCACACCCTCAAATTTCACGTGCGGGGTTTTACCGCGAGGCGCGTGACACACCAGGATCCAAGTCAACGGTCATAATAAACGACATCTATATGATATGAAAACAACGTAAATTGCCCATTAAGTTTCCAAAAATTCAACCATCGCTTGCGGAAGCGTAAAACTTTATTACAACTCAAAAGTAAAACATGAAAGTCTGATAATACTCAAAATGAAATGCAAATGGATCCTAGACGCCGTGAGACTCCGTGCGCCTAAACTCAATGCTGCTACCTTAGCGACATGAGAAAACATGCCAAAAAGACGTCAACATATAATGCTGGTGAGTTCACAGGTTTTAAGTTCACAAAGCGTTTCAAGCGTAAAGAGTTTCATCTCAAAAGTTCCAAGTATGCAAAACCTTTAAGTACATAACAAACGTTTCCTTACTACTACGACTGTGTTTCCGAAACCATTACTGACAAGCGTTGCGTGTGTTGCCGCCCGTGTTTGAGTTGCCGAAAATAGAGACAATATGCACCCGCCCGGCTCCTAGCCGTCGGGTGGGGTTCGTCAAGCCCAATAGATCTATCCACATTTCCCCCGTTGTGCCCCGCACATTCATGGTTTCCCAGGGACTTAGCGTTGCGTTTCGTCATATAGTAATTTAAAACAAGTGTTGCGTTTCATAAGCGTTGCGTTTCAAAAGTGTAGCGTTTCATAAGCGTTGCGTTTCAAAAGTGTTGCGTTTCATAAGCATTGCGTTTCAAAAGTGTAGCGTTTCATAAGCGTTGCGTTTCAAAAACATAACGCTGTATTTGTTAAAACGTGTGGCATGCTTCTCCCCCGAGAAAAAGTGTATAAAAGAGGGGCCGTGAAACTCACCTTAGAGTGCGTCCTCAGTAAAATAGAAATCCGATACGTGTGTAATAGTCCCTACTAGTGGCGACCTATCAATGAGTTTACATAAGTGTGATGACTACTAACCCGAAGGCTAATCAGTCCCCAAGTTGTCCAGACCGTGACCGTGTATGTTGAAAACATGTTTAAACGGTAAACCGACCAAACCAGACAATACCCGACATCCCATTGATGACCCGATATCCCACGTGTTAGCCACATACAAGATATCATGCAACTTATGCAATTAAACACTTAGCATGCGCAAACATTCACCCTATCTAGCATAACACCCAATTAACGCATAAACAAGTCCGAACACGTTTTACCAAGTTATTAGACATGTTACGGGGTTCCTAACATGTTCCTAGGTGTCAAACCGTGTTTCGGGATGTTAAAATGCACATATGACAGCAATACACGCGATTAGGAATCAAACATGCAATTAGGAAAAGTCAACTGGTGATTAGGAGAGTCAAACTAGCGAATAGAATTGTAATTGCCAGACATACTGGCGATTGGGCTCCCAATCGCCTATAGTTCATGCGATTGGGGGCTAATCGCCCTTAATACAGGCGATTAGGATCCCCTATTCGCCCTTACTGTTCTGTTCCGCCTTTTTGCGCGTTTAACCCTCCAAATCAGATCCGAAACATGTGGAAACACCTAATATCAAACCCAAAACATTAATCCAACTATTTCAAGCAAAAACCCCTAATTTATCATCACCCTAGTCGTCCCGAATGCATGTGTTTTCCCAAAATAGCATAATTATCATGTAAACATCACATCCTCATGCAAAACTTACCATAAATAGCATATATCCAGATTTCATCACCTAATGACGTTGTCCGACAATATCCTACTGTTCTAGCATCATCCTAGAGTAAACCCTAACCTCAAACAATCAACAAAACACAACATATCATCATCAATCCTCCATAATCATTCAAACGGGTCAAAACGCCTAATATCAATATTACACATCTATGAACCTTAAAACTCCTAGGTTAACATCATATTAACTCATTTAGATCAGAAACATAATAATAATACGAGAACAATCATGTTTAAACGATAAAAATCCTATCTTGCATGAATACATCACATATAATAAGTATAGAGGTTTGGGTTTGTTTAGATACTGATTTTAATGAGTTTTCAAAGACACAAATATTTAGAAACTAGGTCTGGACCTTTAGGGATCAAAACAATATCATTACAAAGGTTTGGGATGAAGAACACACCTTGAAATTGTGAGATTATGAGGTGTAAAGCTTGGAAATGTGATTTCTTGCTCAAAAACGTGTTGCAAGGGTTGGATAAGGTGTGGGGTGGCTTTGGGGTGTATTAGGGTTTCACAAATGATGTTTTAAAACATAAGGGTGGTATTTATAGGCGTTTTTAGTCGTCACATGCAGAACAGGCGAGTACACAGCAGCTATTGGCGATTAGGATTCTAATCGCCTATAGTATTGGCGATTAGGATTCTAATCGCCTATACTATTGGCGATTAGGATTCTAATCGCCTATACTATTGGCGATTACAATCCTAATTTCCTATACTATTGGTGATTACAATCCTAATTGCCTATACTATTGGCGATTGCGCGTAATCACCTATAATGTCATGCAATTACGCGAAATCACTATTTTAACACATATAAACACGTATTCACATACCGGCAAGTCATATAATGATTGTAAGCACATAATGCATGATAACTAACACATTCCCATCTGTTCACCAATTCCCGGGACTCGAGATTTACGTGTGTGCGTTAAACCCAACGATTCTACAAATCACTAATCCGTGTTCACATGGTTATGGACCGACTCCCAATGATCACGTGGATCATTGTAACGACTCCCGATGATTCCCGGAACCATCATAACGACTCAACTGACCTAGTTAAGTATGTTTGAAAATGTTTTTCGCTAAGGTAGACTTATGTGTTTTATAAAGTGTTAACCTAAACGTGTCGGGTGTCACACTTATAAATAGCTACTAGAAATTAGTAGCATGATGTACCAATCAAACATATCAATCATCAAACCAATTCAGTATTAATGTAGCCCTCTAATTTCGAACATGGTATCAGAGCGGTGTTCCTGATCCTTGGAACAATCTGCTCATCATCTACAATCTTTCGCAAGAAACTCCAAATCCAAACCAAAATCAAACCGCCAAGATCAAAACCAAGTCACCATGTCAAGAAGAAGGAGGCTCAAACTAAAACAGACTGCCATGTCAAGGAGACGGTAGTCCAAATCAAAACCAAGTCACCATGTCAAGAAGACGGTGGCTCAAACCAAAAACAGACTGCCATGTCAAGGAGACGGTAGTCCAAATCAAAACCAAGTCACCATGTCAAGAAGACGGTGGCTCAAACCAAAAAGGGTTGTCTTGTCATGGAAACGGTAGTCCAAATCAAACAAAAAAAAGGCTGCCATGTCACGGAGACGGTAGCTCAAATCTAAACCAAAACAGACTGCCATGTTAAGAAGACGGTGGCTCAAATCAAGCAAAAACAAGCTGCCATGTCAAGAAGACGGTAGCTTAAAACAAACCAAAACAGGCTGCCATGGCAAGAAGACGGTAGCCGAACCAAAAGCCAAACAAACAAAATAAATTTTATTTTGTTTTGTTTGTTCAAAACAAAACAAAATTGTGAGTTTGAAATAATGGTGGCTCATAAACAAAAACAACTCCCTTTGGGCTCAAATGATTCGAATAACCATTTGGGAAAATCAAAGACACTTTTGGTCAAGTTGAATTTTGGATAATCCCACTATTCAACTTGAGGGGGAGTGTTATAAAGAGAGAATGTTTAGGGATCAGTCTTGCATCATTTCCCTAGTCAAAGATCACAAGTCAAAGATCCATATTACAAGCCTCAAGTCAAAGATCTCAAGTCAAAGTCAAAAGTCAAAGTCAAATGCATAAATACATTGCTTGATTTAAGCTACTACCTTTATTTATTTTATGGTCATTAGTTGTTTTGTACTCTTATAAATAGCTACTAGAAATTAGTAGCATGATGTACCAATCAAACATATCAATCATCAAACCAATTCAGTATTAATGTAGCCCTCTAATTTCCAACATTTGCCACTCCAGTACAAAAGCTTTTTTTTTTTTGCAATTCCTTCCCTGATGTTTGGATTTTTTTGCCAAATTCTTCCTTTTTACTAACCCAGTTAAAAAATCTCGTTAATGTCAGGGGTAGGGTTGTCTTTTTACCTCAGGGACGCATTTGGCATTTAAAATTCAACTTTACCCCACACCCACACCCACACCCCCCTCTGTCTCTCTCTCTCTCCCGAATCCTAGCTATTAATTATCCTCGTTACCAAACACCCCTCAAGTTATTTCTCTTATATAAAGCTTCCTTCTTCCCTTGTTTCCTCCTGCAGACAAACATCACACACACACACACACACACTTGTGTGTGAAGTCGACGAACACAACATCAACCAGGGTCACCGGTCAGGTGACCGGACGACCAGCACCGGTCGCCGTTGCCACCCATATCTCCGGTAAATTCCTCCTCCTCTTTAGATCCGATAACCACAACCCTCTCTTCTGTCGGGATTATGAAACCCGATTGAACCTCTTCACCCCTTCTATTTTATTGAACCGGTTATGGTACTGGTGAACCCTTCTTTGGTTTCGTTATAAACCAGTCGAACCCTTGGGACCCCTCGTTATTTTCCGACCAGGTGAGAGTATCACGGTCAGTTATTATTAGTCAAACCCGAGCAATGTTCTAATAATAAATCCACTATCAAGAAACCAACCCGTAACCCGATACCCTTCTCAGTTCGGGTGACTATCACGAAGAACCACTCGCTAACCATCTTTGTGTCGTGTCTTCTTGTTATCATACTCGGACATTCACCAAGCTGTGGTGATTGTCAACCGGCTGTTATAACCATCGAACCATCCTTCAAATCTAGTCCCAAACCATAAACCTTTGTATCAGTTGTGATTGAATTCCGAGAACCATCCTTATATTCTGATCGGTGTTCGATAAGCCACCGTAACCCAAACCAAACATGGAAAAAATATTCAACAAATTTCTGCCAGAGAGAGAGAGAGAGAGAGAGAGGGAGAGGGAGAGAGATGGAAAGGGAGGGAGGGGGTGGGGTGGGTGTGGGGTAAGGTTGAATTTTAAATGCCAAATTCGTCCCTGAGGTAAAAAGACAACCCTACCCCTAACCTTAACGAGATTTTTTAACTGTGTTAGTGAAAAAGACGAATTTGGCCAAAAAATCCAAACCTCAGGGAAGGAATTGCAAAAAAAAAAAAAAAACTTTTGTACTAGAGTGGCAAACTGGCCCAAACCTCAGGGACGAAATTGGCATTTAACTCTATATAATAACTTGTCTTTATACAAGTTTTACCTGCAAATTACAAAATACATATGTGGAATGGGTCACTCACTATAATCATATATAATCATAAATCATTTTTAACGTATGTTACCTTTATACGAAGAAATCAAAATCTTTGAATACATACTAGGTGAAATTCTGTGTGAAAACACGAAAAGACTATATCATATTTTAAGGTCTGTTTACTAAAAACAATATTAAGAACCAATCGTTTGTTGTAAAGAAAATTTGTTTATAACATATGTTCCTTTCACTATACCAGTTAATAGTACTGATCAGATGTTTAATATTGAAAGGTGTTACAACCACGGAAAGATAAATCAACAGACGGATTAAAGCTCTATTGAGATAACAGATATTAAAAACAAACAGAGGATCCCCTAAATATCAATCCCTCTACTTCATTTGCAGACAAACATTTAGGTGAAACCCATGTGAAAACACGCGAAGAGTGTATCTTTTTTAAAACAATTACTCACCAATATATAAAAAACATAAACAGACCAACAACTATGATCTGTTTAGTAAACACCAAATTATAAATTCTATTATCTAGAGTCAGTTAAGAAGATATTTTTAAAACCGTTGTTACTACAAACAGTTGTTGATTCAAACAGATGATCTTCAAACAGTTTCCTTCAAACAGATGTTGCCTTAAACCCTTGTTACTAACAATGACATCACATTTACAATTTCAAAATTCTTCATATAAATTTACATCAAAACTGGTCAACCTTTGTCGACCTAAAATAACCATATTCAAAACTACAAAATAAAGAGTCAGGAAGTTAATCCATTTAACCTAAGATTTACAATTAAACACCACCAATATTCAAACATTATATCAACATCAAAATATTTCCACTACCTACCATACGATCAATGTTTTGTTATGACCAAAATTCCTTCTGATTCATCAAACTTGAAATTACACCAATCACTCCTTTTCAAACCTTTGGATTTTATAAAGTTTACCCATCGACTAACCACAAACCTATGAAGTGAGAATATAAGAGTGTTAGTTATATTATTAAAGTTAAATGCAAATTTAATTATTAAAATTTAGGTAATACCTTTTTGTATCCTTATATTGTTTCACATAAAGTTTACACTCATTTACTTCACCACCATTCACTTGAACCAAAATATTATGTGGCCAACTAATCTTAGTTAGCCTAACTATTGTAGAATGAAGCCGTTGAAAACTTGATGTATATTGAAAACATTATTACTTAATTAAGTTTAGTAAGATAATGAAAAATATAAAACATAAAGTAATATATAACTTACATAACATTTATCAATCATAGCATCATGCTCATAAATTTCAAAAGTAATATTCTCATTCAAATCATCTATCTGTACAACCATTTAAAGCAAATATATTAGTACATAACATTAGATATGATGTAAAGCTAATTAAATATAAATTCTTATATTATATACAAAACATATAAACGGTTTTTTAACCTGCATATCAAACTGAGCATCATCGGAAATTTCAATACCGTCAACTGATTGTTCAACTTGGGGATTTTGCCAAAAAAGAGTAGCAGAATTGTTTAAAAAAACCTTAATTTCAAATGTGAACAGGTCTCTCATCTCTAGAAAGACAAAATCGAAAACATCCAACTTAAGATCTTTAACTACTTTCAACCATCCATCATACAAATAATACTGTTTCTCCAAAGAAATTATCTTTAAACGCCATGAAAATATCACCAAATTTAATAGTTACTAAAGCCTCAAAAACTTTATCATGAAGATAGACAGAAGAAAAACCATCAGGTACTCTCTGTTAGTAAAACAAATAAAAAAACTTATGTTATTTGTTATTTTAATGATAAATAAAAAAACTTTCCATTCCCTTCTATCTGTTGTAGTACTTATTATTACATGATTATCCATAGCTTTAGAAGGATGAAAGCTACCAACAACATTTTCTGATAAGTTCTACAAAGAAACAACATTTAAAAAAATGTAAGAAGCAAAAACATTTTATTAAAGGTTTTAAAAAAATATAACTTTCAATAACATTATAAATATCAGATTTTCAGCTTCTAGATAAAAAACACATGCAAGGAATGAGCCCATTTCAACTGTTTAACCTATTAGAATCAATGTAAAACAAATTACTAAGACAATTATATTACTTCAAACGAATCATAAAAATATAATCATAATAAACAACAAAACTGATTTGCATGTTACTTAAATATTAGAATAACTAAATGAATCACTAAAACTGATATAAAAAGAAAAGTAAATACTAAAAGCTATAGTTAACTAACTTGTAAATATTCACATAATATAACTTGATTCAGAAAATTTTCTTACCTGATTTAATGTTTGTAACTTTAGTAATTGTAAATAATCGATATGTAGATTACCGATTCTCTTGAAAGTCTTTAATTCACAACATTGATATAAAGCTTTAACAGTGATAATAGACACCTTATATATTCGGCGGGAATACCGATGTATTATACAATATAATTAGTTGTATTTCAGATATTGTATTATAATAATGCACTTAAAATTCTATATTAAATTAATTTTTAGTTAAATACATTTCATAATAAACTTAATTACTTAAATGAAATATTTATTTGACATCTTTTTACTAACTTAAATTAAATTTATAAATTTGCTTAAGTACATTTACATGAATAATAGTTACGAAACAACTTTTAATCTTATCTTTTATGTATTTTTTTAACCATCTGTTTGAGAGAACAGATTTTACGAACATTTGATAACATGCTATATACTGTTCCCATATCGTCAAATTATTATACAATAGCTTAAATATCTGTTGATGTTTATCATCTATTTTGCCTTAAATGTCTGTTCACTCCAACAGAATTTCAATTAACTTTTTTTACAACAGATGTTGATCATTGTAAAGTGTGTTTACCTTATATAGACTTGTAGCAAAATATTTTTTTATTTTTGTTCTAAATAAAATAACATCATGTTTAAGTACTTTTGAACAATTATTAACCACAATGCATTTTTTTAGAGTTTTACTTTTTTTTCTTCTAACTATTCCATTAATCAAAAGAGAAAAGATAAAAAAATAACTTACAAAGAATAATTAAACAAAAATAATAGATGATTTTTCTAACATAAAATTCTATATTAAATTTTTTTTAATGATAAAGTTTTTTTTATTTAAATATAATCAACTTCCTTCATAAACCCACAAACACATTACAAGTGGACGGCTGGTAAGCGGGCAACAAGCTGCGCCGCCACCCCCTTTTGGATAGCAAAACCTACTCTATTAAAAATAAAACTTTGGTCCCTGGCTGTCGAGCAATTACTATGTGTCACTTTTTGTACTCGATCTAGAAATCGGATGGCTTCGCGGGCAAGGCCCCCAAAGGTATCAAAAGCGAAGGGTACGAAGACATGCTGGTTTTCCAGCTAAGCGTTTTCGTGTTTAGCGACTTTCTTTGATTCAGCTTTCAAGACTGCTTGCCCCGCTACGAACCCTACATCCCGAAGCCCCACCAGAGGGGACACCCCAGTGAGGTCAACACGCGCATGCTTACCTTGAGCCCATCCGAACACAAGGACATCCACTGGTCGTAAGGTGGACCGCCCGTCAAGCGGGTCCGAAAGAAAATTAACCGGGGCTTCTTTCTTAACTGAGATCCCAGCCTTTCGCAAAACATCCCACAAGGCATCCCTAACTAAGTCATGTCGGTACTTAAATCCCGGCATTTCCTTACAATGTAGGGCGTGTTCCCCAAATTTATCCAAGCAAGCTTTCTTACAAATTGGGCACGACTCGTCAACAGGGAACATAGGGATCATAAGTCTGTACTTCAAGATGGCCCGATATTCGATAGCTGACATATGTTGCCCAAGTCCATCGATCGGGAGGACATATAGGAAATCTTGAGCATGTGCCCCTTTGAGGCATTCGAACACCGCTTTTTGATGCGGGGGGGGGGGGGGTCATACCAAACTTCTCTTCTATATTGTGAAGGGTTTTCTGGGTAAATGCACTCACCAAGGTTTTTTTGGGCTTTCTTGGGGGCGGTGTCTTTATCCATGAAACCGCCTAGGTCAAGATCAGGAAGAGAGTTGCAAATAATGTCCAGTGCTAGCTTGTAATCTGAGTCAATCCCCACCACGCTAATGCTCCTTAAGTTGTGGTCTTGCAACTTCCAAGACTGCACCCTAGAGGCAACAAAGGCATACACAGCTGCTTCCTCTGCCGAATAGAGCCCAAGCCCTCCTGAACGTATCGGCAAGGACGCCACCCGCCATTGAAAATCCTGAAAAACTGCCCCCCACATACGACAATATCTTCAACCGCCTCACGTAGCCCCTTGTCAAAAATAGATACGACTTCAGTAACAAAGTCCGGTTGACACGTCCGAAGACCAAATAGTAGCTTAGAGACCCCATGCAAGAGAGGAGCAGAAGGAGTTCACTTTGGGGATCCCGCAGCTTCTCAAGAAGACCCATCAGATCCACAGCTCGTCGAGCTCTTTTAACCGCCAATGAACTAATATAGCCCCCATCTCGGCTTACACACCCCCCCCCCCGAGGAGTTTCACACCCTTTTCCGGTCTCCCAATGTCATCAGGGAATAATCCAGGTTTCCTAGCACACATTCAGCATCAACTTGTAGGGCACCTTTAGAGGGTAAGACATGAAACAAGGCGGGGGAGTCCACGACTGGATGTTTATCGATAAGCGCTTTCAAAGTGGCACCCCGAAGGGTGTTACCCCAGAGGAACACAAAATCTTAACCGTGGCCGTGAAATGACCATCGGCTACCTCCCGCAGGCATTGCTTAATACAGTCGCCGTTTTCAGAGGCTGGTTGGATAGAAGCCCTCCCAACCAATCCTTCCGGAGACTGCTCGAGAAGGGAAATTGCAAGCTCCCCTAGCCCAGCCCCATCTTTCCAGATAGCCAATGCCCGCATGATACTATTGCACTTCAAGGACTTACGGTTTCCTGACTATCGTTCTTGCCTAGAAGTCGGCCGAATAACCCGCAACGTGCACCGAGGCAACAACAAAAGCGCCACCCATGCTTCCACAGATCCAGGGGTAGCCACCACCTTGCGCAAAGTCCCAGTTAAAGCATGGGCAAATTCCAGCCTACAGGAAGGCGGGATGCTCTTAATAGTCGTTATTGGCAAAGCAAAAAGGCGTTCTAGAAGCCCAATATCCATAGCTACCGCTTGACCAAGTTCTAGTTGGTTGTGGACCAAGTTTGTGCGAGGTTTAGGAATCCCCACAATAAAATCCTCCACACACCCGGTTTTTAGTTAAATACTTTTCATAATAAACTTAATTATTTAAATGAAATATTTATTTGACATCTTTTTACTAATTTAAATTACATTTATAAATTTGCTTAACTACATTTAAATCAATAATACTTACAAACATTTTTTAATCCTGTCTTCTATGTATTTTCTAACCATCTGTTCGAGAGAACAGATTTTACGAACATCTGATAACATGCTGTATACTGTTTCCATATGCTCAAATCGTTCTACAGTAGTTTAAATATCTGCTGACGTTTATCATATATTTTACCTTAAATGTCTGTTCAATCCAACATAATTTCAATTAACTTTTTCTACAACAGATGTTGATCATTGTACAATGTATTTACCTTCTATAGACTTGTAGCAAATTATTTTTTTATTTTTGTTCTAAATAAAATAACATCATGTTTAAGTACTTTTGAACAATTATTAACCACAATGCATTTTTTAGAGTTTTACTCTTTAACCACAGCGCCAGTTAGAGCAGTGGAAACGTGCGTTGTAGAGGGGAGAAGGAATAGGGGCAGACCCAAATTGACCCGGGATGAGCGGATTAGACAGGATCTCATAGAGTTGCACCTCTCTGAGGACATGGTCCAAGATAGGAGTTCGTGGAGAAGTAGGATTAAAGTAATTGACTTTTAGGATGTGTCACTTAGGTAACATAGTCGTTTATTAGGAGACATTGACTATAGGATTTCTAAACCTATATTGATTTATGTATCTATTTATCTTGTTTTCTTGAGTAATGTGAAACTTGCATGTGGTTGTCGTCTTGTGTATATGTTTGTATGATGTGCAATGTAATAGATTTCTATGCACTATCTTACTAGCTTATTTATGCTCTTAGTCTGTTAGTTGATAGCGGAATATCCCTGTGGTACCTGTCTCTTTACTTGTATGTTTTTCCTATGTTATGTTCTCTTTTTTGAGCTGAGGGTCTCTCTGGAAGCAGCCTCTCTATCCTTATGGATAAAGGCAAGGTGTGCCTACATCTCACCCTCCCCTGACCATACCGATAGTTTTTACTATTCATGGGATATACTAGGTATGATTGATTGATTGATTGACTCTTTTTTTCTAAATATTTAATTAATAAAAATAATTCTTATCAATTTAAATATGATATTTTTTAAAAATAACACTTTCTTATCTAAACAGTATATTTTGAATATATGTTTGCATTAATTTGTGTTGCATGTATCTATTACACAAATAACATAAAAAAAAACTAATATTTTATTTAAATAATATGCTATTAAATGAACATTTGCTACATTACCAAAAACTTATAAAAAAGAAAGATAATAAACATAATGATATTCAAAATTAATTTAAAAAGTTCAACTTCAACTCGATAGAACACTAAAGTGAATTTACGATATCAACAATTATTTATAATTGCTCCAAACCCTTTTCATCGCATCAATGTAAAATACTACACTAATGTCACGAATTCTTGATGGGGGCAAACACTTCAGTTTTCTGATTACCTTGTCTTTTTTTATCAAAACAGTTTGAAATACGCGTGAAACTCTGCTTCAACACATCTTTATACAATGCATCTTTCTCATATTGCACAAGAACTTGTCTAATTATATCAGCCTTCAAATCGCTTGCAAGTACTGTTGGCGAAGTTGATGATGCCATAACTTGAAGAAACTAATAATAAGTATCCTATATGATATATGACTATATAGTAGAATTTTTAGTAAACGATCTACATATTTATAAGACGGTAGTTCAAATAATAACCAAAGTTACCCATTTCGTATTAGTTACTGAAATTTAATGCTATAAATGCAGTAGATGAAAATCTATATTTACCAAGTGGCAACTGTAAAATCTATACGCTATAGCACAAAAAATAAATGTATAATATGCAAGTTGGAATTTAAACGTCTCCCACATGTAAAACACGTGTAGCATAGCATGTTCAAAGTTATTTTGTATTCACAACATCCATATATACATATATAAATATACAAGACACTCTAGTACCATGAACGTCTAACCATACAATAATCAAATATTTCAATAACACAAAAACATGTCATCCTCTCAAAATTACGAAACCAGAGTCCAAAAACAGCACATGAAATTCTTATTAAGGCTTTCAAAAAAGAATATTTTGAAGAAGAAACAATAAGAAACTCATGTGGAATGATTACATCTCTAGTAGTTGGAAACCTAAGGAAAAACGCCAAAACCATCACTGATATGGTTGAAATTCCCGAGTCAAATGAACGAAACAAAGCTCTACAGTACCTTGCGGATCAACTCGCACTAAATGACGATATTGTGAAGAAGATGAAAGGCCTTACTAATAACATTATTTCCATCAGTAAGGACATGAAGCATCGTCAGGATGAAATTTTGAAGAATCAACAATAGTAACTTTCACAATAGTTTAGTATTTAGACATGGCAAAAAGCTGTAATTTTGGAATAAAAGCATGCTTAAAAAATTTAAATCTTATATATGTATATATATATATATATATATATTATGTTTTTTAAATTATATTGCCTTTTGTACAAACATACAATAAGACAAAATAAAATTCAATTGATGATAAAAACATTTATTTGACAGAACACATTTAAAAAAAAACATACAATGGTGAATCAACATATGTTGTACAAACTCAACATGCTGAAACCACTGAAGGGTTCAAATAGGAACCATAGGGGAAATAGGAACCATGAGAACCACTTTATCACCATTGATTTTAAGTGACAATATTGTAATTAATTAGATGTTTATTTAAATTAATTTATTTAAAAAAGGGTATTATTGTCCTTTTGTTATCCACCAAGTCATTAATTCCTACAAATCCCCTCTTCCATAATAAATTCCTAAAAGTCCTCTCTCTCCCTCCCTTGGAATTAAGTCCTAAAAATTATCTCACCCCCTCTCTGGATTAGTTTCTAAAAATTTTCTACACCTCTCTCTCTCTATCTCTCTCATTATTAACGATCTATACACTTGTGTATAGTTCTTCTGAAACAAAGACGTAAAACACATGTATTGACATTATACACACACACACACACACACACACACATATATATATATATATATTGAAGGGATAGGGAGCCTAATCCAGGCTGATGCGGCATCCCTATCCCGCTACATAAAGATCCGCGGAAACAGCCGCGCGGGATGTACTCCGCGGAGAAAGGATGAGCCATAAAATAGCCTCATATACTTCGCTTGGAGAAAGCAGACACGCGTATGCCAACGCGCGGACTATTCCACTTCATAACATCCCCAGGTACGAGGTATGGAAGATCAAGGATCGGGGAGATCCATTGGCAGAAGATCACTGACACCACCAAGTGAAAGGCGAAACGTGTCCGCAGTAGCCCAACAACCACTGACGTCCAACAGTGACGTGAATGGTTCCATCTTCCACCATGCTGCCTCTACTATACTGACCAGGCATGCTTACCTGCTGTCAGGGGTCACGTCAGACACCAGCAGGCAAGTCAACCATGCTGGATCAGAACGACATACCGCCGGCGGCCAGTCACAAACTGCCACGTGTCCGCCCGGCGAGTCATCGTCAACCACCGGTGACGTCAGCTACAATGCCGTCCTTTTTCCCACCATTTCCAGATACCAAAAGCAAGTGGGCCAAGGCTAGGCCCAAGGAATACAAGACTCTTCGTGGGCTTCCCACCAAGCCCACGACTCCCACTATAAATTAAAGACATCATCTTCTTTCTAGAAGATCCGAAATTATTCACTTGTAACATAGAGCTAGGTTTACTTGTAATACTCTGTACTCTCCAAACTAATAAGATCACCGGCTCTTCATAGTGAACGTAGGTCGTGCTTGACCGAACCACTTACATCTTCGTGTTCTTACTTTTACCACACACATATTCACTTGTATTTACACTCTCGGGTTAAACCAAAGGTTTGGGTAACGAAACGTACTTGCAGTAACGTAAGTATACACCACTTGGTGATTAGTGATAATCCCCGAGATACTTATGGTTTCTTCATTGGCACCATCCGTCGGTTAGAACAATTATTTTCTCATCTTTTAACCCACCCATGGTTGAACCCAACCCCAACACAACTGTCATCAACCAGACTGGGGATGTTGACGTCCAGCTCACTGGGAACGACGGTACCCTAGCCACTGTCGTCAAGCAGTCCACCTCACGTATCCAGAAGCCAGCCTTCGAGGTGCGTGACGTGGACATTGATGAAGATAGTGGTGACAACTCAAAGGAGGACCCAGACCAGTGGCTCCTCCGCCAAAGCTCAAAGAGCGCCACTATCTACCAGCAGATGCTCATGAAACAATCAAAAAAGAAGGGCAAGACCCTGACTTACAGTTCCTCGCCAAAAAGGAGCCATAAGAACAAAGAAACTACTAGCCGTCGTGGCGGTCGTAGTGGGGAGCTCGGTGGAAATGCTGGACCTTGGGGCTACGCCAACCTACACGACGAGTCTGACGGTTACGAGTCATCCAGCACAGACTCTGACCGCAAGGATGTGGACGATGACTTGGTCAAGCCTTTCCGACCAAAGTCTTTCGCCGAAAAATAAAAGTTTGTCGCTCGCATAGCGACTGCAGAAATCCCCATGAAAGCCAAACTTCCCAGCAGCATCGGCAAGTACGATGGCCTGCGCGACCTAGACGATCACATTCACGACTTTGAATGTGCAGGAACTTCGGTAAACTGGCCAGTCCAGGTTTGGTGCCATCTTTTTGCCCAAACGCTGACTGGCGCGGCAAGAGTTTGGTTTGAAAATCTCCCTGCGGGGAGCATCGCGGACTTCGACGACCTCACCGACAAGTTCGGCAATCATTTCTCGCATCTCTGGAAGCACAAGCGAGATAAGGCGCACATACTCTTGTGTCGCCGATATGACCACGAGTCTATCGAGGACTTCATTGTTCACTTCAACAAAGAAGCCCTTCAGATAGGCTGCAGAGAGGAACTTACGCGTGCTGTGTTCATTCACAATATACGCAGCCCGGAACTCATGAAATGCCTCACTGGCAAAGTCGGCATCCCGGAATCCTGGGATGAAGTCATTCACTCCGCCAAAATATATGGCTCATCTGAAAAGTCCTTCAGTCAGATGCACGGCTTCCAGCAACATCACTACCATAATAATAATAATAAAAATAAGGGCAAATCCATTTGGAACCGCATCTCAGGTTCTACGGACGAGGGGAAATATTCCCCCGCCAACGACGGCCGCCACATCATCAGCGGTAAACAATCAAGGGAACAGCGTGGCCACTCTAAGAAAAACCACGACTGGACCCCACTAGTCAAAAGCCCGTAACAAGTCCTTAAGACGGAGCAAGTAACTCTCAAGGAACCCAAACCCCTTGGGAGAAGAAGGAACGTGGACACCACCAAGTTCTGTGAATACCACAATGACTTTGGTCACATAACAGACAATTGCTATACCCTAAAGATGGGGATCGAGATTGCGCTGAAATCCGGTCAGCTCGGCCACTTGGTTAAGAACGTCCACCGCACCGCCAAAAGGGCAAACTAGCGACGACACTCAAGCGGAAGGATCACGGAAAAAAATCCGTGACCTAAATACACATACCGCCACCATCATCCCGCGCCACCAGTGCAACATGACAAAGCCGGGAAAGAAAGCTCAACATGGGAAGCGAGCCCATGCACCACAGAACGATGACTCTTGGAAGGAGGCAAAAGTCCTCCTACCCAAAGTCCGTGGTGTAGCATCTTGCACCGCCCCTCCCGTCATCACTACCGTCTTCGGCCATTACCGTACAAGGTACATGTTCATGGACGGCGGTAGTAACATTGATATCGTGTACGATCATTGCTTCCAACAGCTGGATGAGGAAGACAAGGAAAAACTTGTACCTGTCAACGAGCCAATCTCCGGTTTCATCCATGAAACAATCATGCCCCGCGGCATGATTTCTATGCCAGTAACGATGTCTAACGACACACATGAGCGCACGGAAATTTGTGACTTCATGGTTTTGCCAGCTAACTCCAACCACGACATCTTATTGGGTCGGGAAGGTATCGCACTGTTCAACGCAAATGTCTCCACCGCTCATGCAATGGTGGGCTTTCCAACCAAGACCGGCGTTGCCATCATTCGAGGTAACAAAGATTGCCAATCGGCGGAAACCGCCAAACCACCAAAGATGGTCAAAACAGACGCCCGCACAGAGCCGGAAAAATGGGTTCTTAACTCTAAATTTCCGGAGCAAACGGTGGTCATAGGCCATGCAATCTCCGACTCCATTCGCAACCATCTTAAGCAATTACCGATCCACAACATGGACGTGTTCGCATGGCAACCAGCGGACATGGTCGGCGTTCCACGGGAAGTAGCGGAACATAGGCTTATTGTATATCGCTCAGTCGAGCTAGTGGTTTAGAAGAAACGAAGCATGGGGACGGAGAAAACAAAGGCCATGAACGAACAAGTCACCGAGCTGCTCAATGCGGACATCTTACGACCCATCTGGTACCAATCTTGGCTCGCAAACCAGGTCATGGTCGCAAAAGCCAGCGGAAGCTGGCGCATGTGCGTTGATTATAAGGACCTTAACAAGGCATGACCCAAAGATTACTACCCGTTGCCAGAGATTGATTTAAAGGTGGACTCTTTAGACCCTTATCGCTTCAAAAGTTTCCTCGACGCGTATAAGGGGTACCACCAAATACAAACGACAAAGGAGGACGAGGATAAAACCGCGTCCCGCACGGATATGGGTACTGTTGAGGGTGAAAATACTCAGGATGATTTTACCTCACATCCCTAATGTACCATCCCTAGGATGCTGAAGGACTTAACTAACTTCAGGATGTGACAGTGTTTCAGCATGTGCACATCCTGAGAATGAACTGACGAGTTGACTATCCTATGTATGATTGCAGGTACAAATAAGTTATAATATGCATTTACATGCTTGGAAACGTCTGTATTATCATCCTCAATTAAAGAATTCAAGGATAGAAGTATAACTCCTGGTCAAGATGGAAGATATAGTCAAAGTTGTAACTGATATACATTTAAAATCAACGACAAATGAGGAAACAGCTGAAACATTAACTGGCTAAGGAGAAACCGTTGTTGCAACGTTCACCTGAGATGAAACAACCACAACGGTCATGAGAAGACTTCAAAGAACTTAACTACTTAGCGAGTTTCATGGGATTGTTTATTTGTTTCATGTACTATATAAATGGGGGTATTGGACAAGTATAGGACACATTGCTCACACTATAGCTACACACATACACTTAGCTGATAAAAAACACTTGCACAATCATTGTAATCATAGTACACTCGTCCAAATACTCATCCAAAGTTGTATCTTTTTACCAGATTAATATTAACAAACAAAGCAGGGGCCTAGACTTCTCCCGAGGTTTTATGCCGGAGATCTACAACTGATCAAGGGCTTTCCTCATAGATCGTGTGCTGTTCTTTTTGTTTATTACTTTATTTGTTCACCATTAGCATTTTCATCCTGAGGATATCACTGTCCATCTTGAGGATATAAACTGTCATCCCAAAACTAACCTAAGCCATCCCGATCATAGTTGTCATATTTTTGCTTCTTTAACATCTGATACACCATCTTCAGAATATTACTGATTTCCTAACATATTCCTACACATTTAGCACTCTACCTCACTTTAACTAATTTGGAATACAAAGTTATTTTTAATAGATAATTTTTGACCAAAACAATTTGGCGCCCACCATGGGGCAAGTGGTGCTATTTTAACAAAAAAAAAAACTTTGTTAAAACTTTCTCTCATTTAATTTTCTTTTACAAAATTTGACAACTATGGCTTCTTCACAAAAATCTGTTTCAACATCCATGCCATCTATAACCTCTGCCAGAAATACTGCCTTACCACCTCCACCTGCACTTCCAAGAAGTTCCACTTCCCAAATCACACCTAGACCATCTGGATCTACTCCTCCTATTTTTGTATCGAATGATGAATTACTTTCTATGTTTGCACTAATGAAAGATTCGATACATCAACAACAAGACACAAACCGGATGTTGATAAGAGAAATACAAGCTCTTAAATCATCCTCAAGAAGGCCAAGTGAAGACATGGGGACACCATTGCAACCCAGGGCGTTAGATTTTAATTCTAGCATCTCTGGAGGGGTACATCAAGGAGATTTTATCCCCATGAGTACTGGATTCTCTGCTCAAAAAATAACTACTACTCCCAGGATGGCGACTACCAGGGATACAGGATATGCACCTGTGCCATCCCAAGGATATAACACTAACGGTAACAATTTAAGTTCTAGTACTTTTACTGCTAATGATGTTGCTTCTTTGCAGGATACAGGAATAAGTCCTCAATTAGCAAGGGAGCTTCAGAAGATCAAGGATATGGTATCGAGTGTTCCAGGGATAGTACAACCCATCCCTGAAGTATCCTCGGCATGCCATAGAGTGTCAAGATTTGCATCTCCCATATGCGATGCAGAGATTCCAAAACGGTTTCAAACTCCAAGTATGAAGCTTTATGATGGATCTACAGATTCTGAAGAGCATGTGGCTCAATATAGGGAAATGATGGAAATAAATCCTATCCCTGCCAATCTGAAAGAAGCATGTTTATGCAAGGGATTTGGTTCAACTCTCACCGGTCCAGCCCTGAAATGGCTCCTAAGTGTTCCACCCTATTCTATTACTTCTTTTGCACATTTAATTAATATGTTCAATAATCAGTTTTCTTGTAGTCGAACGTTCGAACGTTTGACAAGTGATCTATACAGGGTAACTCAACCACATGGAGAATCACTAAGGGAATACATTACTAGGTTTGGAAAGGAAGCACTTGACATCCCGAACCCGGATGTCACAACAGCAGTATAGGCATTCAAGATGGGGCTGCAAAGAGATTCACCATTCTATCAAGAATTAGTGATGAATCCATGCAGGAACTTGGATGAAGTCAGGAACAGAGCTTTAAGATTTATCCAACTTGAAGACGATAAGAAAATTCAAGAGAGGATAGAATCATCCTCAAAATATAACCATCCCAATCGAAAGTCCACTCCCACATACGAACCATATAAGCATAAACCATATGCTAGGCCTGATAATAAGAAGGTCAATGTGGTAGAGGACGACGATGTGGAGGACTACCCTAAATTACCAGATTACTATTTTTCTGTAGATGTAACAGGATTGATGTATGCCATGAAAGATCTAGGGGACAAAGCAAGATGGCCAAGGAAAGAGAATAAGGCAGGATGGAAGGATAAATCCAAATGGTGTGCCTATCACGAAGATTTCGGCCATATCACTGAAGATTGTATAGCCTTGAGAAAGGAGATAGCCTATCTCTTGAGCAAAGGTCACCTTAAAGAACTCCTAGGGAAAAAGAAATCAAGAGCTCAGGATGGTAGCAACATCCCCGAAAGAGCAGCATCCCCACATAAGGATGCTGGTATTATTAACTTCATTTTAGGAGGATTAGACATTTGTGGAACCTCATACTCAGCTGCCAAAAGACATGCGAGGGAAACAAAGTCTGAAAAAGGAGAAAGAGCAACGAAGATGACCATCCTAACGACCTCTAAAGTGATCAGCTTCGAGGAGGAGGACCGAGAAAACATTCTTGATCCTCATCATGACGGTTTGGTTATTACTTTGTATATTGCTAACCACTTTGTTTGCAGGATTCTCATAGATGGAGGAAGTTTAGTGAACATCATCCATCTTGAAGCTCTCAAAAGAATGAACATCCCAGAATCTAAAATAGTTTCCAGATCATTAGTCTTAGTGGGCTTCAGTGGGGAAACTAAGAGCACAGTGGGTGACATAAAGCTATCAGTGTATGTGGAATGGGTGAACTCTATCCAGAGATTCTGTGTGATAGATTCCCTGGCCTGCTACAATGTCATCCTGGGGAGACCCTGGATACATGACATGAAGGCAGTTCCTTCGACGAATCACCAATGTATAAAGTTACCCACACCTTGGGGAGTCGTCAAAGTAAATAGTGATCAACAAGAAGCCAAGGACTGTTATACAACATCAATGAAGGCTTCATCACGTCAAGCATAGCAACTACAGAAGGATGAACAGTGCCATCCTCAAGATATCGAGGCACATCCTGAGCAGGATGTAAAGGCTGTTTTCCTTGATAACAATAACAAGGATATCACTATGCTAATTGGTAAGAATATCCCTCATGACATTGAACAATCACTAATCGCGTTTCTTAAATGCAGGATGTCTACTTTTGCATGGAATCATGAGGATATGAATGACATTTCTAAGGATGTCATTACTCATAAACTCGGGATTGATAAGAATTTCAAGCCCATTCAGCAAAAGAGAAGGAAGTTTGCTCCAGAACGAAATATCATCATACAAGAAGAAGTGGATAGACTCCTTAAATCCAAGATGATAAGAGAAGTAAAATTTTCAAGATGGCTTGCTAACGTGGTGGTTCAAAAGAAGAATGGGAAATGGAGAGTGTGTGTAGACTACACAGACCTCAATAAAGCATGTCCTAAAGATCCATTCCCATTACCACACATAGATTAAATGCTGGATGCTATAACAGGACACGAAATGCTGACATTCATGGATGCATCCTCAGGATTCCAACAAATTCAAATGGAACCAGAGGATCAAGAGGACACAACATTCATGACCCCATCAGGTATATATTATTATATAGCTATGCCATTTGGATTAAAAAGTGCAGGTGCAGCCTACCAAAGGCTAGTGAATATGATGTTTAAAGAAAAGATTGGGGACACAATGGAGGTGTACATTGATGACAAGGTGGTCAAGTCCAAGAAGGCAGAAAAATCATCTTCAAGATCTTAAGGAAGCATTTGACATCCTGGACGCCTATAATATGATTTTGAACCCATCTAAATGTCATTTTGGAGTTGGTGCTGGAAAGTTTCTAGGATATCTAGTTACTAAAAGAGGGATAGAGGCCATCCCTGAACAAATAAAAGCCATCCTTGATATCAAATCCCTAAAAAATATCAAGGATGTACAAAGGCTGAAAGGGGTAGCAGCCTTAAACAGATTCATTTCGAAATCCTTGGATAAATGCAAAGAATTCTATGATATCCTGAGGAAGAATAGTAAATTCGACTGGGGACAGAAACACGAGGAAGCATTGAAGAAACTGAAAGAATATCTAGCAGCAACTCCACTCCTGATGAAGCCTGAGGATGGAGAACCACTGAAGTTATATCTTGCAGTTTCTGGGAATGCTATTAGTGCAGTATTGGTAAGAGACTTCGAGGGGGAACAACATCCTGTCTACTATGTAAGTAAAACTCTACTAGATGCTGAGACCAGGTATTCTCATCTCGAAAAACTTGTTTTAGCTTTCATAATGGCATCCACTAAGTTAAGGCATTACTTTGAAACACATAGGATACACGTACAAACTAACTATCCCATTAAAAATGTACTTAGAAAACCAGAAATGTCAGGTAGAATGGCTAAGTGGTCAGTAAAATTGAGTGCCTTTGACTTAGTATACGAGCCTAGAAATGCAATCAAATCTCAGGCTCTAGCAGATTTTGTGGCTGATTTCAGTAGTGACATCCTGAGTGAAGTAGAATTTGAAGTACGACAATTAAACGAAAACTTAGGAAAATGGATTTTGTATATTGATGGTGCTTCAAACGCAAAGGGAACAGGCTTAGGAATACAACTAAAATCGCCACAAGAGGATAAAATACCCCATGCTATTAGATGTGCATTTCAGACAACCAATAATGAGGCAGAATATGAAGCTCTCATTGCTGGTTTACAACTTGCTAAAGATATGCATATTGTTAATATAGAAGTATTTGTTGATTCTTTGTTGATTACTAATCATTTTAATGGGTCTTATGCAGTAAAAGGACAAAAATTAGCTCTTTATCTTGAAAAAGTTAAAAATTTGTCAATTTCTTTTGTAGAATTTTCACTAACACAGGCACCTAGGGAAGAAAATGCTGAAGCTGATTGTTTTGGTAAAAAATTACCTAGTAGAAATAATTTTTTATTCCAAATTAGAAATTGTGAGGTAGAGTGCTAAATGTATGAAATATATTAAAGACTCAATTGTTTTCTGAAAATGGTGTATCAGGATGCTAAAAAAGTAAATAAGTGACAACTATGCTCGGGATGGCTTAGGTTTGCTTCGGGATGGACAGTTATATCCTCGGGATGGAACTGTCTGACAGAATAATGAAATAGGAAAAAATCAATGAATGTAAATGTAATGCAATAAAAGAAAGACACTCGATGTACGAGGA
Organism: Ambrosia x helenae; assembly: GCA_030844895.1. Taxonomy (NCBI): domain Eukaryota; kingdom Viridiplantae; phylum Streptophyta; class Magnoliopsida; order Asterales; family Asteraceae; genus Ambrosia; species Ambrosia x helenae. The sequence goes on along the minus strand of CM061229.1, from coordinate 107,223,573 downwards.
AAGCCCTTGATCAATGTAGATCGCCGGCACAAAATATCGGGAGGAGTCTAAGCCCCTGCCTTGCTTGTTAATATTAATAAGGTAAAAATAGTACAACTTTGGATAGGTGATGAACGAGTATCTAAGATTACAATATGAGTGTTGTGTGTGTAGAGAGAGTATCAGGTGTTCTCTGAAGTGTTAAGATAGTGAGAAGAAGTGTCCTAGACTCGTTTGATCACCCCCTATTTATAGTACATGAAAGTAAACAAGAGATCCGTTTCATCCGCTTGGTTAGTTAAGTCCTTTGAAGACTTCTTGTGACTGTTGTGGCAGTTTCAGTTGAATATAGCCGTTGAGTAACTGTTTCCCTGTTTTCTCCTTCATTTAATGATCGTCGGTTACAAGTTTGACCTCTTCTTTGGTGGTGGACTTGTTCTACACGTATAGGTCTTCAATGATCAGCTCCTTTGTCTTAAATGAGACAATATAGTCGTTAGGGATCAGTTAAAAGCCTTAATATTGATTAAGTGTACCTGCAATAATATCATAATAAGATAATTCGTTAGTCCATCCTCAGGATGCACAGAGGTGAGAACACTGTTACATCCTGAACCCTGCTTAGTCCTTTAGCATCCTAAGGATGTTACTCAGAGAATATGAGGTAAAATCATCCTGCATTCATATAACAATAAGATAGTTCGTTAGTCTATCCTCAAGATGCACATAGGTTAGAATGTTGTTACATCCTGAAGCCTGACCAGTCCTTCAGTATCCTGAGGATGCTATAGAAAATATAGGTTAGTGCTATCCTGAAGATTTCACCCACAACACTGATGCCTTAGCAAACCTGGGATCCTCCCTCAATCTACCAGTAGGGTCCAAGATTCCCATCATCCACATTTTGAAACCAGCAATTGAAGAGTGGCATCCTAAGGATAACCTAGCACATCCTGAGGATAAAACAGTCCATCCCGAGGATATCACTGTTTTGGCCACTCAGGCACAAGATGATTTGTCATGGATGACTCCTATAATAAAATATTTACAAGAGGATGTCATTCCTGATGGAGAAAACCCAAATGCTTTCAGGATGAAGGTATCTAAATTTACAATTATAGACAATATTTTGTATAGAAAATCTCTTGCAGGTCCATATTTGAGATGCCTCAACAAGGATGAAGCAAATGAAGTACTTAAGGACATCCACGAAGAAGATTGTAGAAACCACACAGGAGGAAGATCTCTGTACTCGAAGACTTTGAGGACATGATACTATTGGCCTACCATGAAGAAAAAATGCCATGCTATATTCCCAAAAGTGTGATCCATGCCAAAGACATAGCAACATCCTTCACCAGCATGCTGAACCATTACATCCTATTATTTCATCATGGCCCTTCATGAAGTAGGGGATGGATATAGTAGGAAAGCTACCCAAAGCTCCTGGAGGGAAGGTATTCATGCTGGTAATGACATACTACTTCTCAAAATGGATTGAAGCTGAAGCATTCGTGCAAGTCAGAGATAAAGAAGTGGTCTCATTCATTAAAAGGAATATCCTAACAAGATTTGGAGTGCCATTTGAGATTATTTGTGACAATGGTTCTCAATTCATAAGCAAAAGAACAACTGACTTTTGTGAGAGTTGGGGAATCAAGATGGTGACTTCAACACCAGTCCATCCTCAAGCTAATGGACAAGCAGAATCTTCAAACAAAATCATCATCAACAATCTGAAGAAAAAGCTTGGGGAAAAGAAAGGAAAATGGGCAGAAGAACTTCCATTTGTACTATGGGCAGATAGAACTATGTCCAAGAATGCTACTGGTCAAACACCTGTCTCTTTAGTCTTTGGAACAGAAGCAATGCTGCCAACAGAGATGGTCATGCCTACAGCAAGGAAACATCTTCAGGATGCAACTACCAATTCAGAAGCTTTACTTCAGGATTTGGAAACTGTGGACGAACTCAGGGATGCTGCTAAACTAAGAATGGCAGCATATCAACAAAGGATTGCTAAAGCTTACAACAAGAATATCAGGATAAGAAGATTTCAAGAAGGAGACTTGGTATTAAGAAAAGCCTTCCAAAACACAACAAAACCAAGTGATGGCAAGCTAGCTCCCAAGTGGGAAGGTCCATACCTGATCGATTCTGAAGCTGGTAAAAGATCATATTGGTTATCGACAATGGAAGGAGAGATTCTACCAAGAGCTTGGAATGCAATTCACTTAAAATACTACCATGTCTAGGGATGCATGTGACTGATTTCTCCGGAGGAGAAACCATGGTCCAAATCACAAGTAGGATGAAGGTGAAGGCTGATAGAGATGAATCATCTCCATAAGTAAGTACTTTTCCTTTATCTATTTCGATGGATTATATTTTTAACTAAACATGGTCTAGAAATAGCCCATCCTGAGAATTTTGCAGTACCATCCTGGAGATGGAATGCTTAGAAGACTAGGGGGTTGGCCACCCTCTCCTCCGTTAAGGTGTCTACCACCTTCCTAAGGTTTAAAGGTTTTCACCTTTCACATTGGGTTAGCAACCCTCGCCTGGAGCGCATGATGCCCATGTATATTCTCGGGATGGTGGGACCAGTTCATGTAAAAGTGGCTCACAATTTCATTATCTTTGAGATATACGATGGAGCTCTTAAGGTTTAGACATTTTTCAATGTCTCTTTCTCGAATTTGGTCTAGTCACCAGGGCCTTGTTGCCAGTTATTCCCAAGGGCCTTGTCCCCAGTTAATTCCCAAGATGTTACATATTGGTCTTCTCACCATAATTATTTCAAAAGGGTTTTAATCCCAGTTAGACCAAAGGCCTTGTCGCCAGTATAATAACAAAGTTTTCCTTTACATGATATTATTAAGATTCAATTCTTCCTAAAGATTATAGACTTGAAGTCTATGCTGAAGATATTACACTGAGGACATCCTTAGGATGCTGGGGACATCCTCAGGATAATGAAGACCATCCTGACGATGGGAAGGACTTATGAAGAATGTGGCAAGATCAAGAAAATTATTCAACAAAGAACATACATAAGGTATTATTTCTTTTATAACACTAAGTGTTTGCTAATGTTTGCAGGATGTCAAAGGAAATAAAGAACACAAAGATGTCAAAGGTTATCAATATATTATTCATAAAAAGATAATACCAACCCCTGGCTTCATCCTTAACCAGGACCCATCCACCAGGGGTCAGCATTTCAAAGTCAGAGTTGAAAAAGAATTTGGGGCTTCGTCTTGAAAATCAAGATCCCTCCATCCCAAAGACTTTCATTGTTCATACACACATAAAAAGAAATTGTTTAATTGTTCACAAACCAACCAAATATTATAAAAAGTGGGCTCTGGCCTAGTCATCTCATCCTTCATTGCCCACCGGTTCATCAACCTGAAACTCCTTGGCCACACCAGCATCCGTCACCTCGGTCTCTGTCACCTCAGCTTCTTTACCAGCATCCTGAGAAACGACAGCAGGGGTGGACTCAGACGCCACTTCTTTTCCACCCAGACTGAGGATCTTTTCTTGCCAAGCTTCAACGTCCCAGTCTTCTATCTTAATAACCATTTCTTATACTCTTCCATCTCCTTTTGATGGTCCCTCAGGCTTTTGGCTTGAGCAACCTTCACAACCTTCAGTTCAGTCTCCACCTTGCCTACTTTCTTTTCAAGCTTTTTGGCCTTATCAAGAGCAGACTTCTTTGCATCCTTAAGCTTGGCTTTAGTATCAGAAAACTCTTTTTTCATATCATCTAGGGACTTCAGTAAGAACTCGTGCCCCAACAGAAATGAAAAAGTCAGGTAAGTATTTAAAACCTTATTATAAGCAATCATTGCCATCCTCGGGATAAACAACGTACCTGAAGAACAAACTGAGAAACTTTGCCTAGGATGGCATCACAACTGAGGCCATCGAAGGGAGAAGTCTCTTGAGTCGAAGTACTGGCAATCTTCCTCTTCTTAGAAGAAGCTGCAGCTTTGGCCTTAGGAGCAGGGGGAGGACTTGTCATCCTGGAGCTGGATGGAGAAGTTATCTTTGAGGACTTGATATCTTGACTGTCAATCTCGTCAAGAACAAAGTAATCAGGCTTCTTTGCTGATACAAAGAAGACATACACAGGGTAACACAAGAACCAGGAGTAAACATATTCCCAGGATATGACTTACTAGACATCTCAGTGGCACGACTTGTAGAAAAACTTTCTTCTATTCCAAAAGTCCTTGCTGAAACAGGTAGCTCTAGTATTGCCTTGCGTCTGATGAAAGCGTCGTCCAAAGTAGGAACAAGTTTTGCAAAACAAGCACCTGCAAAACGAAGATGGTTTAGAATATTACTAACATCCTCAGGATGTGACTATCTTGTTTATAACATATTTACCACTTCTTAACCAGGACATGGGAATTTCATCCCCATAAGGAATAGAATCCCTCCATACAAAAAAGAATTTTGATTTCCAGGTCCTATCAGATCTCACAACGTTATGTAGCAGAGGAGGTTCTTTATCAATAAGTTGAAGAACATAACGGTTTGACCCGTGTGTCCTTAACTTATATATGTATGGCAGGTCACCAACTTGAAGATTAATGTCGTGAGTGTGAATGATCTTGTCACAAACTATTAAGATCCTCCAGATCTCAGGCATAGCCTGGGCAAAAGCCATCCCTGTCGCATCAAAGAATTCTTTGATTAAATCTGGGAATGGATATTTGAGGCCAAGCTGGAATGGTAAAAATAAAAAGCAAACCCAGACGGAAGAGGCAAAGTCAGACTTTGCATTCAGGTCAAAAGGCCGAAAGACGGCAGAATCAGGAAAAGGCCCTGATTTCGTAAGGGCTTGAATATCTTTATCATAAAAAGTACAGATTTCTTGATCAGGATCTTTGATCAAGTTTTGGGCTGTGAAATCCTTAGGGATTCCAACGCTTCCAAGAGCCCTTGTTAATTTTTTTATTCATTCTAAAAACTGATTCGAAAGACTTCTTTTTGCATGAATAAGAAAAGAAAACAAGAGAGAAGTAAAGTAGATACCTTTTTTAATAATCCCAGTCGGTTATAAAGAATGAAGGAAAGCCTAGATATAGGCAGCAGGATATGATGAGGTGTAACGGTCATCACGAAGAAATAGCCTAAAAAATAGTCGTTAGGGTCTCGAAACATGGAAAGATGGACCCATCAATTGAGAAAAATATTTTTACCATTAAAATAACGGTAACATATTTTTGGGGACAATTGTTGAGGGTGAAAATCATCAGGATGATTTTACCACACATCCCTAATGTACCATCCCAGGATGCTGAAGGACTTAACTAACTTCAGGATGTGACAGCGTTTCAGCATGTGCACATCCTGAGAATGAACTGACGAGTTGACTCTCCTATGTATGATTGCAGGTACAAATAAGTTATAATATGGATTTACATGCTTGGCAACGTCTGTTTTGTCATCCTCAATTAAAGAATTCAAGGATAAAAGTATAACTCCTGGTCAAGATGGAAGATATGGTCAAGATGGAAGATATAGTCAAAGTTTTAACCGATATACATTTAGTATCAGCGACAAATGAGGAAACAGCTGAAACATTAACTGGCTAAGGAGAAACCGTTGTTGCAACGTTCACCTGAGATGAAACAACCACAACGGTCATGAGAAGACTTCAAAGAACTTAACTACTTAGCGAGTTTCATGGGATTGTTTATTTGTTTCATGTACTATATAAATGGGGGTATTGGACAAGTATAGGACACATTGCTCACACTATAGCTACACACATACACTTAGCTAATAAAAAACACTTGCACAATCATTGTAATCATAGTACACTTGTCCAAATACTCATCCAAAGTTGTATCTTTTTTCCAGATTAATATTAACAAACAAAGCAGGGGCCTAGACTTCTCCCGAGGTTTTATGCCGGAGATCTACAACTGATCAAGGGCTTTCCTCGTAGATCGTGTGTTGTTCTTTTTGTTTATTACTTTATTTGTTCACCATTAGCAGTTTCATCCTAAGGATATCACTGTCCATCCCGAGGATATAAACTGTCATCCCAAAAATAACCTAAGCCATCCCGATCATAGTTGTCATATTTTTGCTTCTTTAACATCTGATACACCATCTTCAGAATATTACTGATTTCCTAACATATTCCTATACATTTAGCACTCTACCTCACTTTAACTAATTTGGAATACAAAGTTATTTTTAATAGATAATTTTTGACCAAAACAAGTACGTTCTGCTACACAAAAACGCCATTTGGATTGAAGAATGCGGGCGCCACTTATCAACGACTCATGGACACCGCCTTTGTTAATGAGATCGGCGTACGTCTAGAGGTATACGTCGATGACCTTGTCATAAAAAGCAAGGAAGAAGGATACATGTTTTGAGTCATCCAACAGACCTTCACCCAGTTGCGCAAGGTGCGCATGAAGCTAAATCCCAGCAAGTGTTCCTTGGGAATGGAGGAGGGCAAATTCTTGGGCGTCATTGTCACTCGGGACGGATTTCGCGCAAACCCTAAAAAAGTACAGGAAATTGAAAGAATGCTCTCCCCCGCCTCAATCAAGGAGGTCCAGACACTGATGGGCCGCCTTGTGGCCCTCAATCGATTCTTATCAAACTACGCTTCAAAGTCATTCCCATTCATGGATAACTTGAAGAATTGTTTAAAAAAGAGCAACTTCCGCTGGACAGCGGACGCAGAGACAAATTTCCAAGCAATGAAACAATGCCTAATGAATCTCCCAACTTTGACAGCGCCTCTACCCAATGAACCGCTCACACTCTACCTCTCCGTCATAGAGCGGATGGTAGGCGCGGTCCTTATGGTAGATCGCAAATGGGTGCAAACGCCAATCTACTACATTAGCCGCACCTTACTTGATGCCGAGACAAGGTACACCATTTTGGAAAAGCTGGTCCTCCCTCTCGTACATGCATCTCGAAGACTGCGCAGATATTTCCAGGGGCACCCAATCAACGTCCTGACGGACTACAAAATCAGTGACGTCTTGCGCAAGCCAAAACTTTCGGGTCGTCTTGCGAAATGGGCTATCGAACTTGGAGAACACACCATGGCCCTTTACTTGGAACAGGCCAAGCAGCTCATGCGCAAATTTGACTCCTGCACCGTAGAACACATCAGGTGCAGTGAAAACAAACCAGCTGACGCATTGAGCAAAATGGCCTCCACTGTTTTTGAACACATGGCAAAGGAAGTCCGCGTCGAGGTCCTCAGTAATCCATCTGTCCCACCGCGACAAGTCAACGTCATCCAAACAGACAACGCGTCCTGGATGACTCCCATCAAAGCATATCTCTCCTCCGGTACCCTACCTGATGACAAGTCGGAGGCCCAGAAAATACAACACAAGGCTCTACACTACCAGCTCATGGACGGCATACTCTATCGTCGATCCTACTTGGGGCCGCTTCTCCGTTGTGTAGACTCCGAAGACGCATCTTTCCTTATCAGAGATATTCATGAAGGAACATGTGGACTACACGCGGGCCCAAGGATGGTAGTCGCAAAGCTCATGAACGCGGGGTATTATTGGCCAGACAAGCACACAGACGCAGTCAAAGAGCTACGTAAGTGTGACAGCTGCCAACGGCACATGCCAAACACCCTACGCCCAAAGAATGACCTGGTGCTAGTCACGGCGGCATGGTCTTTTCAGAAGTGGGTGATTGATCTAGTCGGCCCATTCCCTACAGCACCGGGCAACGTCAAATTCCTCATCGTCGCCATTGATTACTTCACCAAATGGGTTGAAGCAAAACCCCTCGCCAAAATTGATGGGGCTCACGCCAAGAGATTCATTTGGGAATTCATTATTTGTAGATTCAGCTTACCAATGCAACTCGTAAGTGACAATGGCACGCAGTTCGCGGACAAAATGTTACAATCATGGTTAACGCAACTAGGAGTTCAACAAATTTTCACATCAGTTGTGCACCGGCAAGGCAATGGTCAAGTAGAAAGAGCAAATCGAATTATAGTTTAGGGCATCAAAGCTCGGCTAGGAACCAAACGAACAGGGTGGGTAGACGTACTCCCTCATGTACTATGGGCCAACCGCACCCTGACCAAGACAAGCAATGGTGAAACGCCATTCAGCCTAACTTATGGTTCCGAGGCAGTAATCCCAGCAGAAATTGGTTGCCCCTCTGCAAGAGTCCTGATGGCCGATCAAAGGAATAACGACATGGAGCTCCGCCTAAATCTTGACTTACCTGATGAGCGGCGGGATCTCGCCGCCATCAAGGAAGCCAAGTACTAAACACAGCTAGAGCGTTACTACAAGAAACGCGTTAAGAAATGTGCGTTCAAAATCGGCGACTATGTTTTCCGCAACAACGAAGCCTCTAACGCGGAGAAACCAGTAAAACTAGCACCAACTTGGGAAGGACCATACAAGATCCAATAAATTTTGGGCAAAGGCGCATATGCGCTATAGAAATTGGATGGCACACCTGTTCCACGATCTTGGAATGCGGCTCAATTACGCCCATGCTATTTGTAACTTTAATACTACACCCGACTACACATGCCATGGTACTTATCATTAATAAAAGAAAGTTGGGATGCTACAACCTACGTCGGACTAAAGCAACCTCGGGCTACTGTTGGGACGCAAACGAGTCTTCAAGGTATACCTAACGCATCCCGGACTCGCCAACGCGCCAAGCCAAATGCGCTGCAGTCTTCAAGACATGGTTTACCTGTCGGACTTTAACATCGCGCCGCGAAGCCGTGCTAGGTTTAAGTCTTCTAGACTTGTTTAAAAGACAGGTCGGACTTAACAAACCACACATCATCATGCGGCACGAATACAAGTCTTCAAGACAAGGCCTCATCGGCATGCTTGTCGGACCCAAGGCACAAGTTGTGTCACGCTAAAAGTCTTCAAGGCAAAAGTATTACACTTGAGCGCCAGACTACTTAGATAAACACACGCGTTAATTCCTACTTACACACCGGGTGACGACTTGGTTAAATAAGTACAACAGGGGTTAGCGCGAGAAAACACAAGATATAACAAACAAAATATTTCATTAAAATTTGGGGATTAAAAACCCAAGACATATATACAAGAAAGACAAAAGGTTACAAAATACGGCCTAACTATCAGAGCCGCTGACGTCCACCAGCTGCTCTTCCGTTTCTGGAAAAGTTCCAGAAAACCCTTCTCCAGAGGCCTTCCGCCTTTCTTCTTCTTCCAGGCGCGCCCGTTTGGTCTCCGCAGCCCGCTCCTTTGCCTCTTCACCAAGTTTGCCACACTTCTCTATGAAATACCGAAGGGCGGCAGCGGGGTCAACATGACGGTTACAGTCCACCACAACTTGAAGGACGGGGAACTCGAGTTTGTCAAACTTCGCGAGTTCCGCAAGATACTCGTCCTTCAAGGGCTTTCCATAGTGCGTCGCGTCCACTATACGCCCGTTTTTCTGGGCATGGAGGAACCCAACTTCAAAACCCTCTCCATAGCCATAGGCGTTGGCGGTGGCGACTATATTGGGGCGACTTGATCGCTAAGCTTGGGCTCTTGCCAGAACCGCTTGAAAATCTGCAAAAGCAAGGAAAAAAGTTAGTAATATTTTCAAAAGGGAGGGAAAACGAGCGCACAAAAAGGGATAACACTTACCCCCTCGATTCCGCTGGTCATCAACCAGCGGAGCGATTCCCGCATCCGCTCTTGTTCAAGCACGGAGGCGTCTAACAAGGCCTTAGCCGCCTCGGCCTCCTTCATAGCAGATTCGCGGTCCTTCAGCCCCGCATCCGTCTCTTGCTGAAGCATCTCTCTAGCCTCCAACATGCTGAACCGCTCATCCTCAAAAGCGTTAAGGCGCGAAGTGGCCTTATCCAAATCAACGCTCTTAGACTCCAACTCCTTGCGCATGGCCACAAATTTGACAGTACGCTCGGAGAGAGCCTTGCACTTTTTCTCGAGCTCGTTCAGATCCGTTCGGCTAGTCTCTTTCAGCTGCTGAATGCGTTCCTTCAGCTGCCGCTTTTCCTCGCTGCTACAGTTGCAAGACTCCGTCCAATGCCTCTTGTTCGTTGTCGAGTCCTCCTCGAGTTTCGTGACCTTAGTCTTCATGGCTGCCTCCTTCTCAGCGAGGGAAGCCTTCTCAGATTTGAGGCGGGCGAAATCCCGCTGCATAGCAGCATCGCGTCGCCTCAACGAATCTATCATGGACAGTTGTGTCGCCTGATTAACACACATGCTCGCAATCAGGTCAGCACGACTCAAGCTGTCCTGGTAAGCCTTTTCATACGGGGGCACCGCCCCACCAACAAATTCTTCGGCGGCTAGAGAGTTGGAGAATAGAGTATTCTCCCGGACCGCCCAGCGGGGGCGCCAGATATTGTCACCCCCAACCCAGCTGGAGCCATCATACTCTCCAACTGTTTCCCTAACCCCCGCACCGGGCGGCGCACTCCCCGCCCGGTGAACATCCCAACCATCACCACCGACGCCTCCCGCTGAGGTGGTTGCCTTCAAACTTGAGGCTTCATGGGCCCGCTTCTTGGCCTCAGCCTCCGCCTTCTCCCGCTCTGCCTGCTCCTTCGCGAGGCGAGCCTTCTCAGCCAGGAACTTCTGTTCCTCAAGGCGAAGCCGCTCTGCTTTTGCCTTCTTGGCGGCATCCTCAACAGCCACCTTCTTTTCCGCCTCAGCCTGGGCGGCTTCTTCGTCCTTCGCCTTTAAAGCATCCTCAGCCTTAGCGGCTTCATCGTCCTTAGATTTCTCGGTGGCCAAACCCATCTCCCGGCGGAGACATTCTTCCTCCCTCTTCCTTTTGGCCTCAGCGGTGCAAATAGGCGGAGGAGGGCTCGGCGTCACCTTCTGCGCCACAACTGAAAGGCGCATAATAGTTAGAGAAATATCAAAATATAAAGGAAACGAAAAGTAAAGGAAAAAAGGTTATGCCAAATACCAGAGGTCTTCTTCACCATCTTTTGAAGAGGTTGGCGCTCAGGCGGAGCGCCAATATCAAAAGAGAACACAGGAGCACCAGGCTCCTGCGGCTGAGTCAACTTGGCAGGGGACTTACCCTTGCCCCCGCTATTCCCACCATCTTGGGGACCAACATTGCCCCCTCCAGCATCCTTGGAGCGTCCAACGCTCCCCCCCCCCCAGCTTCACCCTCGCCGCGATGGGTCACCTCAACGCGGCTCTTCTTCCGAGCCTTCAACTTAGAAGAATCATCTTCCTCTTCATCTTCAGATGGCGAGCCGTCCTTCCGCTTGTGGCGGTTCTTCACGAACTCCCCACCTATATCCGAAGATCCTGTGTCAGAGGGGGAAGTCACTCGTCTCACCAAATAACCATGCCTACACGGGGCATGTTTCTTGCGCCCCTAGGAAGGCCGCGACAGGCGCGTCAATCTCGCAGAGGAGCCAGTGGACTCAGAGTCAGTTAACTCAATAAAAGATGCGGAAGTAGGGATAGAAGACTCACGGGTGATGTAGTAGTGGTCGGGCAGGTTCTCCAGGTTGGGATAGTAGAACCTACCCACAAACTCCTCCAAGTATGAAGTCTCCCCCTCAGGGACGCGCCTCCATTCCAGCTTAATCACATCAAATTTAGAAACGCCTGTGAACGCAACGAAGCAGTTAGTAAAAATCATGAAAGCACAAAGATCACAAGAAATAGGGCGGAAAAGGGTACCTTCGTGGGCAATGTAAGGCTCCTTTCCAGCGCGAATTCCAGTATGGCTGGTGCCCAACATGTTGTATGTGCCCTCAAACAACCCTTTCAGCTCCCGTTTGGTTTTGTGATTTGTGGGGGCGATAAACTAGCCTTCCTCCTTGTACCCCCGCATCACCTCGCGGTTCTTTACTTTCTCCTTGGACGCCACCACTTTCCAAGGCATCGCCACGGGATAACCCCCTTCTTCAAGAAAAAATATTTATCCTTCCATCCATGGAGGGATTTGGGCACCTCAGTCACTATGACCGGCACCTTGGGCCACGGCCTGAAAGTAAACCACGACTTGTCGCGGGCCATGTAGTTTTTCACATTGGTTCTCAAAATGTCCCAGCCTAAGCATCCCAAACCCACTCACCTGTGACACCGCCACCCCATACTCTATTAGAGTATCCAACTGAAAATGTGTGCAGGGAAGCCGGAAGCCACACTTGGAGAAATGGGCTTCATAAAAGGTGATCTTGCCCTCTAGCGGAGTCAAGAACGTTTGGCTAGGATCGGGCAACTCCGGCTCCCACTCTGGCAATATACCATGATCATCACAAAACAAGGAAAAGGCAGTGGAAGTCCATTTGCAGGGAGTGTTGGTCATCAGCTTCCTCTCTTTCACCTTCGTCTCCGGCACAGAGGGCTCTATTTCTTGACTGCTCGCCTCCGACTCTTCATGATGAATATCACCGGTTGGTGACACACCAGTTGAAAGATCTGACATGTTTTAGAAATGGAGGATCTAAAAAGAAAGAAGATCGGACAAGACTTCGTTTGAAGTTTCATGGAAATCTTCAGTCGTCACCGGAAAACTCGCCGGGAAACTTGAAGATTGCTCGGAAACTTCAAGGGATTGAACAGAGAAGATGAAGATTGTTCGGAGATTTGAGAGCGTTTGGGAGAAAATTTTGAAAGTATAACTGATCTCAAAAACCCTCCGAGGAATATATACCCATTGCATTAATGGCAATGTGGCCCAAAAGGAAAAGGAAACCGTCGGGCCTTTTCGTCTGGAGGCACGAGATGAAGACACGTGGCAGATGCCTCATCGGTCGGCTCACAACAGCACGTGCACATACCCCCCAGCTGGCAACTGTCCGGTTCTCCAACACGTGTCAGCAGATCTCACCATCTCAACAATTCAGACGCGTGCCTCTCCACGCGCCTGACACACAACACGTAGCACATGATACGTGGCATCACCCTGATCACTCGTTCAACCAACAGACGCACGTGGTCCTCACGCGCCTAACACTAGACAAAAAGCCTCCTACAAACGTCTGATGGGACGTAAATCAGACAACGTGCTAGACAACTGTCTAACACGTCTGCTAAACTTCCTTCCAAAGTTATCCACATTCGAATTTTAAGCGCAATAAATTCGAATGATTAACAACAAATTAAATGCAAACATTTCGCATTTACTCCAGGTATGGGAACACATTAATCACAGAGACAGAGCATGACACGTCATCATTCGCGGAACTTTGACGTAAAAGCGGGAAAAGACGTTCTTCGCCTTCTCTTCCTCAAGGCAAGACTCGACACGTCATTATTCGCGGAACTTTGACGTAAAAGCGGGAAAAGACGTTCTTCGCCTTCTCTTCCTCAAGGCAAGACTCGACACGTCATTATTCGCAGAACTTTGACGTAAAAGCGGGAAAAGACGTTCTCCGCCTTCTCTTCCTCAAGGCAAGACTCGACACGTCATTATTCGCGGAACTTTGACGTAAAAGCGGGAAAAGATGTTCTTCGCCTTCTCTTCCTCAAGACAAGGCACGACACGTCATTACTCACGGAACTTTGACGTAAAAGCGAGGAAAGACGTTCTCCGCCTTCTCTTCCTCGAGGCAAGACTAGAACTTTGACGTAAAAGCGGGAAAATACGTTCTCCGCCTTCTCTTCCTCAAGGCAAGACTCGACACGTCATTATTTGCGGAACTTTGACGTAAAAGCGGGAAAAGACGTTCTTCACCTTCTCTTCCTCAAGACAAGGCACGACACGTCATTACTCGCGGAACTTTGACGTAACAGCGAGGAAAGACGTTCTCCGCCTTCTCTTCCTCAAGGCAAGACTCGACACGTCAACGTAAAAGCAGGAAAAGACGTTCTCCGCCTTCTCTTCCTCAAGGCAAGACTCGACACGTCATTATTCGCGGAACTTTGACGTAAAAGCGGGAAAAGATGTTCTCCGCCTTCTCTTCCTCAAGGAAAGACTCGACACGTCATTATTCGCGGAACTTTGACGTAAAAGCGGGAAAAGACGTTCTCCGCCTTCTCTTCCTCAAGACAAGGCATGACACGTCATTACTCGAGGAACTTTGACGTAAAAGCGAGGAAAGACGTTCCCCGCATTCTCTTTCTCAAGACAAGGCATAACACGTCATCACCCGCCTTCTCCTTCTCAAGCCATTCAGAACAGATTCAAACAAAGCAGACGAGCTATCATCCGTGACTAAATTTTTATTCAGTCTAGCGCTCCACCTACTCTTGAATCAAGAACAGGAGAAGCCCTAGACTAGGGGGACTTGAAGGGATAGGAAGCCTAATCCAGGCAGATGCGGCATCCCTATCCCGCTAAAATAAAGATCCGCAGAAACAGCCGCGCGGGATGTACTCTGCGGAGAAAGTATGATCCATAAAATAGCCTCATATACTTCGCTTGGGGAAAGCAGACGCGCGTATGCCAATGCGCAGACTATTCCACTTCATAACATCCCTAGGTACGAGGTACGGAAGATCAAGGATTCGGGAGATCCATCGGCAGAAGATCACTGACATCACCAAGTGGAAGGCGACACGTGTCCGTAGTAGCCCAACAACCACTGACGTCCAACAGTGACGTGAATGGTTCCATGCTTCCACCATGCTGCCTCTACTGTACTGACCATGCATAGTTACCTGCTGTCAGGGGTCACGTCAGACACTAACAAGTAAGTCAACCATGCTGGATCAGAACGACATACCGCCGCGGCCAGTCACAAACTTCCACGTGTCCGCCCGGCGAGTCATCGTCAACCACCGGTGACATCAGCTACAATGCCGTCCTTTTTCCCGCCATTTCTAGATACCAAAATCAAGTGAGCCAAGGCTAGGCCCAAGGAATACAAGACTCTTCGTGGGCTTCCCACCAAGCCCATGATTCCCACTATAAATAGAAGACATCATCTCCTTTCCAGAAGATCCGAAATTATTCACTTGTAACATAGAGCTAGGTTTACATGTAATACTTTGTACTCTCCAAAGTAATAAGACCACCGGCTCTTCACAGTGGACGTAGGTCGTGCTTGACCGAACCACTTACATCTTCGTGTTCTTACTTTTACCACACACATATTCACTTGTATTTACACTCTCGGGTTAAACCAAAGGTTTGGGTGAAGGAACGTACTTGCAGTAACGTAAGTATACACCACTCGGTGATTAGTGATAATCCCCGAGATACTTATTGTTTCTTCATATACATTGGTGTATATCAGTTTCTTTTTTGTTTTTTCATTCATCATCATCACCAACACAGATATACATTGGTGTATATCAGTTTCTTTTTTTTTTTTGTTCATTCATCATCATCATCATCGAGGCATATATACAATGGTGTACATCAGTTTCTTTTTTTTTTTATTTATCATCATCATGGTTGACACAGATATACATTGGTGTATATCAGTTTTTTTTTCTTTCATTCATCATCATCAACACATATATACATTAGTGTATATCCGTTTTTTTGCAGCTTACATGACTATAATTTGAACACACATGTACATTGGTGTATATCTTTGTCGAAATATAACCATTATTAAATATTATTCCATTAAAAATAACTGTGATTAAAATTACTACATAAGTTAACCTATACATATGTACTATATGCATTTACAATTTAGAAATTAATGTACACATATGTACATCATGGAATACTATTACATTCAATCGTATTCTTTAAATGTGCATGCTTGATTTTGTAATGTGCACATGTGTACATTGAAGTCTACACCTAATCTAAATAGATGTTCAACATTGCATATATATGTATAATAAGCTTTAACATTATACATATGTGCAAAATAAGTTTCTTAGATGGTTTTTTAGCATTGTACTCCGGTGTACATTAATGAAACCATCATCTTCTTCACTATACATACATGTATATATATTTAATATGTAAGATATAACAAAACAAAAAAATAAATAGCTTTTTTTTTTTAATTTCAAAAGAATAATACAAACCAATAAACCAATTTATACATAATGCAGATCGATAAAATGAACCAATGATTTGACGATAAGAATAAATTGGATCGGAAAAAAAAATTGAATTGGAAAAATAATTTCAAATTAACCCCAAATAATATGGCTTTTCACTTTGTGATAGTAGGATTTGAGATCTTAAACATACACGGCATGATTTCAATGGCCATGTTATCTGGTTTCTTCATGATACGAATCAGAGATGTGAGAGAGGATAACCAACTTTTTAGGATGAAACGTGATTTAAAATATGAATTTAATTAAAGATTAAAGAGGGGGAAAGATTTAAGGAAACCAAATCATGGTATTAAGTAACTGTTTTGAATAGAAATTAGAATTAGAATTAAAAGATAATTATTTAAATATATATTTACACTAATACTCTAGATCAAAATAAAAAATGAAAGGCTAAGATTGGTTCTTATGGTTCCTAACTATCCATATGGTTCTTATTTAATCCAAATCCCATATATATATATATATATATATATATATATATATGTGTGTGTGTGTGTGTGTGTGTGTGTGTGTACTAGCAGGATGCCCGCGCGATGCGGCGGGAAACACAAATATTTCTTAAATGTGCGTATCGTTTGGTTCAGTTCGGTTATTAGTCTCCAGAAAAACTAAAGTCATCGGCTAAAAGATCTTATTGACCAATTGAGTATCTGGTTCATTTTATTTTGTAAGATTGTTAGTTTTTAATTCAGTTTAGTTAAATTTTTTTTAATAACCAAAACCAATCTTTGTCTAAAATTTTGGCATAGAGGTACATCAAATAAGTGTATAAAAATACAAATACATGAAATGGAAGCTAAAAATATATGAAATGTTCGATTTTTAGTTTGGTTAATTTTGGTTAACTAATGGATAAAAAAAACCCGATAACCAATTTTAAGTTAATTCGCTTGTTTGGTTAATTCAGTTTTCAATTATTTAGGATGGTTACGTCTGTTTCGGTTATTGCTCAGCCCTAAATATTGTTAGTCATGTAACACATCAATTTTTTTAAAACTAAAAAATAATAGTAATATTAAAAACCATGTACTCTACAGAGATGAATAGATCGCAAACAAAAAGTTTAATATCACCTTTATGCAAAGCTACTTTGGGCACCCATTGATCGGTTTTTCCAAACCCTGTATGTTTGTATGTTAGTTCAATTTAAACCACAACAGTTCATTCCAGACAAACAACAAGAAAACCAAAGTATATAAAAGCGTAAAGTGTGTTAGATACTTCGATCTAATACTATTGAGGACTATAAATCCAAATTTTAGTGAAAATAAAAATATCAAGGGAAAGCAATTTTTATCTTGATCTTGCCTAAACAACAACAAAAAAATTCGATAACTAAATACTGCATGTTAGATCATAATTAATGTATTAAAAAAGAACATGGACTCAACTATTAGTTAACTTAGTGTAGCATTGACGAAGAGAAAATGTGCAGGCGATAAAAAGTGTGTAGTGGAAATGGAGGTTGACGCAGAGAAAATAGTGGCGAAGGGTTGAGTTTTTTTTAGGTTTAATGAGGTGAGAAATTAGTGACCGGGAAAGCCCCTAGGTTTTGAATTTTAAAAACAAA
Source organism: Ambrosia x helenae (assembly GCA_030844895.1). Taxonomy (NCBI): domain Eukaryota; kingdom Viridiplantae; phylum Streptophyta; class Magnoliopsida; order Asterales; family Asteraceae; genus Ambrosia; species Ambrosia x helenae. Next base: position 107,206,026 of record CM061229.1, on the reverse strand, counting down.
AAAGCCATGTGATGTTATCGTCTCCACACTTTCTGTTATTTTATTATATATACCCATAGAGTTCTAAAACTCTAAATTATAAAAGTCTTTTTTCTTTTTTACCATAAATATTTTTAAAGCTCTAGTTTTTTAGAGTGATGTTTGCACAATGCGTCAAATAACACATGCACTTCTAATCAACCGAAGCCATCAACTGATTGATCCTATTAACCAATCGGTTAATTGGTTTGGTGTTTTTTTTTTTGTTAGATTGTCAGTTTTCAGTTCGATTCAGTTAATTTTGGTTCATAACCAAACTTTGGCTAAAATATATACTTATAAGTATATGAAATGGAGGTATAAATACATGAAATTAAAGTATGAAAGCTAAAAATATACGTATACATGAAATATTCGTTTTGGTTTAGTTAATTTTGGTTTGGTTTCTTCTGTTTTTTTGTTTAGTTTTAGTTAACGATTCAATTATTATTCACCCTAGACATTGTTAATTACTTATCATATCAATTTTTTAATTAAAAAGTAAAAGAAATACTATATTCAAATTAAAGAGAGTAATGCTCGTTTTTTTGTGGTGTATTTTTTTAGATAATATTAACTTACGAAAAAGTTATGGTGGTAAAACGCGACAAAAATATGCAGGTCGTCACGTTATTTTCAAATGTTTTTAAAACATAATAGTTCACCAGTTATGATGAGCTTAAATAAAAAAATTATAATTTTGTAAGAGATGGGAGAAAAGTGTAACAACTAACTAAAAATGAGGGAACTAAAGTGTAACTAAAATGAGGTATTAAAGTGTAAAAGTGTTTTAATGACTATTTTACCCCCATTTTAGGGTTGTTAATGAAAATAGAGTTCTTAACTTTTGGGTATCTTAAACTACCCTTCACTCATGCATTATAATATAGTATATATATATATATATATATATATATATATAGGAAAGATCCGGTACAAAGTGTTTTTTCGGTAAGAACTGTGAGAATCAAAGTAGGGTATTTTTTTTATTTTTTTCACATATTGTTAAACATGTATTATAGTATTGAAAACTAAAAAAAAATTTTGGTGTAGAGTAATTACATAATTACTCAAGTGTAAACTAATGTATTTACTTTAATGACGTAATTACACTAAAATTTTTTTTTTTTTTTGTATTATTCATCTAGAAAGAATGTTTAAGCACATGGGAAAAAAATTATAAAAAAAATAAATTTGTTTTACCCCCTTTGATTCTCACAGTTCTTACAGAAAAACAATTTGTATTTGATCTTTACTATATATATATATATATATTATGCTTTTTAAATTATATTGCCTTTTGTACAAACATACAGTAAGTCAAAATAAAATTCAATAGATGATAAAAACATTTATTTGACAGAACACATTTAAAAAAACAGATAATGGTGAATCAACAAATGTTGTACAAACTCAACATGTTGAAACCACTGAAGGAAGATATAAACAGATGTTTATACAGACTTTATAATTGATATTGTTGTGCTAATATTATACAGGTCTTTTCAAGTTCATAATTAAAATCTTAAACTGCGTAACAAATGATAAATATTAACCCCCAAAACATTTGTAATAATTACACACGCTTTCACATATAACAATATATAATAAACTTCATTTAACTTAATTTATATAATAAAGTTTATCACTCCTTTTAGGGTGATCTTGCCATCTGTGACCTTCCCCTTTCCTGAGATGCGCCCGCCTTTGGCGCCAGCAAAATTCACGTAACCTCCATCACATTTCATAAATTCAATCAACAATCTCAACTCCCTTGTCATATGCCTGGAGCAACCGCTATCAACATACCACCAGTTGATAACCCTCCTTATCAGCTCCTGCATTTACAAAGAAGATTAGTTAGAGTAGGGGACCCAACCTGTGAAAGTCTTGGGTCGTCCCATTTCATCAACAACAGTAAACTCCCTCCAATATCCATCACTCCCCTCTGGAGTCTGGATCTAGGTGGGCTATTTTGCTTATTTGGTTATAATTCCTGTATGGCCTTTGATTCTGAGGATTGTAATATCCTTCGTGATTCACTGGCCCGTTATTTCGAGTTTGGGGATACCTCCCTCTATTGGGGTATCCCTAAACATAATTATTTCTGGAAAAATTATGGTTATTAGAATAGTGACTATTCCTATAACCGTTTTGATTATTATTATTAACAAAATTTACTGGTTTGTCACCTTGTAGACTTTGGTGACTTTGTCTGTGCGGTGGTTGGTATTTGTTGGTATTTGCAGGTGCTTCCTACTTAGAAGGTTGAGCACCAGATGTACTTGCCTAGCCAACACTTACCTGTCTAGGGACGAACGCAGGTTTTTCAAAATTTTTGTTAACTGGTTGTTTGCCAGGATCCCTAGACCCACCATCAGATTCTTTCTCTAATTGCCTCTACAAAGATTTCTTTGCAAAGTTACTCACCTCTTTCCTGCTTTTAGACTTAGCAGGAGTTTCACCTTTCTTTGCATCAGTTGATGTAGTGTTCTCCTTCTTCTTGGCAGTGCACATGCTAGCAACATGACCCTTTTGATGACACTTAAAACATGATCGCTTCTCAAGGGGCTTATGCAAGCTAGATCAAATCTATCAAGGTGCGAAATCCCTTGATAGATGTTTATGCAAACTATGTATCAATCAAACGAAGAACACGATGGAAATACTTATAAACTGCTTGTCGATTGATATTATTTCAGTGGAACCAATACCAATTACAAGCTAATGACTGACCAACCCTAGCCTACACCCCATGCAAGGTATTTATACTTGCATGGGCCTGATCTGCAAACAAAGAAGATGCTGATGACAGAACAAAGAAGATGACTATCTTCTTTGTTTTTCATCTTCTTTGTTTTACATCTTCTTTGTTTTCTATCTTTTTTGTTCGCTAGGGTAAAACACAAAAGACTATCATGCTTGACTTATAACAACGTCAAGCATGTTACAATAAACCTATCAACCAAACACAAAAATGATACTAATCTAGAGAAGCGTTTGTCACACAAACATGCACTAACACCCACCCGTGTGTTTTTCTCAGCTACCCACCTACCCATAGGAGGTACCGATGTCTCGACTTGAAAAGCAAACAAATTGTCATCTCTCGACACGTTGCATTCGATGAAACCACATTTCCATTCTCACAAACCGTATCTCCACCACCCACCTATGAATTTTTGACCAATAACTTCCCCCACTACCTTTGCCCACATATTAAGACCTCGGCCCCACCTACTTAGTCCCCACACTCCTCGGCTGATACCTCCACACCATCTCCTGCCCAAACTAAACAGCCCACCATTCACCCCACCAGCCCACATATGGAGCCCAACCAACCGACCCGTATATCACCTCCGTAGCCCGTCCACAACCAAAGAGCACCCGACCCAAACATCCCACCATAGCCCAATACCCATTCACACCACCACCCGACTCCACCACCTGTCACCTCCCAACAGACCCGACCACACACCCTCTCTAGGAGTGGGGTCTTCAAACCCAAACAATCTTTTTACCTTAATGCCACAACCACCAAATCCATCATTCCCATCCCTTAAAACCCGACCAATACTTTATCCATACCGGAATGGTACTCTACCATGACTACTAAATATAATGCATCAATTAGAAACAAAACTTGGGAATTAGTACCTCGACACCCTAATATGAATGTTATACGGAGTATATGGTTGTTTAAACATAAGTACGGGTTGGATGGCACTTTGGAGCAGTACAAGTCCAGGTTGGTATGTGATGGTCGTTTACAGCAGGTAGGAGTTGATTGTGGTGAGACTTTCAGTCCGATTGTTAAACCGAACATTATTCGGACAATTTTTTCTATAGCTATGTCCAAGCGCTGGTCAGTTCATCAGCTCGATGTCACTAATGCCTTTCTTCATGGGAATCTCCATGAAACAGTTTATATGCACAAGCCGATGGGATTTCAGAATTAACAATTCCCGAATCGTGTTTGCTCTCTTAAGAAGTCCTTATATGGGCTCAAGCAGGCTCCACGAGCCTGGTGCCAGTGGTTTACAGATTTCGTTCTATCTATTGGTTTCACCCACAACAAGTGCGATGCTTCTCTTTTCACTCTTCATCAGGGGTCTAATACAGTTTTTCTTCTATTATATCTCAACGATATTCTTCTGGTTATCTCGTCTGACATTCTTCGTCACTCTCTTATAGATCGTCTTGGCAGTGAATTCGCCATGAAGGACTTAGGTCCTCTAAGCTATTTTCTGGGTATCTCCGTGTCTCGTAACAAAGACACCATGTTTCTTTCACAGAAGTCCTATGTGACTAACACCATCGCACGTGCTGGTAGGCAGTCATGCAACCCAGTAGCTACCCCCGTTGATGCTAGTAGCAAACTCAGCGCTACTACTAATGACCTGTTTCATGACCCTACTTTGTTTCGCAGTCTAGCAGGTGCCCTTCAGTACTTGACATTCACACATCCAAGCATATCATATACTGTTCAACACGTGGTACATGCATATGCACTCTCCTCGTATTGATCATTGGAATGCTTTGAAGAGGATTATTCGGTACATTAAAGGCATTGCGGCGTTTGGTCTCACTCTGCACGGGGGTAGGAACCAATCGCTTATTTCTTATACTGATGCAGATTGGGCGGGTTGCCCAGACACCACGCGCTCTACGAGTGGTTATTGTATTTATTTTGGTGATAGCTTACTTTCTTGGTCGTCTAAATGACAAACCACATTTTCCTATTCCAATGCCGAAGCCGGATATAGGGGGTTGCCAATATTGTCGTTGAAATTTGCTGGTTACGCAACCACCTACTTGAGCTCCATAATCCATTGTCTCGGGCTACTTTAGTCTACTACGACAATGTTAGTGCCATCTATTTATCCGGGAATCCGGTCCAGCATCAACGTACTAAGCACATCGAGTTAGACATTCACTTCGTCCGTGAGCAGGTTCAGCGAGGTCATATTCGGGTTCTTCATGTACCATCGAGATTTCAAGTGGCAGATATCTTTACCAAAGGCCTACCGTGCGTTCAATTTGAAGATTTCAGAGTCAGTCTCAACATATGCTCTCCTCCCGCTTTGACTGCAGAGGTATAATAGATATATGTATAGTATGATTTATATATTAATGTATGATTATCTCTATCCTAAAATAGAGATTTCTTTTATAATTATAGAGATTTCTTTTATAATTATAAATATACATGAATGAATGAACAGAGGGCACGGTCCCTATTCTATCAAGACATTGTCGGGTAGATTTCAAAGTCTAGGGTTGGGGTTCTTGAGTCAAAGAATTGGGGAAGAAGATTCAGAATTATAAATAGTTAAATACATTTAGAATTATAAATAGACGTGATTTGACGATTTTGCCTCTGACTTAACGAGGTTGAGTCAACCCCGTTAAATAATTGGATTGTTTTGACGCATTTTGTGAAACTACAGGGACTGTTCAGGCAATTATTTTGATTTTGAGCTGGACCGACAAAAACCACCAAACCACAAGGACAGTTTTAGCTATTAACTCTAAGCAAAAATTTCTACAAATTAAAAAAAAAAAAGTAAAAGTCTTAATCATCAAATATTTAAATGTCTAGCTGATTAAAAATAAAGAACTAAATCTATTCGAAAAGACTCCAAAAGATGCATATGACATAAAGAAGTTCCTTTAACATGCAATTTTTGATTCTCATGATAACTTTGCAGATGAGTTGTTTGAAATCCTATGTTTGTTCGGGTCTATTTAGAGGAATTCTCATCATTATCCATATATAATTTACTAGCTGATTATCTTGGGAGGGTACCGAGATTGAAAAATCTAATTTTATATGATAACCTATTGTAAATGGCTTAAGTTAACTAACCACAAAATCTCTCAATCATTGTATTTTTATAGTATTTTAAATGATAACATGTCAATTGGGCTGATTTTCAACATCGTAGATAAAAACCTGGTTTAAAAGAAAAAAATATGATTAATGAATAAATGAATACTTTGTGTGTTTTTTTCCTGTATAAACGAAACCCCACAAAAAATAGTCGATTTTTTCTCCGTTTTTTATATTGCACGATGGTACTCGTTGGAAAGATAATAAAACGCTCGTTAATTTGGTGTAATTTTTTTCTTTAAAAAATTCCATATATAAAAGATATAAACGTTTAAAAATTATGGAAAGAAACATGAGAGAGACAATTTTAAATTTATTTTAAATTCTTTTTTCCTAAAATAACTCAATTTAATTTTATTAATTAAGAATTTACGGTTTTATGTTTATCTTTTTTTTAATTAAAAAAGGAAATAATTCAAAAACACTAAAATCTTTCAATTACGATGCTACGTGACACTCTCAAGTGGAGGTTGAGGCCTCCATTGCACGTCACGTCAGCATATACGTTTTCTTTGATAGATTCTTATTCTTAATCAATTATTATATGATACAATTTTCAATATATGATAGGGAAAAATGATGAACTTCTAGTATAAAAACTTCGTATGAGTGAAAATAAACAAAATCTCACGTTATCTCTGTAATTTAGTTATCTAAAAGGAGAAAAAGAGTCCATTGTGAGTGCTCCGCTCCCGAACATTTTTTCCATGTTTTTCCTTTCAAAATAGTTACCACTTGCGACTTATGTCTCATATCTTTAATGAGGGGGTATTGGCACGGCAAAATGTAGAGCCGGATGAGAAATCATGCAGGGACCCGTGGGAACACCACCCGTCAATAGCAGTACTGCCCAAAAACAACACGGTGTGACATGGCTATGGCAAGACTAACCCGAAGCCCATTTTCAATGATTTATTTTTTGTACCATCTTGATTTAGGGATGGGATGTGTGAAAAATATACATTACAAGGGTTTAGGATGGTTAAATAATGGATGGAAAAAAGAAAAAAAAAAAAAAACACAATGTGGCTGATGCAATGAAAGACATCTTAGGGATGCGAATGATGTATCTTTCTATACTAATAAAAAAAGCACATGAGTGACACATGACACTCCCTCATGAATTCTCCAATCTTATTATTTAATACAATAAATTTAATTTAATATAATTAGGCTATGGGGTGTGGTCACCCTTCCCCCTTCCTTCCCCCTTGTCCACGTCAGCGCCACGTCATTTCCCCCTTCCCCTCCCCCTTCTAGGGGAAATGGTTCCCCCTTCCCCCTTCCATTATTTTAAGTGAAAAAAAAAAATAAAAACCAAAAACTTATCCTCCATCCTCCATCTTCAGCCACACACATCAGACCAAGCCTTGGAAAATGGGACGGTACCATCGGTGACATTTCCCCGTCTTTGCCGTCGGTGGGTCGGGGGGGGGGGGCGGTGTTCCCCTTCGGCAAAATGGTCCAGCTCGGATGCCGAACCCCTTCCCCGAGCCCATACCCCATAGCCTTATATTAATTGATTTTTGAAAACAAAATATAGAAATACCAAATTGAATTTAAGTAATTTTATTAATAATTAATAATCATAGTTGTAACAGATTTCATTAAAACCTGATTAAATGATTTTTATTATTAAGGGAGATAAATTGTTTCTAATAATTTCTGTTACAACTACAATTATTAATACAATTACTAAAATTCAATTAATAAAATTATATTTTAATTCAAAATTAGAAATAAACTATTAGACATACTTTGAAAAGTTTATTAACTCGCCGAATAAAACGCCAATGATGTCCAGTCCAACTGGGGAGGTGGGAGGGTTTACACGCTTGCATGGTTCCTACTCGGAAGGGTTCCCACCTTTGAGTCTCGCCGTCCATCGAAAAAAATATACCCAATAGGTTTGAAAGGGACCGGTGTGTGAGGAAAGGTTCAATCCGAGGGGGGGGGGGGGTCTCGCTAAGAGGTTTATCATTGGTCTACGCCTGAAAAAAACTAACCGAATTAAACATTATTATTAAAAGAGGAAGGGTTCGATCCGGGGGGTGGGGGTTCTAGCTAAGAGGTTTATCATTGGTTTACGCCTGGAAAAAAAAAACTAACCGAATTAAACATTATTATAAAAATGATTGATTCTTTTCTAAAATAATACATTTATATGTCATTAACTTCAAATTTATATCATGTACCTTAAATTAACCTTTTTTTTTAAATATGATATTTTATTCTAAATTTAAAACTATATTTGTTATGTTGTTTGACAAATGATTTTTAAACTTTACTAGTTTTGGTTAATTATTTAGATGTTAAACATGCACACCAAATATTATTAGTTTTAGATGTTAACAATAGTTCAAAAGTCAAATAAACAAATTAATAATAACACAATATAATTAGCTAAGCTTTTGTGTGACTTTTATATTGTTATGAATAATAATGAAATAAACAATTCAACATTAATCTTTTTCTATATATACTAATAAAAGATAATACATGGGGTATATGGAATTCCCTCATAAAGCCTCTCATTTTATTATTTAAAATAATACATTTATTTTAATATAATTGCTGAAATTCTTATTTATTAACTAATCGAAGTCAACTTTATTAAAAAAAATATTCATTGTTTTTTTAAGATAACATAGTTATCTATACTATATTATAATGCATGAGGAAGGGGTATTTTAAGATACCCAAAAGTTAAGAACTAATTTTTCATTAATAACCCTAAAATGAGGGTAAAATAGTCATTCATACATTATTTACACTTTAATACCATATTTTATTTACACTTTAATTCCCTAATTTTTAGTTAGTAATTACATTTTCCTCCCTTCCCTACAAAATTATAATTCTTTTATTTAATTCTATTATAACTTTAAAACTATTATATTTTAAAAACATTCAAAAATACCATGACGACCGGCTCATTTTTGTCGACGTTTTGATGTTTGTCGTAGTCAATACCGATGTGTGTATTGAAATGTACAAGAAAGAATACCTTATGTACAAGCGATCATTGCATTTTATCTATACTATACTCCCTCCGTCCCATTTTAAATGTCCATTTTTTTTTTACTTTTTGTTGTCCCAAATTAAATGTCAATTTCTAAGAAATTTCCAGTTTTGCCCATAAAAAACAAAAGACAATCGAAAATTTGAAATAATAACTTGAGGATATTATTGTCGTTTTACAACATACAAACAAAGATTTCTTAATCTGTGTGTTTGTGGGCCCATGACATCTAAAATGGGACGAAGGGAGTATTATAATACATGAATAAGGACTTCTTAAATTTTAAATAATACAAATATAATTGCTTAAGGTACAACACTTAATGTATATTATAAAGTTTTTTTTAGTGTCAAACAACTTACACTATAAAATTGCTTCTAGAAGCAAAGTTTACAAAAGGAGGTTTTACAATTCTATTATAAAGCCTGAATACGTGAAAGATGAACAACTCTTCAAATTCAAACTATCCTTATCCCATTCTATGTCTCTCATCTGCAAAGCAAATTTCAAAAATCGAACACCCTCATGTACAAAAACCCTCTCTCATCTCTTCACTAAAACCATTATACCTTGATTCTTCTCTTTTGCAAGCTCTACTCTCCCGTGTTTCGGTCGCCAAAAACAGAATTAGTGGATCTTAAATTGGTGTGAGAAATAGAGAGAACACATATGAGAAGAGAGAAGGAGATCGACCATGGTGTTACGGGTGGTAGCACTCGATGACGGGGCGATATTTTAGGGTTTCGATGTCCCAAAATCAACACGTTCGGTGATGCTCAAGCGACGACATAAATAGAACCTATTGTTCAGATCCGCTTCATATAAGTACGAGCCCATATTGATAGGCGTTGGTTGAAGTTCCCATATTGACAACGGTACTAAATATTTAGTTTTGGCTAGCAGTTTGAGTTTAAAATGGATCGACAGTAATCATTTATTTATGTCGCCTTATTTTCTTGTGATTGTCAGTTAAACAAAAAGTTTGATCCTGAAGATAAAAATCACATTGTTCGAATTTATGATTACTTTGTATATCAACAATATTTGTGCATTCCTTTTGAACTGCTCGATTCAAATATGAAAGTCTCGGTTTGCTGTTTATATCACTTTCTATCAGCTTTATATTAGGTTTTCAGTTTCTGTTTTGTTTGTGATTTTACATCAGGAATGAGCTTTTAATGCTAAATCGATTCCGAGGATTACCATTGAGCATTGTGCAGCTATTTCAAAGCAGGTTATTTTTTTATTAATATTTTGAATTTAAGTATGAGATATTATTATTTGTGCCTCTTTTAATGATTTATATGTTTTGTACTATATTTTATATGCATTAGCTCTGATGAAGGATTCTACTATTATACATTGTGATCTTAAACCTGAGAACATCATTTTATTCACAAGGTGAGCTACTTTGGCAGGAAACGGGTCTGGTTGAAACAAATCAAAATGGGCAGGGTCAGATTGTGTTAACTTGCAGCAAACATGTTTTCTTGCATTAGTTGTGATTACAAAGAAAGTATTGTTACACTAATATTCTAAGTCTGAATAAAAACTATATAGGAGGTTGTTAAATAGACTTTGTCAACTTTCAACTCATTTGACTTGTTCTCCTTTTAGCTAAGTTGCATAGCTTGACCTGTTTAAATTGTACACAGCGTTACAATCCAATCAACCCATTGATAAGTAAACGGGGTTGAAATTGCCACCTTATTTTTTCTATTGATGGAACTTAATTGATCCTATAATTGTTGTTTATTACATAGTACAGAAACCAGATTGGAGCCACCAGAAGTCAAAATTATTGACTTTGGATTTACATGCATAGAAGATCACAACATTTATTCTTATATCCAAGTTTATTATCTAATACGTCATCATTAAGTTTCTGGCATGAACTTTGGCATGTGGATGAAAAAGTTTATTATTCCTTACATTTTCTTTCTGCAGAGTCAATACTACAGATCACATGAAGTCGTTCTTGGTTGGGTATCGGTATCCTTGAATTCTAAATCTATTGTTACATCATTATTAGTAGTAGCATTCAGGTTCTTCTAACTAGATCCCTACCGTAAAAGCCATGGTTAACAGCTAACTTTATAAAAATAAGAACATTGAAATAAAAGGTGTTAAATTATAATTACTAACCACCCAACTACGTGGTTATATAATATGTATTTATATATTGTTTGATAACCGTTAACATATATCATCTTAATTCACATAATATTTGGTTGTTAACCATCTGGCCTTATGTTTTCATGAGTTTGGTGAGAAAAGAAAACAAGAGAAGTGAATTTTATTTTTGTTTACATTCCACTTCTTTTTTTTCCCGTGTTGTAGATATAATCTTTATTGTTATTATTATTGTTGATGTAATTATTATTTAAATCATACGGATCCTATAATATCTATGAGCATTTGTTAGACCATAACCATCCTCAGGTATATGACGTATAATCGACATGTGGTCATTTGGATGCATAGTTGCTGAACTGTTTCTTGGCCTGCAACTTTTTCCAGGGGAATCAGAATTTGATCTTCTAAAAACAATGATTAAAATAGTTGGGTATATCACTCATGATAACTCCTTATGTATTTAAATATTTTCTAATTAATTATTTCCTTATGATGCCCATTTCTCTTGTTTAAACGTATAACCTATGATGCAATATCAGATGAACTCTTGAACAGTATTGTAAAAGGCGCTCTAAGCGGCCACTTAGGCGGCGCCTAGGCGCTAAGCGAGGGATAATATCGGAAATTTGACCTAGACGGGGGATTAGGCGGTGCTAGGCGGACCTAGGTGCTAGGCTTTTTTTTAAAAAAAAAAAACCACAAAAAAATCATTTACCAGCCCTAATTCCATCAAATAAATCTCGTGGTTAAAAAAACACGTAAATTTCTAAGTATTATGTGTATATATCTTAACATATTTTCAAAAATCACCTAAATCTATGTTTATATATATAAAATATGTATAAAATTCCAAAACACCTAATTCTAAAACCTTGTTTTTGAATCCATAAGGATATATAATTTTAGTTGATGGATAACTTTTTGGTGTTAAATTTTCATATGAATTATTTTTGTTATTTAGGGAACAACCACCTGATTATGTGCTGAAAGAGGCCAAACACACTAGCAAATTCTTAAGCCATGAAGATGGTAGTCAAGCTTCTTCTTCTGTGAAGCCGTAAGTTCTCATTTTCCATATTTAGTTTTTTTTTTATGTAATTTATATTTTTATCTTTTTATGCAAATCTCATGAAATTAAGGATGTCCATGAAGCGTTATCTTCGTATGCTCATGATGAAATGTATATTACTGCTAAATGAATTATACAATACTATAACTTTATATGTTCTAACATAAATCAACCTCGATGCATTATGATAAATGATTATTAAATTGTGCCACTATTAGTATTTTTGGCTGGGTTGCTTTATAATTGTTGTGTGTGTTTTGTTTTATTTTTGCTTTAGAAATATAAAAAACTACAAATAGGAAAAGAATACTTTAGTGAAATGATTCTTGAAGGAATTGTGACAAAGTATCCTTACAAGAAAGGTCTGAAAAAGAAGAGTTTTTTAGATGTTAGCTCTACATTCTTAAATTAATATTTATCTCTCTTGAAATCTCAAAAGATTATATGTGATGACAATTTTGTGACAAAATAATACAGAAAGTCAAATGCCAACATTTACTCAGTAAAGTGAGTTTATGGACAACATTGTTTAAATGTTGCCATTCTAGAACAAAGATGAGAAGTCATCATATACATAATCAAAATTTGGACTCTCTTTGTAAACTCCCTTAGCATTTTTTTTATACGTGCTGCATGGAACTTCCAAGTTGTTATTGTTCTTGAACTAAAAGGACTTTTTAATATTTTAATTAAATGGAAGTTGAGACTATAGTAAGGACATTCTGCAATTGGTGAGAATATGATTTGAAAAGTCTTTACAAAATTTACTTTTCTTGCATAAAACCACTTAAGTAGGAATAATAGACGTGTACCACACACCTAGGGTTGTTTTGACTGGTCGTGTTAGTTAGTTGAAACCGGCATGAACCTGCAACGATTTTAAGACTGGACCAAACCGGCTAGGTCAACCGGGAATATCTGATGTTGCAGGTTTCTTTGTGATCAATAAACCGCTTTACGATTTTACGTCCGAACCAGACCGGCATGAACCTACAATCCGTACCACAATATTATTTGTCGTAGTTGACCATATTATTTATCATAGTTATGTGTTTGAAGTAATTTTTATACATTGTTTATTTATAAATTATTTATTTATTTTTTAATACTATAAATATAAAAAAAATGAAAAAACACATGTTACTAACATATTTAACATTGTTTTTTTAGTTCCCAAACTTGCTCTGGCTACTAAGGGATAAGCAAAACACGATAAGAAGGATGAAACTCATCCGCCAAAAGATGTTATAATCAAACATGAAGAGATACAATAAATTCCAGGGATCACTTTTGATGACGAATTGTGGGAAGATATAGATGAGATCATAATAGAAGGCGTATGACTAAATTGATCTCATGATTCAAGCAGTTTACACTTGAGCTTTTAGTTTTCAACTTTTATGATTATTAAGACTTATTTTTCCTTATTCGTGTGTTACTTTATTTCATCAAATGTTTCTTTAACATTTTATAATTTAAAAGTTAAATCTTTTTAGTTACTAGACATGTGTAACGCTTATGACGTATATTCACCGCAATGCAAAGTGTGTACCTACCGCCGCATCGCGCGGGTTTCCCACTAGTATGTTATTAAATTTAAATATAAGTCGTGTACCTTAAATTAACCTATTTTTTAATATTTGGTCTTTCACTCTATGTTTAAAACTATATTTCGTACAATATTTTAAACAATTAAAATATAATAAATACATTTTATATATGACAATCATTGTTTGAAATACAATATTTTAAACCTAAATAGATTTATTCTTATTACTTTTGATATTTTTGTTTTGTTGTACCTGTAGTCTACAAGTTAACAACCACGGTATGGAAGATATATTTTCGAAAGTTTGAAAATAGTTTTACGTGAATATGAATGCTTTTTTACAATAAATTATTAAGAGGCTGATGAATATTTTATATTTTTCGGTGGTAAATAATTTTTTTTATTTTCAGTATAATATGTAATATAATTTTTCTTAATATACTTACAAATTTATATATATATATATATATATATATATAAACTAAATTGTTCAACCCGTGTATCACACGGGTACATAACCTAGTTCTCTATATTTTAAGTTTGAGTGGTGTGTAATAAAACCCACATGTCATATAAAGTGTCCACGTAATAATTAATAATGGACTTTGATTGGCTCATTCATCCATGGTATGGTTTAGCTAAGATCAAAGAAAGAAATTTAATTGGCTCATTCATCGTGGTCCTCACACGTCCATGGTTAACGCTCGTTAACAAAATGATGGAGGTATTGATGGCATCCCCCTTTGAAATAGGGGGTAGTGTTAAGGGGGTTTAAATACTAAGGTGGAGGTGGGCGTTAACCCACATCGTTAAGCCTAACGGTGATCTGGGCGTCCAACGGGTAGGGGGATGCGAATGGCGAGTGGGTGTGGGTACACCGCCGCCGTCAGTAAGGGTAGGGGGTGTAACTTGGTCATGAGGCAGCCGGTATGTTAATTTTGATTGTTGGGATATTAGTGTTGGGTTGGGTTGGGTTGGGTGAGGGTACGTGGTTATGCCCCCATCAATGAGGGCAGATGGGTTTAGTTTGTAACTGAAAATTATGTAACTTTGTAATATTAAATTAAGGTATGTAAGAGGGTGATGGTTATGCTCTTAGTATCTTATGCGTGAATTAAATTAAGGTCCTTATATGGAATTTTGGGTGGTTTGGGGAAACGAAAATATACTTGTAAAATATTTTGTATAAAGTGAAATTTGTGGTTAATATATAGTGTTAATTAAGTTACGTGTGTCTTAAGCAATCACGTAACGGAGTTTTACCGTGAGGCGCGTGACACACTAGGATCCAAGTGGTCACAACAAACGACAACTAAATGTAAAAGATTCGTAAACCATTCATTAAGTTCCAAAAGTATTAACGACTGCAGCGGAAGCATAAAACGTCTTTACATCCCAAAGGTAAATGTTATAAGTCTGACAACGTTTAAAACCATGCAAGTGAATCCTAGACGCCGTGCGATACCGTGCGCCTATCAACAGTTGCTACCTTAGCGACCTGAGAATACATGCTAGAAACGTCAGCACATAATGCTGGTGACTTCACAGGTTTTAAGTAAAATGTTCATGAGTTTTAAAAGATCCATCATGTTACTACTATGTTATAAGGACGCTAGCTAGGCGTGTGACTCACTAATACGATACCACGTATGAACCAGCCAATGAACTAACCGAACTTCCGATACACGGCTAATCGAACTGCCGATCCACAGCGAATTGAACTACCGATCCACGACGAACTGAACTGCCGATCCACGGCTAACTGAATTGCCGATCCATGGCGAACTAAATTGGGCTTACACAAATCGTATAGCCAACACAAGATAACACTAGTATAACATGATCTATATGAACACAAGTACGTAGCATGTTTCTCCCCCGAAAATATAAACACTGGAAGAGGGGCCGTGAAACTAACCTTAGGTTGCGTTCTTCTTAAAAGCTAATAAACAATGCAATGATAATCCCTAGTATCGGTGACCTATCATAAGTTATATATAAGTATCCGGACTAATGACCCATAGGTCAACTAGTCCTTGAATGTCCAGACCATAACCATGTACGTTTGAAAACATGTTTGAACGTTAATCTAACCACACAAGACAAGACCCGACATCCCCCGTTTTAGTCAAATACAAGTAACCAAGCAATCACATGTAAACGTGCATTTAATATGCACAACAATTCACCAAGTCTATCATACAGTCCACATACTCCATATACGAGTCCAAACACGTGTTATCAAGTTTCTAGACACATCACGGGGTTCCCAATATGTTCCTAGGTGTCAAACCATGTTTCGAGATCCTAAAATGCACTTCTAGCAGCAAAACACATGACTAGGAATCAAAACACATGATTAGGAATCAAACTGGCCATTAGGAATCCTAATAGCCACCTCCACAGGCGAGTAGGAAGCTACTCGCCCCCTACAGGTGGCAATTAGCACCCTACTCGCCCCTTGCAGACTAGGAGCTACTTTTTGCGTGTTTGACCCTCCAAATCAGATCCGAAACATGTAAAAACACCTAACATCAATCCAAAATCATCAAGCAACATATCCTAAATGAAACACCCCCCCCCCCCAATTTATCATCAGTTTATCACCCTAATTGCAAGCATTTCCCAAAATTGAATAATATCATGAAAACATCACATCAAAGCATGCATAACTTACCCTAAATGGCAAATAATAAGTTTTCATCACATAATCACGTTGCAAATCATCATCCTACTGTTACTACATCATTCTAGTATAAACCCTAACATCATACAATCATCAAATCACTTCATAACATCTTAAATCCTCCTAAATCACTCAAACGGGTCAAAACACAAATTATCATCAAAACACAATCAAACAACCTTCAAATTCCTAGATAATCATCCTAGCAACTTATCCATATCAACAACACATCAAACACATAAGAATCCCCATGTTTTAATCATCAAAAACTGTTCTTTGCATGAATCCATCACATAGAACTCATATAAAGGATTAGACTTGTTTTAAAAATGTTTTTCAAAGGTTTTCAAAGCCATAAACTTCACAAAACCAGGTCTGGACCTTTAGGGATCATAATAACAATATGATAAAAGCTTAGGATTGATAACACACCTTAGATTTTGCTAAAGAGGATGTGTAAAGCTTGGAAATGGTAGGTTTTAGGGCAAAAACGAGTTCCAGAGGTTAAGTATGGTGTGAGAGAGGGTTGGGGCGAGTTAGGGTTTCACAAATGATGTTTTACAAATCAAGTATGATATTTATAGTTGTTTCTAGTCGTTTTTGAGGTTACACACAGGTAGGAACTGCAGGTGGCAATTAGGAATCATAATTGCCAGTTTTAATGCGAGTAGGGTCCTACTCGCCCCCTACAGCAGGCGAGTAGCACCCTAATTGCCTTTGCAGGTGGCAATTAGGAATCCTAATCGCTCCCTGCAGGCTGTTGTGAGTTTTCGGCGTGTTAAACACTATTTTAACACATATAAGCACATATTCACATACCGACAAGTTATATAATGATTATAAACACATAATGTTTGATAACTAACACTTTCACATCCTTTCACCAATCATCGGGACTCGAGACTTGCGTGTGTGCATTAAATGACTCAAGAATCATTTGTGTGCATTAAATCCGACGATTCTACAAATCACCAACCCTTGTACACATGGTTATGGACCGACTCTCAATGATCCCTTGGACCATTGTAACGAATCCTGATGATTCCGAGAACCATCAAAACGACTCAACTGACTCAGTTAAGTATAATGTATGCATGACTCGCTAAGGTGGACTTACTAGTTTGACAAAAGTTGCTACCATGAGTTTGTCGGGTGTCACAATTTCCATCCAACCCCTTAACTTCGTTAAGAAAAGTTAGTTAAGTCAGGGGTGTTTTGGTCATTTTACGTATGTATTTCTTTTTTTGCGATATTCATCCCAAACCCAATTTAAATTTATTTTATTTTTTTTAGTTATAATATCTATACTATATATATACACACGCAGACACTTATATATACACACACTCTCTCTTTTACCACCACAACCACCATCACCACCCACCACGTGCCATGATCTGCTGCTACGAGTCTTTACCGTTGCTTTTGTGAGCCACGTTCAAACACCCAACTAAAGGCCTAACTCTCTTACTCTCTACCTCAACCTCTCTCCGATTCTTCAGAAATCTAGAATTTCATTGTCACGTTGCATTGGAAAGGAGACATCGTCGATGGCGGCGGTGTTTGTGACGTGTTCGCGAACTCAACGATCCAATTGGGTGAACCACCTATCCATCGATCCATTTCTTTCCGTACATCTCAATTTAGTCAAGTCGGTTCATTTAGGTGTGCTTATTGTTTACGCTACTTTTGCTTCGTCATAGATTTCAAAGTGTTTACACGAAAACTGACGTGTATAGATCTGAAATCAGGCTTTGTTTGAAATGTATGTTTTCTATGTTCTACTACTGGGTCTTAAGTTATTACAGTACGTAAGCTTAATACGGTGTGTTTCTAATTAGAAGTTGGTGAATTGGGTTAAGAACAACTGATGAGTTAACTAGATCTATGAGGTTGAGATTATTATTGTTGACCAATGGATTGAGGAAAGAGAATACAGATGAGAATTTGTTGGTTGAAAAGGTTTTTTTGTTGTTATAAGTTTGTGTCGGTAATAAACACTTAAACAGGGGATGGTGGAGGGAGGCTGTGGCAGGTGGTGACGGTGGTGGATGGTGATGCTGGTGATTGCGATGGTGGAGGTAGTGGGTGGTGATGGTGGTTCTAGTGGTAAAAGAGAGTGTGTGTATGTATAAGTGTCTGTGTGTGTATATATATAGTATAGATATTATAACAAAAAAATAAAATAAATTTAAAATGGGTTTTGGATGAAAATTGCAAAAAAAAAAAAAAAAAAATGGTTATGTAAAATAATCAAAATACCCCTGACTTAACTGACTTTTCTTAACAGAGTTAGGGGGTTGGATGAAAATGACAAAAAATGGGAAACCTTAGGGACACAGATGAGAAAAAAAACTATTTGGACTATAAGAGACATATTTTGACAAACCTCAGTGTAACACCCCAACCGATGGCGGAATCATCGGGGTGCCACGTAGTGACGATTGTTCAAAAGCACATGGTACTAAAATGTAAATATTATTGAATAATCCAAAATTGTCTTACATGGAAACGGAAATTACATTGTCTAAATGAAACGTAAATATTGAAATAACTGAATTAAAATAAAGCACTAAATGTTCCTTGCTAAAGCACTAGATCAAACTGCACCTGAAACATGTACAAATAGATTTGGTCAACATATGAAATGTTGGTGAGCATTCCTAGTTTTGATATATATAGTAGGTTAAAAAGTTATACAATTCAAGTGCAAGCTACAGTGCAAATATGTAAACTATGTATCATACAAATGAGCGAAATCAACCCTGTGACTGTATAATGTACTGTATGAACTGTAGTGTACTCAACCAATAAATGGATGATAACTTAACACTGGCCACGGATTCTCCGATGAAAAAGGGGGAGAATCAATCTAGGCGGGTTGTCAATCCAAATAGCGCTATCCAATGTTAAGGTCGGCTTGTACCATGTTAATGATTTCACTAAGTACAAATGTATTCCACATGTATTGTCTAAGCATAAAGCACGTTGTAAGCAAATGCACATAGTACTAGAATTGTATTTTGAAAATATAAACTTGTATTTGTAATTTGTAATAATGTACATGTAACACCCCAAAAATGAATAAAAGCAAAAAGGGGATAGGAAATACTCACAGTTCACGTAGTAGTTTGAGATTTAACTGGACAACGAGATATGAATTGAGATTACTCCCAAATGATCAACCTAAAGTATTCGATAATGCGTAAGGGAAATAACTCTAAGATATATGTATTTCTAGGGCTTCGAATTGGGGATAAACGTTTATATGATTAATAAACAATTTGTTTATTAAATATAGGAAATTTAATAAATAAATAAATAAAAGTCTCTTTGTAAAATCTTAAGTTGAATATAATCATAACATAAGGTTTTGAGTATGAAAATAATTTTTATAAAATTATTTTCCTGAATATAGAATATTTAATCTAATTATTTCAAATTGTCAAAATATGACTTTAATATTTAAAAGTATTAAAATCAAAGAATTAGAAGTTTAAAATTTATATTTCTGTTCCAAATAATTAAAAATAATTTGTATAAAATTTTGGTGCAAAAATGATGAAAATTGGATTTATTATGATTTAATTATGATTAAATCTAACAAAAATTGATTAAAAATATAAAATAAGTGATTTTACTGAGTTAAAAATTATTTCAGTAAAGTTTAATGTCATAAAAACTTAGGATAATTTTTGTGGAAATTAATAAGATCGTTTTGATATTTTTATAGATTTTTATAAATATAATAGCATAAAATTGATTTAATTATTATAAATATTAAATAAATAAATTTTAGAAAACTAAAAATTGTAGGTAAAACTTTAACATCAGATTTACCTAAAATAATTTTTGTGGAATTAATAAAAGAGTTTTAGTATTTTTGAATGAATTTATAAGATATAAATAACATATATCTATAATTGATAAACAAGGAAAATAAAAGGGCAAAAAGGTGTGCCAGCCGGGTTTCGAACCCGCGTCTGCTGGGAATCCAAACATCAACACAACCACTTGGTCTAGACCTGTGGTTGTGTTAAGATTCAGTTTATTTAATATATGATGTATATATAAAATCAATGTTCTTCCCCAAATCATATGATCACGAGCCCTAACTTGTGCAATAATCAAATCTAGCAAACAATAACCCGATTAATCATAGGGTTATTGTTTGTAGATGATCGATGAACAAAACCCACAAGAAAAACACAACTTACAAATACGAATTCGTGTATTACGCTTGGTCAACGAAAAAGTCAACTCCTTTTGATTGAACACGAACGAGATAATATCAGAAGAATGTGAGAGTGGGGATATGTTTTTCGGCATCTATGGACTGTTAATCTATGTTCAATTTATAGGAAAACGTAGAAATGGAAGGTTGAATTGATTTGTCAATCATGGTCACTGTCGAGCTATTTTTGGCTCATTGTGAGCTGTTAATGCGATTAATAAGCGCGTGTGATGTGTTGATTAGAACCGAGTCAACCTAATTAAGCATGGTTTCCATTTATCCATCAATTATTGTGGTCAAACGAAGAAAAAAATGAAACTCTATTGCTGCTGCTCGCGTACAGACCAGGGAAAAAGAAGGGGTTTGGTTTTGCGCTTATTTATATATATATATATATATATATATTATGTGTCAGGATTAAAACAACAAACAAGCCTTGGCCTAGTGGTGGGAGCACGAGTATGTGGGTGTGTGACTCGGGTTCGATACCCGGGTTAGACATCATTTTTTTTTTGTTTTTCAATAACTCAGACAAGGGAGAGCTGGTCTAGTGGGCCTGTGTTGGTGGGCTTCTGAATGGGGTCTGGGCTCAGAATTATAAGGGTTTGGGCTGGGATGGTTTGGGTAAACAATCACAATTAAAAGTATCTAGTATATATTATTATTATTATTATTATTATTATTATTATTATTATTATTATTATTATAAATCTATATATATATATATTATATATATATAATGAAAAAGTGACGGATGTCACACTCATCGACTAAATTGGCAATTAACTATTAATTAAATCACCGGATAACTATTTTAGGATGCCCTAAATCAGGGACGAAGGATATATAGGGCCAGGGGTGGCCCTGCCCCCTGTTTTTTGGCGCAGTAGTGAAAATTTGCGATTTTCGTATGTAATTGGACCGGGTTGAGTCCAGCCCTCGCCGATTTGTCACTACCGATCGAAAAAAATTGAGTCCGGCCCCTTGATTCAAGAACCAATATTCGCCCCTGCCCTAAATCAAACAGATGCATCCCCTCCTCCATAAAGGTCAGAGTTAGATACATACTCAAGCCACTGGTTCCAAGGAAAACTCGCCCCCACCCCCCCTCCCGAAGGCCACTGGGATAAAACCCGGTTATGCTCTCTAAAGAAGTCTAGTTCTAAACTTCATTGCCATAATACCCTTCAAAGTGAAAGTAGTGAGAGTTGAATTTTGAACCTCAAAAAGAGAAACCAAATGACTAACCACTAGACATTATTAAAAGAGCAATAACACACAAATATACAACTTGGTTAAAAAGTAGTATACTCGGTTTTTTTTTTTTTGAACGGCTAACAAATCAGTCCCAAGCACTCTCGAAGTACCCACTGGACAAAGGAGTACTCCGAGAATAGTCCACCAGTAATTTCACACCCGTTGCCGGGGAAACCCGCCGCCCGAAGGCTCCCTTCGGTAAAACCCGGCCCACCAACAACATTTTGGTGCCGGTAAGACTCGAACTCCCCACCTTCCATAAGGAAAAGTAAAGAGGGTGTCACTATACCGTAAGAGGATCGGCAAAATGTAGTATATTTTACTTTATGTTTGACAAGTAAATTACACTCTCTTTATCTTATAATTATTTTTGTTTCGATCATTTATGCATTAACATCTATCTCGGGTAACTTGGATTTGGGTATCGATCAGTTGATTTAACCCCTTAAACCCATCCTTAAAAAATCAGTGGACTAGAAGTGAGAACTTAAATACATGCCACCCAAAGGCAGACAATAGTGGCAAGACAAAGGGATCAATCACAACTCGACAACACATCATCCCAAAATCACTCTAGTTTTTAAGATTATCAAAACCTTTTTTTAGGATTGCATACCAACCACACACACTCCTCTCTCTCTCTCTCTCTCTCTCTCTCTCTCTCTCTCTCTCTCTCTCTCTCTCTCTCTCTCTCTCTCCCTCTCCCTCTCTCTCTCTCTCTCTCTCTCTCTCTCTCTAAGATCATTAAACTGTTTTGAAGATAGTATACCAACCAATTACACAGTCTTTTCTCTCTCTCTCTCTCTCTCTCTCTCTCTCTCTCTCTCACACACACACACACACACACACTCATATTATGCAATCTTCCCCAAACACAAATAACAGATTTGTTGATCAAATTTTGGATATACACCAAAATAGAAACTAAATCATTCTTCTGCTGCTTTTTTTCCAATTATTGTAAACATACAAACATACACCACAGTCTTGTTAATTCTTTCTCTTTAGGGTTTCTTATAGATACCCAAGAACAAAAAAACAACTAGATCAAGATCAAGAGATCTCAAAACAAGAAACGTAAGTGAAACAAAAATTAAATATTTGTTTATTCTTTTTAGGGTTAGAGCAAGTTAACATATCTTGTTCTTATATATTTTTTTAGGGTTTCATCTAGAAAATGGGAAGAGGGAGGGTGCAGCTGAAGAGGATTGAGAACAAGATTAGCAGACAGGTGACATTTTCCAAGAGAAGAACAGGCTTGTTGAAGAAAGCTCATGAGATCTCTGTGCTATGTGATGCTGATGTTGCTCTTATTGTTTTCTCAACCAAAGGGAAACTCTTTGAGTACTCCACTCACTCCAGGTCATCTTTTTATTTTATTTTTTTTATAAAACTTTTGAATCTTATAATCTTGACTGAAAATTATAAACACCACCTCAAAATCACTACTTTAGGGAATTTTCCATATTTTTTAGAACATCATGAGAGTGTGTGTGTGTGTTTAAGTCCAACACAACTTCATTGATTTGTATTTAAAAAAAACACCTTTCTTTTGCATGTTTCAATTTATGAATTATAGTTCAAATCTTATTTGAACTTTCTGTTCCATCAGTCTTATTTTTAGGGGGGTGTTTTCGTATATCCATCTGTACCTGATTTCATATGGAGGTACCATCTAGTATTGTAATATAAAAGCATCACTATAGCATGATCAAATACTACAACTAGCATGCTATTGTACTAGCAAACACTTTATCTTTGTTTATGTTCTCCTCTTCACATACTTTTCATATTGGAGGTTTGGATGATTTTAGGGAAAGTTTTATACATGAACCTATAACAATACCACTAAATATTACCAAAAACCAAGAACATGGTATTTCAAGAAATGTTTTTTTTTTGTTGTTGTTTTATACTATACCTTTCTAATAAGATTTTATCTAATATGATCCAAAATAAGTTTCAACCGGTAATGTGTGGATGCTCACTTGGTAGAGACTCGGAAGTGGTATATATGGTATAAAATATAATGGGGTAACATTAGCCGTTTAATAAAAAAGTTTCAACCCTAATTATAAAAAAAGAGAATTATACTCTATATTTGTTAACGGTTGGAATTAACAATGCTTAGTACTATTGGAATGAACAGTATTTGAGTTACACGCTGATGGCTATGTTTTATCATACTAGACAAGTGTCAAAAAAATAAACGCCATCTTCACCATGGTAAAAAACCGGATTTTAATATTTATCTTTTACTAAGTGAACATTATTTTACTTTGATTAAAAACACAAATTAAAAAGTACAAATTTCTTTATTGAGCTGGTAATTAATTCGGCTATAGCTGTAAAGCTTGTATTTCCGTTAATTGTAGAACCAGTAAAGACAAATTTTCTTTAGCTTTCTGATGTTTCCTTTAGCTTTCTGATGTTTCATAGTTATTTTCTTGTTTTTTTTTTTTTCTGATTTTTCAAAACATATGACCGTACGTAATTGATGTCTGTACAAAGCCGAACGTGTCCGTACGCATGCATCAAAGAACCTAGTACTCACAAACTTTGCCAGTCAAACACGACTCCCCTACTAGAATTAATGAAGAAAATCTAGGGTAATTAAATCTTTTCAAAATTTTGTTTGATTCAGCTTTTACTTAGGGTGGTGGTAATGGTACACCTCCAAAATTGCTTGCAAACCCCGCCAGTGGCGTAGCTTTATTTCGGAATCGGTGGGGGCCGGACTCAATTTTTTTCGATCGGTAGTGGCAAATCGGTGGGGGCCGAATTCAACCCGAACTCAATTTACCTATGAAAATCGCAAATTTATACCAGTGCGCCAGAAAACAGGGGGGGCTAGGGCCACCCCTGACCCTTCTTATCCTTCGTCCCTGAACCCCGCTATACGCGACGTATAGCTCTATGCGTCGCGTATAGAGGGTTGCATAAACTCTCACGCGTCACTAACGCTCATCAGTCATAGTCATGTCAGAACCTATATGCGGCGTATAGACCTACACGTGATGTATCGGGACCACAACATTCAGGGCGAATCTTGGTTCTCGAATCGGGGGGGAACCAGACTCATTTTTTTTCGATCGGTAGTGGCAAATCGGTAGGGACCGGACTCAATTTACCTACGAAAATCGCAAATTTCCACTACTGCGCCAAAAACAGGGAGGGCCAGGGCCACCCCTTGCCCTTCAAATCCTTCGCCCCTGACAACATTCTCATTATCAGACTCTCATCCGCCGCGTATGACCCTATACGTGGCGTATAGGGCAATATGGTGTGCAAATAAGTGTTGAGGGTGTGCCAATATATGGAGCCATTCTTTATTTTGTTTTTTTTTTTGTTTTTTCTAAAATTCTTTTAATACAAATAGGGATTGAAAAAAACTTGAACATAATGGTTATAACTTATACCTATAACCCAATTGCATTTGGGACGAGTAAACCTAATACCTGACGAGTATGGAACATGATATGGGATTTTGAAAAAAAAAAAAAAATTCGCAGGTGTCCAACGAGTATGGGATTAGGTGATACCATACTCGATTACATAAAACTATATACCCGTTTACCCGAAACATATACCTTAAAACTTTTAACTTTAATTTTTATTTTATTTTTTATCTATTTTTTAGTAATGTTTCATTCTAGTTGTTCCATTATTTGAAAAATAACATTTTTTTAAGGGATATATATGTATGTATATATTGATGTCATTATTTATATTTATAAGTTATAAGTTAGGAAATACAAAACTAATTTTGAAATTAACATGTACATTGTTAAATATTTGAAATATTCTTAGACCTTGTGTAGTGGGGCGTTATTGAAGCTTGAAATTGAAAATAGCGCCCAAGAACCGCTACGGTGGGGCTTTATGAGGCGCTATATTGCTTTAAAATTGAAAAAATGGGTGTGAGGTGTTATATATATAACGCCATTTTTGTTTGGTTTTTGTGCCACTTTTTTGCAGCCAATAAGGTTAAGGGAGGGGCGCTATTTTTTTGCAGCCACTACACACTCTTATAGTGATGATGATATGCATGTTGTTTATCATACTATAATAGATTGTATGGATTTTAAAAACATAAGATCATAAAGAAAGCTGAATAATATATATACACGAATAACAAATATTTTTTAAACACAGGCAGAAAGTATAAATAATATATAAATATAGACCTGATACCTAACAGGTAAAATTGATATGTGAAATGATTTTTATATACAAAAAATTGTTAAGTGAGTTTTTTGTGAAAATATATAAAGTATAGTGTTTTTATGTATAAATAATTGTTGAATAACTTTTATGAGAAAATTTTAAAAATATAGTTTTCTTTATGATATTTACACCCGCAATTTAAAGCTTTTTTTTTATGGTTTGCCCAAAAATAATTTAACCTTTTAAGGTTTTTCGAAACATCAAAAGAAAATGCAAATAATATAAGTTTAAATCTATGCGAGAGGTATATTTTTACATGGAGAACAAATATGATTTCAATATTACCCAAAAAAAAAAAAAAAAAAAAACTGTTAACAAACATATAGGTTATTATTTCTCTCTATCATCTCTTGATGTATGTATACACACATTAACAAGTTAATTTGGTTATTTGTTTATGTATATAACCTGTGTTACTGCGTATGTGTAGGTTCAAGAATCAGGATACAAAACTAAAAAAGATGAATAAATGAGTTATGTGTGTACCTATAAAATTTAATGTTTTGAAATAATCCTATACACACATTCTCTAGATATACTTAGGAGAGGGTTCTTTAGAGAACCTCAAAAAATGTATCAACACGTTATATTGATATTTCTTTTATGTACATAACTTACCTTACACAAGTGTATGTAAGTAGTACAATCTATACAAAAAATATAATGCTTTTTGAAATAATCCTATACACAACCTCTCTATTTATACATAGGAGATGTTTCTTTAAAGAGCCACAAATATTACCGAGGATATCAATGCAGATTTCTTATATCAACGAATTATATATTAACATAAAGAAAACATCAATGCAGATTTTCTAATTATAATAACTGATCTAGTAATTTTTTTATATAAATATATACCTTAAAGTGTTATCCTTTGGACAATAACCATCGTTTATTTGTAACAGTATGGAGGCAATTCTTGAAAGGTATGAACGATACTCGTATGCAGAAAAGCTGCTTACTGGACCGGAAGCAGAAACACAGGTAAAAATATACATAGAAGTACTTAGGTATTTATCTTTTAAAACAAATAAATTCATCGAACTATCTTTTCATGGTCAAGTGTCAAAAAGTGCCTGTAATAATTGATTTTGGACAATATAATCCAAATGAATGTGCATTATTATTAGTTATTGTGATTATACTTGGCTTCTTCTGTTCAAACCTGTTATTCTTGTGTGGCATATTTTTGGGCGTACATATTTTCGCACAAATTGTGTTGCTTACAAGTTACAACTAGTATTTACTTCATATTTATAGCATGAAATGAAGATACTACATATGCAAATTAAACACACTACTAGCTTGCTGGTTTGTAAAAACAAAAGGAAAAACGAAACACTTGTTGATCGTATAAATCACAAGAAAAATATCGTATGTACAGATCTTCATGGCTTTTGAAAGAACTGAAAAAAAAATAACAAAACTTTATTAATGAATAGTATTTCTATGTATTGTATAAATTAAAACTATGTTTTTATATAGAGAGATTATAATGAAAAAGATAATGACAAAACAAAAACAACTATAATAAAAGTAGACATATTACGAATAACAAACAAAATTAAGAACACCAATGGGGTATAGGTCCATTGACAAAGGCAAAACCTTTAAAACACCTAGGTTGTGAAAGGTCTTGGATTCAAGTCCCACAGACCACATGATTTAAATGAAATTAACCTTTCAAAAAAAAAAAAAAAAAAAAAATTAAGAACAAATATAAATCAAATAATAATTAATTAACTCATAATAGCTAACGTGTCTATAAACCTGACTTGTTTTTGTTGGTCGGGTTTTGTGAGTAGGGAAGCTGGACTCTTGAGTCATCCAAGCTCAGGACAAAGATCGAAGTACTTGAAAAGAACATAAGGTATGTACAGTTTTTACTCATTAAATTCTAGATTTAAACACGCTACTGGGAAATCCGCGCGTTGCGGCGGGACCGTTAAACAACAAAAAATAGATTAAAAAAAGAGTAAAGTGCACGGATGGTCCCTGTGGTTTGCCCAAATTTCACGTATGCCCCCATATATTTTCAATGGTCCCTAACGTTGACATTTTATAACGTTTTGGTCCCTACCAGCTAACGTCGTTAAATTTTATCAGTTAAGTCATGTAAAATGACCAAAATACCCATAGGGACCATCCGAGCAGTTTAATCTTTTGTGTATATGACCAGCACCACCACTTCCTCCTCAAACAACCAACATCACCCCCTCCTCCTCCAACCACCACCACCACCACCACAAATTCGTCAAAGTCAACGAACCACCGTGGTCCCCGAACGGCCGAACCCCAACCCTGACCCACCTTCTCGTGAACACCTAGCGCCGGACCCTAAACACCTAGCGCCGAAGCAACCACCACTACCACAGCCGCTACCTATCCAACCTAAAACAACCTCCAAACAGCCACCATAGCTAGTCGCCGACCACCCTAACCCAACCAGATCTGACCCGACTTAAACCCGTCTCGAAGCAAGACCCCAACCATCTGCACCTATAACCAACTCCATATCTGACCTGAGCCAACAACCACAATCAGACCGAACCACAACCATAACCCAAACCATCGGACCCCAAGCAAACCCAACCCACCGGAACAACTCGTGACCAAACCACCATCACCCGGACCACCACATCCATGTACCGATCGTTACCTGCAGATCCAACCCGGACCACAACTCGTCACAGCCACCAAAACAATCACCCGGCCCCACCCCTTGTCGGATTGATAACAGAGCGCCGCCACCACCGAGCTGTGTGGTGGCTAGCTGTCCGTTCTGCAACAAGAAAGGGAAGAAGATGGTGTATAGAGGGAGAGAGAGAGAGAACGTGAGGTAGAGAGAGAGAGGAGTTAGAGAGAGAGACCTGATCTTAGAGAGAGAGAGAGAGAGAGGGAGAGTAGGGTTTGATTATTGTGGCTGTCAAAATTATGAGGGAGGATAAGAGAATAAGTTGCTTTTATGAGGGTAATTTAGTAATTTCACATTGACTTAACTGAAAAACTTAACCTCCATCCAAGTCAGGGACCATCAATGAAAGAAAATACAAACCACAGATCCCATACGTGTAATTTCAAAACGCTGAGGAGCAGAGTTTAAATTTGGGCAAACCACAGGGACCATCCGTGCACTTTACTCTTAAAAAACCGTTGAATCACACACACACGCATGGCGGCAAGTTTACTCGCCATATTAAAAAAGTTAAAAATTATCATAGAAAAAGTCAAGTCGAAACAGTAACAAATCTATATAGAAAAGAAAATAACAAACTAAAAAAAACTGAAACGACTTGTTCACCTATGTTTAGATGATTTGTACATGATAACACGCAAGTCTGTTTTAAACGAAGTTTACATTGAAACGTATATAAAAATAGAATCAATAAAGGAACTTCTTATTACTCTTTCTTCTAAACACAAGATAATATTATAAAAGAAATTAAGTTTGACCTATGTCATATAAAATGATTTAAAGAAAAATTATAAAACCACCTTATCCTATGAATAGTGCAACTTTACGTTGTTTAGTAGGGTAAGCTCTCATGATGTCAAATTATTTAAAGTTTTATAAAGTATCTAATTCTATATAAAAGATTACAACAAAACATGTAACATTATAAATTGTTTGTTATATGTTTTATATTTCATATGTTCAAAGTATTTGTAGAAATAAATGTCATTAGCAATCATAAATATCTATTGACTCTTGAATTCATTTATATTAAATATGGTGTTTTAAAGACTAATTTGCCGTCAAAATATAATTATTATATGCATTGTGTGTTATACCATAAGCAAATTAACTGTACCTCTTAAATTTTAAGAAATCCTTGTCAAATGGTTTATAATATAGTATAGATATAGATATAGATTATTGGGCTATGATTTTTTATCAGATGTTAATATTGGTAACCCTTTCTCTCGGTGTCTATATCTATATATATATATATATATACATATATAGGGGGTGGGTATTTTGAAAACCCACTCGAGTTAAGAAAACTCTGAAAACCCGTCAAAAAACCATCTAAAAGTTTTATCGTAAAAACATACATGTTTTTAAGCGTTTTGGGCCGAAAAAATAAAAAAAGCGCCGAACGAATATTTAAAAAAAAAATAAACAACGCAAACTTTGTAACAGCGCCGTTAACATATGTTTTCTGCTTTTTAACATATGTTACAGCGCTGTTAACATATGTTTCTGCCTTTTAACATATGTTAACATCGCTGTTACAAAGTTTGTGTTGTTTATTTTTTTTAAAATATTCGTTCGGCGCTTTTTTTTTTTGGCCCAAAACGCTTAAAAACATGTATGTTACCTTGTGTATTTTTTTCAAAAAAAAAAAAAAAAAAAAAAACTTTTTTAGATGGTTTTTTGACGGGTTTTCAGAGTTTTCTTAACTCGAGTGGGTTTTCAATTTATACCTTCCCTATATATATATATATATATATATATATATATATATATATATATATATATAAAGTAGAGAGGAAACGTCCCAATAATAATTTGAGATGTCACGTTAATACAAGCGTTTTTATAATTCGCAAATGGCTAGGTAGTGTCTAGGGTTATAGAAATAAGTGGGTGGGTATCAATAAATTAATGATCGATTTATACATTTAGGTACAATCTTATTTTATTGCCACTATGAAATGACTGTTTACCATTGTATTATTAATATAGTGTAATTGTGTATTTATATATTAAACTGTAATTTTGTTTTTCTTAATTATAAAAACTAGCGG
The DNA here is from genome assembly GCA_030844895.1 of Ambrosia x helenae. Classification (NCBI taxonomy): domain Eukaryota; kingdom Viridiplantae; phylum Streptophyta; class Magnoliopsida; order Asterales; family Asteraceae; genus Ambrosia; species Ambrosia x helenae. Next base: position 107,175,180 of record CM061229.1, on the reverse strand, counting down.
GTTGATTCACGTGCTACCCTGGAGAGGATATTAAATAAGGCATTGCTAGAAATCCAGGGGTGGATCTAGGGTCTTTTAGGGGGTTTCCAGAAACCCCCTCGGTTTGGAAAAAAATGAAAATTTTAATGGAAAATTTTAAAAAATTAGTGAAAATCTACTAAATGAACCCCCTGAAAATCCATCCTAGATACACCACTTTAATAAGCAACCGAAAGGGAAAACTAAAAATATAAAATGGTGGTACATCCAAAATTGACGTACGTAAACCAATAGAAAACATAAATAAAATTAAGAACGAAAACTTATAATGTTTGACTTAGTCATTTATGAAAAAATAAACGTCAAAACGTAAATCAAGTTGAGTTTATACCGACACGTAATTAAAAGTTTAGACATCATGGGTACCCCGCACGTCAACCAAGTTAACCATCCGATCACAGACATCAAGAAACCCTCGTTGCTACCCGCGTGCAACACATACACACAACCAAACCTACAACACATATCTCTCTCATCTGCAACACACAATTTCACTACTCGCCTCGACTTGTACCACATGCTACTCATACCCGCGAGCACGTCAGCCCGATGTAGGCGCATGGGTAGCGATATCCAAGACTACACCCTAAGATAGCTTGATTTCTCTATTTATTTTCTTTCTATCAATCAATCACACATGAATAAATTTAATTATTTTTTTTAAAATATGCTCTTTTGGGTGTGTCGTTATTACTATTTTTCACTTTTCGTTACTTTTGTATTTTACGTAAAAACGAAATGTCTTTATATTTGTAACCTTTTGTGTTTTTTTTTTATTTTAGTTCTATTTGTTATCTTTTATATTTTCATTTATATTTTCATTGCTTTGTTGTTATTATTCAATTTTCATTTTTTAACTTTATCGTAAATCTTCATCACCTAGACTGTACTCCCACATGCGATTTTATTTTTAGTGAATTCATAATTTATAAAACATAATTACTTCTTCATGCACTTTATAAATTTTTTAACATATAGTCTATTTTACATGTTGCCAATTAAATTTAAGACAAAATCTAAAACGCAATTGCTATATCCTTTCTGTTGGTATGAGCACACTCAAATAACAATTAAACAAACACACAAATATGAACGATGACACTCAACGCACATTCTCTTTATTGATAATAATATTGAGAGTACATATATGAAAAGTGAAAACAAACTCAACTTAAATAAGCAAGAAACAAACGGCTATAACTAAAGACTCGGATCAACCATAATACCAGGACTTCACCATAATACTCGGACAAATACTAACAACCTGAAACGGCTCCTTTATTGACTCAATCAATTGCACGTGCATGCATGTGAATAACCCGGGAACTTTAATTAATTCACAACCCCCCACCCCTTAATTCAAGTTCCCGCATTCCAAGCTTCCTCCTAAATATCAAAAACTTCTCTATACCCTAAGGCTTTGTGAGCACATCTGCAACCTGATCATTTATACCACAATATTCCAGAACAACTTCCTTTTGTGCCACCATGTCTCTAATGAAGTGGTGTTTCAATTCTATATGCTTCGACTTCCCATCAACCACGGGAATTTTAGACAATTGTATGGCTGATCTACTATCATACCAAATAACTATAGCTTCATTCTACATAACATTTAAGTCACTTAGGATCTTTCTTAGCCAAAGGGCTTGACATGCTGCAGCAGTAGTTGATATATATTCAGCCTCAGTGCTGGATAAGGCAATTGAATGCTGCTTCCTTGTGCTCCATGAGATTACACCACTGCCCAGAGTGAACACATTAGCAGAGACACTCGTCATAGCATCCACACAACCTGCCCAATCACTATCCGTGTATCCTTCCAACTTGATTACCTCATTTTTCACATAAGCCAAACCATATCTCATAGTTCCTACTACATACCTTAGGACCCTCTTTGCAGCTCCAAAATGTGTCTTGCTAGGAGCTTGCATGAACCTAGAAAGAACATTAACACCAAACCCTATATCAGGCCTAGCTTGTATGTTGTAAATACATAAGGCCACCAATAAGACTCCTGAATATCACAACACCATCTTCCTTCTTATGTTTCTCACTAGCATTCATAGGAGTATCATCAATTTTGTAGCCAACCATTCCAAACGTTTCAAACATCTCTTCGGCATACTTAGAGGGTGTTTGGGAATGAGTTTGGAAATGCAAAAGTGATTTTGGTCAGAAGTGCTTATTGTCTTATGACTTTTTGAAAAGGAGTTTTAAAAAAGTATTTGGATTAGCTTTTCAGATGAGAAACGTCAAAAAGTCAATAAATTGTTGTTTTTTAAGTGTTTTTCTTAACTTATTGTGAATATTGGTTGTATGGGTGGTGAATTTGTAATTTTTTTTTTCCAAAAGTCAAAAGCCAAAAGCCAGGATTTCTAACTTTTCAAAAACAGCTTTTTCACCCTTAAAAGCCAAAAGACAAAAGTCAAAACAGAAAGTGCTTTTGGGTTACACAAACAGCTTCGAAACTCAATCCCAAACACCACTTATTTTGACCCACAAAATATGAATCTCATCCTGATAAACTTCCAAACCCAAAAAGAACTTTAATAACCCAAAATCTGTCATTTCAAATTCCCTCATCATCCCATACTTGAATTCTTGCATCATTTTCATACTATAACTAGTATAAATTATATCATCAACATAAAGGCACACATACATTATACCTTGATCTTCATTCTTCTTTGTATACAAGGTGGGCTCATTGCAGCTTTTAAGAAAACCATGACTTGTAAGCTAAGCATCAATCCTGGAGTACTAAGCCCTGGGTACTTGTTTAAGTCCATATAAGGCCTTATGCAATCTATACATCTTATGCTCCTGATTCTTGACTTCAAATCCAAGAGGTTGTTTAACAAAAAAAATCTTATTCCAACTTCCCATTATGGAAGGCAAATTTAACATCTAGTTGATAAATCCACCACCATTGTTCAACAGCAGCAACCAAGACTGTTCTTATTGTTTCAAAACGTGCCACATGAGCAAAGGTATATTGTGTTTCAGCTGAGTTGGTTTCAACCCAAAGGCCAAGCTACCCAAAACTCTTAAGCCCTCCACATCTGGTTTTGTACATGTCCAGATGTTTAAAGGAGTTTTGGCATCTAGTGCCATAGTAGGTGATAAGTTAAACAGAGGTACAACAGTAGAAACTGCTTCTGCCTAGAAAAAAACTAGGCAGACCCGTAGCTTGCAACATGCACTGAGCTCTCTCCATGACTGTTCGGTTCTTCCTTTCACTTACTCCTATTTTCTTAGGAGTATAAGGGTTGGTTAGCTGTCTTTTGATCCTATGAAGCTCACAAAAGGACTAAAACTCATGATATCAGTATTCTCCTCTATCACTTCGCATAACCTTGATAAACTTTTCACTTTGATTTTCAACTAAGGCCTTGAACACCTTGAGCTTACTGAACACTTCTGATTTCCTTTCAAGAAAGTACACCCATGTCATTCTAGAAAAATCATCAATGGTAGGCGTTTATGTCCCATTCTAATAGTAACCCACCCAAATCCAAGATTATCATTCCAACATATTATCCTACCATTCTAGTAGCATAATACATATATATATATATATATATATATATCAAGCATACATTATTGATTAACAAAGAAGATGATGGGTTTCATCTAGTCCATGAGACCCACTTTCCCCTTCTAGATCAATTTCACTAGTGGATTCAAATCAATCATTTGATTGAAGTTATTCCCTTAATTACTCATTTCCTACATGATTTATACCATCACAACATTCACAATTTCAAGTATTTGCAAGACTAATCAATTCCCATCATCTACATGATTAATAAAACTCCATAAAAACGAAATCAAAGGTTACTTTAGGTTAATTGGACTCTAGAGAGCCATTTTCACCTATTGCATGTGATTGAACTCCTCAAATTGCCTTGAATTAAGCTAATGAGCAGGATTGAAGTGTGTGTGTGTTTCTTGGTGTGTTGGTCGATCTCCAGTAGGTGGAGATTGTCAACTTTGGTTTGGTTTGTTTTGTTAAGTCCCTACACACACTTTCACATGTTTGCTTATTTGGTTCCTCTAATGTATCAAGTGTCTATTGTTGGCCATAACTAGATTGGTTAATATAATATTTTTCATCATGATTTAACTAGACAATTTATCAAGTCCTAGTTTCCCCATGGCTTGGTTTTTCAATATGATATTCCCGATCCCTCTTGGTATTTTATATTAGTAACCATCAGGTATATATATATATATATATATATATATTTAAAGGATTTGGGGTGTTACATCAAGATTAGGTGCAAAGTAAACATCATCAAGATACTTGAAATTACCATTTGTCATTCTAAATTTAATTGTACCTTTGTCTTCAACTGCCAGATTCTTTTTAGATTCTTTTTGTCTCCTAGCTTCACATTCAACTTAAAGTTCTCATTCAGGCTAACAAAACTGGACTTGACACTTGTCATGTGGTTAGAATACCCTGAGTCTCTGAACTAGAGACTTGGATTCTCATGTTCACTAGAACTGATGGCCATGAACAAGTATGGAACCCCTTCAGTTTGTTGATCTTCATCATCTGCATTTGCAACTTTGGCCTGACCTTCTTCTGAAAACCAACAGTCCCTCTTAACATGACCAAACAACATTGGTAACATTGTGGTCCTTTGTTTCTATCTTCATTGCTTCTACCTCTGCCTCCTCCTTTATAATATCCTCTACCACATCCTCTTCCATTCTGATCATAGGACACTCTTCTATTTGGTTGATAAACTTGGAGAGCTTGTTCATCTGATTTCTCCTTCTCATTGTTCTTCACGTCACCTGATCTACAATTCAGTCTCTCTTCCTGAGACTGAACGGAGCCCATTAGCTTCACAAGTGTCAATGTGCTAAGATCATAAGCCACTTCTATAGATGGCACAACAAAATCAAACTTGGCAGTGAGGCTTCTCATAATCTTCTCTACAATTTTCTGATCAGGGATATCTTCTCCATATGCCCTTTATTGACTTACAAGTTACAATAGCCATCAACCTTAAAAAAAAATCTCCAACCACCTCTACTTCCTTCATGGCAAGATTTTCAAATTCACATTTCAGTCCTTGTAACTTAACAGACTGGGCTTGAGAGTCTCCCTGGAATTCCATTTTCAAGACATCCCAAGCCTCCTGAGATATTTCAACTCCTACAATGCGAGAAAACAAAGTATCATGGAGACCTTGTTGAATCACAAGAAGAACTTGTGCATCTCTTTTGGCTTCCTTTCTTGTTTCTTTCACATTCTCTCCATGATCAGTCATTCCCAAGTTCACCATCTCCCACAGTCCTCTGGATCTGAGAATGGTCTTCATCCTCACACTCCAATGCTCATAACCTTCGCCTTTGAAAATGGGTAGTGGGGTATGTGATGTGTTATTAGGATTCATTATCTCAGCCATTCGAAAGAAAAACTCACAAGCTTTGATACCACGTGTTGGTATGAACATACTCAGATAACAATTAAACAAACACACAAATATGAACGATGACACTCAACACATATTCTCTTTATTGATAATAATATTGAGAGTACATACATGAAAAGTGAAAACAGACTTAACTTAAATAAGCAAGAAACAAACGGTTATAACTAAAGACTCGGATCAACCACAATACCAGGACTTCACCATAATTCTTGGACAAATACTAAAACCTGGAACGGCTCCTTTATTGACTCAATCAACTGCACGTGCACGCATTTGAATAACCCGAGAACTTTAATTAATTCACAACACTTTCTTTGTTTTTTATTTAAACTTGAAAAATTAATTCATATCTAATCTTCTTACACTTAATGTTTTGATTTGTTATGTCTTAGTGAAATTTTATATGAACCAAAAACTAATGATCTCTTATGCATGATGTGATGAGCAAATTTTAAGATCCAAACGTAAGACCTAGAAATCTAAGATGTATCTACCCGTGTTTACTGTTGATGGATTGTTAATTATGAAAATAATGAATTATCAATGAGAACACATATCATGAATATAATAATATTTTGTTAAAAAGAATACAACCTATTAATCTTACTTATTCAATCGGCTAATAAAAAAAAATACTAGATGACTGACCAATATGTAAGAGATGTGTTTAGGCTAAATGATACGGAATGGAGCCCCTAGAGGCTTCATTGTATCACACCATCGCCACGTAAACGTGGACCATATTCAATAACACTCATGCAATGGAATAACCTTTCTTTAATTAAAAAAATGAAAAAAAATAGAAAAACAAAAACAAAACAAAAAAAAATCCAATTGATGGGGCCACCCCTGATTATGTCGTAAGTCATCGTTATTGTGTTCATGAGCGTTTAATGGAGCCCCTAGAGGCTTCCATGCGTAAACCTGAGTGCATAGATCTCACCCCTGAATGAGCTGCAGACCACTTTTTACAACTGAGATCCCTCCTTAACCAATATGTGATCAGGGAGAGGGAAAAGGGGGTAAGGCTCCGGCTAGATTATAACGAAGAAGAACCTTCACTATCACCCGAGCCACCTCATCCTCCTCCTCATCTCACTTCCTCCGGTTCTCGGCTTGTTCCTCATAACTTTGGAGCCGGACCCAGCTCAGTCTTACCAACACCTTTTCCCTTGTTCACATCTCAACCTACTGTCTCTAGTGCACCCATAGGGCATGAGCTCACTTTGAACCAACTCTTACAATCCCCGGTCACAAGTGTTCCACCCCAACACCTACTTCATGGGAACAAGCTATGGCTTCCCAGCCTATAGCTCACAGTGCCTCCATGAGCATGCCTATGGGAGTCAACAACATGACGACACCTGAAAGCCTTCAAGGCTTCAACCTCACACCTCATATGATGGCCCAGATGATGTCTCATTTTCCCTGGCAGCAGCTCATTAGCCAATCACTAGCTGCTCACCAAGGAAACTCGAATGGGGACAATAACACAAGAGTCGAAAACAACATTAACCAGCCTTATACACCCAGCAGCCTATCTTGTTTTTCTCCACAAATAGCTGCCTATGAGTTCCCCACCAAACTAAAAATGCCCTCTCACATAAAAACATATGATGGCACCGAAGATCCTGAGGACCACTTACAAATCTTTTCTGGGGCAGCCCGATGGAAAAGTGGGGAAACCCTGAATGTTGCGTTATGTTTATGCAAACACTAGTCAGAATAGCTCGCATCTGGTTCAACGACCTTCCAGCTGGAAGCATCCGATCCTTTGATGACTCAGGCAAAGGATTCTTGGCCAACTTCTCTCAACAAAGACGTTGTGTCAAAGATGCCACTGTCATCTTCTAGATCAAACAAAGGGGTGATGAAAGCCTTAGAAACTTCATTGAACGATACAAGAAGGAAGGTCTCACATATGCGGGTGCTGATGAAAAGATGAAGGTTGCAGGGTTAATGAATGCAATTAACTCTAAGTACCTCACAAGAGATTTCAACAAAAATCTCCCTAGAACCCTTGAAGAAGCCCTCGAGAGGGCTGAAGCCCACATTCGGGGTCGGGGGGTGAGAAGCTGTGGATATCAAAGGACAAAGAATAGATGCTGCTAATTGGAGAAGTTCCAGCCCTAACAGAAAAAGGGGTAACTATGGGTCCTATGACAAAAGGTCTTGGGGATCTGAATCCCGAAGGTCTGAAGGTAGGAACCCTCCAAGAATAGACCGAGCGATAAGCTTCACAGCTTTAACAAAAACCCCTCAAGAGATCCTAGCAACCGAAGAAGTCAAGCACGGCTTCAGACCTCCCCGTCCCTTACCAAAGAGCAAGAGAAATGAAAACTCCAACCAGTACTGTGAGTTCCATGAGGAGAAAGGACATCACACTAATGACTGCTTCCAGCTCAAGAAAAGAATTGAGGAGGCTGTCGGGTTAAAGAAAACATAGCTGTAGGCAAAAAGAAAGAAGTTAACATGGTCCCGGTTGAACCAGAAGCTCCTAACAAATGCCAAAGGTTGGAAGCTTGGGAACACCAAAGTGTTTGCTTCCCACCACCTGAAAGAGAAAAGAGCTATGACCCTCTAGTTGTAGAAGCTCTCATAGGCTCAATCAAGACACAAGGAGCCTATATTGATATCGGGGCAGCAACATAGATCATGTTTGAAAGGTACTTCAACTTACTGAGCTCAGAGGAACGCTCCAAGCTTCGACCATCTGAGTCCTCCATCAAGGGTATAGCTGACATACCCCTAAAAGTCTTGGGTCAAATAACACTTGATGTCAGTTTCTCCGAAGAAAAGATGCGGAGAACCGAACCACTCACTTTTATAGTCCTCAACCTGCCATCAAGCTATGATGTTATCATCGGTAGGCTAGGCTTGGTCACCATCGATATGGTCGTCTCTATTAACCAAAAAAGTGTGAAGTTCCCTACCGATTTTCAGACAACTAACAATGAAGCAGAGTATGAAGCCTTGATACCAGGGTTAAAGCTTTCCAGAAAAATGAACGTTCAAAGGCTTCAAGTCTTCACTGATTCACTGCAGGTTTTAAATCAAGTGAACGACAGCTACATCGCCAAGGAACCTAGTATGAAGAAATATAGAGAAAAGGAAAAAGAAATCATGAATATGTTCCAGTCTTGCAAAATCAAACAGGTTCCTCAGTCACAAAACAAGAAAGCCGATGCTCTTAGCAAGCTTGCTTCATTGAATTTTGCCCACCTCAGCAAAAAAGTATTAGTCGAAGTGCTCAAGTCCCCTTCCATACTAGAGTTCGAGGTTCAAGATGTGATCACTGAAGTTGGATCAAGTTGGATGACTCCCCTCATTGCATTCTTGAAGAACGGTGAGTTGCCTCAAGATCATGTTGAAGCTGAAAGGGTTCCAATTAAATCCAAGCAATATGTGCTTCAAGAAGACATCCTCTACAAAAGAGGCTATCTGGCCCCGTTGCTTCGATGTATGGGCCCTGAGCAAAGTAAGTATTTGATCAAGGAGTTTCACGAAGGGATATGTGATGCTCATTGTGGTCCAAGAACGGTGGTTGCAAAGCTCATGAACCTTGGTTACTTTTGGCCGACTATGCACCGTGATGCAACCGAGCAATTGAAGAAATGTGAAGCTTGCCAAATCCATGCCCATGTTCCAAAAAGTCCAAAACATGACATGATTCCCATTAATTCGGCTTGGCCATTTCACAAGTGGAGAATGGACATAGTTGGTCCTTTCCATCCAGCCAAGGGAGGATTCAAGTTCCTACTTGTAGTTGTGGACTACTTTACAAAACGGACCGAAGTGAAACCATTGGGAAAGATATCTGGAAAATAAATCAGTGAATTTGTGTGGGAAAATATAATATGTCGATTCGGCCTTCCTGGGGTGTTAGTCACGGATAATGGTAAGCAGTTCGCTGTTAAGCCTTTTAGCTCCTGGTGTAAAGAATGAATCGAAGCATTGTTAAAGGGATCAAAACCAGGTCAGGCAGGCAAGGGGTAAATGGTTTGATGAGCTTCCAAGTGTCATATGGGCCATCGGGACCACTAAGAAAACAAGCCACAAAAAGACACCTTATAGCCTCGTCTTCGATTCTGAAGCTATAATTCCTGCTAAAATAGTAGTAACCACACCTCGAACGCTTCATGTAGACATCAAGACTAATAAAAATGAAGCCTTACTCAACTTGGATCTCCTAGAAGAAGCTAGAGACTCGACAGCCATTAGGGAAACCCAATATAAGCATAAAGTTGAATCTTACTACAATGCTCAAGTCAAACATGAACGCTTCAAGCCAGGGGATCTGGTTCTAAGAAACAATGAAGCGAGCATAAAAGAAGACCAAGGAAAACTTGGACCCAAATGGGCGGGTCCTTACACAATTCATGAAACCCACAAAGGAGGGTCTTACAAGCTTGCCAACATGGAGGGCAAGAAGCTTCCTCGCCATTGGAATGACAAAAATCTTAAAAGGTTCTTTGTTTAGCTTTTATGAAAATGTTGTCAAAACCAACCCACCGAATTTAATATCCAAATAATGAATGAATGAATGGATCAACCGATCCCCTTTCTATACCTGTCTTTCTATCCTGTCATCAGGTTGAGAACCTTGCAAAACACTCCATGGCATGGGCCATGTAAGGGATGAACTCCCAGTACACATCGCTCAATAGGTTCAATGGTTGAATAAGGGGTGGGTTCCTAAGTCAATCCAACTCCATGATACCTACAATTTTTTTTTACATCTCATAGACGGGCTTGAACATCCTACACCAATTGTTCTTTAAGTTTTTAAGCAAACTTACGAAATATCAAAAAACACTAAGTAGTGTACATAGGATAGGTGGCGACTTGTCTTCCTAGACTACCTTAAGGATAGGTGATTGCGGCATTTAACCTTTTAAGGTGCTATTGGTAAGACATTCCCCAACAAATACAAAGACAAAACATGCAAACATGCAACAAAAATGACAAATAAGCTAAACAAACATAAACATACCCAATAAGCCTTAAGGGCTGAATATTAACTTAAAAAGAGGCTTTAACAAGCCATCAACCTACAAATTGTCCACAAGGCTTTAGCAATCCTACCACAACACTTAGAACCTTGTCAGGTTCCATAATGAGACATTGTTCAAACCACCACAAAAGATGTTAATTGTTCACAAACATAATGCTAAGAAAGCTACGAATAAGAAAGCATAAAGTACTTAAGCTGTACTACCCGAAGCAGATGGCTTCGAAGCTTCAGTCTCTGCAGCAACAGTCTCAATAGTCTTATCCTTCTTTGCCTTCTTGGTTTTTTTTCGAGCATCATCACCACCAACCTCTGAGGTATCCAAGTTAACATCCTTCAGGCCTTCTTCATCAAAATCCAAGGTCTCCTCACTATCACCTGAATAGGACCTCTTCTTGGAAAAAGCTTCAAGTAGCTCAGCACAAACTGCCTCGTTCAGGCCTGGAGGCTTCAGCTGCTTCAAATCCTGCAAAGGTTTACCATGAAGAGACGACACTTTAGTGACATAGGGATATGTCAAGTGTTCCATCTTCACAACAGACTCTTTAAAAACATCCATAGAGTTGGGCTGATAGAGAGGAGACTGCTCCAAATCATGTCCAGCTTCATGTGCCTTAAACCAGGCCATATAATCCGCATGCTTTCCATAAATGAACAGCTTGGTGTAAACCTCTCCCAATGCAGAGTTAAATTTAGATGAATGCATAAGGTATGTAACCACTTGCTGAAACCCACTCTCGATCAACCACTTGTTATCTGCTAAAGCCTGGGCAAGTGAAGCCTCCAACCTTCCCTTCTCCTTCTCAAAAGCTTTCTTCTCAACCTCCAAGGCAGCCCTATCTGCTTCTACCTCAACCCTTGCAGCCTCACACTTTGCAGCCTCCGCTTCATGAGCTTTCTTGAGTTCATCAATAAGACCAATAAGGGTTTTTTCTTTCTTAGCGTACTCCTGGCATCCTTCTTCAAGGAAGCAAGGGAAGCTTTCATCTCATTCTTCTTCTTTGCAAACTCCTGATACTCAGCCATTCTCTTTCTAAACATGCTCACACCCTCTGGAAGCATGGCTGCAAGGTTGCAAGCCCCCATCACCATCTTGGAAAGCAAAACATCATCCTCTATAGCTTCCAAGGTATCCTTCACACCAGGAGGAGCAAGATGAGCTAAAACATCTTCACACACAACAGACGACTCAAAGTTATTATTAACCTTCACATTCCACCCAGGAGCATAAACTCCTTCACCTTCAACACTGGTAGCACCTTCAGCATTCTTTAAAACACCAACCTTGGCACCAACAGCCTTCTTACTCTTTCCTTTCTTCGCCACAACACTCGGCAACTTCTCAGCAACCTCAATCTGAACCCCCTCATCCTTATCATCTTCAGAGTCTTCAATCTCATCACTCACATTCACAGCCTCAGACACACTTGGCTGTTTAGCATCATTCAACAACCTTCGGCTTGAACGCCTAGTAGAAGCCTTAGAAGAACTAGGCTTTGAGAACCCCTTCACATTTGGAACATTAACATAGTTCACAACATCCGACACATCATCACTCTTAATAAAATCCAATGCAGACATGACTGCAAGAATAAGAAAAACAAAAGCATAAGGACCAAACAAAACAGGAAAAAACAAAGTTAAGAATTAAAAAATAGCATAGCCTGACCACCCCTCAAAGGAACCGGATCTCTATCCCGTTTATCCCAACGGATACTAATCCCAGATAAAACTATAAAAGGTTCAGGAAAGGGGCGAAGCCTTGAAGGACATACTCGAAGGGCTTCAAGAAAGTTGTTATCCAACTCTAATTCAGATGGTTCCATCTTGTTTAGAACAACATCAGGCCTGAACGAGGCAGTTTGTGCTGAGCTACTTGAAGCTTTTTCCAAGAAGAGGTACTATTCAGGTGATAGTGAGGAGACCTTGGATGTTGATGAAGGAGGCCTGAAGGATCTTAGCTTGGATGCTTCGGAGGTTGGTGGTGATGATGCTGGGAAGAAAACTAAGAAGGCTAAGACTGTTGAGACTATTGTTGCATAGACTGAAGCTTCGAAGCCATCTGCTTCGGGTAGTTCAGCTTAAGTACTTTATGGTTTTTTTATTCGTAGCTTTCTTAGCATTATGTCCACTGGCGAAGCTTAGTTGGGGCCGGCGGGGGTGGCCGACCCCCCCCCCCCCCGAATTTTTGCGTAGAAGTGCCGATTATATAGTATTCGTATAGAAAATTTTGGAAATATAGGGTTTCGTCCCCCCGAGACTGGTTTTCAACCCCCCGAAACTAGTGACTTCCGACCCCCCGAACCTTCGGGTCAAGCTTCGCCACTGATTATGTCTGTGAACAATTAACATCTTTTGTGGTGGTTTGAACAATGTCTCATTATGGAACCTAACAAGGTTCTAAGTGTTGTGATAGGCTTGCTAAAGCCTTGTGGACAATTTGTAGGTTGATGGCTTGTTATGGCTTGTTAAAGCCTCTTTTTATGTTAATACTCAGCCCTTAAGGCTTATTAGGTATGTTTATGTTTATTTAGCTTATTTGTCATTTTTGTTGCATGTTTGCTTGTTTTGTCTTTGTATTTGTTGGGGAATGTCTTACCAATAGCACCTTAAAATGTTAAGTGCTGCAGTCACCTATCCTTAGGAGGTCTAGGCAGACAAGTCGCCACCTATCCTATGTACAATACTTAGTGTTTTTTAATATTTAGTAAGTTTGCTTAAAAACTTAAGAAACAATTGGTGTAGGCTGTTCAAACCCGTCTATTAGACATGTAAAAAAAAAATTTGTAGGTCTCATGGAGTTGTATTGACTTAGGAACTCACCTCTTATATAGGTTCATTCAACCATTGAACCTATTGAGCGATGTGGCCTAAAAGCTTATCTCCTTACATGCCCATGCCATGGAGTGTTTTCAAGGTTCTCAACCTGATGATAGGATAGAAAGACAGGTATAGAAAGGGGATCACTTGAAGCATTCATTCATTCATTACTTGGATATTACATTCGGTAGGTTGGTTTTGACAACATTTTCATGAAAGCTAAACAAAGAACCTTTTAATATTTTTGCCATTCCAATGGCAAGGAAGCTTCTTGCCCTCCATGTTGGCAAGCTTGTAAGACCCTCCTTTGTGGGTTTCAAGAATTGTGTAAGGACCCTCTCATTTGGGTCCAAGTATTCCTTGGTCTTCTTTTTTGCTCGCTTCATTGTTTTTTAGAACCAGATTCCCTGGCTTGAACGTTCATGTTTGACTCGAGCATTGTTGTAAGATTCAACTTTTGCTTATATTGGGCTTCCCTAATGGCGTGCCGAGTCTCTAGGTTCTTCTAGGACATCGAATTTGAGTAAGGCTTCATTTTATTAGCCTTGATATCCAAATGAAGCGTTCGAGGTGTGGTTACTCCTATTTCAGCGGGAATTACAGCTTCAGAACCGAAGGCGAGGCTATAAGGTGTCTTTTTGTGGCTTTTTTTCTTGGTGGTCTGATGGCCCATAGGACACTTGGAAGCTCATCAAGCCATTTACCCCCTTTCCTGCCTAACCTACTTTTGATCCCTTTAACAATGCTTCGATTTATTCTCACTACTTTCCCATTTGATTGAGGGTAAGCTACTGAGCTGAACACTTGTGTTATTCGGTGTTCTTTACACCAGGAGCTAAAAGGCTTCTCAGCGAACTGCTTACCATTGTCCGTGACTAACACCCAGGAAGGCCGAATCAACATATTATATTTTTCCCACACAAATTCAATAATTTGTTTTCCAGATATCTTTCCCACTGGTTTCACTTCGGGTCATTTTTTAAAGTAGTCCACAGCTACAAGTTGTAACCTGACTCCTCCCTTGGCTGGAGGGAAAGGACCAACTATGTCCATTCCCCACTTGTGAAATGGCCAAGCCGAATTAATGGGAATCATGTCATGTTTTGGCTTTTTGGAATAGGGCCATGGACTTGGCAAGCTTCACATTTCTACAATTGCTCGGTTGCATCACGGTGCATAGTCGGCCAAAACTAACCAAGGTTCATGAGCTTTGCAACCACTGTTCTTGGACCACAATGAGCCCCATATATCCCTTCGTGAACCTCCTTGATCAAATACCGACTTTGCTCAGGGCCCACACATCGAAGCAACGGGGCCAAATAGCTTCTATTGTAGAGGATGTCTTCTTGAAGCATATATTGCTTGGATTTAATTCGAACCCTTTCAGCTTCAACATGATCTTGATGCAACTCACCATTCTTCAAGAATGCTATGAGGGGAGTCGTCCAACTTCAGTGATCACATCTTGAACCTCGAGCTCTAGTATGGAAGGGGACTTGAGCACTTCGACTAATACTTTTTTGGTGAGGTGGGCAAAGTTCAATGAAGCAAGCTTGCTAAGAGCATCGGCTTTCTTGTTTTGGGACCGAGGAACCTGTTTGATTTTGCAAGCCTAGAGCGTATTCATGATTTCTTTTGCCTTTTCTTTATATTTCTTCATATTAGGTTCCTTGGAAATGTAGCTGTCATTCACTTGATTTGAAACCTGCAGTGAATCAGTTAAGACTTGAAGCCTTTGAACGTTCATTTTTTTTTCGGCAAGCTTTAACCCTGCTATCAAGGCTTCATACTCTGCTTCATTGTTAGTTGTCTGAAAATCAAGTCGAAGAGCATATGTAAATTCCAACCCTTCAGGGCTAGTTAGAACAAGGCATGCCCCTGAATCTTCAATGCTAGAAGCCCGATCAGAAAAAAGCTTCCAGGCTTCAGGGTCAGGGGGTTCATCAATGGTGATGATAACTTCGGTCACTTCTTCCTTTGGAATTTCAATAATGAAATCAGCAAGTATCTGTTATTTGATTGCCTTTCTCGGGACATAGGTGATTTTAAGTTCGCCTAATTCGACAGCCCATTTGGCTAGTCGTCCGAGGTTTCAGGTTTTTTAAGCACACTTTTTATGGGTTGATCAGTGACCACTTATATTGGGTGTGCTTAAAAGTACCTTCGAAGCCTTCTGGCTGCTTGCACAAGAGCCAAGGCTAATTTTTCCAAAGGAGGGTACTTGACCTCTGCTAACTTTAAAGATTTACTGAAGAAGTAGACGGGTACCTGAGCCTTGTCTGGTTCGATTGTGAGGACAGCGCTGAAGGCTTCTTCAGTAACTAATAGATTGAAAGAGATCGTTTCCCAGGTTTCAGGAGCAGCGATGGTGGGAAGGGAAGCAAGATGTTGTTTCATTTGGTTGAAGGCTTCCTCAGCTTCCTCGGTCCATATGAAATCTTTCTTATCAATGCATCCTTTGAGGGTTTTGAAGAAGGCCAGGGACCTTTCAGCCAATTTGGACATGAAACGCTTCAAGGCTGCAAGTTTTCCACCTCTTTCTTTGTTTGAGGAGATTTCATATTTAGAACAACTTGGACCTTGCTGGGATTAGCCTTGATGCTTTGCTTTCCTACAATGTGCCCCAAGAATTTTCCTTCTTCAAAACCAAACAGCATTTGACTGGGTTAAGCTTCATGTTGATCTCCTTGAGGTTGTCAAATGTTTCTTGTATTTCTTTGAGCATTTGTTCTTCGGTCTTGCTCTTGATTACTATGTCATCAACATAGGCTACCATGTTTTTACCGATTTGATTGGCGAAGGCTTTATCCACTAGCCTTTGATAAGTTGCACCTGCATTTTTTAAACCAAAAGGCATCTTTCGGTAGCAAAAAATACCTTTGTCAGTATGGAAAGCAGTTTTTTCTTCATCTTCTTCCTTCATTTGTATCTGGTGGTAACCTTTGTAGGTGTCCTGGAAGCATTTGAAGGGGAAGCCTGTAAGCGAGTCGACTTTGAGGTCAACCTCAGGTAAGGGATAGTAGTCCTTAGGGCATGCTTTGTTGAGATCTTTAAAGTCTATACACGTCCTCCAAAATTCATCAGGTTTTCAAACCATCACAGGGTTGGCAACCCATGATTGATATTTAACCTCTCGAAGGATTCCGGCTTTGACAAGTTTATCGACTTCTTCGCAAGCTGCCAAACTTCTTTCAGGGGTAAGGCTTCGTTTCTTCTAGACTACAGGTTTAACATTAGAAGGAATTTTAAGCTCATGTTCGGCAATTTTGCGTGGGATGCATGTCATGTCACTGGGACTCCAAGCGAAGACATCAACGTTGCTCTTGAGCAACCCTTTAAGCTTTGAGAGTAATTCTTCGGGAAGGTCCGTATTGAGCCTAATCCTTTGTTCAGGATGTTCTGGTTAATACTCAAACCTTGTTTGTTTCTTTCGTCTTCATTCCCTTCTATCATTAGTACCCATGTGGAGGGTTGGAGGGTTGCCACTCGACCTTCGGTAGGGAACTTCACACTTTTATGGCTAATAGAGACGGCCATATCGAAGGTGACCAAGCCTGGCCTACCGATGATAACATCATAGCTTGACGGCAGGTTGAGGACTATACAAGTGAGTGGTTCAGTTCTCCGCATCTTTCCTTCGGAGAAACTGACATCAAGTGTTATTTGACCAAGGGTTTTAGGGGTATGTGAGCTATACCCTTGATGGAGGACTCGGATGGCCGAAGCTTGGAGCATTCCTCTAAGCTCAGCGGGTTGAAGTACCTTTCAAACATGATCTATGTTGTTGCCCCGGTATTAATGTAGGCTTGTTGTGTCTTATTGAGCCTATGAGAGCTTCTACAACCAGAGGGTCATAGCTCTTTTCTCCTTCAGGTGGTGGGAAACAAACACTTTGATGTTCCCAAACTTCCAACCTTTGGCGTTTGTTAGGAGCTTCTGGTTCAACCAGGACCGTGTTAACTTCTTTCTTTTTACCTTATGCTATGGTTTCTTTAATCCCTTTCACCAAATGAGCTAGTTCTCCAGACTTGATAGCCTCCTCAATTCTTTTCTTGAGCTGGAAGCAGTCATTAGTGTGATGTCCTTTCTCCTCATGGAACTCACAGTATTGGTTGGAGTTTTCATTTCTCTTGCTCTTTGGTAAGGGACGGGGAGGTCTGAAGCTGTGCTTGACTTCTTCAGTTGCTAGGATCTCTGAGGGGTTTTTGTTAAAGCTGTGAAGCTTATCGTTCGGTCTCTGCTTAGAGGGTTCCTACCTTCAGACCTTCGGGATTCAGATCCCCTAGACCTTTTGTCATAGGACCCATAGTTACCCCTTTTTCTGTTTGGGCTGGAACTTCTCCAATTAGCAGACCTTTTTCTTTGTTCTTTGATATCCACATCTTCTCCCCCCCCCCCCCCGAATGTGGGCTTCAGCCCTCTCGAGGTACTTAGAGTTAATAGCATTCATGAACCCTGCAATCTTCCTTCTTGTATCGTTCAATGAAGTTTCTAATGCTTTCATCACCCCTTTGTTTGATTTGGAAGATGATAGTGGCATCTTTGACACAACGTCTTTGTTGAGCGAAGTTAGCCAAGAATCCTTTGCCCAAGTCATCAAATGATCGGATGCTTCCAGCCGGAAGGTCGTTGAACCAGATGCGAGCTGATCCGACTAGCGTTTGCATAAACATAAGGCAACATTCAGGGTTTCCCCACTTTTCCATCCGGGCTGCCCCAGAAAAGATTTGTAAGTGGTCCTCAGGATCTTCGTTGCCATCATATGTTTTTATTTGAGAGGGCATTTTTAGTTTGGTGGGGAACTCATAGTTTGCTATTTGTGGAGAAATCAAGATAGGCTGCTGGGTTTATAAGGCTGGTTAATGTTGTTTTTGCCTCTTGTGTTATTGTTCCCATTCGAGTTTCCTTGGTGAGCAGCTAGTGTTTGGCTAATGAGCTGCTGCCAGGGAAAATGAGCCATCATCTGGACCATCATATGAGGTGTGGCGTGAGGTTAAAGCCTTGAAGGCTTTCAGGTGTCGTCATGTTGTTGACTCCCATAGGCATGCTCATGGAGGCACTGCGAGCCATGGGCAGGGAAGCCATGGCTTGTTCCGATGAAGTAGGTGCTGGGGGTGGAAACACTTGTGACCGGGGACTGTAAGAGTTGGTCTAAAGTGAGCTCATGCCCTGTGGGTTCACTAGAGAAAGTAGGTTGAGATGTGAACAAGGGAAAAGGTGTTGGGCTCGGCCATGTCGGTTGGTAAGGTGTTGGGAAGACTGAGCTGGGTCCGGCTCCAAAGTTATGAGGAGCAGGCTAAGAACTGAAGGAAGTGAGATGAGGAGCATGACGTGGCTCGGGTGAGAGTGAAGGTTCTTCTTCGTTATAATCTAGCCGGAGCCTTACCCCCTTTACCCTCTCCCTGATCACATGTTGGTTAATGAGGGATCGCAAATGTAAAAAGTGGTCTGCAACTCCTTCAGGGGTGAGATCTATGCGCTCAGGTGTACGCATGGAACTGAGGAGAGGAGATGCTACCCCTGAACGGGTGGGAGTTGGAGTTTGGAAGAGTGTGAACTCCTGAGATGCAGCACCCGTGGGAGTGCTTCCAGGAGTCGAGAAAGACACAGATCTGTTAGGAGAGGTCTGGTCTGTGTTCAGAGAAACCTGATTTATTTCTTCCGGGGACTCGTGGTCGGACATATCGGAGAGTTGGAGCTACACAACTGATCTTGGAGAAGAATGCAATGGCGCAGCCCCACGGTGGGCTCCAACTTGTTGCTACAACAAATATAAGTCCAACGTTAGTGAAGAGTCAGAGGAAGGGTAAAAGGGTTGAAGGGTTTAGTTTTGCCTAACGCAGATCGTGGTGTCACTCTACGTTGCTAAATGTAGAAGGAGGTTCAAGAGTTTTATGCTTTGAGTATTACAATTCTGGTTTGAGTGATACTCAAAGCCCGAATATCGTTTGTAAGCTCAAGTGAGATGTTGTGTTCAGATCACTGATAGAGTGATCTGATTTATAGGAAAGGTATCTTCTTCTTTGGGTAATCACAAACTCTTGATCCTTGTAGCAACTTAGGGACTTGTCACTTTTAGCCGGTGAAGGCTTTAGACCTGCGGTCCGTGTGGTGCAGCCTCTCCACATACAGAGTGTGGACAGGTGGGGACTTTGACCGGGAAAGGTGATGAAAAGACAAGTCATATGTTTTGTTCTTTCTGCTCAGTGCTTTGACAACTTTTGATCCTTTTTACCTTTTGATCCCACGTCATCAACCATCAACCTAACTATACACAATCACCATCACCACATGTTTATCTACTTATAACATAACAAAATCAAGAAGTAAGAAGCTAAACAGACATATAGGTAGGAGGGTTGTAATTCTTTTATGAAGGTGAGTAGGGGAGTGGGGTGTTTTATGTTTAAAGGGTATATTTGTCTTTTTGTTAAAACAGAGAAAAATATGTAATTTAATTTTTGTCTTGGGTATATATGTAATTAATGTTTTATATACGGGATATATGTAATAAATTCTTTATTTTTCTCCAAAGATGTATTAGTTTTTTGTCAAATCAAATAAATTGTAGTTTAACATGAGCAACTTTATAATTGTTCATTAAATAGGTCGGGTTGTTTTAGATCTTATCAATATGTTCATTTTAGGCACTATGGTGGAGAAGATCTTGAGCCTTTGAACCTTAGAGAGCTTCAAAGCGTTGAACAACAACTTGATACCGCTCTCAAGCGAATTCGAACAAGAAAGGTATATTCACTTGATCTTGATTTATGTTTGTTTCTTGCTTCCCGGTCTTATGTTATTTTAGTTCAAAGACCCTATTTTTGTATGCAGAACCAAGTCATGCATGAGTCCATATCAGATCTCCATAAAAAGGTTATCCACAAACCCTGACCTGTGAAAGTTGTTTTTTTTTTTATAAAAAGAAAATGACCATGTAAAAGCTTTTTTTATACGGTAAAAAATAGGTTCACTTTTTATTAAAAAAATATTAATAAAATAAAAATAATAACGAGACTCTCGTTATTCATAAGAAATATAAAAGTACAATTCCGTATAGAAAACTAAATAAATAAAAAAGATACAACAAAAATGTACCGAATCTTGATTTAAGCCGATGTCTTTAGAGAACTTCAACCGAACCATTATGTATAACGCTTCGCTGCAAGAATAAACAAACTTGTCGTTGACGGTTTTGGTTGATGATCGTGTTTGACACGGGGCCCTTAAACCAGATTCTGCGCCTCTTCTCAGACGGTCTATCTCCCATGGTACAACAACCAGAACAGTAGTGTACTGCCGATGATGGGTCACGCGCCCAAGATTACACCGGGTTATGGTGTTTTCGATTTTTTTGTGGGAAATAATAAAATATGAAGTTGGTGATGGTATAAGAAATAGAGAGTACTCCTCTCTAAATTCTATAAAATTATTTTGACAAAATAATTTATCTCTTATAAGATGCCTCTTTTATACTCATCTCAAAACTCCATACTTAATTGCTTTATTTATACACAATTAAAATAATTTTATGACTCAAATTAAAACTCTTATTTAATTTATGACATGTTAATGTTAAATTAAGTAAAATTATGAGTCATAAACAAGAGTCCATAATGATATTTGAAAGAGTCAATTCAAAACAATCAAATTATGATAAAGTTATAATTATATAGAGTCACCAAAGTTTTAAGAATATTCAATTCAGCCACTCAACTTTGAGCTTCGATATCTCATTCGTCTTAGCTCCAATTTTAGACATGGTTTGCTTCATTTTGTGAAACTTTCACACCATAGAACACAAACTTATAAATAATTATCTATATAACTCATATATAAATACAATTATTTATTGTGTAAATTTATCACTACCATTTTTCTAACACATATTTGAAGTCTAGAAAGCAAGTCTCTAGTTGATGAATCTATTTTTTATTTTTATTTTTATTTTTTTTGTGTGTGGCAGGAGAGAGCACTCCAAGAGCAAAACAATGCACTCTCCAAGAAGGTACCTCTAATGCAAATCTTAGTTATAACTTCGCTCATGAGCACTTTTAGAAGGTGTTTGGGATTGCGTTTTGAATGTGATTTTTAGATTATCGTATTTTGAAAACGCAGATAATCAGTTTTTAGTGTTTGGATTGCGTTTTGAAAACGCAGATAATCAGTTTTTTAGGCTACCAAAACGCAATAATCTATAAGCAGCTCCACCCCTGTTTTTCCAAAACGCATAATCTGTTTTGAATAATCAATCGCAAACACCCCCTTAGTAGTGTCAATAGTAACGAATTATGAGATTCTTTCGGATAAAAAACAAAGGAAGACGATTTGTTTTTTTATCGTTTGTTGCAAATATCAAAATACCATATAAGTAACCGAAAGAAAATAAGATAATTGAAACAACATTGATGAAAGATATTACGGTATATTGACTATATAACTTATAAGATTTTTTTCTAAATGTGGTAACAGCTGAAGGAGAATGATAAGAACACCGAGCAACAAAATTTAGGGATTCTGTTATCTCAGCCACCACCGCCGCCACCTCAACCACCACGCTTAGTTCCTCTTGCAATCGGGAGGTAGACACTCAATTTTCTTTTTTCTTATGCCAATTGCATTGTGTTCCCGATGAAAGAAAATATAAGGGAAAGGAAATTAAGTACTTAAATGGGTTTGAATGATTGCAGTGGATCATTCCAAGGATCAGTAGTTACAAGGGAGGATGATTCCGCTCAAATCCATAGCATATCGGCTGGGATGATGCCCCCGTGGCTGTATCGCCACATAAACCATTAAGACAATGGCACTCTAGTGTACGTGTTTATAAAGTGGCACAAATGAGTGATCACCTATGTACTTTGCCATGCATGGATTCCTATTATAATCATGTATGTTCAATGATCACTAGCTGCTACATATACGGTTATCAATTTCTACCACTACATTAATAGATGTTTCTGCATGATATTTTAAAGATGAAACCAATACTTAATATGTGATGGTTTCTGATACGTGCCATACTCTTTCCAATGATCTTCATGACATGGTTCCATGCACTTGTTATTTACTTTAGATTCAATGTTTTATTTCCATAAAATTAGTAATAGTGGATTAGTGACTTAGTGGGTTTAGTAGTAGTTATTTTCTTGTTATATGCCTTTATAAGGCCATTTGCTTATGATAAGGTTAAGAAGAAAATATTTAAAGAAAACTTTTGTGCTTTGATCTCTTCTCTTCTTGTTTTCTTGGAAGTTTTGTAGGTTTTTCTTTGTAAAACCTATCATTGGTGCTTTCATTGAGCCTAAGCCTCCATGGCTTTTGAAGAACTCAATGACTCCACTATTCTATCTCGCTTCACCGGTCTCAATCTGGCCCGATGGCTTTGTGAGGTTGAACGGTTCTTTTCCTTGTATGCAATTTATGAGGAAGACCATTTTCCTTACCTTGTTGAGTAGTTCGATGACGGACCATTTTCTTGGTTCAATTCATGGTATCGAGGGCCCGAACGCCTCACTTGGAAGTCTTTCACCATTGCAATGCTTCATCATTTTCGTACCACCACCACCCCCAATAATGATACCGAAACCGACCCAACACATCAACCACTGCCACAACACCATCATTACCTACATCATTTACACCACCACAAAAAAGCTCTATGCAGCTTCCGAAGATTACTCTTTTCACCTTCAATGGATCATCTACAATGCCACATACACAGACGCCAAAAGTTACACCCAAATCAACCTTAAATCGTTTGTTTCAAGCTCCACTCCAACCCCAACTTTCCCACCACCGCAATGGATGTCATCTCCCGAACCATTCGCTTCCTTACCAACACCAAATGAGAACTTCCAAGCGAAACAAATCGGTAGTTCCACTGACTCACGATTCAAAGGTGTCAAAAATAGAAAAGATTGGCTTCCTCCATGGTGACCACACTCAAGATTCATTGAGTCCGCTCCAAACACCGTTGTTCGACTCGAAAGACGACCACCGTGGCGTTTCAACAAAGGCCCACATATACCAAAAAGATTTACGACCACCACCCGCTACATTGTTTTTAAGGAGGTTTGTTTACTAATTCACGGTTTTATAGGACCATCACTAGAGGCACTGAACAAAGATGTATTTAGAAGACGAGATTGGCGCCAACCGTTTTTCTTGTTTCATGAGATCAGACCTAACGTTGTTGCCCACCGGGAATGGCGACCCCCATGGAGACCCCCACAAAGTTACAAGGAGACTGCCACAAATGCCATTGTACGACTTGAGTGGCGACCACCTTGGCGATATTCGTGGCGCTACGTTGAAACCACCTCGCACATCATTGTCCGACTTTAATGGCAATTGCCATGGCAACCACCATCACGCTACATAGGGACGGAACCAAACACCGCCGGAAGACGTGAATGGCGACCACCCTGTCCAACTCATTCAGTTCTTGAGGACAAGAACATTTCGAAGAGCACGGGAATGATACGTGCCATACTCTTTCCCATGATCTCCATGGCATGGTTCGATGCACTTGTTATTTACTTTATATTCAATGTTTTATTTCCATAAATTTAGTAGTAGTGGATTAGTGACTTAGTGGGTTTAGTAGTAGTTATTTTCTTGTTCTATGCCTTTATAATGCCATTTCCTTTATGTTAATGTTATGAATAAAATATTTAAAGAAAGCTTTTGTGCTTTGATCTCTTCTCTTCTTGATTTCTTGGAAGTTTTGTAGGTTTTTCTTTGTAAAACCTATCATTGGTGCTTTCATTGAGCCTAAGCCTCCATGGCTTTTGAAGAACTCATTGACTCCACTATTCTATCTTGCTTCACCGGTCTCAATTCGGCCCGATGGCTTTGTGAGGTTGAACGGTTCTTTTCCTTGTATGCAATTTATGAGGAAGACCGTTTTCCTTACGTTGTTGAGTACTTCGACGAAGGACCATTTTCTTGGTTCAATTCATGGTATCGAGGGCACGAACGCCTAACTTGGAAGTCTTTCACCATTGCAATGCTTCATCATTTTCGTACCACCACCACCCCCAATAATGATACCGAAACCGACCCAACACATCAACCACTGCCACAACACCAAAACCCCACACCATCATTACCTACATCATTTACACCACCACAAAAAAGCTCTATGTTGCTCCCTAAGATCTTACTTTTTTCACCTTCAATGGACCATCTACAATGCCACATACACAGACGCCAAAAGTTACACCCAAATCAACCATACTTAATGTGACACCCCGCATTTTTAGGTTAATACTTTACTGAACTTAGTTAACTTACATGTTCATACGTGGTTAAATTCTTAACTAGGGTTAGTTAAGAAGGCCTAACATATGTTAGATGATATTAACATATGTTATAATTAGGAAAATCCTTGTTTTGACACACACGAGTCCTGTATCCCGAACGTTGGTGATTTGTCTGGTGTAACACCCCAACCGATGGCGGAAACATCGAGGTGTCACGTAAGAATGAGTATACAGTAGCACATGGAAATCCAAATTTTAATTGAAATAAATTTAAATTGCAAATATCCAAAAATAGAAATACATAAAGAGTTTTAAATGTGGAAATCTAATACATCACAAAAGATCAAGCAAGCATAGACTTCTTATTATTCTTCATGGAAATACTCTAGTCTTCATGCATCATTATTTCCTGTTGAGTTGTAAAAATGGGGGGGGGGGTCAACTAGAAGTTAATGAGAATACATAATCCATGTTAAGCAAATAGTTTAAGTATAAAAGTCTAGCAATTCATATGTCAATCGTAAGTTTAAGTCTACATGAATAGCATAATATGTTGAATCGACATAATCAAACCTCCGACTAGTTTAGGTCCATCCCGTCATCTACGGTTCACCTTAGTAATATGTTGGAACGATAACAATCACCCACGCTACCTATGTAGGAGGTACGCGTATCCGGGTGGGGTTGTCAATCCAATAGATCTATTATTGAATATCGCCGGCTTGGCCATAGCTAATGATTATGTAATGTTGAAACTCGTTGAAACTGTTGTAGACTAATTCATGAGGCAATAAAGTTTACAACTAGACATACATGTTGAATTGCTTAAATAAAATGTTGCAAGTATAAAGCATCGCATAAACATGGTTACGTAAACTCACCTTGGTATAGTATTAGGTATTGAGGAATAGTATAAGTGTAGCCCAATAGATTGCCAAGTATTACCCTATGTATAAGGCAACAAATAAGTCTAAGTTTATCTAGTCTATAAGTATATTCTAGGGTTTCGATTTGGGGATAACCAATTATTGAATTTATAATAAAATGTTTAAATAAATAAAGGGAAAATTTGATAATTAAATAAATGAAAGTCTTTTTATAAAATTTGAATTTAGGATGATCACAATAATGTGTTTGAAGTATAAAAATAATTTTTATAAAATTATTTTCTTTAAAATAGATTATTAAATCTATTTATTACAAATTGCCAAAATTTAACTTTAATATTTAAAAATACTAAAATTAAAGAATTATTATTTTAAAAATCATATTTCTGTTCTAAATATTCAGAAATAAATTGTATAAAATTTTGGTGCAAAAATATCAAAAATTGAATTTATTATGATTTAATTATGACTAAAACTAACAAAAATTGATTAAAAATATAAAATAAATGATTTTTCGGGATTAAAAATCATTTCAGTAAATTTTATCATTGTACAAACATAGGATAATTTTTGTGGAAATTTATAAAATTGTTTTGGTATTTTAATGGATTTTTATAAATATAATACAATAAAATTGATTTAATTATTATATATATTAAATAAATTAATTTCAGAAAACTAAAAATTGTAGGTAAAACTTTTACATCAGATTTGTTAGAAGTAATTTTTTTTAGAATTTATAAAAAGGTTTTAATAATTAAAAATGAATTTACAAGATTAAATGTATAATATATATTTAATTGGTTTGTTGCTTAAAAAATGAAAAAGGAAGGAAAAGGAGCGCCACAGCGGGACTCGAACCCGGGTGGCTGGGGTTATAAGCATCAGTCACAACCACTTGGCCTAGGCCAGTGGTTGTGATTAATTCTGTTTTATTTAAACTAAATACATTATGCTGAAACGAGTTTATCCCCAATTCAAATGCCACGAACCCTAGTTTCTGCAATTGATTGATTCACTCATCAATAGCCCAATTAATCATGGGGCTATTGATGAGTGAACGCCGATGAACAAAACCCACAGGATTAATTAAACTTACAACGATGATTCGAGCTTGATTGAATGGTCAATCCCGTAGGTCAAAGACACGATCAAGATGAACGAGCAGTGTATAATTAAGAAGATTGGTGGTTGAGAAAGGAGTATTGGCGAGTTGTGAAGACTCGCAGAGGATCAATTTATAGTATGGAGGCATCAGTGATCGATTCGGCAAGGTTGACCAAACATTGAAGTTTATACGCGTAATAGGGTTAATTGTGTATCAATTGGTCAATAATCATCGTGTAGCTTAGTCAGACGAGGCCGGTAATCACGTATAGATACCAAAATTATGCAAATCACGAGTTATGATGGATGATTTAGGCAACTCGCGTCCCACAGTTGACTTTTCAAGTCAACTGTGAAGGATTTTAATCAAGCATATATTTAAAACGCGCCTGGATTCATTCAGATGTGAAGGCCAGCCCAGCTGGTTAGTGCGTTGGTGTTGTTGGGCGGCCTTGGGCGCGGGTTCGATTCCCGGCCCAAGCGCCTTTTATTTTTGATAATTATCAAGCTTTTAACCATATAATATTTATGATATATAGAGTATTAGGGCTTCTAAAATGCGACAAAAATAATTATTACACACAAGAATATCGAAACTTGACGTTTTATTAATGATGATCATGTAACGTACAAGTTTAATTGCGAAAATGTTACAGTCTCCCCTACTTTTAGGAACTTCGTCCCGAAGTTGGAGTTGGAGAGTCTGGTGGAAAAAGAAGTGGATACTTCGACTTCATCTGGTCTTTACGTTCCCAAGTGAACTCTGGGCCTCGTTTAGATTCCCAACGAACCTTAACGATCGGAATGTGACTGCACTTGAGTTTCTTGACTCCAGTATCAACAATCTCGACGGGTTTCTCGAAAATGTGCATGCTTTCATCAATTTGCACATCCTCAAGAGGAACATGAAGGTTCTCATCCGCTAAGCATTTCTTGAGATTCGAAACATGGAAGGTCGGGTGAACATTGCTTAGCTCAGGTGGAAGATCAAGTTTGTAAGCCACTTTTCCAACTCTGTCAAGAATTTTGAAGGGGCCTACGTATCGAGGAGCTAGTTTTCCCTTTCTACCGAAACGAATTACTCCTTTCCAAGGGGATACCTTAAGTAGTACAAGGTCCCCAACTTGAAATTCCAAGGGTTTACGACGTTTATCAGCATAACTCTTCTGACGACTTCTAGCCTTGAGAAGATTATCCTGAATAAGTTGAATTTTGTCTGTGGTTTCCTGGATTAGTTCGGGTCCAGTGATACGAGCTTCACCAACCTCAGTCCAACAGGCAGGTGAACGACATTTCCGACCATAGAGTGCCTCGAAAGGAGCCATGTTAATGCTGGCGTGATAACTATTGTTGTATGAAAAACTCAACCAAAGGAAGATGAGAATCCCATGCGCCACCAAAATCGATGATACATGCCCTAAGCATATCCTCAAGTGTCTGGATGGTCCGTTCAGTCTGACCATCTGTTTGAGGGTGATAAGCAGTACTCAGGTTCAACTTGGTACCCAAAGCATCTTGTAGAGAATCCCAAAAGTGAGAGGTGACACGACCATCGCGATCAGAAATAATGTCCAGAGGTATACCATGACGACATACGATTTCACTTACGTACATCTTTGCCAACCTTTCCACAGAATACTTCTCACGAATGGGTAAGAAGTGGGCTGACTTGGTCAAACGATCGACGATTACCCAAATACTGTCAAAACCTTTAGGTGTACGAGGGAGTTTGGTGATGAAATCCATAGCTATGCTCTCCCATTTCCATACAGGAATCTCTGGTTGTTCAAGCATACCAGATGGTCGTTGATGTTCAGCCTTGACCTTGGAACAAGTGAGGCATTTTGCAACGAAAAGAGCAATGTCTTTCTTCATACCAGGCCACCAATAAGAATAACGAAGATCATGGTACATCTTGTCAGCTCCAGGATGAATAGAATAACGAGACTTATGAGCCTCATTCATGAGAAAAGTACGATGATCATCACGGTCGGGAATCCACAGCCGATTAAGAAAATAGAGAAGACCATCGGGTTTGGTTTCAAGTTGAGTCTCAGCACCACAAGACATTTCATCGTACATGTTACCTTGGGTGACTGAGGTGTGTTGAGCCTGGAGAATGCGATCTTGAAGATCAGTACGAACTCTCGCACATTGGAGTTTGATACGCTCTTTACGACTAAGTGCGTCAGCCACAACATTCGCCTTGCCAGGATGGTAGCGAATTTCGCAATCGTAGTCGTTAAGTAATTCAACCCAACGTCGTTGCCTCATGTTAAGATTCTTTTGGTCGAAGACATGTTGGAGACTTTTGTGGTCCGTGAACACCACACATTTGGTCCCATAAAGATAATGTCTCCAAATCTTGAGAGCAAAGACAACAGCGCCCAATTCAAGATCATGGGTGGTATAATTCTTTTCGTGAGTCTTGAGTTGTCGAGACGCATAAGCAATAACCTTTCCTCGTTGCATGAGAACACAACCAAGACCTTGGTTCGATGCATCACAGTTGACCACGAAATCATCATTACCATCAAGTAGAGACAAGATAGGAGCTTCACAGAGTTTCAGCTTAAGAGTTTCAAATGCTTCCTCTTGCTTTGGTCCCCACTCATAGGGTTTACCCTTGTGAGTTAAGGTAGTGAGAGGAACAACGATCTTGGAGAAATTGGCGATGAATCGACGATAATAACCAGCCAAACCAAGGAAAGAACGAACTTCAGTTGGAGTTTGAGGAACACTCCAATTTTTCACAGCTTCGATCTTTGCGGGATCAACAGGAATCCCGTTCATATCAATGACATGTCCCAAAAATTGAACTTCCTTAAGCCAAAATTCACATTTCGAGAACTTGGCATACAGTTGTTCTTTCTTTAGGAGACCCAAGATGGAGTGAAGATGTTGCTCGTGATCGGATTTTGATTTAGAGTAAATCAAAATATCATCGATGAAAACGATCACGAATTTGTCGAGATAGGGTCTACAAACCCGGTTCATCAAATCCATAAACACTGCGGGAGCATTGGTCAATCCAAAAGGCATAACCATGAATTCGTAGTGACCATAACGTGTGCGAAAAGCTGTCTTGGGAATATCTTCATCGTGGACTCTAAGCTGATGATAACCAGAACGGAGATCAATTTTCGAGAAGTGGGTTGCTCCTTGAAGTTGATCGAAGAGATCGTCAATCCTAGGCAGTGGATAATGATTCTTGATGGTGAGTTTGTTGAGTTCACGGTAGTCAATACACATTCTAAGAGAACCATCCTTCTTTTTAACGAACAAGACAGGGGCTCCCCATGGAGAAGAACTAGGGCGAATGAACCCTTTATCAGAAAGTTCCTGTAATTGACTGGCAAGTTCTTGCATCTCTGAGGGTGCAAGACGATAAGGAGCTTTGGTGACAGGATTAGCACCAGGGACAAGATCAATTCTAAATTCCACTTGTCGAGCAGGAGGCAACCAGGTAAATCCTCTGGGAAGACTTCAGGATAGTCTCGAATAATAGGAATGTCTTGGATACTTTTGCCTTTGTCCTTCTTCTCTATCACGTTAGCTAAGAAGGCTGTATACCCTTTCGTAAGTACTTTTGGGCAGTAGTACAAGACATAAGCTTAAGCTCGCCACAGGGTTTCTCACCATAGATCTTCAAAATCTCACCAGATTCGAGAGAAATGCGTATGACTTTCTCGAAGCACAGAATTTCGGCACGATGAGTTGACAACCAGTCCATGCCTACTATAACATCAAAACTTCCAAGATGCATGGGGATGAGATCGATAGAGAAGGTATGATCGTCGAGGTTCAACAAGCAGTTATGAATAATAGAGTCGATCGAAATAGACTTCCCGTTAGCTACCTCTACCACTAAAGGTTCCTCTAGATTAGTATGGGGTGAGTTAAGTAAAGGTTCAAACTTCAGTGACACAAATGACTTATCAGCTCCCGAATCAAATAATATGGATGCATAGTGGTTATTAATGAGGAACGTACCATTCACCACTTCGTTGTTGTCACGAGCCTGGTTAGCATTGAGATTGTAGGCGCGACCTCGAGCACCTTGGTTCTGGTTGCGGTTCTGGTTTTGGTTGCGGTTTTGGTTCTGGTTACGATTGGGGCAATTGTTGATGTAGTGATCAGGGCTGCCACACTCGTAGCATTGACCACGAGCAGGCCTGTTGTTTTGTTGGTTGGGAGCCGGGTTGTTTCTGGCTGGGTTGTTTTGGTTGTTTTGGTTGTTTTGGGCAGCAGGGGCTTGGCAGGCGTTGGTGTAGTGTCCATACCGCTTACAGTTATTACACTGGCGGCACGGTCGACTAGGAAGATGATGGTATTGACAAGTGTTGCAAAGGGAGTGAGTCCCACCATATGGCTTCTTGGCTGGGTTTCGGGCAGCAGGTGGAGTAGCAGCAACCATGTAGTTTCTAGCCTTACGCTTTTTGTTGCTTGAGGTCTCAGGCTTGACTTCAATTGCGGGCCTTGGAGTGTCTTTGGCAACCGTCTTCTTAGTGCCCTTGCGGAAGAGAGTACCGTTCTTCACGTGATTATCAGTAAGAGTGGCCGCTAGACGCTTGGCCTCTTCCAAGTTGCAGGATTTCTGTAACACCCCAACCGATGGCGGAAACATCGGGGTGCCACGTATTGAATGATTGTTCAGTAGCTCATGGAGAAATAATAAGTTTCATTAATTGATTTAAATAAATTACATACAATTGTTCTACAAGAATTCGTACATCAAATTGAATAAACTATGCACATATCTTCAAGCAAATCTTCAAGCAAGTAGAACCTGAAACATGTTAAGTTGAAAATATTTTGGGTCAACAAAAGTTGGTGAGAATTACATAGGTTTTTGAGAAATAGTTGATAACAATAGTTTGTACAACACTCAGGGTTGTATGATGATAGAGTATGATACCGACATGCAACAATGCGTCTTTGTACAACCAAACCTTGTGTCGACTGATGACTAACTCGCAAGTTAGTTAAATGTTATTACTGTTATCGATCATCCCTGAGTCTATGCGGGTGGGATGGGTTTGTCAGACCTATAGCGCTATAATCTAAACAGGCGGCTTGATCATTGTTAATGATTGTACTGTGTCTTTTTGTTACAGTCAAATGATAGAATGATGATGTACTTGAATCACAAGTAAATATGAGTAAATGATAGTATAAAATGTTTAAACATGTTTCACCCCAAAAATAGTGAAAATAGAGAAAAGGGGCTATGTAAACTCACCTTAGCAAATGTTAACTTGTTGAATAAGATGTAATAATTGTGTTGCCCAAAATGATTCCAAATATCACCCTATAATAAGGTAATATATAATAAGTCTAAGTCTATGTAACTAATATGTGTATCCTAGGGTTTCGATTTGGGGATAATCAATTGTTAAATTTAATTTAAAAACGTTAATTAAATAAAGAAAATTTGATAATTAATGAAAGAAAGTCTTTTTATAAAATTTGGATTTTGAGTGTGCATATTAAAGTGTTTGAAGCAATAAAATAATTTTTATAAAATTATTTCATTTTAAATAGATTTTTAAATCTATTTATTTATAAATAGCCAATTATTAACTTTAATATTCAAAAATACTAAAATTAAAGAATTCTAATTTTAAAAATCATATTTCTGTTCTAAATGATTAAAAATAATTTGTATAAAATTTTGGTGCAAAAATGATGAAAATTGGATTTAATATGATTTAATTATGATTAAATCTAACAAAAATTGATTAAAAATATAAAATAAATGATTTTACTGAATTAAAAATTATTTCAGTAAAGTTTATCTTTATAAAAAGTTAGGGTAATTTTTGGGGAATTTAATAAAACTGTTTTGATATAATAATGGATTTTTATAAATATAATAGTATAAAAATGATTTAATTATTATAAATATTAAATAAAAGAATTTCTGAAAAATAAAAATTGTAAATAACACTTTTATATCAGATTAAACAATTATAATTTTTTTTAGAATTTATAAAATAGTTTAGGTATTTTAAAAAGAATTTAAAAGATTAAAAGGATTAATATATATATATATAATTAATTGTTTGTTTTTAAAAAAAAGGAAAAGAAAAGAATGGACAAAAACCGGTCAGAGCCGGACTCGAACCCGGGTGACCTCGGAACAGGACCAGAGTCACAACCACTTGGCCTAGGCCGGTGGTTGTGTTAACCTCTGATTTAAAATAAATAAATACAATATGCTAATCCAGTTTTATCCCCAATTTAAATCGTGATGAACCCTAGATTTACAATTGAACGATTCAGGCAACTATAGCCCGATTAATGTTAGGGCTATTGTTGCCTGTATGCCGATGAATAAACCCCACCAATAAAAGAGGACTCACAGTGTATAATTGATGTAGATAGTCGGGTCAAGGCAAAAGTCAACCACGAGCAAAAAAAATCAATAATCAGTGTATAATAGAAAGAATTGGAGGTGGAGAGAGTGTTATGAGCGATTTGCCAAGACTCGCAAAAGATCAATTTATAGTTTAAATTACTGAATTGACGAAATGGTAAGATTTGACCATTATTAAATGTCAAAACGCGTATTGGGTTAATTGATCAACGATTAATTGATAAAATGCGTGTAGCTTAGTCATAATAGGCCGGAATTTACGTAACTGTAGTCAAAAGAGTATTAAAGATGGTAAATTTATGTTTTCAACATATACATACATACTGCTGCTGTTGCTCGACGTAGGGGAAGGGAAAAGGAACAGCGGTATTGTGATATTAAATATTTATAAGAGTTGAATCAGATACAAAAGTGTATGTGGAGGAGGTGGTGTAGGCGCTCGTGTGTGTGTGGAAGTGGTCCGGTTCGATACCCGGCATAGACAAAAACCATTTTTTTTTTAAATAAAGGTAAAGGGGAAGGGATGTTGGGCTGGGTTCCAGTGGGCCGGGGATTGGGCCGGTGATTGTGGGCTGGAGGGGTTGGGTCCGATGTGGGAAACCTGTTCTTAAAGAAGGTGGTTTTTTTTTTTTTTTTTTTTTTTTTTTTTTTTTTAACAAAACAAATTATAACTGATTATTATTATTATAATTATTATTATTATTATTATTATTATTATTATTATTATTAATCTATATATGTATATATATATATATATGTGAATAATTATCATTGTATTGAGGTCCAAAATAATAATAATAAGGCTTGGCGTAACGTATAATTAATAAATGCGTGATGTTACAGTCTCCCCTACTTTTAGGAACTTCGTCCCGAAGTTAAGAGAAACACTAGTCCTATAATTGGTTAACTACCGAAAACCTTGATAAGATTTCACACTACCTTAATGTACCTGTAAATTCACGATTACGTTCCGGACCGTAATCACTAATTTACCTTACATTAGGGTTTTGCGTCCTTCTATGACTCTCCGATTGTTGAGCAGGTCTGATAGTCTCCACCAGTCGTTGAGCAGGTGGTAGGGCCTCTCCCGACTGTTGGAAAGACATGATGACCTTTACCAATCGTTAAGTAGGTTGTTTGGTAGTCAACTAACTGTTGTACAAGTAAGCAAGTATGATCATAGATATAGCAATTAGTTCACATTAAAGCAAGCATGCACACAGATGTTATGATAATACTTGAATTTATTACTTGAATCCATAAAGTGTCAATACAAAGAATTAAAAGCAAACAACATTCAAATGGTGGGACTTGTTGTTAAGTAGCTGGAGGGTCTTGATCTCTGTTTAGTTTAGGGCATCGGTTACGGAAGTGATTTGGGTTTCCACATTCATAGCATAACTACCAGGGTTGTGAATAATTGCAGTCAGTTGGGCATCAATACCTTTGTTGTTTTTGTTGTTGTTGTGATTGGTGTTGTGGTTGTTGTTACTTTCCTCTTGGTTTTCACCACTGTTATTGCGAGTGCTACGACGTGGAGACATGATCCGTAAGGGACACAATGAAAGTTCAATGTGGCATGAAATGAATGAGGTGATATAAGGAATGTAATCATTTATTCATTAATTAAAACGAATAAACGAAAACGTTGACTTATCAAAAACTCCAGATTCTAATAACATATGAAGACATGCTTTAGCCTATAAGTGAACACTCATCCCGAGAATTCCCAGGTAGGCATCCGGGTCCCTCGTCTGATTGGGATATATGCGCAATGCCAGCCTAGACAGAAGACTCAGAATACAGGCGTTCACCCTTCCAGATTGCACGTGTTCGTTATTAAGATCTAGAACTTCGACGAGATCTCAAGGGGGGTTCAGGTTAAACCTGAGGATTTTGTCTTATTAGTCTAAGAGTAGATCCACTGATGGAGAGCAACCTTCTTGTAGGAATGAAAGTAGGGATAAGAAGTAGGAGATAGAGATTAGCAAGTAAAGGAAGCATGTACTTGTTAAATCCTATGGTTATAGACTAGATTATTTTTCTAATAACCTAATTCCCTATAACCATGGCTCTGATACCAATCTGTAACACCCCAACCGATGGCGGAAACATCGGGGTGCCACGTATTGAATGATTGTTCAGTAGCTCATGGAGAAATAATAAGTTTCATTAATTGATTTAAATAAATTACATACAATTGTTCTACAAGAATTCGTACATCAAATTGAATAAACTATGCACATATCTTCAAGCAAATCTTCAAGCAAGTAGAACCTGAAACATGTTAAGTTGAAAATATTTTGGGTCAACAAAAGTTGGTGAGAATTACATAGGTTTTTGAGAAATAGTTGATAACAATAGTTTGTACAACACTCAGGGTTGTATGATGATAGAGTATGATACCGACATGCAACAATGCGTCTTTGTACAACCAAACCTTGTGTCGACTGATGACTAACTCGCAAGTTAGTTAA
The DNA here is from genome assembly GCA_030844895.1 of Ambrosia x helenae. Taxonomy (NCBI): domain Eukaryota; kingdom Viridiplantae; phylum Streptophyta; class Magnoliopsida; order Asterales; family Asteraceae; genus Ambrosia; species Ambrosia x helenae. The sequence continues at coordinate 107,139,740 of CM061229.1, read as the reverse complement.
ATGTTATTACTGTTATCGATCATCCCTGAGTCTATGCGGGTGGGATGGGTTTGTCAGACCTATAGCGCTATAATCTAAACAGGCGGCTTGATCATTGTTAATGATTGTACTGTGTCTTTTTGTTACAGTCAAATGATAGAATGATGATGTACTTGAATCACAAGTAAATATGAGTAAATGATAGTATAAAATGTTTAAACATGTTTCACCCCAAAAATAGTGAAAATAGAGAAAAGGGGCTATGTAAACTCACCTTAGCAAATGTTAACTTGTTGAATAAGATGTAATAATTGTGTTGCCCAAAATGATTCCAAATATCACCCTATAATAAGGTAATATATAATAAGTCTAAGTCTATGTAACTAATATGTGTATCCTAGGGTTTCGATTTGGGGATAATCAATTGTTAAATTTAATTTAAAAACGTTAATTAAATAAAGAAAATTTGATAATTAATGAAAGAAAGTCTTTTTATAAAATTTGGATTTTGAGTGTGCATATTAAAGTGTTTGAAGCAATAAAATAATTTTTATAAAATTATTTCATTTTAAATAGATTTTTAAATCTATTTATTTATAAATAGCCAATTATTAACTTTAATATTCAAAAATACTAAAATTAAAGAATTCTAATTTTAAAAATCATATTTCTGTTCTAAATGATTAAAAATAATTTGTATAAAATTTTGGTGCAAAAATGATGAAAATTGGATTTAATATGATTTAATTATGATTAAATCTAACAAAAATTGATTAAAAATATAAAATAAATGATTTTACTGAATTAAAAATTATTTCAGTAAAGTTTATCTTTATAAAAAGTTAGGGTAGTTTTTGGGGAATTTAATAAAACTGTTTTGATATAATAATGGATTTTTATAAATATAATAGTATAAAAATGATTTAATTATTATAAATATTAAATAAAAGAATTTCTGAAAAATAAAAATTGTAAATAACACTTTTATATCAGATTAAACAATTATAATTTTTTTTAGAATTTATAAAATAGTTTAGGTATTTTAAAAAGAATTTAAAAGATTAAAAGGATTAATATATATATATATATAATTAATTGTTTGTTTTTAAAAAAAAGGAAAAGAAAAGAATGGACAAAAACCGGTCAGAGCCGGACTCGAACCCGGGTGACCTCGGAACAGGACCAGAGTCACAACCACTTGGCCTAGGCCGGTGGTTGTGTTAACCTCTGATTTAAAATAAATAAATACAATATGCTAATCCAGTTTTATCCCCAATTTAAATCGTGATGAACCCTAGATTTACAATTGAACGATTCAGGCAACTATAGCCCGATTAATGTTAGGGCTATTGTTGCCTGTATGCCGATGAATAAACCCCACCAATAAAAGAGGACTCACAGTGTATAATTGATGTAGATAGTCGGGTCAAGGCAAAAGTCAACCACGAGCAAAAAAAATCAATAATCAGTGTATAATAGAAAGAATTGGAGGTGGAGAGAGTGTTATGAGCGATTTGCCAAGACTCGCAAAAGATCAATTTATAGTTTAAATTACTGAATTGACGAAATGGTAAGATTTGACCATTATTAAATGTCAAAACGCGTATTGGGTTAATTGATCAACGATTAATTGATAAAATGCGTGTAGCTTAGTCATAATAGGCCGGAATTTACGTAACTGTAGTCAAAAGAGTATTAAAGATGGTAAATTTATGTTTTCAACATATACATACATACTGCTGCTGTTGCTCGACGTAGGGGAAGGGAAAAGGAACAGCGGTATTGTGATATTAAATATTTATAAGAGTTGAATCAGATACAAAAGTGTATGTGGAGGAGGTGGTGTAGGCGCTCGTGTCTGTGTGGAAGTGGTCCGGTTCGATACCCGGCATAGACAAAAACCATTTTTTTTTAAATAAAGGTAAAGGGGAAGGGATGTTGGGCTGGGTTCCAGTGGGCCGGGGATTGGGCCGGTGATTGTGGGCTGGAGGGGTTGGGTCCGATGTGGGAAACCTGTTCTTAAAGAAGGTGGTTTTTTTTTTTTTTTTTTTTTTTTTTTTTTTTTAACAAAACAAATTATAACTGATTATTATTATTATTATTATTATTATTATTATTAATCTATATATGTATATATATATATATGTGAATAATTATCATTGTATTGAGGTCCAAAATAATAATAATAAGGCTTGGCGTAACGTATAATTAATAAATGCGTGATGTTACAATTTCTTCCCCAAACGGTGTCCTGGATTTGCATGGGCAGACCACCGATGTACTTCTCGATGGCTACCGGCAAGGGAGTGACTTTGTGAGGCAACAATAAGCTAAGCTCGTGAAAGCGGGTGTTGTAGGCAAGGTTTTCCCCACTATCTTGAGCTAGGGTGTGGAACTCATCCTCAAGCTTCTTAACCTCATTGCGAGGACAAAACTCTTCCTTCATGACCTCCTTGACTTGGTTCCATGTCATAGCAAGAGCAACTTCGGCCCCACGAGTGCGCTTTTCTTCATTCCACCAAGTGAGTGCTCGTTTGTGAAGAACACTCATGGCGTAACGAACCTTGAAGTTGTCGGGGCATTCACTGTTGATGAAGGTATTCTCAATACCCTCAAACCATTAGAGGAGTCCTGTAGCTCCTTCTTCACCACTAAACTTTGGAGGGTTACAAGAATTGAAATGCTTAAGGGTGCAGGCTGGGGGTCCATTTCCATTACCATTGCCGTTCCCGTTCCCGTTACCGTTCCCGTTGCCGTGACCGTTCCCGTTGCCGTTCATTTGGATGACCTGTGCTAGTAAATTGGGAACCAGAGTTGCGTTTTGCTGCGCCATTTGTTGAGAAATGATTGCAGCCAGTTGGGCATCGAAACCATTGTTGTTGTGGTTAGGACCTTGGTCATGGTTATGGTTGTCACCACCTTCTTCGTGGTTCTCACCATTGCTGTTGCGAGTGCTGCGACGTGGAGGCATGATCTGTAATAGACACAATGAAATGAATGAGATTATATAAGGAATGTAATCATTTATTCATTAATTAAAACGAATAAACCAAAACGTTGACTTATCAAAGATTCTAAATTTTAATAACATATGAAGACATGCTTTAGCCTATAAGTGAACACTCATCCGAGAATTCCCAGGTAGGCATCCGGGTCCCTCGTCTGATTGGGATATATGCGCAATGCCAGCCTAGACAGAAGACTCAGAATACAGGCGTTCACCCTTCCAGATTGCACGTGTTCGTTATTAAAATCTAGAACTTCGACAAGATCTCAAGGGGGTTCAGGTTAAACCTGAGGATTTTGTCCTATTAATCTAATGGTGGATCAAGATTGCAGCAGACGAATAAGAGTAGTCACATGTAGGTTTAGGGTTATATAAGGTATAGGATAAGGATAGGATTAGGGAAGCAATTAGGGTTACAAGTAAGAGAAGCAAGTACTGTTTAAGTCCCTAAGGTTATAGTCTAGATTATTTTCTAATAACCTAATTCCCTATAACCAAGGCTCTGATACCAATCTGTAACACCCCAACCGATGGCGGAAACATCGAGGTGTCACGTAAGAATGAGTATACAGTAGCACATGGAAATCCAAATTTTAATTGAAATAAATTTAAATTGCAAATATCCAAAAATAGAAATACATAAAGAGTTTTAAATGTGGAAATCTAATACATCACAAAAGATCAAGCAAGCATAGACTTCTAATTATTCTTCATGGAAATACTCTAGTCTTCATGCATCATTATTTCCTGTTGAGTTGTAAAAATGGGGGGGGGGGGGTCAACTAGAAGTTGGTGAGAATACATAATCCATGTTAAGCAAATAGTTTAAGTATAAAAGTCTAGCAATTCATATGTCAATCGTAAGTTTAAGTCTACATGAATAGCATAATATGTTGAATCGACATAATCAAACCTCCGACTAGTTTAGGTCCATCCCGTCATCTACGGTTCACCTTAGTAATATGTTGGAATGATAACAATCACCCACGCTACCTATGTAGGAGGTACGCGTTATCCGGGTGGGGTTGTCAATCCAATAGATCTATTATTGAATATCGCCGGCTTGGCCATAGCTAATGATTATGTAATGTTGAAACTCGTTGAAACTGTTGTAGACTAATTCATGAGGCAATAATGTTTACAACTAGACATACATGTTGAATTGCTTAAATAAAATGTTGCAAGTATAAAGCATCGCATAAACATGGTTACGTAAACTCACATTGGTATAGTATTAGGTATTGAGGAATAGTATAAGTGTAGCCCAATAGATTGCCAAGTATGACCCTATGTATAAGGCAACAAATAAGTCTAAGTTTATCTAGTCTATAAGTATATTCTAGGGTTTCGATTTGGGGATAACCAATTGTTGAATTTATAATAAAATGTTTAAATAAATAAAGGGAAAATTTGATAATTAAATAAATGAAAGTCTTTTTATAAAATTTGAATTTAGGATGATCACAATAATGTGTTTGAAGTATAAAAATAATTTTTATAAAATTATTTTCTTTAAAATAGATTATTAAATCTATTTATTACAAATTGCCAAAATTTAACTTTAATGTTTAAAAATACTAAAATTAAAGAATTATTATTTTAAAAATCATATTTCTGTTCTAAATATTCAGAAATAAATTGTATAAAATTTTGGTGCAAAAATATCAAAAATTGAATTTATTATGATTTAATTATGACTAAAACTAACAAAAATTGATTAAAAATATAAAATAAATGATTTTTCGGGATTAAAAATCATTTCAGTAAATTTTATCATTGTACAAACTCAGGATAATTTTTGTGGAAATTTATAAAATTGTTTTGGTATTTTAATGGATTTTTATAAATATAATAGAATAAAATTGATTTAATTATTATATATATTAAATAAATTAATTTCAGAAAACTAAAAATTGTAGGTAAAACTTTTACATCAGATTTGTTAGAAGTAATTTTTTTTAGAATTTATAAAAAGGTTTTAATAATTAAAAATGAATTTACAAGATTAAATGTATAATATATATTTAATTGGTTTGTTGCTTAAAAAAATGAAAAAGGAAGGAAAAGGAGCGCCACAGCCGGGACTCGAACCCGGGTGGCTGGGGTTATAAGCATCAGTCACAACCACTTGGCCTAGGCCAGTGGTTGTGATTAATTCTGTTTTATTTAAACTAAATACATTATGCTGAAACGAGTTTATCCCCAATTCAAATGCCACGAACCCTAGTTTCTGCAATTGATTGATTCACTCATCAATAGCCCAATTAATCATGGGGCTATTGATGAGTGAACGCCGATGAACAAAACCCACAGGATTAATTAAACTTACAACGATGATTCGAGCTTGATTGAATGGTCAATCCCGTAGGTCAAAGACACGATCAAGATGAACGAGCAGTGTATAATTAAGAAGATTGGTGGTTGAGAAAGGAGTATTGGCGAGTTGTGAAGACTCGCAGAGGATCAATTTATAGTATGGAGGCATCAGTGATCGATTCGGCAAGGTTGACCAAACATTGAAGTTTATACGCGTAATAGGGTTAATTGTGTATCAATTGGTCAATAATCATCGTGTAGCTTAGTCAGACGAGGCCGGTAATCACGTATAGATACCAAAATTATGCAAATCACGAGTTATGATGGATGATTTAGGCAACTCGCGTCCCACAGTTGACTTTTCAAGTCAACTGTGAAGGATTTCAATCAAGCATATATTTAAAACGCGCCTGGATTCATTCAGATGTGAAGGCCAGCCCAGCTGGTTAGTGCGTTGGTGTTGTTGGGCCGGCCTTGGGCGCAGGTTCGATTCCCGGCCCAAGCGCCTTTTATTTTTGATAATTATCAAGCTTTTAACCATATAATATTTATGATATATAGAGTATTAGGGCTTCTAAAATGCGACTAAAATAATTATTACACACAAGAATATCGAAACTTGACGTTTTATTAATGATGATCATGTAACGTACAAGTTTAATTGCGAAATGTTACATCTGGCATACATGATAATGTGTACAATTGAATTATGATGAACGTGAAGTTACATGTTTATGTGAATTACCGCTTAATTGAAAGTTAATACGTAAACCATGCAAATTACGTGCAATCTATGATTAATATGTTACGAGATAATAAAAACAATGGTTTTTATGTAAGTTAGGGTGGTTAATATTATCGGGTCCGGTATTAGGCTAAAACATGATTAACGGGTCTGGTTAGTAGACTAAAAGGCCCTAATACCCAATTATTTGGGCAACAAGCCAAGCTCTCTTATAACTATGCAACAAAAAAAATAAGGAACCCTAACCCTAAACCCTTGTGCCTTGAACTCCCCCTCACCCCCTCTCTCTCAATTTTCAACAAACATCAATCTCCTTCACTTATTCAAGCTAGTTTGGGTGTAATCTCTAGGTTTTGGGGACTCTTGCATTGAAAGGTTATCGATAGGCGAGTAGTCTACCACGTTTCGGTCTTCGCGGTTTATTTTAGCTTTTGCAACCTAAGGTGAGTTTCACTACTTTTTCTCGAAAGCATGCGTCTCGGGTTTGAGACAACTTTGGTAAACATTTTCTAGTCAGGTTTGGGACTACTTTTACATCTCGGGTTTTGAGATGTTTTGACTCCTTGTGTGGGTCAGGTTTTGACTCCTTGTGTGGGTCAGGTTTTACGATTCCTTATGTGGATCACGCTTTTACCAGTTTACAACTTTTACTGTCCTTTGTGAACTAAACACACTCTATCACTTAAAGTCCGTACTTATTATTGGGTTAATCGCTGGAGGCGAACGAGGTATTAGTTGATAGCGCTATTAGGTTGTGCAGCAACCTCATGCTTGAGGTGCTTGTGTCACGGGCATGAACTTCTGACCACATCTTTTCTACTAGTGTTGATAGACACTAGTACTAAGGCAGTTTAACGTATGTTAACACATTACTAAAGGTTCCCAATAATCACTTGTTTAGTTACAATGAGTGGGCTAGCTACCCCTGGCAAGCTTAATGTAACACCCCAACCGATGGCGGAAACATCGAGGTGTCACGTCTTGATGATTGTTTCAGTAGCACATGGTATATATTGAAATTTTAAATACTTTATTGATAACATAAATATTCAAATGAAACGTTGTCTAAAAATCCAGAATATCTAGTACATAACATAAAATAAACAAGCAACTTCAAATAACTTCATAGTAATCCATCAAGCATACTCTAAGCCTCAGCTTCATTGTTACCTGAAACATGTTAATTTTGAAAATATTTTTTGGGTCAACAAAAGTTGGTGAGAATTACATAGGTTTTGATAATTGAATAAAAACTTGTACAATTCGAGTGTCATGGCAAGTCTAGTCCATATGTGAAAACAAAACCATCGGGTAAATCGAGTGCATAATCAAACCTTGTGACTAGAATATTGTGGTCCATCCCATACGCATATGGTTCACTCGATTTTGTTATAAATTCGATAACAATCACCCACGCTACCTATGTAGGAGGTACACGTATCCGGGTGGGATTGTCAGTCCAATAGATCTATCATTGTATACCGTCGGCTGATCAATGTTAATGATTATGCTAGAATAATGTGCTTACCCTAGTAATGTTTAAGACATAATGCAACATAGAATAGCACATAGACACTTATGATTGAATTGTAAATTGAATGTTGTAACATGTTTCACCCCAAAATAGTGAAATGGAAAAGGGGCTATGTAAACTCACCTTAGTGTTAAAATGGAGACCCTTGTTATATAAGTAAATGTGGCTCGTGTGTATCCAAATATCACCCTATCTCAAGGTAATAAATAAGTGTTGGGGAAAACTTAATAAGTCTAAGTTTTCTAGTCTAAAATATGCTAGGGTTCCTAATTTGGGGATAATAATTGATTTATGATTAAATTTGAATAATTGTTAATAACTTAATAAATAAAGAAATAATTAATAAAAAATATTTCTGACCAATATTAACTAAAGGTAGTTGAATTATAATGTAATAAATGTGAAAATAATTTTTATAAAATTATTTTCTTAATTAATGAATATTTATATATTAATACTTATTTGACAAAATGTAAACTTAATATTTAAAAATATTAAAACTTATAAACTTCAAATCAAAAAAATATACTTCTGATCTAAATGATTAATAATAATTTATGTGAAATTTTTATGTAAAAATAATGAAAAATGAATTTATTATGATTTATTTATGATTAAAATAACAAAATTCGATTAAAAAATATTAAATAAATGATTTTTCTGAAATAAAATTTATTTCTGAAATCTTTATTGATTTATAAGTTTAGAAAAATTTTTGTGAAATTTTATAAAGTCGTTTTGAAATTTTTATAGAATTTTAAAATTATTAAGGAATAAACTTGTAATATTTATAATATATAATAACTATATGATTTTTGAAAAACTAAAAATTGTATGATAAACTTTATTATCAGAATATCATAAGATAATTTTTATAGAATTTTTAAAGTAGATTTAGTATTTTAAAACCATTTTTAAAAATAATAATGAATATATAAGTATAAAAGGGTAAAAAAAATAGGATTGCATGTGCCATGGCTCGAACCCGGGCCTCTGGCCGGTTCATGCTTAAACACACGCGAGTTTACCAACTGATCTGCTGATCAGTTGGTGTTTATTTTCGTTTGGTAATAGATATAAACAGATACGTTTATAGGTCATCTTCCCCAAATCGTGAAGAACGAAACCCTAGCTTTCTTAATAACATTAATTAGCGTCCAATAGCCCCTGAATCATTGGGGCTATTGCTCGTATGGTGCCGAACAACAAAACCTAATAAAGAATTAAAGACTTACAATGCGTTTTCGTGTGATTTGAATCAGTCAACGAGAAAGTCAAACTGAGCTCGATTTCACGAATTAGAGAGAATATCAGAGAGTTTTGAGGGTTGGGAAAGTGTATTCGGCACTTTTAGGTTCTAGTGTAGGCTTCAATTTATACTAACTCCCATGAATCGAATGATTAGAAAGTTTGACCAATGCTTTTAATACAAATGCGTAATTACCCCTTAATATGGAATGTTTTGATTATGGATTGGCGTGTATAATACACGGAATGGCCTGTCAATCACAATTGCTTCCACAATTAGATCATGGCGCCCGATTTTGAATTGATTTGAAGAAGTCAACTGCGTTTGACTTTCTGAATTGACTTACCACGTTTTTAAAAGATGTTAAATTTAATTGTTCTTGGATAAAGACACAAGGTGGCATCGTGGCTCAGTGGTTTGTTGTGTGTATTAAGTTGTTGAACCGGTTTGGGCGCGGGTTCGAATCCCCGCCCAAACATTTATTTTTTCGGCAATAATTTCAAAAGTTTAATGTTAATATATGATTATAGTATGGTTCTAGGAGTCCAAAAGTGTCACAAAATATTTTTTAGAAGGTACGGTAATGATAAAAAAAATGCAACGTTTTTATTAATCAAAGTCTCAAACGTACATGAAAATACTACGAAATGTTACACTTAAATTGATGACACTTTAACTTTGGGGTTTTTGACAAACTTTATACATGTTATCTAAACTGTGAACTCACCGACTTTATGTTGACACACGCTAGCATGCTTTTGTAGGTCGCTAGGTATGGAGCACACTTAGGGCATGCATCATTTAGTGTCCTTGGGATATGAACATTTAAAACTATTCTTTCACTATTTACTTACTTTTTCATTTGGTTTTGGGCGTGGTGATTTGCGCATACAGTTATTTAACTATTTTCTATTTCGCTTCCGCTATTACTTAAATGGTTTTGGTTTACTTTAAAACTTGGTTTTCAATAACGAACTAAATGGTTTGGGCATTTAGAGTCGTTCATGTGACTTATGGCTATGGGATCCTGGTTTGTCATGCGCCTCGTGGTATAAACCCCGCAGTGGAAATTTGAGGGTGTGACACTTAAATCGTTTGTTTCAAGCTCCACTCCAACCCCAACTTTCCTACCACCGCAATGGATGTCATCTCCCGAACCATTTGCTTCCTTACCAACACCAAATGAGAACTTCCAAGCGAAACAAATCGGTAGTTCCATTGACTCACGATTCAAAGGTGTCAAAAATAGAAAAGATTGGCGTCCTCCATGGCGACCACAATCAAGATTCATTGAGTCCGCTCCAAACACCGTTGTTCGACTCGAAAGACGACCACCGTGGCGTTTCAACAAAGGCCCACATACACCAAAAAGATTTCCAACCACCACCCGCAACATTGTTTTTAAGGAGGTTTGTTCTCTAATTCACGGTTTTAAAGGACCATCACTAGAGGCACCGAACGAAGATGTATTTAGAAGACGGGATTGGCGCCAACCTTTTTTCTTGTTTCATGAGATCAGACCTAACGTTGTTTCCCAACGGGAATGGCGACCCCCATGGAGACCCCCACAAAGTTACAAGGAGACTGCCACAAATGCCATTGTATGACTCGAGTGGCGACCACCTAGGCGATATTCGTGGCGTTACATTGAAACCACCCCGAACATCATTGTCCGACTTGAATGGCAATTGCCATGGCAACCACCATCACGCTACGTAGGTACTGAACCAAACACCACCGGAAGACGTGAATGGCGACCACCATGGCCAACTCGTTCCGTTCTTGAGGACAAGAACGTTTCGAAGAGCACGGGAATGATACGTGCCATACTCTTTCCCATGATCTCCATGACATGGTTCCAAGCACCAATCAGGCTTGTCCCGATTGCTAAGTGTTATATGCCTTATGTCCAAGGCTTGATGCAAAACCACTATCGAGCCGATGGTCTCAGTGGAAGCAACCTCTCTATTCCCACGGGATAGAGATAAGGCTCTCTATATCTTACCATCCTTAGACTCTACGTTAGCTTGCTATTGGCGGGATTAACTGTGTATGATAATGATGTTGTTTTTGCTTGACACCTATCCAATCAATCGGTATAGGGCCATGCATAATTGCACTTGTTATATATCTTGCCGTAAAATGAGTGTGAGAATGTCTTTCACAATCTAAAGGTTTGTAGTCATTAGGGACAATGCATTAATTCAGTTTGTGGGTTGAGTCCTGGTCACCTGACTTGACCCACATAATAAGAGCAAAGAGCTTATTTAGGAGGTGTTTATTCTTTTTAGAAAAAGTTCTTTTTGACCTTTTCTGTCTGCGCGCCACAGACCATGCACACACGTTTGGATCTGTAACTTGTTTGTTTTTTAGAAGACCTTTCATTAAAAAAACTCTTCCTGACCTCTTATTTCATCTTTTTGATGCAGATTTGGTTTAAAGTCTTCTCACCTTGATGTGTTGCAAAACACATCTCTTTTCCTATGTATTTTGTATATTATTTGGTCATGTTTTTATTAGTTTCGTGTCATTTTTATTATGTATTTATTATTCTAATTATTTTGTAGGTGTTCGTGGAAAGTGAGCTCAAAACGAAAGAATTTTAATCGAGACACGAACAGTTAAGATCAGGTGTTCATGGACGTTGGCGCGTAAACAAGAAACTTTGATCGAGCCAAGAACACCCGAGTCAAAAGTATGAAGTTATGATATATAATAATAATAATAATAATAATAATAATAATAATAATAATAGAAAAAAAAAGAAAAAAAAAGTGAATGGAAAATGCTGGCCTCGTTGCCCAAGCAAACATAAAAAACCTACATCAACATTAATACTGAAGAGGTTGTTATTTTTCGAGGGAGAGGAGGTTCAATATTATCAAGGAAGAATAAATTAATTTCGGACAGACCTCGCAGCCGTCAACCAGAGACGAGGACAGCAGGAGTCTTTGAACGAATATTTAGAGGATTATTTTGAAGGGCGGGAAGGATAGGGATCAAGGTTACACAGTATTAGTTATTTTTGTTTACTACTTTGTGTTCTAAACTTTATGACTATGTGCTACTTTGGTACCAAGACTATATTTTTATCGTTTGTCATGAATATTATTGGCTAAACTTTTTATGGCTACCTAGGTTGTATGATGACTGCATGTTAAATTTATAATTCTCGGTTTTGGATTTATTTATTGAATGGTTAATGTTTTGGTAACGGTTTAGTTGGTGTTTATTATGACGTGTGTGCGTACTTAAGTCTAATTTATTATTTTTGAGAGTTCCATAAACATCTTAGTGAATGTCTTTCATGTTTGGATGTTTACTAGGGTTACCTGCTTGGTGCTTGTAGCTTAGTTTATGGTTTTGGTACCGAAAGCCATAGGAACTTGATTAGAGAATTTAGAGGACTTAAGTATTCTTCCATTCTTGAGACCGGGAGGTGATGGAATGTTGGGTTGTCTAGAGCTTTAGGTGTTAGGTTTTGGGTGAGACCGGGAGGTGATCCTATCCTAGTTTCTTTAGTTTCTTGCAATTCCAAGTCATAGTTAACCCAATTAAATTACTCCTTTACATCTTCGGGTGTATTGTGATTAGAGAGACCGGGAGGTGATCAAGTCATTAGAGTACCTTTACATTCTTAGTTAGGTGAGACCGGGAGGTGATCCGAGCTAGATAGCCAGTGTTTTATTCTTTAAGATTCTTTGGGGTGTGTTGGTGGACCGGGAGGAGATCTAGCACGTCTTAGGGTTTCTTAACTTATCTTTAGAATCTGGTATCCATTCAGTTTTCCATTACCGAGAGTTGTGAGTTTTCATGTAGGATTCTTGACCTAGGTAGTTGCCTTCCTATCCTGATATTTTCCTCAATTATCCTTGCTGTCAGTTTATCTTGTTTATTTATTTATTTATTTTATTTCATTATTTAAAAAACCAAAAAATCATTTATAAACCAAATTTGTTAAGTCTTAGTTGAGTCTAGTTTTGTTTTGTTTTCCATTAGTGTCCTATGGGTTCGATACTCGGACTTACTTAGTCTGTACTGCATTGATAGGTACACTTGTCTGTCGTGTGGTCTAGTTTAGTTGAGTCTGTTTTATATTACTAGGTGTCTAGGTTAGGTAGTTATTTATAGACCATACATAGCACATCACACCTCTTCTCCCCTTCTTCTTCTTCTTCAACGGCCTCCTTTTTCCTCCTCTTCTTCCTCCCCCCTCTCCATTCCTTTACAACCTCTCTTCTCCCCTCCTTTGCCACCGCCTCCTCCCCCTCCCCCTCCGCCGCCGGCGTTATTTGCGCCACCGGTCGTTGCTGCCTCCGACCTACCTCACCGGATAACTGAAACGACGTCGGAAGGTGTTGGATTATGTTTAGAATTAAAGCAGATAACTCTTAGAAGACTCTTGATTGTTGATCTTGGTGGGGTTCTCTTGTCATCATCTTTTTTTAGATAATTAAATCCAATAGAATAGTCGTTATTTAAATTATAAAAATATAACGATGGAATCAAACCAATTGTTTTGCAAGTGGGTTGTGGTGGGTTATGAATGGTGGGTTGTGGTAGGTTATGATTATGGTGGACTATGATTTCGGGTGACAATAGAAGGTGTTGGTTCATGATGGAGGGTCTCGGTTATGGTGGGTTATGGTTTTGGGTTACGCTGCAGACGTTAACACACAAATAGTCTTCTTCTTGCATACTGCAGACGTTTGGTCCATCTCTTCTTCTGCACATGTCTACAGATATGATCCGCAGACTACAGACATTTTACATCTGAAAAAACAAACCCCTTAGTCGTAATATCACAAGCACATAGTGGTTAACCCATAATTTTTTATGGGGTCATGAATTTTTAAGGGTCGCTTTTCTATCACTAGATTAAATTAAGGGGGAATCACCAAAATAGCCCGTTGACCGTCTGATTTACGAAAATAGCCCTCTCCCGTCTCTTTGGAGAGATGGGTCACACGTTCCAAGACGTCTTAGACGTCTCCCGAGACGTCTCCCACTCCAACCAATAACTCACCGCCACCTCATCACCCACTCTCTCTCTCTCTCTCTCTCTCTCTTTCTCCTTCTCTTCTCCCCTTTTTCTCTCTCTCTCTAATAAGTATCCCTGACACTCTCTCTCCTCTCTCATTCACTCTCTTCCCACGTCTTGGAGACGCCACCCACAATATCACAATATCTGTGCTCCTCTGTGAAGACGCCACCCATGTCTTGGAGACGCCACACTACCGGCGACGTCACAATTCCGCCAAACGAAACGACAAAACCATACATGAACAATATTTCCGGCGACGTCACAGTTCTGGCAAACGTCTCCGGTAAACTCATAGGAAACGTCACTGAGACTAGAGAGACGTCTTCACCGATTAACATTACCGTTTCGTTTCCCACCGGCGTCTGTCTGAGACATATCACAGGAAATTAATCAACCACTTCGTTATTTTGAAGATGTCAAAGTCCGGTGAGGTTGAATCCGTGAGATTTTAAGAAGAGAATGACAGATTTTGGTTTGGGGAAGCCTAAGGTTTGTGTGAGGTAGGTTATGATGGAGGATTTAGAAGGTGGTGATGATGAGACTGTGTGAAGATAACGGTAGAAGAGGGTCGACATTGTTGGTTTACTAGACTTGCAGGTCGTGAGATTTTGAAGATGTCAAACTTGGGCTTCTTTGCCCATGGATGTGGGTGTATATATTGATGACTGTGACTGGATATAAAAAGAATATCGGGTAGTGTGGCGTCTCCAAGACGTGAGATCATCACTTTTAATTTTTTGGGGAGAGAGAGAGAGAGAGAGAGAGAGAGAGAGAGAGAGAGAGAGAGAGAGAGAGGAGAGAGTGTGTCAGGCAATAATTAGAGAGAGGAGGAGAAAAGGAGAAAAAGTGTGTGGGTGATGACGTGACGGTAAGTTATTTGTTAGATCGAGAGACGTCTCGGGAGACGTTTGAGACGTCTTGGAAGATATGACCTGTCTCCCAAAGACGGGTCAAGAGGCTATTTTCGTAAAACACTTGATCAAGTGGCTATTTTGATTATTTTCCCTTATATTAATATTTTTCAGTTTGGGTTGGACTTAGGAGGGCAGTGTAGTTCAGTACCTACATGACACGTTGCTCTTGCATAATCGATCCTCTCTGGTATCTCTATTCTCTATAGTTAATAGTCTGAAGGTTTAAAATGAATGGTTAAATAGTTATCGGGCTTAATTGTTAAATTGGTTATTAGATTTAATTGTTAATGAGATTGTTTTTTAAATTTATAAGAATTAGTTGAGTTGAGTTGAGTTGATTATGAACCGTATTACATCACATGTAAAAATTAATGTAAATCATACTTATAAATTAAACACAATATATAATTTTATATACAACTAGACCAGACTATTGAATTTTTCAATAATCAAATGCACTCAAATTTGCACACACCCCTCTAGAGCCCAAATTATTTGTTAAGTATTGATTTGTTGGTAGGACCATATTTGTTATCGTCAAGTAATTAGGTATTAAAACCCTTTTGCGTGTTGAACAAGACATATTGATCGAAAGCGATCTACAATCACAAAATTTCATTAGGGTCGGTTTTAAAGTTTCATAGGGGTAGGCATCCGATTTCTGGAATATTGATCGGGGATTAGTTCGTGTATATGTATACATACTTAAAAAATTTCATGGGTGAAGATGAGTCCCGACTAGACCATATAGGTTTGCCTTTGCGCGTACACAACATATTAAAGGAAACTAATACAACTGAAGAAGCACGGATCCTGGATTACCGAACAGGCGTTAATCCGAGAAGTGGTTCTACTGTATTTGATAAAGAGAGTGTTTATAAAATACGTGTGGGTCTAAGAACAAGACCAAGGAGTTTAGCAGACTACCGATTAGAAGAGCCGAGCCTCTAAAAGTTAGTGAAATAAACAAGGGGTTGAATAAGGTACGAAGGAGTTCGTATTCTTCTTGAGTGAAAGTGTATATGATATTAGATGCCAACAAAAGGACAAGGAGCTTCTCCTTTTATAGTACCTAGCTACCATGCTTTCTCAGCCCATCCTCTACCCTTGATGGGGCCCGGCCCAGGTAGAGGTGTCTCCAAGAATCCGGCCCAAGTCCTTAAGCCCATTTGGTGCAAGTGAGTTTTGATAAAAAATGAGAAAGTAAAATACTAAGGGGGATGTTACCGTCCTGACGACTGTACACGTGGCGCCCATCGAGTGGACGCTGGTGGTCGGCGGACACGTGGCGCCCGCCTATTGGTAGACCGAGGGCGGTGGGTAATCATACCTTTCTTGGACCTCGAGACAGATTGAGAAAGTCTGCTTGTCAGGAAGATATCTTGGCTGGGAGGCTGCCACGTCGTTGTCCTTTTTGCCTGTCAGACTGAGAGCAGTCTCTGATTGGAGAGGAACTCTGACGGGCAGCCTGTTGCGTCAGAGATATTTTGTCTGGGGCAGGGGTGAGTTCCAAGGCTGCCCCAAAAGGTATCTTCCAGTTGTGTTGGCGAAGCTTCCTTTGGCTTGTTGGGGAAGCTTCGAAGCATGTTGGGTCCGCTGACATAGAACGGGCGAATGATGTTGCGCCTGGCGTCGATTAGGCGCCAGGGTGTATCGCCGACGTAAAACGGGCGGGTAATGCTACTTCTGGCGTCAGTTGGACGCCAGATGTATCGCCGACGTAGAACGGGCGAGTGGACGCCAGACGTTCCGCTGACGTAAAACGGGCGGATGGACGCTAAACGATCCGCTGACGTAAAACGGGCGGATGGACGCCAGGCGATGCCGGTTCTAGTTCGGCGATGGTATGGTATTTGTAATGTTTTGATACCATATCCCTTCAAGTCCCCCAGTCCAGTGCTTTCCTATGCCTTTGGTAGGGGAGTGCTGGACTTGATGTCACAAGTGTACTTTAGGTTACATCCAGTCGTCACTGGGTTTTCATGTAACAAAATGGACTTGTGTTTTTTGTATGACCTTCGTCAACTGGTGCGCGCACAGTGATCAAGCTGCGGACGTATGACGGAATGAGCGTTTGCTCTGGCGCGCAGCCGTGGAGCCTAGAGAGGCGTGGGGCTTGTTTTGCGCTAGCAGAAGTTTGTGAAAATAGAAATTTTCAAAGTTTTTGTTCTGGCGCGCAGGCGTGGAGCCTAGATAGGCGTCGGGACTGGTTGCGCGAGCAGAAGGTGTGGCTATAAACATTTTGAAAAATTTATGTCTGGCGCGCAGGCGTGGAGCCTGGGAAGGCGTAGGGCCTGGATGCGCGGTCTGAAGTTGTGAAAGTAAAAGTTTTCAGGATTTTTGGTCTTGCGCACAGGCGTGGAGTCTAGCAAGGCGTCGAGCCTGGTTGCGCAATCTGCAGTTGTGAAAAGTGGTTTTTTGTCGTTGTCTGCGCCTGCATTTACTCCACATTGAATTTGTCGTTTTTGAAATTTGTGTGAATTAAAGGCGGGAATGTTTGTATGTGAAAGAACGTGTCTGATGCTTCGTATACTGTGCAGAGAACGTGTCTGACACGTTCTGTGGGTAGGTCGCCACGTGGCGTATCCCTGTTGTAAGTGAAAAAGGTGTTTGAACGTGGGTGGACACGTGTCTGTCATCGACATTCTCTTGACAACTATCAGTTTTGGAATTCGAACGTGGGCGTACACGTGTCGTTCATCGAAGTAGGCTGACAGCTATGTGGCATAGTAACCGTCAGGCGAGTGGTGTGCACGCGGCGCGTGAGCCGAATGTCACGTGGGTGCGCTGACGTGGCGATTTTTGAGTGGATCAGAATGCAGCCTTTTCGGCTGTGATGATTACTCTTCCTGCCCTTGCATTAAATGCGATGGGTATAAATAGGAGTTGCCTCTCTCCTTGGTGTTTATATTTCCAAACTTTTTCTGGTGATCCTTAGGAGAATTCTGGTGAACTTCTTTCGAATATTTCTTAGATTTGCATCTTTTTCTGAAAAAAATGTCTTCCGAAGATAAAAGGCCGGAGATGACGACGAGGGAGGCTCAGGTTAGCTTTTCGAAGGATAGGTATAGATCTCTTCTGCAAAAGTTCGATATTCTCCAGGAATGGGAACCGGAGTTGCCGGAAAAAGGCAAGACACCTCTCGATTGTCCCGACGGTAAGATGTGTCTTTATGAGGCCTTCTTCTTGAAAGGCCTATTCCGTCTTCCGTGTTCGAGGTTTTTGGTCATGGTTTTGCAGAGATATGGAATGCATATCTCTCAGATGAGCCCTTTTGGGGTGATGAGGATAATGCATTTCGAGTCGACTTGTAGAGCCCTCGGGATGGAGCCCACGTTTGATTATTTCAACTTTTTTATAAGTTGGAGATGAAGGAGACTGGTTGGATCTCGTTTGTGGAGAGGTCCAAGTCAGTCACTGTGGTGGTTCCGCAGAGCTCTCCGAAGAGTCTTCGTGAGTGGAAGAGATGTTTCTTCTATCTGAAGAGGGAAGCCATACCTACTGATATGAGTGTTCTGGAACTTCGTCCTGGGCAGAAGGTGCCATCATTTGAGGTTATGAAGGACTTTCAGGAGCAGCAGTGGTTCCAGTTGCTTGTGGCGCATCCCACGCGTCTGGATGACTTGGAAAAGTGTAATGAGGGTTTGCTATGGCTACTTGGGGTGAGTCGGTTGGGGATCCGGGATGGCTATGATGTTCTTCCTGACGGGGATGGAGGTTTGCAGTTGGTAGAGGGTACGTGTCACATCTTCCCTCTTTCGTTTTTTATCTTTGTATTTTGGTTTTTGGACACTCGTTTGTATTGCAGGTGAGCGGCTGTTCGATTTCTTTGTTGCCCGGGTGTCGCGCACCCGTTATATTGCAGTTCCTGATGGTGAAGTATCTGGTGTGGAGAGGATGAAGGTTAATTTGCTGATTCCTGCGCGGGCTGAAGGTGCGTCCGAGAACCTTCTACAAGTTGGTTTCCTTGTCAACCCGGATCCGTCGTCTATGCGCACGGCGACCGGGATTGACTATGTCTTTTTATCAGATGATGAATCTAGTGGGTCATCATCAGGTCTAATCCCTCGTACGCGTCATACTGTAGGTGGTGGGTCTAGCGCGTCTACTACTGTGCCTCAAGGCGGAGTGTGCGGGTGGTGGTACGGCGAGTCAAGGTAAGTATTTGGTTTATGGGAAGCTTTGTTTGCGTACCTTGTTTGTAAATGGGGCTTTCTTTGGCAGGGCGTAAGTGCAAACACTCGGAGACTGTGCAGAAGGAGACGCTTGAGGGTGCTACTGCTGAAGAGCCCATTTTGACGGGTATAGACCTTGCTCCTCCGCCTGTGCGTGAGCCGTTTGGAAAGAAAGCCCTACGAAAGCTTAGTGGTAAGTATAAAGTTATGTACTCCGTCTTATGTATGTAGTTTTTGTTAGGGCTCACTAATAGCTTTTTGTTTTTTGTAGGTTCCGTTCCCGCGTCTCTTAAGCAGATGCAAGAAAAGAGGAAGAAGAAGTTGTTGGAAGATGAGCGTTTGAAGGCTCAGTCTGGTGCTGTTGATAGTGATGAGCCAGACCCTGAGGCCCAACGGAAGCTTGAGGAGGAGAGGCGTGCCGCCGTGGCCACTATTAAACGGAAGGAGGAGGAGGATGCTCGAATCAGGGAGGCTGCGATGAAAAGGCAGCGTGAGGAAGAAGTGGCGGCCCGTCTGGCGGCCGAGAAGAAGTTGCAGGAGGAGGAGGATCAGCGTCAAGCTGAGCTGCTCAAGCAGCATGCGGCCCTAGTGGCCATAAAAACTGAGAAGGGCAAGGCGACGTCTGGGTCTGGTGATGGGAGGTCGCAGACGGTCCTGCTTGTTGTAGATTTAGAGGGGGCGAGGTCCCCAGTGATGTTTTGGTAAGTGGTGAAGGAGGTGGCTTTACTGGGCCACGAGTGGAGAAGATTGAAGGGGTGAAGGCGTCTTCTGCCGACCCTGGTTTCAAGTTGAATGTTCCTGTTTATGCGCCTGGGTGGCGCATAACAGAAAGTTGTCGTTTCCTCGGCCCTTTTGTGGTTGAGGAATTTGTTTAGAATGCGCTTCCCCCTGCGGAGCGCATATTTCAACGATCTCAAGATCGTGGTACCTTGTTATCGGAGTTGTGTATGAATCTAACACAATCTCTTGGAAACTTGTACCCCATCCATCGTGGCGAGGGCGAGTTTCAAGATGAGCAAGTGACCGTCGCTGCTGAGGCTGGTCGCCTTGCTAAGGAAAAGGAGGCGCTTGAGGGTGCCAAGCAAAAGTTGTTTGAGCAGGTTCGGAAACTGGAGACCGACTTGCGTCGAAATGATGCGGAGGCTGTGGAGAAGCAAAAGGCTTGGGAGCAATCTTCTAAGAAAATAAATGCGGAACTTGAGCGCCGTCGACTGGCGGTGCAGAAAGCTGAGTTGGATTTGTCTGCTCAGGAAAAGATTGTTGCTGCCAAGGATAAGGAGTTGGAGGTTTTAGCCTCTAAGTATGCTGATGCCACCGGTCAACTGTCGAAAAAGGATGAAGACGTGGTGAGGGCCACCACCCGTGTGTCTGAGTTAGAGGGGCAGGTCGATGCTCTTCTGAAGGAGAAGGAGGCGTGGCAGCTTGAGAAGGCTCTGATGCTTGATGCTCAGAGGGCGTTCTGCGAGAAGTCATTGTGGATCATGTCTGACGGAATATCTGCCGTAAGTTCTCCTTTTTATTTTTTGGATTTGCCCCCCTTTTTTTGTTGATTGATATTTCTGATGCAGGTCTTTGATCGTTGTTGGAATGAGCCCAAGATGGGTGAGCAAGTTGTGGAGGTGGTGGAAGCTGTGCGCACCACGGGTGTGCATAGTGGTTGGTTGGAAGGGTATTTGGCTGCCAAAGATGGGGCACCGGTTGACGAGCAGCCCTTCCAAGACGTAAACACCGATCAGCTGCTGATGGATGAGCATGAGAAGCTTGAAAAGATGGAGTTTCTAGTGCTCCAGGTTGTGAGGCAGAGTTTGTCGGATCCTGACCCTATTGGCCGGTTTAGGCATTGGGTTCAGGAGTCTGAGCGTGCAGGGCGCGAGCGCGCGGAGAAGGAGAAAGAGAAGGCTGGCGGGGCAAGTAGTTTGGGTATGGCCCATGAGCCTCCTCAGTAGGGTGTTTTGTTGTAGCCGTCTCGTTGGTCTGTAAATATAACTTTGACTGTAATGAAATACGGCGCTTTGGTTTTGCTTATGTTTGTTCTGAATGTTTTCATGCAATAAGTTGCTGTGTGTAGGAAGGGTAGATTAGCTTCCTAGGTTACAAGTTAGCTTAGCGTCCATTGTGTAGAGTATATTAGCTACATAATTTAGGGCTAAAGCTTTGTCGTTTCTAAGTTATGAAGGGTAAATTAACTTCATGAGTTAGAAATATGGCGACGTTTGGCGTCATGTCTTATGAAGAGTAAATTAGCTTCATAAGTTAGAGGCAAGGTAACGAGTGTTGCGACTGTGGACAAAGTGTAAGATGGCGGCGTGCACTATTTAGAAACTCAAATATTTATAAGTAGCATGGGCGCAACCGCGCTACGTTCCACGATCTAGGTATGGGTGTGACATCAAGTCTTTCGAGCGCATATGCCCCTTTTCCTAATACTTGTTGAATCTTGTATGGCCCTTCCCAATTTGGCGCAAGCTTTCCGGGGCGTTCAGAGTGAGACGCGTAGTTGTCCCTTATGACGTAATCTCCGATGTCAAATGCGCAGGCTTTAACTTTGGAGTTATAATAGCGCTCCAATTGTTTTTTATAGTTTGCCTCGCGTATCGAGACGATCTCGCGCCTTTCGTCTAAGAGGTCCAAGTTGAGGCGCAGTTCTCTGTCATTGTCTGTTTGCACGGTGTTGAGGACCCTCGGCGATGGGAATGATATTTCAGCAGGTATTACTGCTTCAGAGCCATATGTTAGGCTAAAGGGGGTTTCGCCTGTGCTGGCCTTTGTGAGGGTGCGATGTGCCCATAAGACATGTGGGAGTTCATCGACCCAACCTGTTCGTTTGGATCCTAGGCGTGTTTTTATGCCTTCGACCAGTGACCTGTTGATACGTTCTACTTGGCCGTTGCCTTGGGGATGGGCGACGGATGTGAAAATCTGGCTGACGCCCAACTGTGTTAACCAGGCTTGAATTTTTTTGTCTGCGAACTGCGTTCCGTTTTCTGTGACGATTTCCATGGGTAGGCCAAAGCGGCAGATGATAAATTCCCAGATGAATTTTTTGATGTGCTCGGCGCTGATTGACGCGAGTGGCTTGGCTTCGACCCATTTTATGAAGTAATCAACGGCGACGATAAGATATTGTATTTTTCCGGGGGCCATTGGGAATGGGCCGACTAGATCGATAGCCCATTTCTGGAACGGCCAAGTGGCGGTGACTGGGACCAGATCGTTCTTTGGGCGTAGGGTATTTGGTGCGTGTTGCTGGCAGTTGAAGCAAGTGCGCAAGATCTTGACAGCATCTTGATGCATCCCGGGCCAGTAGTATCCGGCGTTCATGATTTTGGCGACGACCATTCTTGGGCCTGCGTGGATGCCGCATATGCCTTCGTGGATTTCCTTTATGAGGGAAATGGCCATCGCAGAATCCACGCATCTTAAGAGAGGGCCTAGATAAGAGCGTCGGTATAGAACACCGTTCATGAGTTGGTAGTGCTCGGATTTGTATTGGAGTTTTCGGGCCTCTGCTTTTTGGGGCGGTAGAGTGCCCGTTGCTAGATATGCCTGGATCGGGGTCATCCATGACCCGGCGCCCGTCTGTGTTATATTAACCTGTCTAAGTGGTACTGAAGGTTGAGCTAGAGTTTCAATGCGTACCTCTTTGGCCATATGCGGCAAAGCAGTAGGGGCCATTTTGCTGAGTGCGTCAGCTTCCTTGTTGCCACTTCGATTGATGTGGACTATTGTGCAGGTTGTAAATTTTTTGGTGAGGAGCTTGGCCTGGTCGACGTATTGGGCCATGATCGGGTCTTTGGCGTCGTATATGCCATTCATGTGACCTGCTATGAGCAAGGAGTCGACATGGGCGTTAAGGTGTCTTGCGCCCATTTTGTTGGCCAGGCGTAGTCCTGCCAGGAATGCCTCGTACTCTGTTTCATTGTTTGTGCTTGGAAACTCAAGGCGGACGGCGTATGTGAACTCGTTTTTGTAGGGGCTGACTAGGCGTAGACCTGCGCCTGCGCCCTGATCGTTGGAGGCTCCGTCTATGTATAGTGCCCAGGTTAGGTGGGAATCTGGGACAGGCTTTGGGTCTTGTTCGTCCTTTCAATCTTGTATTTTATCGATTGGAAATTCTGCGATAAAGTCTGCGAGGACTTGCCCTTTGATCGCGGGCCTTGGTTTGTAGTTGATGGTGTATGCGCCTAGCTCGATTGCCGATTTTGCTAGGCGGCCTAAGAGTTCTAGCTTGGACAGCACGGTTGTCACACCCCAACCGATGGCGGAATACATCGAGGCGCGACTTGTGGTAGATTGTTCAAAGACTTCATGACCCTAGAATTCGTGACAATATGATTTAAAGATAAAATTTCATTCATAGCATTTCATTGTTTAAGAGGAAACATAATATAAATCGTCTCATAGAAAGGGAAAAAAAGAATATAAGATCGAAACATAGGAAAATTAAACTAGTTGCGAGTTTCTAGTCCAATCCTAAGTAGTTTTCTTGATAATCCTGCATTAAACATTTCCTGCAACATGTATAAAATATCCGTCAACACATAAAGCATTGGTGAGCATACTAGTTTTGAGTCTAAGTACATAGTATAAGAAAAGTCTACTCGAATCATCATGTTATAGGCATATGCACGTAGAACCATACAAACGGCAACAACACTCGATAACACAAAAGACTTCATCTTATCATGACCCATAAAGGGGGGCGGTGTGTCAACCTATAGCGCTATACATGTAAGGTGGCATAGCATAATAGCATTTAGATTGAGCATAATAGTTTTTAAGAGTATGAAATCGTTTAAGTTTTGATAGTGATACATGTTGAGCCCCAAAGAATAAAGAATAAAAGGGGGGCAAGTATGAACTCACCTTAGGGTGCGTTATTTAGTTCCCAAAAACGGGTCTTGAGAATTGAAGATTTTAGCTCCGAGTAACTAGAATTAGAAAGGAAAGCGTTTTAGGTTCAAGAGTTGGATTATTAGATTCAAGAGAGTCAAGCAAGCCTTTTAGGCGAACCAAAACACAAACTATCATAAAGGTTATTCGGATGGTCATGAGAGTCAAGTAGTGCCTTTAAGGCTAACCAAAACACAAACCACCATAAAGGTGATTCAGATGGTCAAGAGAGTCAAGTATTGGTAAGGTAGGGATGTATCCACAAACCTTCCAAGTTATTAGATTAGTAGAGTTTTGAAAGTATATATTTTAGTATTTACATAATATAACTATAGGTGTCACACCCTCAAAATCCACTTGCGGAGTTTTACCGCGAGGCGCATGACAAACCAGGATCCAAACCAACGATCACAATAAACAAGTCTAAAATGAACATAATGCAACTTCAAAACAATGTTTAAAATTCCCGTTTACAGCGGAAGCTTATTCAAAACAATATTCAATAGTAAACCAATGTTCAACGTTGGTAAAACCATGCAACCCTAACTAGACGCCGTGCAGACGCGTGCGCCCTAGTCCAGTCGTGCTACCTTAGCGACCTGAGAAAACATGTAAAAGTTTACGTCAGCACAAAAATGCTGGTGAGTTTACAGGTTTTGTAATCCAAGTACCAAGTCAACCTGTCAATACTATAACAAATCGAAACCAGTGTACGCTAGCTAGGCGTATGTTTTGTTACTACCACGATTGGAAAACCATTACTAACTCGTAAACCAAATGTGTGCCCGATGTAGTAAACATGTTGTTCCTGTTGTTCCTGATTGAGACAATATGCACCCGCCGACCCTCCAAGTCGACGAGCGGGTTGGTCACTCCCAATAGCGCTATTCACATTTCCCCGTTGTGCAAACCCGCACATTCATGGTTCCCCCCGGGACTTCCAAAGATCGTGTAGTACACAATAGAAACCCAAAGTATGACAGTAGTTACCAAATAATCGTTTTAACACATGTTTTCTCCCCCGAAAATGTGAGACCTGTTTAAAAGAGGGGCCGTAAACTCACCTTAAGTTGCGTTACTCCTTAACACGAATAAACTCAGCTGCTATGCTAGTCCCGTAAAGCGGCGACCTAACATATGACAGTTACAAGTACTTAGACTAATAACCCGCAGGTTAGTTATTCCCTAGATGTCCAGACCATAACCAAGTTCGTTTGAAAACACCGTGACTGTTTAACTGACCCAAAGTACAAGACTCGACATCCCATTGGTGACCCGAGACTCCCCGTGTTATGTTTACGCTCTCAAACATACAATCATGCAATCACACTTAACATACGTTAACGCACAACAAGTTATAGCACATAGCTCACGTATCACATAATTACATCCAAACATATGTTACCAAGTTATTAGATATGTTACGGGGTTCCTAGCATGTTCCTACAGGTCAAATCGGGTCTCGGAATGCTAATTTACACTTACAGCAGCAGTACACGCGATTAGGAAAAGTCAACTAGCATTTAGGTTGGTCAACTGGCATTTAGGAAGGCTAATCGCCTCTAGTATAGGCGATTAGGGCTATACCACATGTAATTACTAGCAATTAGGGCTATACCACATGTAATTACTAGCAATTAGGGCTATACCACATGTAATTACTAGCAATTAGGTCATAAGACATGTATCTACTAGCAATTAGCACATAAGACATGTATCTACTAGCAATTAGCCCCTACTCGCATGAAACATAGGCGATTAGGGTTGCTAATCGCCAGTAACCCAGCTGTTCCGGTTTTTCGCGCGTTTAACGCTCCAAATCAGATCCAGAACGTGTGTAACCATCCAATATCGTCCCAACAACTATTCTAAACATGTTTAAACTAAAATCCTTCGTTTTGCCTCGTATTATCAGCCCTGCATGCACTCATGTAGTCCAAACACCATACACATAGCACGAATCATCACCTTAACATGCACAACTATAACCCTAATGAACAATTACTCAGATTTTATTATCATGACATCAATATTATTCTGAAACTAACTTAATAACATGTTAATCACTCATCTTGAATCATAAAAACCCTAGATATTAATCATAAACACACATAACACATGTATGATTGTTAGAATCTGATTAACAACACTTATTAACGATTTTCAGAAAGCTTTTTCGTTTTAGAACAGGTCTGGACCATTAGGGATTGAATAAAAACGTTTATAAAGATTGCATGGATGGAAACCAAACCTTAGATTTGTAAAAGAATGATGAATTAAGCTTGAAACCTTGTGTTTTGATCAAAAATCGCGTTCCAGAGGTTGTGTGTGTGTTGGGGCGGGTTATGGGACGACTAGGGTTTGTATTATGAAGTTTAGGAGGTCAAGCATTGTATTTATAGTCGTTTTTAGTCGTCCAGCCCGTAACACGCGATTGTGCAGACTTACACGCGATTAGGGATGCTAATCGCATGACATTACATGCAATTGGGCCTAATCGCATGTCATTACATGCGATTAGCCCCCCAATCGCATGTAATGTTCCCCTAAATGCATGCCCTATAGGCGATTAGCCTCCCTAATCGCCTATAGGGGTTGGTTCGATGTATTTTGCGCGTTAAACCCCGTTTTAACATATGTTAACACATTTTCACATACCGACAAGTCACATAATGATTGTAAACACATAACACTTGCAAATACACATATTCACACTCGTTCACCAATTTCCCGGGACTCGAGACTTGTATGTTCCGTATGACCTGACAATTCTACAAATCGTCACCATTTGTACACTTGGTTAAGGACTGACATCTAACGAACCTCTAGACCAACATCCAATGATCTTCTAGACTAAACCGATAGTTCCCGAACCATAACCCGACTTAACTAACCCAGTTAAGTGCAATATACGCGTGACTCGCTAAGGTAGACTTTCATCTAGACAACGTTGTTAACCAGAATTTGCCGGGTGTCACATCATCCCCACGTTAAAAGAATTTTTGTCCCGAAAATTGCACAAGTACCAAAAGGAATAACGAAGGAAACAACAAAAGATAGAAACCAAAAATAGAAACCAAAAAGAGAGATTTACCCGAGTTGTCACATCATCCCCACGTTAAAAGGAATCTCGCCCCGAGATTCATTCAGCTGCAGAAGAGACATATCTCGACTCGAATGCTTCCTTAGGAAAGAGATGAGGATACTTAGACTTCATCTGATCCTCCCGTTCCCACGTGTACTCTGGTCCCCGGTTCGAGTTCCAGCGAACCATTACGATGCGAATCTTGCTATGACGTAGGCTACGAATCTTGTAATCCAGAATCTCCACAGGTTCTTCCACAATCCGAAGACGATCATCAACCTTGATCTCTTCCAGTGGAACAATGAGAGACTCGTCAGCCAGACACTTCTTCAAGTTGGACACATGGAAGACGTTATGTACGTTACCGAGCTCCGTCGGTAAATCAAGACGATATGCCACCGGTCCAATCCGTTCCAGGATCGTAAATGGGCCGACATACCGCGGATTGAGTTTGCCACGCTTCCCAAAGCGTATGACGCCCTTCCACGGTGAAACTTTTAGAAGTACTTTGTCATCAACTTGGAATTCCAATGGTTTGCGACGCTGGTCGGCATAACTCTTTTGCCGGTCCCGTGCCGCTGCCAACCGGTTACGATCTTTTCCGAAGTTTCGTACACTAGCTCAGGCCCAGTGAGTTGACTCTCACCCACTTCAGCCCAACAAAGAGGAGAACGGCATTTCCGTCCATACAGTGCCTCGAACGGAGCCGCCTTGATGCTCGTGTGATAACTGTTGTTGTATGAGAATTCTACTAACGGTAAATGAGCTTCCCAACCTTTGCCAAAATCGATTACACATGCCCGCAGCATGTCTTCTAAAGTTTGAATTGTGCGCTCACTCTGACCGTCAGTCTGTGGATGATAAGCTGTACTCATGTCTAGTTGGGTACCCAAAGCCTTGTGCAAAGACTTCCAGAAGTGAGAAGTAAAATGGGAATCACGATCTGAAATAATAGAAACCGGCACCCCGTGCTTAGAAACAACTTCCTTTAGATAAAGACGAGCCAAACGATCCATGGTGTCGGTCTCTTTAATAGCGAGAAAATGGGCTGATTTCGTCAATCGGTCAACAATCACCCATATCTTATCATTCCCGCTTGGTGATTTAGGAAGTTGCGTGACAAAATCCATTGTAATCCGTTCCCATTTCCATTCCGGAATTTCAGGTTGTTGCAAGAGACCGACGGTTTCTGGTATTCCACTTTGACCTTAGCACAGGTCAAGCATTTGCTCACGTATGAGGCTATATCCGACCTCATGTTTGGCCACCAGTAAAGCACCTTCAGATCTTGGTACATCTTATCCGAACCAGGATGAATAGAATACCGGGACTTATGAGCCTCATCAAGGACAAGCTCCCGAAGTCCCCCGAATAAAGGAACCCATATGCGTTCCGCGAAGTAGTGCAGGCCATCAGGCCTTCGCTCGAGGTGCTTGTCGGCACCGTGCATAGTTTCAGCTTTAAGGTTTTCCTCCTTCAAAGCCTCTAACTGGGCAGAACGGAGTTGGTCAGGTAGAGATGAATGAATGGTGAGTTGCAACGCCCGAACGCGACGAGGTTTAGTTGATTCCTTCCTGCTTAAGGCGTCTGCTACAACATTCGCCTTGCCAGGATGGTACTTAATGGCACAGTCATAGTCGTTCAGGAGTTCAATCCAACGACGCTGTCGTAAGTTCAAATGTTGTTGGTCGAAAATATGTTGGAGACTCTTGTGATCGGTGTAGATGGTGCATTTGGTACCGTACAAGTAATGTCTCCAAATTTTCAACGCGAATACCACGGCACCCAACTCCAAGTCATAGGTGGTGTAGTTCTTCTCGTGCACCTTGAGTTGACGAGAAGCATACGCAATCACTTTCTCGCGTTGCATCAACACGCAACCGAGACCACGAATAGAAGCATCACAGTAAACAACGAAATCATCAGGGCCTTTAGGTAAGGACAAAATAGGAGCAGAACACAGTTTGGATTTTAGTTCTTCAAACGCTGACTCTTGTGGTTCACCCCAGTCGAATTTTCTATCCTTCTGCGTAAGAGTGGTGAGGGGTTGAGCGATCTTCGAGAACCCCTGAATGAAACGACGATAGTAGCCCGCAAGGCCTAGGAATTGTCGCACCTCAGTTGGCGTCTTTGGTGCTCCCCAGTCCTTGATTGCCTCGATCTTAGCCGTATCGACATGAATTCCTAGTTCATTTACCACATGTCCTAGGAACTGAACTTCGCGTAACCAAAAGTCACACTTTGAGAATTTGGCGTAAAGTTGTTCCCGTCGCAAGAGTTCCAAAACCAAACGCAGGTGTTCCTCGTGTTCAGTCTTGTTCTTGGAGTAAATCAGGATGTCATCAATAAACACAATGACGAACTTGTCAAGGTATGGTTTGCAAACGCGATTCATCAAATCCATGAAAACCGCCGGCGCGTTCGTGAGACCGAAAGGCATGACCAAGAATTCGAAATGGCCATAACGCGTACGAAAGGCAGTCTTTGCAACGTCAGCTTCCCTTACGCGCAACTGGTGATAACCGGACCTCAAATCAATCTTGGAGTAGTAACTAGAACCCTGGAGTTGGTCGAATAGATCATCAATACGTGGAAGAGGATAACGGTTCTTGACGGTCAATTTGTTCAGTTCTCTGTAGTCCACACACAATCGGAAACTTCCATCCTTCTTCTTGACGAATAGAATCGGGGCTCCCCAAGGGGAAGAACTTGGTCTGATGAAACCCTTGTCCAAGAGTTCCTGTAACTGACTAGACAATTCCTGCATCTCGGGAGGTGCAAGACGGTAGGGGGCCCGAGCAATAGGAGCAGCCCCTGGTACAAGATCAATACCGAACTCAACCTGACGATGAGGAGGAAGACCAGATAAATCATCGGGAAAAACATCAGGAAACTCGCGTACAACTGGAATATCGTCGATCTTCTTCTCATCGCTAGAGGAGACTAGATAAAAGTGCCAAAACGGTCGAGTAACCCTTTCGAAGACACTTAAGGGCTTTCATGCTAGAGATGATATTTAGCGGAACACCACCCTTGATACCGTACACAGAAAGGAATTCTCCATCAGGGAGAGGAATCCGAATAATCTTGTCGTAACAAACAATCTCCGCGCGATACAGGGACAACCAATCCATGCCTACAACAACGTCAAAACTACCCAAAGGTACTGGCATAAGGTCGATGGGGAATGATAAACCCGACAACTCTAATTGACACTCCCGAAGGATACTAGTAGCTTCAATCTTTTTACCGTCAGCCAACTCAATAATATACTTAGTCTCTAATGGTACGGGTACTACATCTAGCAGTCGACTAACTTCCATGGATACAAAACTCTTGTCGGCGCCAGAATCAAATAACACACTAACAGAACGATTATTGAGAAGGAACGTACCGGTAACTGTGTCAGGATCCTGTCTAGCCTCAGCGGCTCCAATGACGAAGGCGCGTGCATTCCTGCCACCGCCCCCGTTGTTCCCATTACCGTTGTTTCCACCCTGCTTCAGTTTCGGGCAGTCCTTCTTGTAATGCCCAGTCTCACCACAGTTGTAACATCCTTGTCTTCCCGTAGTTCCTTGAGTAGTAGGAGCTGAGTTAGTAGTCGGGGCCTGGGTCGATGGAAGTGTAGCCCGACAATCTTTAGCAAAATGCCCAATTCGCTGGCAGCGATGACAACGGTTACTGTCGCAGTTCCCATGATGATGACGCCCACACTTGTTGCATTTAGGCAGTTTCCCCGCATAACCACCCTGTTTGTTACCCGAAGAAGAAGAACCCCCATTATCGAACCTCTTACCCTGCTGTGCTGGCCCAGATCCTTTCCCTTCATTTTCCCACTTACGCTTGTTATTTTCCGGGGCCTTGACAGTCGAACCCTTAGCAGGCAAAATACCCTCATTCACCTTCAAGTTGGTCATCCTATGAGCCGATCGAACCACCTCTGAGTATGTAGGATGATTTCCCGCAGCTACCAACCCTGCAATTTCTGGTACTAACCCCGAGATATAATGCTCAATCCTCCTGTATTCTGGCACATGCAGATCGGGACACAGCACTGCCAACTCATTACGCCTCATAGTATACTTCTCAATTTCAGACCCAGTCATCTTGAGGCTCCACACCTCGTGCTCTAACTTCTGCACCTCTTCCCTCGGACAGTACTCTCGCTTCAACAGTTGAACAAAGTTTTCCCAAGGCATAGCATACGCCTCCCCAATACCCATATTCTAGGTGATGTTATTCCACCAGGTCAAAGCAACATCCTGGAATAACGCAGCAGCATACTTAACTCGATCCTCTGGGAGACAGTTGCACATCAGAACACTGACTCCACCTTCTCCAACCACCTAAGCAAGCTCACCGCACCCTCAGTGCCAAAGAATTCCTGGGGCTTACAGTCCCGAAACATCTTGTAGGTACACATGGGTGGGGGTGGGTTAACAGGACCACCTGAAATGAGACGCGTGAGGAAACACGACGAATGTAGACAAGGTTCACTAATGAGGCAAAGAAAATGGATAAATCAACTTACCACCACCATTGTGCCCTAACTGGAAGGCAGCTTGTAGCAAGTTGTTCAGGTCCTCCTGTGATAGGTTAACACCTCCACGACTACCAGCACCACCGCGACCACCACCACGTCCACCATTGCGACCACCTCCACGTCCTCCCCGTACTCCAGACATGATTCTGGCAGAAAGAACGAGAAAATTTAGTTTCGCAGATAAAGATAACCACTAATGTTTACAAGATCAAAGCTAGATCCAATCCAGGACTATCCCTTCAAACCCATAGCTCACTAGGGCTTCCATGCATTTCGGTTTATGATTTTGTGTGCACCCAAAACGATAAACCGCTCTACATGGTCCTCCAAGTGTTCTCCTAGTTCAAAGTTCAAATCACCGAACATAGACTCTTAGCTATACACCGTAATACTACGGTAGTTTATGGCAAGTGTTTCTGTTGGAGTATGAAAAGGGAGATGTCCGAGCCTTGGACAAATCTCAAGAGTACACGATTCACCCCAATACACCACACTGCCTAGAAAGCAAGTAACCCGACCTAGGATAGAACGGATGATGTAACATAGAAAGACCAAATGATTTAAAGGCACCCCGACAGCTCATACGTAATCTATCAAAATGTTTAGTACTATGTGATCGTCTAGTGTGTGCGACTCGGCTATAGACTAGACTCTACATGCAGTCCTAGTTCACTATAACCATTGGCTCTGATACCAATCTGTCACACCTCAAAATCCACTTGCGGAGTTTTACCGCGAGGCGCATGACAAACCAGGATCCAAACCAACGATCACAATAAACAAGTCTAAAATGAACATAATGCAACTTCAAAACAATGTTTAAAATTCCCGTTTACAGCGGAAGCTTATTCAAAACAATATTCAATAGTAAACCAATGTTCAACGTTGGTAAAACCATGCAACCCTAACTAGACGCCGTGCAGACGCGTGCGCCCTAGTCCAGTCGTGCTACCTTAGCGACCTGAGAAAACATGTAAAAGTTTACGTCAGCACAAAAATGCTGGTGAGTTTACAGGTTTTGTAATCCAAGTACCAAGTCAACCTGTCAATACTATAACAAATCGAAAACCAGTGTACGCTAGCTAGGCGTATGTTTTGTTACTACCACGATTGGAAAACCATTACTAACTCGTAAACCAAATGTGTGCCCGATGTAGTAAACCTGTTGTTCCTGTTGTTCCTGATTGAGACAATATGCACCCGCCGACCCTCCAAGTCGACGAGCGGGGTTGGTCACTCCCAATAGCGCTATTCACATTTCCCCGTTGTGCAAACCCGCACATTCATGGTTCCCCCCGGGACTTCCAAAGATCGTGTAGTACACAATAGAAACCCAAAGTATGACAGTAGTTACCAAATAATCGTTTTAACACATGTTTTCTCCCCCGAAAATGTGAGACCAGTTTAAAAGAGGGGCCGTAAACTCACCTTAAGTTGCGTTACTCCTTAACACGAATAAACTCAGCTGCTATGCTAGTCCCGTAAAGCGGCGACCTAACATATGACAGTTACAAGTACTTAGACTAATAACCCGCAGGTTAGTTAGTCCCTAGATGTCCAGACCATAACCAAGTTCGTTTGAAAACACCGTGACTGTTTAACTGACCCAAAGTACAAGACTCGACATCCCATTGGTGACCCGAGACTCCCCGTGTTATTTTTACGCTCTCAAACATACAATCATGCAATCACACTTAACATACGTTAACGCACAACAAGTTATAGCACATAGCTCACGTATCACATAATTACATCCAAACATATGTTACCAAGTTATTAGATATGTTACGGGGTTCCTAGCATGTTCCTACAGGTCAAATCGGGTCTCAGAATGCTAATTTACACTTACAGCAGCAGTACACGCGATTAGGAAAAGTCAACTAGCATTTAGGTTGGTCAACTGGCATTTAGGAAGGCTAATCGCCTCTATTATAGGCGATTAGGGCTATACCACATGTAATTACTAGCAATTAGGGCTATACCACATGTAATTACTAGCACTTAGGGCTATACCACATGTAATTACTAGCAATTAGGGCTATACCACATGTAATTACTAGCAATTAGGTCATAAGACATGTATCTACTAGCAATTAGCTCATAAGACATGTATCTACTAGCAATTAGCCCCTACTCGCATGAAACATAGGCGATTAGCCTCCTAATCGCCCCTAACATAGGCGATTAGGGTTGCTAATCGCCAGTAACCCAGCTGTTCCGGTTTTTCGCGCGTTTAACGCTCCAAATCAGATCCAGAACGTGTGTAACCATCCAATATCATCCCAACAACTATTCTAAACATGTTTAAACTAAAATCCTTCGTTTTGCCTCGTATTATCAGCCCTGCATGCACTCATGTAGTCCAAACACCATACACATAGCACGAATCATCACCTTAACATGCACAACTATAACCCTAATGAACAATTACTCAGATTTTATTATCATGACATCAATATTATTCTGAAACTAACTTAATAACATGTTAATCACTCATCTTGAATCATAAAAACCCTAGATATTAATCATAAACACACATAACACATGTATGATTGTTAGAATCTGATTAACAACACTTATTAACGATTTTCAGAAAGCTTTTTCGTTTTAGAACAGGTCTGGACCATTAGGGATTGAATAAAAACGTTTATAAAGATTGCATGGATGGAAACCAAACCTTAGATTTGTAAAAGAATGATGAATTAAGCTTGAAACCTTTTGTTTTGATCAAAAATCGCGTTCCAGAGGTTGTGTGTGTGTTGGGGCGGGTTATGGGACGACTAGGGTTTGTATTATGAAGTTTAGGAGGTCAAGCATTGTATTTATAGTCGTTTTTAGTCGTCCAGCCCGTAACACGCGATTGTGCAGACTTACACGCGATTAGGGATGCTAATCGCATGACATTACATGCAATTGGGCCTAATCGCTTGTCATTACATGCGATTAGCCCCCCAATCGCATGTAATGTTCCCCTAAATGCATGCCCTATAGGCGATTAGCCTCCCTAATCGCCTATAGGGGTTGGTTCGATGTATTTTGCGCGTTAAACCCCGTTTTAACATATGTTAACACATTTTCACATACCGACAAGTCACATAATGATTGTAAACACATAACACTTGCAAATACACATTTTCACACTCGTTCACCAATTTCCCGGGACTCGAGACTTGTATGTTCCGTATGACCTGACGATTCTACAAATCGTCACCATTTGTACACTTGGTTAAGGACTGACATCTAACGAACCTCTAGACCAACATCCAATGATCTTCTAGACTAAACCGATAGTTCCCGAACCATAACCCGACTTAACTAACCCAGTTAAGTGCAATATACGCGTGACTCGCTAAGGTAGACTTTCATCTAGACAACGTTGTTAACCAGAATTTGCCGGGTGTCACAATAGGGTTAAAGTAGTGTATGGTGACTTAGTTTGGAAGAGCCTTGGCTTTCCTTTGTCAACCATTAACCATAGCACAAGTCCATCCAACGTTAAGTTATTGGTGAACTTGGTTGGTATCACTATAACTAACCTTCTACTGCATAAAAACAATAGAAGATGAACCACCTTTGAGGCCTCATTTTTGGTGTCCTATTCATATTTATTTATCATAGCAAACAAGAGTAAAGTCCTAGAGGTTTCCCCAAGGGGTTAGAAGAAGAGGAGAGGTGGAGAAAGTGAAAGAAAAATGAAGATTAAGGCTTTTTATCTTACAAATTTTGTGCATAATTTTTATGCTTGAAAAGCTTGAAGATTAGAGAGATTTGGAAATTATTAGGGGTGAACAAAGGATTAAGGAGTGAAGGAGAGGGGTATTTATAGGTGAGGTAAGGTGGTTGGGTCATTAAGAGAGTAAATAAGGTGGTTAAGGGTGAATTAAGTGGGGGTTAGGAGTTTATGTGATGGTCTTGTGTGCTATTGTTATTCATCGATCAAAAATTAAATAAATAACTAAACACACAAACGTCAAACATGAATCTCATGTTTTGACAATGTTTAGAAATTAATATAGTGTAATTGTTATTGTCCATTTTAAGCAAAAGTCAATATGAATCACGATTTCCTTTTGTTTTAATTTGATAGTATTATTTAAATTATATATATATATATATATATATATATATATATAGGAAAAAGATCAAATAGGAACCAATACCCTAGTTAGGAACTTAGGAACCAATCTGAGCCATTCATCTTTGATCTTGATCTAGGAGGTAGTTATGTAATTAGACAATTAAATATTATCTTTTAATTAAATTAAAATTGTTATATATGGCAGTTATTTGACTCTGGTAATTTGTGTTTGTTTGTTTTGAGGTTTTGTTTAAGTAGATGATGATAAAAAAACTGATATACACCAATATATATTTTGTGTTGGTGATGATGAATGAAAAAACAAATATACACCAATGTATATCTGTGTTGATGATTTTGAATGAAAAGAAAAAAAGTGATATACATCAATGTATAACTGATGTACACCGTTGTATATATGTGTTGATGATGATGATGAATGAACAAAAAAACTGATATACACCGATGTACACTTCAAAAACGAATATACACCAATGTATATCTGTGTACATCAATGTATATCTGTGTTGATGATGTTGAATGAAAAGAAAAAAAAGTGATATACATCAATGTATAACTGATGTACACCGTTGTATATATGTGTTGATGATGATGACGAATGAAAAAAAAAAAAACTGATATGCACCAATGTACACTGTTGTATATATACCGAGATATAATTTTAATATTATATATTCAATAAATACGTTTGGGTATACCATAAACACTAATTTGCTGTTTCCAAATATAAAGGAGTTTCTTATTAATTACCTAATAACTATGATATTGAACAAAAGACATTAATACCCCTTTATTAAAATAACAATTAATTAAAGTTTTACTTATTTACAATCATGCCATTGAAGATGGATGGCTCAGATTGGTTCCTATAGTTCCTACTTAAGGGTTGGTTCCTATTTGAACCATACCCCATATATATATATATATATTTATATATATATATATATATATATATATAGGGTAAGGATATTGTGGAAACCCACTCTTATAGTGAAAACTCTGGAAACTCTGACTTCCAAATTTTTTTTAATTTTGAAAAAATTAGGGCATGTAATATACATGATTTTAAGCATTTTGGGCCAAAAAAATCAAAAAAGCGCCGAGCACTTTTTTTTAAAAAAAAAAATAAATTTTCGACTAACACATGTTAAGCCAAACTAACACGTGTTACCCATTTTTTACCCGAAGACGGTTTTTATTTTTTTTTAAAAAAAACGGCTCGGCGCTTTTTCGATTTTTTTGGCCCAAAATGCTTAAAATCATGTATGTTACATACCCTAAAATTTTCATAGAAAAAAAAAGTCGGGAAGTTAGAGTTTGATAGAGTTTCCAAGGTTTTCACTATAACAAGGGTTTCCAATATAACCTTATACTATATATATGTATGTTTTACTAAAAATAAATATATATTAAGATCTTAACTAAATGAGTTTCTTGTTATAACGTCCAAATTGAATACGATAAATTATAATGACGATTCGTCACAAATCGGTAGGAGTAACATAAAAGAAAGCGAATAAAGGCGAACTTGAAATTTGTTAAATTTAGAATTTAATATACTTGCAAGAGTAGAAATCACGCGATGTTACAACGGTATTGATTCTGTAATCTATTAGGACGTTGATTGGGTGTCCTTGAAAGTATCGCCGTAATCGTCGTCAGGCGTGTACGAGCGCGAGAACTAGCTTTTCCATTGTGGAGTATCTAGTTTCTGCGTCTGCCAGGGTGCGGCTAATGTAGTAGATTGGTGTTTGGACTTTGTTGCGTTCTACCAAGAGTACCACGCCTATCGCTGTTTCAGATGCGGATAGGTACAGTGTAAGTGGTTCCTCTGGCAGAGGCGCTGTTAGAGTTGGTAAGTAGGTCAAACACTGCTTCATTTCACGAAAAGCCACTTCCGCTTCTGGGGTCCAGCGGAATTGTGTCTTTTTCAGTACATTTCGTAGGGTATGAACAAAAGGGAAAGACATGGATGCGTAGTTTGATAGGAATCGGTTAAGAGCGACTAGGCGTCCCATCAGTGTCTGTACGTCCTTTATTGAGTTTGGTGATGGCATGCGTTGGATAGCTTGAATGTTCTCCGGGTTCGGTTTGAAGCCGCCATTAGTGACAATGACGCCTAAGAATTTCCCTTCTTCGGCTCCAAAGGAGCACTTTCCTGGGTTGAGTTTCATCTTGATTTCGCGCAACTGTTCGAAGGTGCGGTGAATATCCAGTAGCATGGTGTCTTCTTGGGTGCTTTTGATTACCAAATCGTCGACGTAAACTTCGAGATTGACGCCGATTTGGTTGATGAAGGCATGGTCCATGAGGCGTTGGTAGGTTGCGCCAACATTCTTTAGTCCAAAAGGAATTTTGGTGTATCAGTATACCCCTCTGTCTGTTCTGAAGGCAGTTCTGTCTTCGTCTTCATAGGCCATCTGTATTTGATGGTATCCTCGATATGCGTCGGGGAAGCATTTGTATTTAAATGGCGCTAGAGAGTCTACCTTCAGATCGATCTCTGGTAGGGGGTAGTGATCTTTGGGACATGCTTTGTTGAAGTCTTTGTAGTCGACGCACATGCGCCAAGACCCGTTCTTCTTGAGGACCATGACGGGGTTAGCCACCAGGTTTGGTGGTTGCATTTTCTTATGATGCCTGTTTCGAGTAGGTCATTGACTTGGTCGTTCATGGCTCGGACCCTGTCGGGGCCCAGTGGTCGTTTTTTCTGGGCAACCGGACGCGCGTCCTTGTAGATGTTGAGGCGGTGCTCGGCTATGTGTCTTGGGACGCCGATCATGTCTGATGACTGCCAGGCGAAGATGTTTTTGTTTGCCACCAACAGTTGTTTTAGGTGTACTCTCACTTGGGGGGACAGAGTCGGCCCCAAGGTAATGGTTTGTTTGGGGAAGGCCGGGTTGAGAACCCATTCTTCTTTTTTTAGTGAGGGTGGTGCCGGCGGTTGATGTATTGTAAAATACATCTATTTCCAGTGTAAAGTTTGTATAGTTTTCGAGTCATTTAGATAGCGTTTTTATTAGTTTTAGGCTTGTACGGTCTATTTTATTTAGTATAGGTTTTTATAGATTTTTATTAGTTTTGCGTCGTTTTTAGTACTTATTTATTTATTTTGTATTTTGTAGGTGTTCATAGACGTTTGGGCATAAACGAGCAACTTTGATCAAGTCAAGAACACCCGAGTCTAAAGAGCCGAGTTATAATAATAATAATAATAATAATAATAATAATAATAATAATAATAATAATAATAATAATAATAATAATAATAATAAAAAAATAAAACTACAATTGAAAATGTGACAAAACTTTTGTCACATGGGCTACGGCCCAAAGTGAAAATTAGGGAAGCAACAAATGGGATTTTTATGTGTGGAACAATTATAAATCAACAGAGGAGCGGCACATTAGGAGAAATTGAACGGGGAGTAGCGAATTTATCTTTGGAAGAGAGCACAGGAGGAGCAAAGAATTATTATAGGGAGCCGCCATCTTTAAAGGAGGGAATATTACAAGGCACATCGGACGATTTTGAAGCAACAATATTTTAAGGGAAGAGAGGTCGCACAGTAGCAGAGGCAGATATTATTATAGAGGCAGGCCAGGGATCAAAGGTTCTAAGCCAAAGAGCGATTATTCGGGTGTCAATCATTCGGTTTTTTCGTTCCTTTATTATCTTTGTTCTATACAATGATTACTGAATTTTTATTTGGCTTTGTTTCTCTTTTCAAGATGGTTTGTGGCTAAAACTTTTAATAGCTACCTAGGCTAAGACAAATAACTATGTTTTGATTTGATTTTTCTATGGTTTTTGGAACGTGTTTTGGATTTATGATTCAGTAAAGATTTTGATTTCTCTAGATCTGGTGTATATGCGTATTTATTATTTTCTTATTGTCACTTATTCACTCCACTTGCACTTTTGTGAATGTCTTTCATGTATGAGTGCTAGTTAGGTTGCAGACTTTGTGTAGCAACTAGTTTATGGTCAATGGTCGCGAGTTTACCATAGGAGTGATATTTGGTGGTTAGAAGATTTTAGGTATTCTTCCAAGTTCAATAGTTGTGAGGTGAGGACTTGTTGGTATGTCTAGGTTGTTAGATTGCTAGGTTAGAGGCTTTGTGAGAAGATCTACCTAGTTTCCCTTTCAACTCCTGCATATCAAGTTAGATCTAGGCTTCAATAATTACCCCTTGCACCTAGTGTACTGAGGCTTTCGCGCTGTGAGGTAGATTGTCTAGCGGGTACTCGATCATAAGAGTTAGATAACCTGTGAGGGTTTGTACTCCAACCGGTAGTTTAACAGCACAACAATATTCTAGGGTTTCCCCTTGAGAAGGGTCGATGGTGTCTAGTTTATTGTTGAT
Organism: Ambrosia x helenae; assembly: GCA_030844895.1. Classification (NCBI taxonomy): domain Eukaryota; kingdom Viridiplantae; phylum Streptophyta; class Magnoliopsida; order Asterales; family Asteraceae; genus Ambrosia; species Ambrosia x helenae. The sequence goes on along the minus strand of CM061229.1, from coordinate 107,099,789 downwards.
GTTTAGTATTTTAAGATCCCGGTTCCAAATCAGTTCCATAACCATAGAAGCTTATCAGGCATAGTTAGGAGTCTGGTCTAGGTAGTGTCTTGTCATCATCTGAATTCGGCTCAGCTAAGTTCGTGTCTCTAGTTCAGTTTAGTAAATTTTAGTTAACCTTTATTTTATTGCAATTTATTTTTCAGCAAAACCCCCCTTTAAAATAATAAATTAATTTAATCAGTATTTAGGATAAGTAATCGAGTCTAGTTTTCGTTTTCCATTAGAGTCTCGTGGGTTCGATATCCGGACTTACTTTAGCTATACTAGAGTCGATAGGTTCACTTGCCTGTCAGTAGTTTAATTTTAAAGAGTCTAGAGTATTACTAGGTGTCTACTTTTAGGTGTCTAGTTTAATTTAGGTGAAGTTTCTCCCGCCGGCTCAGTTGTCATGAGGCATTCTTGGTTGCCTCGTATGTATGCAATCCCCGTGGGTGTTGGAAAACTCATGGTTTGGTGAGGAGTTGATGCAGTGGAGTTGAAGTTTGCCAGACCTTGTCTGCCTAGCAATATGTCGTATGAGGAGTTGGCTGGAATAACGTGAAGGGTGCAAATTTTGAGCGGGTGTGTGGTCCCATCATCAAGTGTGACTGTAAATTCGAACTTACCAATGGGGTGGATGACTTCGTTGAAGAAACCTGAGATGGGTGCATCCGGTTGCAGGCGTGCTTTGTCTTCATCATTGAGTTGGTCGAAGCACTGCTGGTACATGATGTCGAAGTTGCTTCCGCTGTCGCACATCATTTTGTAAGTTCGGTAATGTCCGAACAGTGTTGTGATGGTGAGTGGTGTTGTTGAGTTTGTGCCCCCTGGTATTATTGGGAGGATGACTTGGGCCTCCCTCCAATTTCCGGATGTCGCGGCCTCTACTTGTTGTGACGTGTTCGCCATGTCAGCGCGGTTTGGTTTCTGCTTGGTGTTGCGCGTCATATTGCACTGTCGGTTGTAAGCGCCGCGGATGTGGTTTGTTTTGATGTCTTTGATGGCCCTGGGTTCGTCTTGTCGACGAGCCCCGGCGCAGACGTTTTTGACTAGGTTGGCCAATTTCCCGGAGCGTAGGGCTGCCTCGATCCCCATCTTAAGGCTGTAGCAGTTGTCAGTATCGTGACCCACTTCCTTGTGGAAGTCACAGAATCTGGTGTTGTCTACATTCTTTCTTTTTGTGCCCATGGGCTTTGGGAGCTTGAAAGTTACCTCTCCAGTTGAGAGGACTTGTGACAAACACCTGGGATGGTGTTTTGGTGAGGGGGTCCAATCTTGGTTCCGGCGGCCGCTGTTTCGCTGGTCGCGCGTTTGTTTGCTACCGATTATGTTTCTGGCGTCGCCAGAGGTTGAATATTGGCCTTCGTCGGTGGATCCCGAAATACGGTTCCAGACAGACACTCGGTTATTCCTGGGAAGAGGTTGGCACATCGTTTTTTGGTTGCCCGCGTATAGTTTTGAAATGCGGACAACCTCTTCCCAGGAATCCGGGACGCCGTATTTCCCTTGAAGGGTGTGTTGGAGGCCGTCGTCGTTGACGTTGGCCAGGAAGGAGGTCCAAGTTGCCTCGTCCCCCGTTCCTAACTGGAGTGCTTCTCTGTTGAACCGTATGATAAAGTCCTCGAGCGGTTCTGTGTCTCTCCGTTTGCACAGAGAGATCTGGCTTTTGTCGCGCTTGTGGCGACGCTGCTTGCTGAAATGGAGCGAAAATTTGTCGATCAGCTGCTCGTAGCTGTCGATGCTTCTGATGGGGAGGTTATCAAACCAGACCCTAGCGGCCCCGGTAAGTGTCTGGGCGAACATGTGGCACCAAACGGGTAGGGTCCATCCGATGACGGCCCCGGCTTGGTTGAAGATGCCGAGGTGGTCGTCTGGGTCGGTGAGGCCGTCATGTATTATGACGTTGGTCGGGAGGCGTTTCCTTGGTGGTATTAGTGCTTGCGATATGCGCCGTGTAACTTTGGATTAGTCCGCGAAGGCGGTTGGCCTATAAGGGAGTGACAAATTTGTGGTGGCGTCGTCATTGTATCTGTTTAGTCGCTCCCGTCTGTAGTATAGGCTATGACGGTAGTCCCTGGAGGTATCATCCTCCCATGAGCTTTCGTCATATTCATCGTTGTCGAACTGGTTGTGCTCTGCACAAGCCTGGTCCGTAGGGGGTTGCCCTGGACCTTCCCCGTGACGGGCAACAGCCGTCGTTCGTGTGGGTGGTTTGGAGGAGGAACCCGCGATGGCTTTGCCGGTGCGCCGATAGCGTCCCAGCTGAGCGTCCAGAATACGTTTCTGGCTTTCGTACCAGTCATTGTTCAGGGCATCAATCTCCTCCTCGGTTGGAGGTGCTGGATCAGTGAGTTGGAACTCTAGGTTTCTGGGGGTGACGACGGGGTGTTGTTGGTTATTGCTGTGGTCCCCCGATGTTGGGTGAGATCCTAGGGAGGCGTCGGTGATGTCTTTGACGACCCCAGATGGTGAGAATACTCTTGGAGGTGAGGTGTTCATTTTTCGAATGTGATTTAATAGGTATGTTAAAGCTGTTTTGTTTAGAGTATTTGTGGTAAGGCCACGGATGGCGCCAATGAAGAAGCACGGATCCTGCATTACCGAACAGGCGCTAATCCGAGGAGTGGTTCTACTGTATTTGATAAAGAGAGTGTGTTTATAAAATACGTGTGGGTCTAAGAACAAGACCAAGGAGTTTAGAAGACTACCGATTAGAAGAGCCGAGCCTCTAAAAGTTAGTGAAATAAACAAGGGGTTGAAGAAGGTACGAAGGAGTTCGTATTTTTCTTGAGTGAAAGTGTATATGATATTAGATGCCAACAAAAGGAAAAGGAGCTTCTCCTTTTATAGTACCTAGCTACCATGATTTCTCAGCCCATCCTCTACCCTTGATGGGGCCCGACCCAGGTAGAGGTGTCTCCAAGAATCTGGCCCAAGTCCTTAAGCCCATTTAGTGCAAGTGGGTTTTGATAAAAAACGAGAAAGTAAAATACTAAGGGGGATGTTACCGTCCTGACGACTGTACATGTGGCGCCCATCGAGTGGACGCTGGTGGTCGGCGGACACGTGGTGCCCGCCTATTGGTAGACCGAGGGCGGTGGGTAATCATACCTTTCTTGGACCTCGAGACAGGTTGAGAAAGTCTTCTTGTCAGGAAGACATCTTGGCTGGGAGGCTGCCACGTCGTTGTCCTTTCTGCCTGTCAGACTGAGAGCATTCTCTGATTGGAGAGGAACTCTGACGGGCAGCCTGTTGCGTCAGAGATATTTTGTCTGGGGCAGGGGTGATTTCCAAGGCTGCCCCAAAAGGTATCTTCCAGTTGTGTTGGCGAAGCTTCCTTTGGCTTGCTGGGAAAGCTTCGAAGCATGTTAGGTCCGCTGACGTAGAACGGACGGACGATGTTGCGCCTGGCGTCGATTAGGCGCTAGGGTGTATCGCCGACGTAAAACGGGCGGGTAATGCTACTTCTGGCGTCAGTTGGACGCCAGATGTATCGCCGACGTAGAACGGGCGAGTGGACGCCAGAGATGGACGCTAAACGATCCGCTGACGTAAAACGGGGGGATGGACGCTAAACGATCCGCTGACGTAAAACGGGCGGATGGACGCCAGGTGATGCCGGTTCTAGTTGGGCGATGGTATGGTATTTGTAATGTTAACGCCAAAAAGGGCTATTTTCTTCCACTTACGAAATTCCAACGACAAAGAAAACCCCTAATTTTCTTACATAATTGCAACAAATAGCGATAGAAAAAATGTGTCGGAAAACTTTAAAGCAACTATGACCAAAATATAACTTTATTTTAAATACCCTTTGAAAATGCGTAAAAATAATCTACATCTATATCTATATCTATATCTATATATCTATATATGTATATATTGCAAAGCTAATAATCCTATATGTCATAATATTATGCGATATTTCTTTTGAGAGATGCCACATAGAATGTGATGTGGCAACTCTATACCAATTAGAAAAAGGAATAAATATGGTATAAATATGGTTTAACTTAATCTACTAAATTTAAATATGAAACCTCTATTATTTTCTATCTCATGTTTCTTTCCATAACGTTTAAACGTTAATATCTTTTATATACGAGATTTTTTAAAGAAAAAAATTACACCAAATTAACGAGCGTTTTATTATCTTTCTAACGAGTACAATAGTGCTATATAAAAACGGAGAAAAAAACGACTATTTTTTGTAACCCGACAGGTATTGTGTCAGGTTTGGGATTAGTTTACAACAAAATTGTGGGTTTGGGTCGGGCCTGGGATTAGGTGATACCCGACCCAATTACCCGAAACCACATACCCAAATACCCGAACTATATACCCGATCATATACCCATGAATTTTTTAACGCGTCACATAACCCTTAGACTAATGTATATTAGCTTTGCAATATATACATATATAGATTTCAACCCGAGACGCTCCCGGGATAAAAACTAGTTAATTATAAATCATAGAGTAAAGTTCAATTTGCACCCATGTGATTTAAATAAACAATTAACTTGAGTCCCTATCTTTTTATTTTTGTTGGATGAGTCCCGATGATCTAAATTTTTAACATCTTGTACTCTCTTAGTTTAACATTGTTCAAACTCTGTTAGGTTTGAAATGACCCTTTTGTATTTTTATCATCCTCCATTTTTAATAAAGCAACCATAACCCTAAAATCAACTGAATTATGAAGCAACTATAAATAACAACAACCATACCCAGTAAATCCTAAAAATAGTGTAACTATTGGTAGAGTCTGGAGAAGGTGAAATATAGACAGACGTTACCTCTATTTCTGAGAAGTAGAGAGGCTGCTTCCAAAGAGACCCTAGGCTCTAAAAGCTCACAACAAATTATGAAGCAACCATCATAGTACAAAATTCTCCATCACGTATCCAAAGGGTAATTAGTAAAATTCCATAATAATCACTTCTACAGCTTGATGGAGTTTTGTCATATTTGTTTTTGTTGGTCCCTTTCAATTATATAATATATTATCTATTATATATTTATATACTATTATTTATTATTTATAAGTGGTTTGTGCATGGGTGTTGTAAATTGTGCTTTATGGGTTTTTTTTTTTTTTTTTTTTTTTTTTTTTTTGCAGCATTGTAGTGTTGTTCATTTTGTTTACTGGGTTATACACAATGTTGGTTGTTTGTTTCTTTTCGCGCGTGTTGTACACTTGCATTTTGCCACTTTACTGCTTGCAGCGTTGTTGGTACACATGTTTTCTCCCAATTTATGTTTTTTTTAGTTAGTGACTTTTGCCCCGGATCTTAACATATATTGATTTGGAATCACCAAACAACAATATATTTCTTTCTATGAATTTGTTTTGGAAAGGGAATTCGAGACTATGGTTATGAAACCTGGTTATGGAGTTCTCTTTCTTTCTTTACCCAGCGTGGCATTTTTTTGCAGATATGATAAAGATTTGATTAAGGCTCTATGGTCGGTCTAGGTGATGATGTTATCCGAGCTGAGTGTGACCCTATTATTTTTTTGAATGAAAGGCTCTATGGTCGGTCTAGGCGAAGATGTTATCTGAGCCGAATGTGATCCTATGTTTATTTGGGAAATAAAACATCACTTTATTATCTTTTCTAACTTTTTTTAGTATGCTTTTAGGTGTGGAGAATGGCAAGTCAAAATGCAATGCAACTCCTTGAGCATTTACGAAAAATAGTGGATGACATCATTGAATATGATCAACGCATTAATGAAGAAATAGCTAAAACTGACAGAGCAGGTTTCGAATATCCGTCAAACCCAGTTGGAGCTACAAGTAGCCTAACAAGAAATCCATGACAACTGCACCTTTCACTTTATCTAAATACACCATTTTAGTCCCTCTTAAAAAAATCAGCCGACTCAAATCCAAACATATCCAGCCACCATCACCAATCTTGTACTCATCCATTATTTTGTGTTCCCATTAGTAGAAATTTTGCTTATAAATACCCATTTTAATCACAATCAAATTGCACCAGTTCTATACATTCTTATCACAATTAAACGCACACATATCAAGTCTGTGCAAGAACCATCGATTAACATCTTCTCGTTTTCAAGAATTGGAGTTCTTTCAGCTTCTCTCTCCTTATTACCTTCTATCATCCTACGCCTCCCCCTTTCCCAATCTTTCTTTACCAAGTTTCAATCTTTTTCTTTAATCCTTCCAAACCCAGATCTAATTCAGTCTAATTCTTTCTTTACCAAGTTTCAATCTTTTTCTTTAATCCTTCCAAACCCATATCTAATTCTTCCATGACCCAATAAAATCACCACTTTTTTCACATCTAATTCACCCCCTTGACCCGACCCATCTCTACTTTCCCAGATCTGAAACCTTTTTTTTATAAATATAAATAAAACAATTTATTATTATAAAAAATGTCTACAATTTCTTCAAGCCCACGCACCGTTGAAGAGATCTTCAAAGATTACAGCGCTCGTCGTGCCGGAATCGTTCGTGCTCTCACTTACGGAATTTCATACGTGTGAACACCTCATACGCTTGCCCTCCTCTCTCTCATACGCCTCACCTCCTCTCTCCTGGACCACCACCCACTCTTTCCCCCTAAACACCTGGTCACTCTGCCCTATTTTTTAGTTGATGAAAGTGTGTGGAGATAGGTCATCGATGAGGTGGTTATAGATCTTTCGTAACCTAATAATAATAACAACAACAACAACAACAACAACAACAACAATAATAATAATAATAATAATAATAATAATAATATGCAAATTACATAATTGGTTTTTTTTTCCTTTGAGGGGGTGAATGGGAGGGTGAGCAACTAAAGGTTGCTTCCCTCTCTGACCGTTTCTTGGGTGGGTTGGTATCTGGCCCCGTCCTCACCTTGAGACGGGGTCTTGTTTTTTTCCTTATATTTCATTCCGAGTTTGCTCTTCTGGTTTGTCTGGCTATTTGCAAGGTGCCTAACCCCTCTAGTGGGGATTTTGTTCCTAGCTCGTCCAGTGGAGTTTGGCTTTGCCCCCTTAAGAATTTCCACGGGTGTAAAGATGGGGAGTCTGGGTCTTCTGGGTACAGCAGGTTAATCCCACATATACAGCAGTTTCATTTCAAGGAAGATCGAAAGGAATTCTTTAGAAAAGCGCTCTCCAACGATTTAGACCTGTTCTTAAATGTTGAGGAAACCCTGATGGTTTTTGGGTATTGGTTGTGTGGGCAGTGCATGAAGACGCACGCGCTTAGTAGGGGGTTGTTGAGGGTGAAAATCCTCAGGATGATTTTACCTAACATCCTAATGTATCATTCCCAGGATGTTGAAGGACTTGTCTGACTTCAGGATGTAACAGTGATTCGGCATGTGCACATCCTGAGAATGAATTAACAAATTATCTTGTACTTATGTTATTGCAGGTATAATTAATGCATGAGTAAGACTTGTAACTCCCCTTTAACGGCTACAAAGTCCTACTAAATCAGAGATATCAAGGATGCATGAGCTGTACGCGTATAAACTTGAAGAATGAGTCAAAGTGTAACCGCCAAAGTGATAAATGCAAGGCGAGAAAGGTGGAAACTGTTATCCAACGTCCACTACAGCTGAAACACCCACAACGGTCACCTGAAACAGTCCACAAGCTTTCAAAGACCTTAACTACTTAGCATATTTCGTGGGATTGTTTTGTTAATTTTATGTACTATATAAATGGGGGTATTGGACGAGTATAGGGCACTTACATACACATTGCTCACACTATAGCTACACACATACACTTAGCTGATCACAAAACACTTGCACAATCATTGTAATCATAGTACATTCGTCCACATACTCATCCAAAGTTGTATCTTTTTTTACCATTTTAATATTAACAAACAAGGCAGGGGCCCAGACTCCTCCCGAGGTTTTATGCCGGCGATCTACAATTGATCAAGGGCTTTCCTCGTAGATCGTGTGTTGTTCTTATTGTTTATCACTTTATTTGTTCATTCTTAGCAGTTCCATCCTGAGGATATAAATGTCCATCCTGAGGATATAACTGTCCATCCCAAAACTAATCTAAGCCATCCCGATCATAGTTGTTATATTTTTGCTTATTGAATATCCTGATACACCATCTTAAGAATATTATTGATTTACAAACATCTTTCTACACATTTAGCACTCTACCTCACATAAACTAATTTGAAATACAAAATTATTTTTACTAGATACATTTTGACCAAAACAATTTGGCGCCCACCGTGGGGCAAGTGGTGCTATTTTAACAAAAAACTTTGTTAAAACTTTCATTCATTTAATTCTTCTTTACAAAATTTGGCAACTATGGCTTCTTCACAAAAATCTGTTTCAACATCCATGCCATCTACAACCTCTGCCAGAAATACTGCCTTACCACCTCCACCTGCACTTTCAAGAAGTTCCACTTCCCAAATCCCACCTAGACCATCTGGATCTACTCCTCCTGTTTTTGTGTCGAATGATGAATTACTTTATATGTTTGCACTAATGAAAGATTCGATACATCAACAACAAGACACAAACCGGATGTTGATAAGAGAAATACAAGCTCTTAAATCATCCTCAAGAAGGCCAAGTGAAGACATGGGAACACCATTGCAGCCCGGGGTGTTGGATTTTAATCCTAGCTTCTCTGGAAGGGTACATCAAGGAGATTTTATCCCCATGAGTACTGGGTTCTCTGCTCCAGAAACAACTACTGCTCCCAGGATGGCGACTACCAGGGATACAGGATATGCACCTGTGCCATCCCAAGGATATAACACTAACGGTAACAATTTAAGTTCTAGTACTTTTACTGCTAATGAGGTTGCTTCTTTAGGTGCAGTATCTTGACATCATATAGAATATTATAATATTTTTATCCTTGGGAAAATAATTTATTTTCGCATAGTTATCAATTTAAATCCTTTTAATCATATTAAATTGATAAAAAAAATCATTATAAAGGACTTAAATCCTAAAAAAATTTTGAAGTTATTTCTAACCATCAGAAAATAATACTTTTTATGGATTTTCCTATTTTTAATCATTTTAAACATGATTTAAACTCAATAAATCAGTTTTAAGTACAAATAAATTGAGAAAAATGGTGGAAAATTATTTCTATTATTTTTCATCAGAAGGCACTAATTATTCATCAAAATAACATTTTCAAAGTTTATCTTCTATTTTAGTCTTATTTATGCTTAATAAGACATAAATAAATCATCTAAATTATATATCATATATAAAATCTCTTTTATAAATATTTTTCTATAGAAATATTTCAGAGATGAAAATCATAAGTGTAAATCTTAGACTCATTTGTTTAAATAGTATGTATTCACTATAATCGCTATATATTTAGTTAAAATGATTAACTAAAACCTTTATATAAATTAATTTGAATATTTTTATTCAATATATTCAAATGATAATAATTAGTCATTTTATGAAACTTAAAACATAATATCCCTTCGTGATACATATTTATCGTTAAATACATATTTTCATAAAAACAATATTTCCCCAAATAATTTAGTGAATCATAACGCCTTAGATTTTGGACACCTTAGACTTTTAAGACATATCCCTTGTTAGTATTCTTATACGTATAGGTTGAGTTCTTCAGAATTCGTAGACTTAACTCGTGACAAGCTTATTTAGATTTATCGTGCTTAGCAAAACAGTGAGTATACTTATCCCATTTTTAACTTTTCGTACACTTTTGAGGTGATTCATGTACACCTATGAAACATACACTTACACGTATTCATGAACGTTTTTTTATACAATTCATACACGTGTTATGCTTTGAATTCTTGTGCTTGATGATTAGACATAAACGTAGTATACTTGCAATCGTTACATAATCATTAACTTTGCTAGCCGACTTTAACAATGAATAGCCCTATTAGGGCTGTACACGAGCTGAGTCGAGCCGAGCCACGCTTAGCTCGAGCTCGAGCTCGAACTTAAACGAGCCAGCTCGGCTTGGCTCGTTTTTCTGGTCGAGCTGAAAAGCCGAGCTCGTTATTTTTTTATTATTTTTTTACAAATATTTATTAAATAAAAAACAAAAAAGTAAAATAAATTTCCAGAAAAATAATTGTCAGAAAAAATAAAATTACACATATACGTGTACATTGACTCACTATTTTGCTTTCGCCTCATTATTCTATCTCTGTTTATAACCCCAAACTCTCTCTTGCTAGCTTCCTTCTCTGTCTCTCTATAACCCATATCCCCCTCTCTTTATAACCCAATGCCAACCTTAATCGGAGCTGAAGGTGGATGGAGTATATGGGATTGTCGCGGTGGTTCGATCTCTGCCTAACTTTTTTTAAAACATTTTCTTATTAGGGGTTGTGACTAGGGTATTGGTGGATCGTGGAAGCCATTAGTTTCTGCTACAACTCCTTTGTTTTTTTATTGGGATAAGATGGTATGCACTTTTACCACCGCTTCTTTATTTCTTTACACTGGGTTGTTGCTTTTAGACAGGTTCCCGCACCGTGAAAACGTCGACGTTTTGAAACTGCGTACTCGTCGTGGGAATAAGATTATGGCGGTGTACGTTAGGTATCCGATGGCTACTCGAACTGTACTTTATTCACATGGGAATGCTGCTGATATAGGTCAGATGTATCAACTTTTCATTGATTTGAGCATTCATCTTAAAGTTAATCTCTTGGGGTTAGTCTTTATTATTATTATTAGTATTTTTTTATTATTATTGTTACTAATTTCTATGTCATTGTGTTGTTTCAATTTAGCTCAAGATTTGTATTGGGCTTTGTTTTTTTATAGGAATTTCGCTCAAGATTTGAGCTTTTTTTTGTTTTTGCTACAGTTTAGATCTATCCCTGTTAGTCTGTGTTAAGGGTTTTCATTTATCAGAAAAATAGCTGCATTATTTGATTTTTACAATTTAAATGGCTTAATAAGAATAATAGTTGGGTAAGAGATGGATTAGTGTCATGGAAATGATGGATTGAAACATTAGAGAATGGTTGTGTGTGTGGTAAAGTAGTCTAGGTTGTAAACAAGGTCTAGGCGGCGGAGTAGTCTCCGAGTAATCGCTACAAGGTAAAGGTAAGGTGCTGAGACGATTTTCTTCAGTTGTCAAGGGTTGTCAACCTCGGGTAGAATCAGATTTAGTCGGTCAAATTGGGATGAGTTTGAGTTAAATAAATAAAACATAATTTCTTTGCCTATAATATTAATGAATGAATGAATATCAATTTTTGAAATATAATATCAATTTTTGAAATATAAAATCACTTTTAGAAAAATTTTAGAATTCAAACATCTATCTTTTATGTTCATATTGATATTCACGTATTTTGTTATAAATATTAGTAAAATTGTGATACTTGACATGTATATAATTCCCAGCAAATTAATTTTTTGAGAATTTACCATGTCCGAGTACTTGCAACTCCCCAATGAGCGTCTAGCAACTTCTGCAACCATGAAAATAGTTATAGGTTAAACTAATGGAATTCTCTTTTTATTTTATAATAATTAAAACTGTGTTTTATGAGGATTTATGTTTTGATGCAGACAATGTATAGTAGATCCTTTGGGGCTATATACAGTTATGTTATTTTTGTCCCTAAGCCTATGTTGGTGATACACTGAAAATTTCAACACATATATAGATTTATGTTAGTACCTGAAAACATATATATCTTCGTAGGGGAAAGTTCAATTGAGAACTCATAGTTAGGAAGAGAACTCGAGAACTCTATATTACACATATGTAATATATCATATGTTGTATATTACACTTGTGTAATATATCATATGTTACACATGTGCAATATATATTACGCATATGTAATACACTCAGTATATCATATATTGAACATACGTAATATATCATATGTTACACATGTGCAATATATATTACAAATGTGTAATATATCATATATTGCATATGTGTAATATATATTACACATGTGTAACATATGATATATTACACATGTGCAATATATACTATACATATGCAATATATGATATATTGCACATATGTAATATAAAGTTCTCGAGTTCTCTCAATAAAATGGGTTTTCTATTGAACCATCCCCTATCTTCGTATAGGGTCATTTGTTAAAAAGTTATGCACTTTATAGTGAAAGAGTCAAGAGTAGGGGATGAGCTGTGAAATCGTATATATTTTTTAATTATATTGATTCTACTATTTTTCCTTTTTTTATTGATTTTTCTGTATTCTAAACATGGTGATTTGTTTTGCAGTATCAAAATATAGTTATGACCTTTTGCACTTTCTCTTTTCCGATGGTGAGGCGCCTTTGTTTTGTGCAATGTTCGTTGGTGTTAAAAGGTATGTAACAATCGTTTGATTCAACGAGTAAACATAATGGGTAGATGAGGAGGAGGCGTATGAAGAAGCGCCATCGGAAGACGCAAAGCCTATAGGAATCATTACAAGTGGTTTGAATCCGGCTGGCTTTCGTAAGAGCATGTAAGTGTTCTTTTGACTAATAACTTAAGAATTAATGTTTTGTTACTTAAAATTGATTGTTAAAACTTATGAATTATCATGCGATTTTGTTGAGATTATTGGCATATGTTTTGGTTTTAGCCATTTCTTGTACTGACACAAAGTTTTCCATGTAGCTTCTATTAACACAAATCAATAGTCAACAATCAACAGTCAATAGTCATAGTCAAAGAGCTATCTTTATGCCTTTGTAATTATTTAGTCATAGTCAATATTCTTAGTCAATAGTCTAGTAAATAGTCTTCCTAGAATCAAGTCATTGTATTAATGTTGTAGCCACTATATAATCTTCTGTGAATAATGAGAAAAGCACATTCGATCCAATTCACTCTATTACCTATTACTCTATATGGTATTAAGAGCCTAAAGCTCCCTTGAGGCAAGCAATCCATCACAGCTTTCGACAGCCTTCTGTCCGCAACCCACACAGCCCTTTCATCTTTTTTCTGATTTGCAGCCTCAATGGCTCCATTTTTTGTTCATCAATCAAACCAAAACTACAATCGAAACCCTTGTTCCTCAGCCTCAAACCCATCATTACAAAACCGACCCTCCTCGTGGTCAAACAAATCCGCAACCCAAACTCAAAACAACCCGACCCAAAACAGCCAAACTAACGTTTTTTGTTATTTTTGCAGCATACCCGGTCATGTAACGAAAGATTGTCGCAAACTTCGTCGCTTCCTACGCGACCATCAAGTCTCTACTCATGATTCCTACTCATACCTGGTTGTGAACAATACATCTTCTCACACTACGGTTCCAAACACTCCATGGATGTGGGATACAGGCGCTTCCAATCACACTAACAACAACAACAACAACCAAATGCATGTTCTTTCCGAATATGGTGGCCCGGATGAGATTGTTTTAGGTGACGGTAAAACCCTTCCTATCACACACATTGGTCAAACAACCCTTCACACCAACTCACGACCGCTTTTCTTAAACGATGTCTTAATCGTTCCATCTCTTCGTAATAATCTTATTTCTGTTGCAAAACTTAGTCATACTAATCAAGTTTCTGTTGAATTTTTTCGATATCATTTCGTGGTTAAGGATCTACGCATGGGGGCGCATCTCATGTGGGGCGTGAACGTCAATGACATTTGCTACGGACCAACCACACTCTCTCCTCAAATCAATGCAACAACAACAAGATCTCTACTTGCGTGGCACCATATCCTTAGACATCCTTCGTTTCAAGTCTTCAATTCCTTAATTTCTAAATTAGGACTTAATGGTAATAAAGTGTCACCTGAGTCTTTTCATTGCAAATCTTGTTTGTTAAATAAAAGCCATAAAATTTCTTTTGGTAAAAACTCATTTGTTGCAAAGAAACCATTGCAACTCGTTTACTCAGATGTATGGGGTCCAGTCCAAACATCCATTGACGGCTTCAAGTACTATGTCATATTTGTCGATTATTTTTCTAAATACATTTGGTTATATCCGATAAAAAGAAAATCCGACGTCTCTGTCCTTTTTCCACAATTCAAATCACTAGTGGAAATTTTTTTTCAAACACCTCTTATCTCTCTATTTACTGACAATGGTGGTGAATACATTGGTCTTAAACCATTTCTCACAACTCATGGAATTTCTCACTACACCACACCCCCTCATACACCTGAACAAAACGGGGTGGCCGAACGTCGTCATCGACACGTTGTTGAAACGGACCTTGCCCTCCTCCACTATGCTCAACTCCCATCACAATTTTGGTCACATGCCTTTCAAGCTGCAACTTATCTCATCAACCGTCTACCCACCACCATCTTGAACAACAAATCACCTTATGACATGTTATTCAATGTTGCTCCCACCTACTCCAAACTAAAACTGTTTGGATGTCTTTGCTATCCTTGGCTCCACCCATACAACACCTCCAAGTTACAATCTTGCTCTGCATCATGTATCTTTCTTGGATACTCCTCTTCCAGATCAGCATACAAATGCTTTGATCCAGCCACCAACAAACTATATCACTCTCGCCATGTTGAATTCATACCACACATCTTCCCATCCCACACCAATAACTCTGCATCTCCCACTATCACCTATGAATCATTTCTTCACAACATACCAAATCCTACAAAGCCTTCACACCCTACACAACCTCCCATCGATCCCACACCCCAACACATACCTCCTACACACCCCTCTTCTGACCCTACACAACCTTCTGCTGCACCTACACAACAGTTTTCTGATACTACACAACACTCATCTGACCATACACAACCTTCTACTACACCTACACAACATTCCCCTAACCCTACACAACTCTTGTCCTCTACACAGTCCTCCACTTTCCATACACAGTCCTCATCTCCACAATCCTCCACTCCTACACAGCCTAATTCACCTATACAGCCTTCCAATGACTCTACCACCTCCTCATCTCAAACTCCTTCAACTAACCCCTCTCCTACCACCTCTACTCGCCCACAACGGCCTCGCAATCCTAACCCAAAATATTACAATTCCAACTTCATCAACTCCACCACACTTCACCCACTTCCTACATCCATTGAGCCCTCTACTCACATCCAAGCGATGAAAGATCCACAATGGCGACAAGCAATGGATCTTGAATACAACGCTCTTCTTCAAAACCATACGTGGGAGCTTGTCCCTCATACTACCCAAAATCCAATCGGATGCAAATGGGTATTCCAAATCAAACGAAAACCCGATGGAACTATTGATAAATTTAAAGCGCGCCTAGTCGCAAAAGGGTTTCATCAACAGTACGGTAAGGACTATTTTGATACCTTTAGTCCGGTAACGAAACCTGTCACCATTCGTACTGTTCTTTCCATCGCACTCTCTCGAGGGTGGTCGTTACGCCAACTAGACGTCAATAATGCATTTCTTCATGGCACCTTACATGAGGATGTGTACATGATTCACCCACCCGGATTTGCAAATTCGGCGTTTCCTAATCACATTTGCAAACTCAAGAAATCTCTCTACGGCCTTAAACAAGCCCCGCGGGCTTGGTACAATGAATTAACCTCCTTCCTCATTAGCTTCGGTTTTAAAAAATGTCTCTCTGATGCGTCTCTTTTTGTCTACAACACAAATGGTAACACTTGCTACCTACTCGTCTACGTTGACGACATTGTCCTCACTGGAAACAATAATCCATTCATGGACATCTTTGTTCAAGCCCTAAGCAAAAAAATTTCGATCATAGACTTAGGCCCTCTACATCACTTCCTAGGAATCGAAGTCATTCCAACTCCTCATGGTCTATTCCTCTCCCAACACAGGCACATTCAGGACATCTTAACCACTTTCAAAATGGATGGTGCCAAAGAGGTCCTCACCCCTCTAAGCGTCTTTGAACCGCTTATCCCTTCGGATGCCTCTCCACCCGTTGACTCAACTCCTTATCGCAAACTTGTTGGCATACTTCAATACCTTGCCTTCACCCGCCCTGATATCTCTTTCGCTGTCAACAAACTCTCCCAGTTTATGCACCACCCAAAACAGTCACACTGGCAAGCTCTCAAACGGGTTCTCCGCTATTTGAAAGGAACATTGCACCATAGGTTATTGTTAAATAAACAGTCCTCACTTGATTTAAATGCTTTCTCAGATTCTGATTGGGGAGGCATACATGACGGAGGAAGATCTACTACAGGTTATATATTATATCTTGGATCCAACATCATCTCCTGGCGTTCATCAAGACAAAAAACGGTCTCACGCTCATCCACAGAAGCAGAATACAAAGCACTAGCAAACGCCGCAGCTGAAATCTCATGGGTTAAAAATCTTCTCCAAGAACTCAGTCTTCGCACAACACGTACACCATCTCTTTTCTGTGACAACACCGGCGCCACCTACCTTTGTGCCAACCCGGTGTACCATTCCTGCATGAAACATGTTGCCCTCGACTACCACTTTGTTCGTGAACAAGTCAATGCTGGTCACTTAAAGGTCTTTCACATTAGCTCAAAGGATCAACTGGCTGATGTCCTCACCAAACCACTTCCAAGATCACTGTTTCTTTCCTTTCGCTCCAAGATTGGCGTATCCAATGGATCATCCATCTTGCGGGGGCGTATTAACACAAATCAATAGTCAACAGTCAACAGTCAATAGTCATAGTCAAAGAGCTATCTTTATGCCTTTGTAATTATTTAGTCATAGTCAATATTCTTAGTCAATAGTCTAGTCAATAGTCTTCCTAGAATCAAGTCATTGTATTAATGTTGTAGCCACTATATAATCTTCTGTGAATAATGAGAAAAGCAAATTCGATCCAATTCACTCTATTACCTATTACTCTATAGCTTCTATCTTTTCGAACCTATCACCAAATCCATGGCCAAAGTTTGTAGTTGCTACAACATTAATCAATTCTTCTCTCTACCTAATAAGAAGGCAATATTACTTCTATTTTCTTTCTTGGTGGATAAAATGAAAGCAAAATATGTTTGTGTTGTCACTTTGAACTGGTAGAAAAAATGTGAAGTGGGGGATATACAAATGGAAAATGCCACACATGGTTTTGAGTTGTGTTTTAGCTGATGTATGGAAAGAGACTTATCAACAAATGGAAAATGCCACAAATGGAGGTTTCATGTACTATAAAATTACATAGTGGAATGGCTCTTTCACTAGAGTCCCATAGGGGGCAACCGCTTTCCTTCGGTCACCAGGTATTTAAATATGTTGTTAAAATTCTTGTCTTTTTCGTTTTATAACATAAATCTCTAAAATTATTATCAACAGCAAGATAAACGACAACGATTTTATGCTATTAACAATAATAATAATAATTGCAAAGAAAAAGATAAACAGTTAGTTCTGTTAAGATGATATTATGTCAAGAGTCAAGACAACCAAAGTATCTACTTTGAGAAAGCAAATGTAAAACCTGTTAAGTTATCTACTACAAGAGTTCATATGTTTTTTGGTTCTTTTTTGACTTAAATCTTCTTGACTATTTTTTATTATAACTTTCAAATACATAATCGTCTAACTATAATATGGTGTGATTACTATATGCAGGTGACGACTTCAGCGAAACAAAGAGAGCACAGAGGTACATAACCTAAATTGAGATGGTCGTGGAAAAACAAATGAACCCCTTTTGTAAGAAGGCTCTGAAGCACCGATGGACGTCTTGAGCGGTGTTTGTGACTGATGGCTTCGAACCCATTACACCGCCGTCACCGACATTCATTCGGCTGGCTGATGGCCGTCTATGGCCTGCTTGATTGGCGTTTGTGACCGATAGCTTGGAAGGCGTCGACTCCCCCGCGTACCTCCTACGCCCCCATAAGCTACTCCGACTTAACAGGTATGTATGCTGCCTTTCTTTCAGATTTCTCCTATGGGATTAGGGTTTTAAAGGGTTGTTTTTGGGTTTGTTGAATATAAGAATAATCTTGCTGGTAAAAATTGTGACTATATGAATATATGATTTCCACTAAGTTGAATATAAGGAAGTTGGGGTGTTAAAGACGGCTTTGTTTCACCCCGTTGTTGCTGATGGTTGTTAGAAAAATAATTAAACTAAATTTAGTTTGCAAATGGACGGCAATAGAGCTAAAACTTAAAACCTTACATGGACACAATCCCAATCGACGCCTTTAGACAAATCCTACAAATTTAGAATTGTTTTTTTGGGTTTGTTAAATATAAGAATAACCTTCTTGCTAAAAATATATGGAAGTTGGGGTATTAAAGATGGGTTTGTTTCACCCGGTTGTTGCAGATGAATGTATATTAATTAATATATTCGTATTACTTAACAACGTTTACCCGTTCACATTTCTGCATATTCATGCCATCACAAATATTGCTGGAACAATGAACAACATGAAGAAACATTGTTATGGAATTTGTTTCTTGATTTCTATAGCAATTAATATATTATTTTGTATATTATGTATATATCTGTATATAGGTGGAGCTCGATTGGGAGAAAGCAATGACCAGGAGATTAGTTGGCGGTTGACATGGAGTGAGAAGGCAGCAGCGGAGGTGGTTGCAGCAACCTCATGCTCTGGCCATGGTAGAGCTTTCGTTGACGATTTGGCATTTGATGGTCAACCTGCTTGTGAATGCATTGCTCTGAATTATCTCAAGGATGTGCTGCAGTTGTTGATAGGTATTATTTTACTGCTTGATTTTGGTTGTCTTTTAGATCAAAATAGTTTTCATGAGGTTGACTGTTTTATTGTTAACATGTAAACAAAAGGGATGTATATATATAGTTAAATTGATTTATTATACATGTAACGTTTTTGCACCTTTAGTTTGCAAATGGACGGCTATAGAGTTAAGACTTAAAACCTTACATGGGCGGAATCCTAATTGACGTCGACGAAGCTTGCTTAGGTACTTTTGTGACTTTGATACAATCGATTATTTTCAACACCATAGATGTTGGCCTAATTTGGTAGTTTTGCAACTTTGATACCTTCTTTAAAAAACAAAATTTGTCTTCTCAATACTCAAATCAATTATTTTATGACATAATGATAACGATCAAATGCCGTTTTAAACACTTTCGACAGCCGCCGCAACGCGCGGCTCGGAAACACACTAGTTATAACAAAATATGAAAGGTCTTATGAATAGCATATAAATCACCCCTCATTTCAATTATATTAACAAAAATGCCATTACTTCATTCAAAACTCAAAAGGCACTACATAGCACACATAAAGAAATCCAGAAAGAGAGAGAGATAGAGAGAACGAGCGAGTGAGAGAGAGAGTAACATGAAGAAAGAATCGATAGAGATATAGTACATGACGAAGATGAAACGTCGGCCATGGCCTCTGACCGGCTGGCCGGCTATCCGGTTAAGGAGACGATGGTATTACAGCCATAACTACGATGATACGGCTTTACACGATGTCAACTAGATGGCAGTATTAGGGTTTCCATGATCGATGGTGTTGCAGAGAAGACAGTGGTAACAACGGTGGTTTGGGTACGAAGATGGGGAAACATATATGGGTTCAGATGGTAAGGTTATTGGTGGTCTAGTAGTGGCGTTAACATGGACGTTGGCAATTGTGAATATGTTTCAAGGAAAAAAGGTAAGAGATCTGATGGGAATGATGGTGTTGTGGGGATGGTTATCGGGGGTGAAAGTATACGGTAACGACGATGTACACGGTGGTTACAATGGGCGTGACAAGTTACTAGGCTAATGAGAGGCGATGATACCTAAATGCTTGCTGCAACGCGCGGGCCATTCTACTAGTTAAGGAACATATATTGTAAATAAGCAAAATAGTGTATGCTGCATAAACAAGAAATCTATCTATATATTTATATATATATATATATATATATATATATATATATTATATAAAATAAACGAAAAGGGGTATGCCACATGTCACTATGTGAGACCGTCGGACTCCCTAACTTTCTTCCAAAAGCCTTTTTTCTCTCTCATGTGCATGGCACATGCACTCCCCAAAATTTTTAAACGTTAGAAACTTTTTTATACAACATTTAAAAAAATACCAAATTAACAAGCGTTTTATTATCTTTCCAACGAGCACCATAGTGATATACAAAACACACGAAAAAAACGACATTTTTTTTTGGGTTTTTCTTCATGCAGAAAAAAAAACATAATGTGTTCAGGTATTTTATTAATCACGTCTAGGCAAGTCACTAATCATGTTAAGAGTATATATGCTTTTGAACCTACTATTATATATAAGAACCCGCTAACTACATATATATATATATATATATATATATATAATCACAGATGTAGTAAGTTTTGTAAGAATCTATTTTATTTTATTTTTTGTATTTTGATTGATGTTATTAGAAACATTGTTACAAAGGTTGTTAAGACGGTTAAATGTAGCCTATGATTCTTAGACGCTAGGTATCTCTTTAGATGATAAGTGATAATTAATCACCCCACCATGCATGCCTCTTAAATCAATCATCATCATGACATATCATTTAATACCAATTTTGTTGTTTTTTTTCCAGGTTCACATAACAACTTTACAATGTCTTTAGGAAGTGACAAAGTTATACAAAGACTTCACTCGAGCAAGATGTCTGTTGGCAGTCTCACCAAAGAATACCAGCATTCTCTCCGTTGAGAGGCATAAAGACCCAGAAACGAACCGTGTGGTATTATCTTATTTAAAAACAAAAGTATATAATTACTAAATATTTGCATAATAACAGTAACGATAAAACAATAGTAACACATAAATATAAGAGTTAATTACCAAAACCGTCCCTATGGTTTGGGCCAATATGCCAGTCCAGCCCAAAACTTTAAAAATTGCTTGAACAGTCCCTGACTTTTGATGAAACAGTCCAATTACTTAACGGGGATAACTCAATCTCATTAAGTCAGGGGGAAAATTGTCCATCTGTGTTAAACCTTAGTTAATTGCCAAAACCGTCCATGTTCTCCTCTTCCTCATATCACTGCTCTTCTCTTCCTCACCTCCACTCTGTTTCCCCTCCAAAATAATAACCAACTTTGGTCTCATTTCTGTTTTGGGTAATACACTAAGGTTTTAAACTTTGAATTTAAAGTTCCGATTATTAAGCCACCATCGAATTTAAAATCTTAAACGAACCCCCCCCCCCTGTCGAATTCATTGAATATACCAGGAATTGAGATTATGTGACACCCGGCATGTTCGGCTTAAACATAATAGTAACATCTAAGTCTACCTTAGCGAGAAACGTTTATAAACAAACTTAACTGGGTTAGTTGAGTCGGGTCAGATTAGGATTGTCTAGGGTTCAATGATCTGGAGGATCATTGGGAGTCGTTTTGGGAATACATTAGTACCGGGTTCCGTTGTTGGTGACATTACATGAACTAATTAAGTATATGTGTAGATTATGGGTCGTGCGGTGGATTGTATGCTTATACTTGCTTAAACGATGTACAAATGATTATACGTGCCTAAATATGCTAAACATAGACTATGGGTGCATGCTTATGTGTTAAGATGTGTTAGAATGCGTTAAACACGACAAACTGGGAAAAGGTTAACATGTGTTAAAAAGTGCTGTTAACATGTGTTAAAAAGTGCTGATGACCTGAATGTGGAAATAGTGGGCGAACGTGGAAATGGAACTTGAAAAATGGGCGAACGTAGAAACAAAGTGGGCGAATGTGGAAAAGTTCCACATTCGACCATTACAAATGGGCGAATGTGGAAAAGTTCCACATTCGACCACATAAAAGGGGCGAACCTGGACTGGGTATAAATACCATCTTTAGCCATTTTTCACCATTTCACAACCCTAAACGCCTCCAAACACTCTCTATCAGCTATTATCATTGGGGAAGGAGTTTTTGAGCTTGTTTTTCATAACCTAACTCTCTAAATCATTACAAGTGAAGATCTAAGGTGTGTTCTTCATTTCAAATCCTTTTTAAACAATTTTGACTTGTTTTAATCTAAACCCAAGGGTCCAGATCTGATATCAACCTATTTTATGAATAAAAACCTTTCCTAACCAAAACCTATTCATAAACAATGAGTTTTTATGCAAATTAACATGTGTTAATGTGATATTATGCATTGTTTGATGATTTCTTGTTGTATAGAGGATATGGCAACAACCTAGGGCTGTTATTAATGATGGGTTCTGATTGAAACATGTTACAATTGATTGTTGATGGTGTTTTGTCGATTAAAGGAATCTTTGTTAGATTTAGGGCTTGTTTTTGGATAATAATGATAGAGTTAGGATAAGGGTTTCTTGTTCATGATGATTTGATGATGATGAGCTGATTATTGATTGATTTCAGAAGTTTCCTAATTGGGTAATATTTTCATGCATGATGATGTGACATCTCCATAATTTACTATTTTAGGAAACTTGTAAAAACGGATAGATTTTGGGGTAAAATTGGTAGGGTTTCGTAGGAATATATTAATGATGCTTGACTGCTGTAACTCATGATGTTTCGTGATGTTTTCGGATGTTTTTGGACGCGTTTTTGAGTAAACAACACAGCAGGGTCGAACCTGGAACACCTTCGGCCAGTCGAATGGGCGAAGGTGGGTTCCAGGGGTCGAACCTGGAAACTTGAGGGGCGAATGAACCACAAGTGGGCGAAGGTGGAAGAAAAAGGGGCGAAGGTGGAAGTTTGAACCCACATTCGACCAATCCAAGTCACCTTCGACCACTTACCACTACATTCGACCCTATGTTAACAGAAATGAGATTTTTGATACAAACTAAGTGTTTTATGCTTGAACCTTGCATGTAATCTATGTGTACTTGATTAGTTAGGGTAATGGGTCACCAACGGGATGTCGGGTCGGTCTAGTGTGTCGGTTGAACATTTAAACACGTTTTAAAACATACTTGGTTATGATCTGGACAATCGGGGACTAGATAACCTTATGGTTATTAGTCGGAACACTTATGTGAACATTTTGATAGATCTCCGGTAGAGGGATTGTCAAGGGCTAAACATCTTTACACATATTTGAGGAACGCTATCTAAGGTGAGTTCACGGCCCCACATTTTACAGTTTTTGCTTTCGGGGTGAGAAACATGCTTACAAACTCTTTTATGACTTATGACTTGTTAAACTCTTATGGCTCATGACTCTTTATCACGTTATACTATGGCTTACTTATCTTACTATACGGTTCATCGAAAATCCCTTGAAACCACTAACATGGGTATATGGCGGGGAAATATGGATAGCGCTATTGGGGACTGACAAACCCCACTCGACGGCTGGAGGCCGGGCGGGTGCATACTATCTCTAACAAAACAAGGTCTACCGGCGATGACGGTAGCCCATAGGAAACAAAGGGTAACACACGGCTCAGTCAGTAATGGTTTCACCCGTATGAGTATCTCATTCTGCGCCTAGCTAGCGTTCTCATAAGCATAGTAGTAACTGTGATGGTAACGGTTTTCGAAGGATCACTTTAAACGTTTAATTAAAACCTGTGAACTCACCAGCATTATATGTTGACTCTTTTAGCATGTTTTTCTCAGGTCGCTAAGGTAGCAGCTATCGGATAGGCGCACGAGGTCGCACTAGAGTCGTCTCGCGTCTAGGGTCTCATCTGCATGTTTGGATTTATGAACTTTTAAACTTATGTTTTGTTTCTGCATGACATTTGTAAACTTTAAATGCTTCCGCACTGTTTGAATGTTGGTTTTAAACTTATGCATGGTTTTTGTTTACGTATGTTTTTACATTTAGACGTCGTTTATTGTGACCGTTGACTTGGATCCTGGTGTGTCACACGCCTCGCGGTAGAACTCCGCAGGTGGAAATTTGAGGGTGTGACAGATTGGTATCAGAGCCAATGGTTATAGTGAACTAGGACTGCATGTAGAGTCTAGACTATAGCCGAGTCACACACACTAGACGGTCACATACATTTGAGTCATGTCTTTTGGGCAAACATACTAACCTTGTCGGGGTGTCGGTCTCCTTACCACACAGTGTTACATTACCTACCTTATCCTTGGTTATTTCTAGCTTCACTTTATTTTCTTCTTCGGGTTACAGCCGAGGGGACCTATTTATTGACCTTTTGAGTTAGTTGTATCATTCTGAGATGTGGTTACCGGGTGACTTGAAGTTCTGGCTCGGAGCACGCCTAGGGGACCATGTAGAGCGATTTGTTATTTCGGGTGCACACGAAATCATAAATCGAAATGCATGAAAATCTTGGTGGACTTTGTGTTCGGACTAATGGTCATGCTGGAACCGCATCCTGAGTTCGTTTGGTCACTTGTAGCTTGGTTTGTCAGTGGTACTGAGTGTCTCGTCTCATGTTCTGGCAGAACATGTCTGGTCGCGCTGGTGGACGTGCAGGTGGACGCCGTGGTGGCGGAGGTGGACGCCGTGGTGGGGGTAGAGGTGGTGGTAACATCACTATGACGCACGAGGAGCTCAATGAGATGATGCAGCAACAGTTGGGCGTTGCACTAGCTGCTTTTCAGGCGGCCCAGCAGACTTTCATGGGTGCTGCTGCTCCTCCGGTTCAGGCAGGTGTCACCTACAAGCGGTTTAAGGATTGTCAGCCTCTCAGCTTCCAGGGTACAGAGGGGGCTGTGGAGTTACTTCGGTGGTTGGAGAAGACGGAGTCGGTGTTCGCTTTATGTGAGACTCCAGTAGTGGATTGGGTGAAGTTTGCTTCGGGGACTTTTGTAGGAGCCGCCTTGACGTGGTGGAACTGCGTCACACAGACACTTGGTCTCGGGGAGGCCAACGCCATGCCTTGGGCGGATTTCGTGCGTAGGTTGAAGGATGAGTACTGCCCGCGTGAGGCGATTAAGACGTTGGAACATGAATATGGGAATCTTAAGATGGTTGGTTCTGAGGTGGAGGAGTACACGATCAGGCACAACGAGCTAGCAGTGATGTGTCCGGGTTTGTCTACACCAGAGTATAGGAGGGTGGAGCAGTATCTTTCGGGTTTGGTGCCAGAGATTGCGGGGTTGGTGGCAGCTAGGGATCCTACTACTATGTTAGAGGCTGTGCGGTCGGCTACTAAGATGACCAACTTGAAGATTGTTGAGGGTGTCTTGCCTCCTAGAGGCTCTTCTGTGAAGGCGCCGGCTGAGAACAAGAGGAAGTGGGATAGCGTGGATAAGGGTTCATCGGGGGCTCAGCGACAACCGGCAGCGAAGAAGGCTGAAGCTTCGGGGTCAGCATCGGACCAGAAACAAGGGGGCTATGCTGGGAAAAGCCCTAAGTGTGGACGTTGTGGGTTTCATCACTATGGTACTTGTGAGAGTTTTCGCTGTGAGCGTTGTCAGAAACCGGGGCATCATGCCAAGGATTGCAGGGTCAACCGTTCCAGGACGACTCAGACTGCTGCTATTACTACCCCTGCTCCACAGGGGAATCAGGGTTGCTATCATTGTGGAGAAGCAGGGCACTTCAAGCGAAGCTGTCCCAAATTGAATCAAGGGGGCACAGGGACTGCAGGGAAGGATGGAGACAATGAAGGCGGTGGCCGGCTTACTCGTGCTCATGCTTATGTGATCGGTGCTAGGGAGAACCAGGTGGACCCAGACACTGTTACCCGTACGTATTCTCTCTTATCTCTTGTTACACTTTGGTTACACTTTTATCCGCATTGTTGTGCGTTCGTGCTTTCGGGTGTTTTCTTTGTGGTTTGGTCACTGTTTCTCATTCTTTGGGTCGATGAGGGTCCTTTGGGGATGCTACTTGGACGGTACCGGTGGGTTAGTTATACCGATCATAGTAGTCTCCAGTAGGCTTTCATCGGGGGTCTCTTGTCTCATACTCGCATTTGGGGAAAGTGGTTTCCCGGTTGTTACTGGCACGTTTGATTCATGACCTTCACTTGTTGTATTTTAGGGAAACGTTACGTGGGCACAGAGGTCGACACTCATTACTGTTGAAACCGAAAGAATCTCGGGACGAGATTCCTTTCAACAGGGGGATGATGTGACGACCC
Source organism: Ambrosia x helenae (assembly GCA_030844895.1). NCBI lineage: Eukaryota > Viridiplantae > Streptophyta > Magnoliopsida > Asterales > Asteraceae > Ambrosia > Ambrosia x helenae. The sequence continues at coordinate 107,073,788 of CM061229.1, read as the reverse complement.
GGAAAATTTTTCTTCTTATTTGTTTTCCCTCCTCGACTTCGGGAAATTTTCGGGACGAAAATTCTTTCAACGTGGGGATGATGTGACACCCGGCATGTTCGGCTTAAACATAATAGTAACATCTAAGTCTACCTTAGCGAGAAACGTTTATAAACAAACTTAACTGGGTTAGTTGAGTCGGGTCAGATTAGGATTGTCTAGGGTTCAATGATCTGGAGGATCATTGGGAGTCGTTTTGGGAATACATTAGTACCGGGTTCCGTTGTTGGTGACATTACATGAACTAATTAAGTATATGTGTAGATTATGGGTCGTGCGGTGGATTGTATGCTTATACTTGCTTAAACGATGTACAAATGATTATACGTGCCTAAATATGCTAAACATAGACTATGGGTGCATGCTTATGTGTTAAGATGTGTTAGAATGCGTTAAACACGACAAACTGGGAAAAGGTTAACATGTGTTAAAAAGTGCTGTTAACATGTGTTAAAAAGTGCTGATGACCTGAATGTGGAAATAGTGGGCGAACGTGGAAATGGAACTTGAAAAATGGGGCGAACGTAGAAACAAAGTGGGCGAATGTGGAAAAGTTCCACATTCGACCATTACAAATGGGCGAATGTGGAAAAGTTCCACATTCGACCACATAAAAGGGGCGAACCTGGACTGGGTATAAATACCATCTTTAGCCATTTTTCACCATTTCACAAACCCTAAACGCCTCCAAACACTCTCTATCAGCTATTATCATTGGGGAAGGAGTTTTTGAGCTTGTTTTTCATAACCTAACTCTCTAAATCATTACAAGTGAAGATCTAAGGTGTGTTCTTCATTTCAAATCCTTTTTAAACAATTTTGACTTGTTTTAATCTAAACCCCAAGGGTCCAGATCTGATATCAACCTATTTTATGAATAAAAACCTTTCCTAACCAAAACCTATTCATAAACAATGAGTTTTTATGCAAATTAACATGTGTTAATGTGATATTATGCATTGTTTGATGATTTCTTGTTGTATAGAGGATATGGCAACAACCTAGGGCTGTTATTAATGATGGGTTCTGATTGAAACATGTTACAATTGATTGTTGATGGTGTTTTGTCGATTAAAGGAATCTTTGTTAGATTTAGGGCTTGTTTTTGGATAATAATGATAGAGTTAGGATAAGGGTTTCTTGTTCATGATGATTTGATGATGATGAGCTGATTATTGATTGATTTCAGAAGTTTCCTAATTGGGTAATATTTTCATGCATGATGATGTGACATCTCCATAATTTACTATTTTAGGAAACTTGTAAAAACGGATAGATTTTGGGGTAAAATTGGTAGGGTTTCGTAGGAATATATTAATGATGCTTGACTGCTGTAACTCATGATGTTTCGTGATGTTTTCGGATGTTTTTGGACGCGTTTTTGAGTAAACAACACAGCAGGGTCGAACCTGGAACACCTTCGGCCAGTCGAATGGGCGAAGGTGGGTTCCAGGGGTCGAACCTGGAAACTTGAGGGGCGAATGAACCACAAGTGGGCGAAGGTGGAAGAAAAAGGGGCGAAGGTGGAAGTTTGAACCCACATTCGACCAATCCAAGTCACCTTCGACCACTTACCACTACATTCGACCCTATGTTAACAGAAATGAGATTTTTGATACAAACTAAGTGTTTTATGCTTGAACCTTGCATGTAATCTATGTGTACTTGATTAGTTAGGGTAATGGGTCACCAACGGGATGTCGGGTCGGTCTAGTGTGTCGGTTGAACATTTAAACACGTTTTAAAACATACTTGGTTATGATCTGGACAATCGGGGACTAGATAACCTTATGGTTATTAGTCGGAACACTTATGTGAACATTTTGATAGATCTCCGGTAGAGGGATTGTCAAGGGCTAAACATGTTTACACATATTTGAGGAACGCTATCTAAGGTGAGTTCACGGCCCCACATTTTACAGTTTTTGCTTTCGGGGTGAGAAACATGCTTACAAACTCTTTTATGACTTATGACTTGTTAAACTCTTATGGCTCATGACTCTTTATCACGTTATACTATGGCTTACTTATCTTACTATACGGTTCATCGAAAATCCCTTGAAACCACTAACATGGGTATATGGCGGGGAAATATGGATAGCGCTATTGGGGACTGACAAACCCCACTCGACGGCTGGAGGCCGGGCGGGTGCATACTGTCTCTAACAAAACAAGGTCTACCGGCGATGACGGTAGCCCATAGGAAACAAAGGGTAACACACGGCTCAGTCAGTAATGGTTTCACCCGTATGAGTATCTCATTCTGCGCCTAGCTAGCGTTCTCATAAGCATAGTAGTAACTGTGATGGTAACGGTTTTCGAAGGATCACTTTAAACGTTTAATTAAAACCTGTGAACTCACCAGCATTATATGTTGACTCTTTTAGCATGTTTTTCTCAGGTCGCTGAGGTAGCAGTTGTCGGATAGGCGCACGAGGTCGCACTGGAGTCGTCTCGCGTCTAGGGTCTCATCTGCATGTTTGGATTTATGAACTTTTAAACTTATGTTTTGTTTCTGCATGACGTTTGTAAACTTTAAATGCTTCCGCACTGTTTGAATGTTGGTTTTAAACTTATGCATGGTTTTTGTTTACGTATGTTTTTACATTTAGACGTCGTTTATTGTGACCGTTGACTTGGATCCTGGTGTGTCACACGCCTCGCGGTAGAACTCCGCAGGTGGAAATTTGAGGGTGTGACAGATTATAAATACATTCACACATGATATTCGACCCATTCTCATAAAAACGTATAAATCAAGCTCCAGTTTGTTGGTTAAAGTATTGGGTGTCGTGAGTCGTATATCGTCTAATTAACCATCGAAATGATCAGGTTAGTATGATTATGTTATATGGTTAGGATCAAAATTAAGTGCACAATAAAAGCCCCATGATTAATTTCATAATCGGGTTGGATATATGGGTCAATTAATTGATAATAGAAATTAGGGTTCATACTTAGTTTAAATTGGGAACTGGTTGATTTTGTCGTGATGTTTTATATTATTTGAATCTGCTTTAAACACAAATGGACGCGCAGCTCAGTTGGTTGGGAGTGTTGTGGTCTAAGGGTTGGGCCGGTTGAGGTCTCGAGTTCGATCCGGCTACAAATTGTTTTTTTTATATAAATCACATTCTGCTGTGGAAGGCATATAAAGAGGAAAATAGGGATGGTGTTGGCAATTAACTAAGGTTTAACACAGATGGACAATTTTGCCCCTAACTTCACGAGGTTGAGTTAACCCCATTAAGTAATTGGACTGTTTTGGCCTATTTCGTCAAAAGTCAGGGACTGTTCAAACAATTTTTAAAGTTTTGGTTTAGACTGACATATTGGCCCAAACCATAGGAACGGTTTTGATAATTAACTCTAAATATAATCAATACTAGATTATACCCGGGAGTGTCCCGGGGTTGAGAAATCTAATATGACACATCAGTTTACATATGAAATAGGCTGATACGTTGTACAATTACATGCAGGAAAGCTTCGGGTAGCACCTAACCTAAAACAATTAACAATGTATCTCTAATGTTGACTACTAACCTTAAACAATGTATAATTCTAATGTTAACATCTAATCTAAAACAATGTATAACTCTAATATTAATACCTAACCTAAAACAATGTACAACTCCAATGCTAACATCTAACCTAAAACAATCTATAACTCCAATGTAGCTCTAATATTAACACCTATCCAAAAGGCTAAAAAATGTACAACTCTAACATACTAATATTAGTACCTAACTAAAACAATGTATAACTCTAGTAATAACACCTATCATAAAGGCTTAAAAAAATACATAACTCTAATATCAATATTTAATACCTAACCAAAAACAATCTATAAATCCAATGCTAACACCTAATACTTCAAACAAAAAAAATAGTCATTTTGTTTTCTCGGTTTTTTTATATAGCATTGTGGCACTCGTTGGAAAGATAATAAAACGTTCGTTAATTTGATGTAGTTTTTTCTTTAAAAAATCTCGTATATAAAAGATATTAACATTTAAAAATTATGGTAGGAAACATGAGAGAGAAAAAATCTAATTTTGTTTCTAAGTATTTTTTTTTTTTCCTAAAATCACTTAATACCACATGGCACACTCAATAAGGATGTTGGCCTCTTTTAGTGTCATGTGAGATTTATTGCTTTAGTTTATTATATACTAGATTATACCCCGGGAGCATTCCGGTGTTGAGAAATGTAATATGACATATCAATTTTAGATATGAAATAGATTGATGTGCTATACAGTTACATGCAGAAAAGCTTCGGGTAGCACCTACTCTAAAACAATTAACAATGTATCTCCAATATTAATGCCTAACCTTAAACAATGTATAACTCTAATGTTAACATCTAACCTAAAATAATATATAACTCTAATATTAATACCTAACTTAAAACAATGTACAACTCCAAGGGTAACACCTGTTGAAAATATAATTCATATTTACTGGTTTGGACATAATAAGTGATTTGCCTATACATGATTAATGAATTACCTGAACACTTTGTGTGTTTTTCTTCCTGTATGAACAAAATCCCACAATAAAAATAGTCGTTTATTTCTCCGTTTTTTATATAGCACTGTGGTACTCGTTGGAAAGATAATAAAACGCTTGTTAATTTGGTGTAAATTTTTTCTTTAAAAAATCTCATGTATAAACGGTTAAAAATTATGGGATCAAATATGAAAGAGAAAAATCCAATTTTTTTTTCTTCCTAAAATCACTTAATGCATGCCATTTTTAGCTTTAATTTTATATTATTAATGACATGTCATTGCCACATGTCACACCCAAGGGGGAGGATGTCCTCTTTGAGTGCCATATGGGATTTATTACTTTCAATTATTATAACTAGGTAAAATCCCGTGTGAAAACACGGGAAGAGTATATCATATTTTAAGGTTTGTTTACTAAAGACAAAATAAAGAAGCCAATCATCAATTGTAAGCAAAAGTTGTTTAGTAAGATCTGTTCCTTTCACGATACGAGTTGATAGATACTGATCAGATGTTTTAATACAGGGGCGTGTTACAACCACGGAGAGAAAAATCAACAGACGCATGAAAAGCTCTGTTGGGCTGGCATATATTAAAAAGAAACAGTTAATCTTAATCTTCAACTGAGGTTTCATTACTCTTTTTACCAATATATGTTGAGTTGCCAACAAATTTGTCAAACAGCTGTTATAAAATTCAATCTTATTATTACAATTACATAATTTCAATGAAATATCTTTTATGTTCTAAGAGTCAACTTCTATCATTTTTTTGAACGGAAAATTTTTTAACATTTTAATTCTACCTTACCTTGCACTTGCAAGGATTTAAACCCACAACCTTACATTTGTAAGGGGGACACCATACCACTATACCAAGAGGTCATGGGTCAACTTCTATCTAAGAGTCAATTTCATTAATTAACTTCGCATTTATTAATTTTCTTAATTAATATTCAAACATTCTCTTGAACAGTTAACTTGGACTCAAACTATTGAACCTTTCACGTGGACCTTTAAGTTGGACTTTTAACTTGAATATTGAACTAGATCATTGAACCTTATATCTTTGAACTTTGACTTGAACTTAATCTTGGGCTTTGATCTTACATTTAAACCTTGGACATTTAAATTTAATTTAAATCATATTAAACAAAAATTAAAATGTCGAGTTAGAATAGGTTTTTAGAAATGGACCACGAGGTTGGAAAGTCAAACACTCCACCTAAGATGATTTCAGTTAACGATTATTATTGGTGGAAGGACAGGTTTGAAGAGTGGGCTAGGTTTTATATGATGAGAGGATGGATTTTCATAAGAGATGGTTACATACCACCATCCAGAGATGTTGATGGTCGAACTGTTAAGGTTGATTTAAAAAATATGGATGAGGAGGAGAAGCTGATGTTCGAAGCTAGAACAAGGCACATGTTGCTATCACCATGAGCATGCCATAGGAAATCTTGCACATCTTTAGAAAATTTCAAACTGCACAAGATTTGTGGAAAGCTCTATAGAAACGTTTCGAGGGGAATGATAATGTGAAGAAAAATAGAGTTGATTTACTTAAGAAACAGTTTGTTGTCTTTAGGGCATTCACAAGTGAAACCCTAGAAGAGATCATCACGAGATACTACCATCTTGTTACTGAACTATAAAACTACAAGATTGAGCACACCGATGTGGATATGACCACCAAGATTCTAGATGCATTGCCTGCAAAGTGAGAAGTTTATACTCTTCTCATTAAAGAGAATCCAGAATTCGCCACATACACGCTTGATGATGTTTTAGGAAAACTAAGGGGCTATGATTTGGCAATGAAGAGGAAGGATGAAGGTTCTGATCAGGTTCAAGATCCGGGAGTGTATGATGGGAAATCGTCATCCAAATCCTCATCTGGTGGCACTTCAAGCAGCAGTGGGAATGCAACTGCATTCTTTTCAGGAGATAGTTCTGGAAACATTATGTTAGATTCTGACGGTGAAGTTTGTTTTGTGTTTGTTTCAGGTGAGGCAACAAAAGTGAAGGACATTCCCTCAGGAAAAGACAAGGGAAAGAGCACTGCTGAGTCCAACAAATCTGACTCCAAATGCGACCACAAGTCATGCAAGTCAATGCCTATGAGTGTGAAATCAGCAGAAGAGCAGCTTGCAGTTTTGTCTTCCTTTGTAGCATCTTATGAGAACTACATACAAGGGAAGATAAATGATCCAGCGATGTTTGATGATGACTACGATCAGATAGATCCGGATGACTTAGAGGAAATGGATCTCTAGTGAAATCTTGCTATGATTGCGAGAAGAGCAAGAAAGTTCATGGAGAGGACAGGAAAAAAGCTAGTTATAGGCAGACCTGGTTTTGATAAATCAAAAGTTAAGTGTTATAACTGCTACGGGTACGGGCACTTCGCCAGAGAATGTGCCAGACCAAAGAGCCAAAATCAAGGAAACACCACAAGGCAAAGCTCATCAGTGGTGCCTTCTTAGAGCAACTCAAGCTCAAAGGCACTAATGGTGGTTAAGTCTGATGGCTCGTATGACTGGAGTAGTGTTTTAAATGGAGTTGATGGTTCAGGCAATCAGGCTCTCATGGCATAAATGGTTGAAGAAGGAACTGAGAATGATGAGAAACCTATTTGGCAAGTGACTGAGGAACAGGTTAATGAGACAAAGATAGAAGAGAATGAGAACAAGGTGAATGAAGCCGAACGTGAAACTGAGGAATCTGAAGCAACTAAGATGGAGAGTGAAGCTAACAAGGAGGTATCTACCCAGGTGTTGGATCTGACAGCATCAACTGAAGGGATGTCTGCTAAAGAATTCATGGCAGACTTATCATCCAATGAGAAAAAGGTACTCCTTCCATTATCTTTAGTTGTAGAAGCCTGTAATAAGTGTGTTGATTATGCTGAGCATATTTTGTTGCTAGTGAAAGAGAATGATAAAGTAGCTGAGCATAATACTGAGCTAGTTATGCTTTTAGATAAAGAGAAAGAGTTTAACATAGGCAATAAGATTAGAGAAGGGTACCTGAAAACCTCCCTTAATGCTGCTAAGAAAGATCTAAAAGAACTTAACTATACCCTTAGGGAAAAGATAGATTATATTAACCTATCACACTTGGACTTAGTCGATAAACAAGAAGATATTGCTAAGAAAAATGTTGAAATTAACCAACTTAAGGTTAAGGTAGCGATCTGAATAGACAAATAGATCAAGTTCGCAGCTCAAAATAACTTATTAATGCCTTAATAGACTCTAGAAAAGACACCAAGAAGCATAAAGATGATAACGGTGGATTAGGTTACAAAGATGTGCCTCATCCTGCCACTGGTAACTATTCATTTTTACCAACTGAAAAGGAAGTAACTGAGGAAATTTATAAGCCTAAGCTAGATGAAATGAAAGTTGATGTAAGTGAAAGTGAGGTTAGTGCTGAGAGTGGTAGTTCATCCAATGTATCTAAGGATGAAGAAACAGATAAAGTGTTCAAGAACACTAAGGGGTCGGGGGTTGATAAAACTAATACTGTTAAACCTAACCCAACTAAAACAAAAAAGGATACCCCAGTGATTTCAAAAATTCAAACGAAAAAGGCTTATTCAAAAATAATTTTGAAAAATCCTAAATTTGTTAAGCAATGAGAAGCTAAAACTGAAGAAGTCACCAGAGGTAATGCTGAATGTTCTGGTAACACTCCACCCAAATCTGCTAGCAATGAGGGATCGACCTCAAGGGGACAGTATAGAAAGGCCCTTGAGAAGCAGTCTTGTTTTGAATGTCATCAAAAAGATCATGTAGCTAGCATGTGTACTGCCAAAAAGAAGGAGAACACTGTATCAACTAATGCAAAGAAAGGTGAAACCCCTGCAAGTCTGAAAGCAGGAAAGAGGTGAGTAACTCTACAAAGAAATCTTTGCAGAGGCAATTAAAGAAAGAATCTGATAGTGGGTCTAGGGATCCAGGCAAATGACCAGTTAACAAAAATTTTGAAAAACTTGCGTTCATCCCTAGACAAGTAAGTGTTGGCCAGGCAAGCACATCTGGTGCTCAACCTTCTAAGCAGGCAGCACCTGCAAATACCAACAAATACCAAACACCGCACAGATAATGTCACCAAAGTCCACAAGGTGACAAACCAGTAAATTTTGTTAATAATAATAATCAAAACGGTTATAGGGATAGAAACTATTCTAATAACCAGAATTTTTCCAGAAATAATTATGTTCAGGGATACCCCAACAGAGGGAGGTATCCTCAATCTCAAAATAATGGGCCAGTGAATCACGGAGGATATTGCAATCCTCAGAATCAAAGGCCCTACATGCATTATAACCAAATGAACAGAAACAGTCCACCTAGATCTAGGACTCCAGTGGGGAGTGATAGATATTGGAGGGAGTTTAATGTTGTTGATGAAATGGTCTAACCCAAGACTTTCACAGCTTGGGCCCCCTACTCTAACTAATCTTCTTTGTGAATGCAGGAGCTGCTGAGGAGGGTTATCAACTGGCGGTATGTTGATAGCTGCTGCTCTAGGCATATGACACGGGAGTTGAGATTGCTGATTGAATTTATGAAATGTGATGGAAGTTACGTGAATTTTTGTTGATGCATTTTGCGACTAAGGATTGGATATACTTGATTAACACATGTTAGTAGATAGCCGAATGTAGTTTTGACTGGGCGAATGTAGATCAGGAAGGGCGAAGGTGAAGATAATGGGGCGAAGGAAGAACTGAAGTGGACGAAGGAAGATTGATCATGGACAGAAGACCACATTCGACCACTCTTAGTGGGCGAATGTGGAAATTGCTCACATTCGACCTGTAGAAAGGGGCGAATGTGCAGAGTCTATATATAGTTTTTGAGTTTTTGATTATGTAAGAGTGTTATCATTTGTGTCCAGGTTCAGTTCAGGTTCTGTAGTGTTTTTGTGAAAGTGTCTTTGTGATTCTAGATTAACATAAACGTTGTAAATGCTTATTGATTGAAAGTTAATCTATGAAAATGATATTGAAAATGATCTTGATTGTGTCGTGATTAGCATCTTATCAATTTGTTCAGATCTAGGGTTTCCGCACCTAGATTTGTGACTTGTATGATCAAATAATCCTGTTTTAGATAAAATCCAACGCTCACAAAGTGGTATCAGAGAATAGAGGATCATACAACAACAAGTTTGATAAGATCAGAGTTGATTTGGACATGTTTTAGACAAATTATCATCTGTTTTTACAAAAACTCTTAAAAAAACATAGTTTTTGATCGATTTAAAGGTGATTTTGTGGTCAAATTCAAGTTTTCCAAGACTTAAAGTTGTTCCAAATCAAATCCGAAACATAACCTGATTGAGATCATTGAAATCCATGAACTTTTGAAAATCTGAGCTCAAAATAACCGTTTTTCAAACAATAACCGTTTTTCAAAAGTGAGATCTGCTGATATGGGGCGAACCTGGAACCTGGACTGAGTGTTGTGGGCGAACCTGACAAAAAGTGGGCGAACCTGAGAGTTTGAGTGGACGAATCTGAAAACTTGTTTGAAATTTTTCACATTCGGGTACTATATTTCACATTCGACCGTTTTGCTTCGGACGAAAGTGGAAATTGTGTTTGTGTGATTTACATTCTGGTCATATTCACCTTCGGGTATCACTGTTTGGACGAAAGTGAGAGAAAAGGGACGAGAGTGTGACAGATTGGACGAACTTAGAAAAATTTGGACGAAAGTAGTATTTTTCGGGCGAACGTAGTATTTTTGCTGAAAAATTTTTCTAAGTGTTGAGTTTTTCAGATTGTGATCATGTGGCGTTTTCAGACTACTTCGGGATCAGCTCCAACACAACCACAACAGCAGACAATGGACCCATGGACTGTGGCAGCTCAAAAGACGAACACGCAATCCTCACAACCACATAACTACATGACAACAACGAGCACGATGCCTCAGAATGTAGCACATCCGGCATTACAATCAGATTACTGGGGAGTAGCTGCAGCGGCGGTAAATACTCAAACCACTAACGCTATCTCTACCTTGATTAAGGATTTGTCTACAGGTAGTGGAACTCGGCCACCTAAGCTCATGGATATGCAAGAGTACAACCAGTGGCACACCATGTTCAAGATCCATCTGGAGGGCATGGGAGTTGAAGGAGCTGAGGCGTGGAGCATGATCGTCAAAGGATATACAGCACCGATTCTGGAGAATACCGGTGAGTTGATTCCTCTGGAGAGCTTGACTGAGGATGAAAAGAAGAAATACGTGGTGGAGAAGAAGGCGTTCTCTCAACTGACACAGGCGATCACAAGTGACCTGTTGCATCAGTTTGGGACATGTACAACGTCAAAGCAGCTTTGGGATAAGCTGAAGAGGAAGCATGATGGAAACGAAAAGACCAGGAGTTTGAGAATGGAGGAGTTGGTTAAAGAGTTTGATAATTTTTCTTTCATTAATAATGAAACTTTGAAAGAACTAACTCCGAGATATATGCATTTATTGTCTGAATTGTCTAGTTATGGTGTACAGATTCCCATGACTAAGCAGGTGGATAAGTTTGCAGATGCTTTGCCACCACAGTGGGATCAGCATGTGGAGGTACTTAGAGAGAAGGATGCTTATCAATTCTGGACCATTTCAGAGTTTATTGAGAAGTTGGAGAACAAAGAGCTGGAGGATAGGAGGAAAGCTAGGAGGTCGCAGATTCCTCAGAATCCAAGTCTGTATTTTGGAGGTACTTCAGTTTCAGCTGGAAACTCGAGCTCTGGAAGTGTTGCACCACATGTTGCATGTATTTCCAATGTCATGGATTCATCAAAACCAACCACCAACTATACACCACCACAATACAATTCCTACTCACAACCATCATACACACCACCACAATATACTTCCTACATTTCACCAGTCTCTCCAATGCAACAAGCTAGTTTTTACACTGCTAACCAATCACAACAACCATCAAACCAAATTACTCAACATAAACAACCGGTGGTTTTGGATACATCCAACTTAGGGAACGTGACTGTGGAGGTTGCTCAGCAACACATTGCATTAGTCTCTGCTATGGTTTCATCCTACAATGGATTGGTTGCTAGTCAGATTGGGAACAACAACTTGACCAACGAAGACTACGCACAGATCGATAAAGAAGAGATGGAACTCATTGACATTCAATGGGCTTTTGCGAGTATAATGAGGAGAGCAACAGAGTTCATAGAGAAAACTGGAAGGACTGACTTGGCAACTTCTCCCAATACAACTTATGGTTTCAATAAGGAGAAGGTTACATGTTTTAATTGTGGAGAGAAAGGACACTTCAAACGGGAATGCACCCAGCCACCTAAACAAGGTAACCGAAACCCTTTCAATGCAAACTACCAGAACCGTCAACAAAACCAAGTTTCTTACCAAACAAACAACAACTATCAGAACCGAAACTTTAACAACCAAAACAGACAACCAAACACTCAAAACCAGATTCAAAACCAATCTCCTAATCACCCAAACCGAACAGTTGTACCGATCACTACACCTACTGAGACTCAACAGAATGCGGGTCAAAACCAAGCTTTGGTAACTCAGCAGGATGAGAGGTTTGACTGGTCGGGTATGCAAATAGGAGTTGAAGAAGTAACTACTGGTGGGAATGTGGCATGTGTTGCCTATCAAGTTGATTTGGAAGAGTCGGTGGCAGTTGATGAGAAGAAAGAAACTGAGGAGAGTGAGAGTGATGATTCTGAGACTGAGATGGAAGTGGAAAATGAACCGGTTGAGGTTAAGGCTGAGGAGAAGAGATCTGGGATGGTGATTGATTCAGTTTCTGATGTTCCCGAGGAGTGTAAATCAGTCTATTCAGATTGTGAGAGCGAATCAGACACAGAGGGAAGTGTTGATTCTTTGAATGATGATATTGACCAGTTGCTGGCAGAAGCTGATTTCTTGATGACGAGGAAGTCGTGCATAGCTGATGATGCTTTCACCAAGATCGACTACTCAAAGTTTTTCACTGGAAAGGAAGCTCATTTTGCTTTGATGGCCATGACCGAACCGCCAAAACCTGTAAGTTCTGAATCTAGCACTGATGTCATGAGTGATAAATACTGTGGGACTTGTGATAGGTTGACAGAGGAGAATAAACAACTCCGAATTTCACGTGATAGTGCTATTCAAAACTGTCAATCTACTCGCAAAGAGTTAAATGCTTTTAACAAAGTATTAGATGGCTATAAAAAGGACATTTCTGACTTGAAAAACACTTTGTCATTGAAACAATTGGCCATAAATAACTACATCAATGAAATTGAAAACACCAAGTTAGAAATGGCTGCCATTAAATGCTTTGCTGAAAAGGTTAACAAGAAGTTAGAAAGCTATAAGAATGTTGCTTATGTCGTTGATCATATCATTGATGATAACACCACCAACTACAAGTCTGTACCATCTCCGGTTCTTTTTGAGAACCATAACTATCATCAAGTTATACCGGAGAGTTCGGTGAAATCAGACTCATCATCAGATTTGGAATCTAATACTTCGAGTATTGGTGAACCATATCCTGAAGATGTGAGACCGATTTTGGGCTTGAACAATGAGGGTGTTTATGCTGAGAGTGATAGTTCAGACTCAGATAATGATGATACTGATAGTGATAAATCTGATAATGAATGTGAGATTCCAAAAGAAAATCACATCATTACTACCGAACCAGTGTCACCATCTGATCATATTCATCCGATGGCAAAAGCTATTCATGATAAGAAGTCTGAAAAGTTTGAGGTTAAGAAAAAGAATGTTGTTAAGAATGTGATTGAAAAGAATGAGCTGAATGAAACCAGTGACAAACCTGTAAAGGTGTTTTATCGGATGGAAGGATCCGATAAAATCATTGCTGATGAGGAATTTCCGATTAAAAACGTTAACTATTCTAAACTTGATAAAATCTGGCAAGAAAGCACAATTTGGTTTCCAAAACATGAAAGAACCAATGAAATTCCACCAGAAATCTTAAAGAAACTATTTTCAGAAACTCCTCAAGAGCCAAAAATTCATGTCACTGAGTTTATTCGACCTGATGATAAAGCAAATGGTTTTCATGAACCTTCTTACTCGAAAGGACCACTTCCTGAGAGTTTAAGAAATCAACAATATAATGATCAATTTCCTGTAAGATCATTTGCTTCACCAAATGCTCATTATGTGTTTGAGGAATATAGAAAGTGCTTTAAATGTGGAGAACGCGGGCATTTACTTGCTCAGTGTCCATATGTAAGGCACAAGAGACATGAAGTTGAGGTTAAGAATTCCATCAAAAAGCCGATTGATCATTATATTCCACCGCATAGACGGACTGTTCCTCAACAACAACATTTTCAAAATCAAAACAATTTTCAAATGAGGAACAACCGTCCATTTCATTATGATCGGAGGAATCGGATTGCAATGGAACAATCTTGGAGAAAACCAGTGGTGAACACAACAGCTGATAGACAAAAGGTTCCACAAAAACCAATTGTCAAGTCAAATGTTGGACCTAAGTCTGTTCAATCAGATAAGGTTGCTAAGAAAGTTACTTTTAGTAACAATGTTCAGAAACCTATTGAGAAACCAAAATCTCAAATCCGTATTCTCAAAAGGTCTGAACAATCTTGGACACCTAATGGTTCTCCAGGAGCCTCTACATCAAAGGTGAGTGATAAAAATGAAACTGTTTTGAAAAATCAGAAAACGGTTGATTCAAAACAGAAAGTTGTTGAAAAAGTCATTGAGAATGATTCTTTGAAAGCCAAAGTTCAAAGGCCCAAGACTCAGGCTTGGGTCCCCCGAAAGAACTAATTGTTTACTTTTTGTGTGCAGGGAGCTTCAGTTGGCCCTATTAGCAGTCTCTGGATTGTTGATAGTGGAGCTTCAGGCCACATGACGGGGGATTTGGCGTTGCTGTTCGATGTGAAGAATATCAATGGAGGATATGTTGCGTTCGCGGGTAATAAAGGAGGTTATATAACGATGGAAGGAAGTGTGAGTAACGGGATTGTGACTTTCGAGCGGATATCTTATGTCAAACAGATAGACTATAATCTGTTGAGCGTCAGTCAAATATGCGATAAACAATTTTCTGTGCATTTTGATGACAAATCCTGCTACATACTCAAACCGGGCTTCAAGATTCCAAAGGAGTGGGTTATGTTGATGGCACCTCGAGTCAACAATCTTTACATTCTTGATATGTCCAAGGCAATGACACCACAGGGACAGATAACATGCTTTCTATCCAAGGCGACCGAAAAAGAATCGATAATGTGGCACCGCAGGATGGGGCACATTCATCTGAGGAAAATGAATCAGTTAGTGAGAAATGGACTTGTCGATGGAGTAAACGTGAAACATTTCCATCTGAACGACAAGTGTGTGAGCTGCATGAAAGGAAAACAACACAGACAATCCCATAAAGTGAAGAAGGTTAACTCTGTTGAGATGCCGCTTGAGCGATTGCACATGGACCTATTTGGACCGGTCAAGCGCAAAAGTCATCTTGGAGAGCTTTATTGTTTAGTCGTCACTGATGACTATTCACGATTCTCATGGGTGATGTGTTTGAAGAATAAAAGCGACACCTTTACCAACTTACAAGTTCTGTTCACTCGGCTGGAGAATATCTACAACTTGAAGATCAAAAGGATCAGGAGTGACAACGGGACGGAGTTTAAAAATGCAAAGATGGATGAACTTTGTGAAAGCAAAGGGATTCATCATGAATATTCAGCTCCGTATACCCCGCAACAGAACGGTGTTGCTGAAAGAAAGAATAGGACTCTGATTGAGGCTGCAAGAACAATGCTCGCTGACTCAAATCTTCCAGTAATGTTCTGGAATGAGGCGATTTATGCAGCAAACTACACATTAAATCGGGTTTTGACAGTGAAGAAGTTTGGAAAAACATCTTATGAGCTGTTACACCGACGAAAGCCCAATTTAGAGTATCTAGAACCATTTGGGGCACCATGTACGATGTTGAATCCAAGCGAGAAGTTTAGTCCTAAAGCTGAAGAGGGATATTTTGTTGGATATGCAACCCCGCTCAAACGGGTATTCAACAAGCGAACTCGTCAAGTGGAGGATTGGGCTAACGTGGAAGTTCAACGTTACACTCAAAATTTGCAAGGCACGGGCCCTGATTGGATGTTTGATTACAAAGATTTCTTTGAATCATTCAATCTAGATAGCCTGGTTGAAGAAGCTGTGATCAGATTACTTTACGAATGTGAAAACGCGGCAACT
Organism: Ambrosia x helenae; assembly: GCA_030844895.1. Classification (NCBI taxonomy): domain Eukaryota; kingdom Viridiplantae; phylum Streptophyta; class Magnoliopsida; order Asterales; family Asteraceae; genus Ambrosia; species Ambrosia x helenae. The sequence continues at coordinate 107,057,951 of CM061229.1, read as the reverse complement.
TCACCGTTGATGCGTCCAATTACCGTAAACCCCCCACCAGCTTCTAGTGATACCAGTGCTCCTACACAAGAAGAAGAGTTGTTTCAAGAAGCTTCAACTTCATTAGACACTTCAGAATCTGAAGATGAACAATTTGAAGAAGCTGTTCTTGAAAATGCAGAAGACTTAGAAGAGCAAACTGTGAACCCAACTTCTAATCCAGACGTTGCTTCATCATCTAACACGGGTAATGATCAGGATGCTACAGAGAACTTGACTGCTCAGACGGGAGTGATTGTACCTGTTAATCCGGAATCTCGGATTCATCGTATTCACCCGCTGGAGCAAGTAATCGGTGATCCTGGTAGTGGAGTGATGACCAGAGGGCAGCTTAAAAGCGTTAATACGCCAGAGAGTTTTGGTGCTTTAGCATTGTATGCCAAAATTCAGAAATCTGGTGACCAGAATGATTGGTCGTTTGCATGTTATGTGTCCCAGGTAGAGCCAAGGACATACAAAGACGCTTTGCAAGAAGATGCCTGGGTTGAAGCAATGCAGGAGGAGTTATTGCAATTCCAGAAATTGGGAGTCTGGACGCTCACAGATTTGCCGCCGGGACGAAAGAAAATTGGCACTAAGTGGGTGTTTAAGTGCAAGAAAGATGATCGTGGAGTTATTGTAAGGAACAAAGCCAGATTGGTTGTGCAGGGTTTCCATCAGATTGAAGGAATTGATTACAATGAAATCTATGCACCAGTAGCACGAATGGAAGCTATTCGGATGTTCCTTGCGTTTGCTTCGTATAAGAAATTCAAAGTCTATCAAATGGACGTCAAGAGCGCATTTCTGTATGGTAAAGTCAAGGAGGAGGTTTATGTCGGGCAACCACCGGGCTTTGAGGACCCAATCCACCGGGACAAGGTTTACGTGCTGAACAAAGCTTTATATGGTTTGCACCAGGCTCCAAGACAGTGGTACGAGGAGCTAAGTACATACCTCATCTCCAAAGGATTCAAGCGCGGCCTCGTCGATTGCACCCTCTTTACGAAGAAGACGGGAGATGACTTGCTTCTAGTACAGATTTACGTTGATGATATTATATTTGGTTCAACTAACGAACTCTTGTGCAGGGAATTTGAAACTGTTATGCAGGAGAAGTTCGAAATGAGCGCTATGGGAGAAATGCAGTTTTTCCTCGGCTTACAGGTGGATCAAAGACCCGACGGGATCTTCATTCACCAGACGAAATATGTTGCCGACATCTTGAGCCGATTCCAGATGGAGGACTCTAAGCCGATGGATACCCCGATACAACCCAATCACGGGATTGGAGTAGACGCTAAGGGGGAGCTGACAGATCCATTTACATACAGAGCAATCATCGGATCTCTGATGTATTTGACAGCGTCTCGACCAGATATTATGTATGCAACGTGTCTCTGTGCGCGTTACCAATCGAAGCCGAAACAAAGTCATCTGACGGCGGTCAAGCGTATCCTTCGATATCTGAAGGGTTGTCCATCAAAAGGACTTTGGTACCCTAATGATGATGATTTTGATTTTATTGCTTTTAGTGATGCAGATTGGGGCGGCTGTGACAAAGACAGCAAATCAACAACAGCCGGTTGCCAGTTTTTAGGGAGCAGGTTAATTACCTGGCAATGCAAGAAACAGACTTCCGTCGCACTGTCTACATGTGAAGCCGAGTACATTTCAGCCTCGAGTTGCTGTTCGCAAGTGCTCTGGATCCAACAACAGATGGTCGATTACGGTTTGCAGTTTCTTAAAACCCCTATACACTGTGACAACGAAGCCGCAATTGCATTAACTAAAAATACTGAAAATCATTCTAAAGCTAAACATATCCGGATTAAATATCATTTTATCCGTGACTGTTATGCTAAGGAATTGATTGACATGGTCAAAATCCATACTGACTACCAACGTGCAGATTTGTTTACAAAAGCTTTTGACAGATCCCGCTTTGAATATCTTTTGAAAGTAAACAATATAAAGGAAAAACAGGACTAATCGGCTCCTCGGTTTATCATTTTTCGTTTTTAGTTTTAGTTTTAAATTTTTGCTAATTGGGAATTTCTCTTTGCTAATTGGGAATTTCTCTTTACTATCATAATCCTCAAAGAAGTTGATGCTTTCGAGGGGTTGTTTAATCCTCAAAGAAGTTGATGCTTTCAAGTGGATTGTTTCTTTCAAATTTTATTTTTTGTTTTGTTTTTCAGAAAAATTAAAAATCCAAAAATATGTTCTTTATTTTAGGGGGAGTCATTTTATCAGAAAAACCAAAAACATTGAAAAATTTTCAAAATACCTAAAAATTAGAAAAAAAAAAAACCAAAATGATTTCCTGGATAAAAAGAGGAAATGATAGTACATCAGTGGGGATCTGACACAGGCTAAAGAATTGCATAGTTTAATGAGACGTATGTTGATTACGTGTGATATGCTGATAGGCTTCGTAGACCATATATTGCGTGCATTAGTGATACAAACATAACAAACTACGCGTTTGTGGATGAACACCTCATGGGCATATGGTCTTAGTACCGTAATTTCGTTTGATAGGGTGTTTGTACAAAACTCGGAGGTTTAGGGTCGTTATGTTATTAGTCGTCTGGGGATAGCCTATCTGATCTTCTGCTGTAAGTCATTACGGACCTAGATCAGACAGGATGTCTTTATAAAAGAGTTTTATGCCAAAACCTAAAGTTACCGAATTGAGGAACTTTCCATGTTATATGATGATCAAAGATTATCTATAATATCGTATTGATCATTGATGCAAATCATGATTAATATCAGTCCTCAACCTGGTATGGTGCATATGTTACTTTGCTGCATTAATTTGCTGACCTGTATACCTCTATGCATTATATCTTGTACAATTACAGACGACGAAAGCATAATCACGCTTTACAATGAGTCTTTGTGCAGATTACTTCTTGATACGGGAGTATGTCGTGTGTGTGAGAACCACAATGTGTTAGTCTAATACATCTAATTCGTATCATTTTAAAGCATTGCGTAATTGTCTGCATGTGAGCTTATGTGGACAACAATATCAGCAATTGCCGTGTCACATATTGTTTCTAATGATAATAACAAAATAGATCAACGCTGTGTTCAGATTTCTCAGAAAACTGATATGATCTTCTTACCGGAAATCACAAAATGTTTACTGTTTTCATTTACTTTGATGCATTTTACTTGTCGCATTTTACTTTTATTGTCAAAAAGTTACAAAATCCAAAAAGATTTTAGGTGTGTTTTGATATAAATTTCAGAAAATCCAAAAGATTTGCTTTTCTGCTTTAATTTTGATATCCGGGGATGCTTGATGGTCAATTTCTGAGATTTGATAACACCAGCTGGACTTTGTAACATTCAACATGTGAAAAGTTGAGTTTTGGAAGCTTAACGGATTGAAAAATGTTGAACGGGATTCGAATTCGTGATTTGGCGAAATTTTCAGATTTTTCCATTTCACATTCGCCCCTTAAATGGGTCGAATGTGGAAAAATCTTCAAGTTCGACCATTTTAGATTTGGGCGAAGGTGGTTATTTTCACTTCCGGGTGATATTTCCACTTCCGGGTATCCCATTCCACCTTCGGGTCTTTAATTAGGGGCGAAGGTGGACAATTTACACACTCGTGCCATTAACTTGGGGCGAATGTGGTTTTTACCCACATTCGTCCATTTCATTCGGCCGAACGTGACCCTTTATAAATAGACCAGTCACCTTCGAGTCTTTCATTCGAAAATTTTTTTCAAAAATTCATAAGTACCAGACCTTGTTGCTCTTATTTTCTGTGATTGTGCATTTCATTCCCTTGCTATTTCTGATCATTTTAAGCCTATTGTTGCAGGTATTGGACATGTTTTCAGTACTTAATCGTCGGGTTTATACACGGACCTAGGGTTTTCAATTTTGGGATTTTTTGATGATGTTTGCTACTTGTTTTTGATTGCCGATCAATTTACATAGGTTTTAGGGGGAGATGATGGAAGGAATTAGGATAAAAACATGTGTAGATAATAATTTTGATCGATTGAACAAAATGAACCCTAATTCCAGTTGAAAACCTATGTAAACTGATGTATTGATAAAATTGATTATAAACAAGTGTTATTCGGCATTGTTAGTACATATTAGAATCAAAAATACATGTTAAAATCAACAATGGCAATTTTTTAAATTTTTGGGGGAAAACAGGTTCCACCTTCGGTTAATAAACCGGGCGAAGGTGAGAATCTTTGGGCGAATGTACACAAAAATGGACGAATGTGACTTTTTATCTAGATCATATTCACTTTCGTCCATACAATTTCACATTCGACCAATAATTTCCACATTCGGCCAATCCAAAAGGGGCGAATGTGCAGATCAGTTTTTGACCAGAATTTTATATTTTTGTCGTTTTTGTGTTTTGACGCGTTTTATTGATTTTTATGTGCAGATGGCTGAACAACCAGAAAATATTGACACTCCAGAAGTGAATGTTGAGACTCCAGCCAAGATAACTGTTCAAGATCCAGTCCCCGTAGCTGAAACATCTACACCGAGCAGTTGGTCTTTCGAAAGATCGCACAACTGTTGCGCGTATCTAGGAGACGTGGAGAAGAACACGGAGTTTACTGGCATTATTGAGTTTCTGAAGAGGAGCAGGATTGTACATGCTCTAGCAACACCAACCATTATTTACAAGGACATAATAGAAGATTTTTACCAGAACGCTAAGTATGATTACTGGGATAATCAAACTATCATCAAGAGCAAGATTCAGGAGATAGATATGTTCTTGACTGAAGCCGACATTCGGGAAGCTTTACAGATTAAGTTCGAAGATAGAGAAGATCCCAGGGTATTATCTTGGACAGAACAGAAGGCGTGCTTCTTAAGGATGAAATACAAAGGTCCTATCACTGACGGATCGATGTATAAAGGGAAGCTGGGAGTGCAGTACAAGTACTTTGCACATGTTCTGATCCATGTCTTTGGATGTGTTAGTGGTGGCTATGACGTGATGAGGAAGAGTTTGAGCTCATTAATGGTTGCGTTGACACTCAACAAACCATTTAATGTGTCTGGGATGATACTTGACCACATGTTGGAGATGCTGAAGGGGATAAAGTTTAAGAAGTTCATGTTGTATCCGAGGTTTCTAATGATGATCTTCGACCACAAGTATCCAATGTTGAAAAAGGATCCGACTATGATTCTAGGTCAGGATCACATGAATATTAGAACCTTGATGAGGATGAAAGGTTATAAGGGTGTAGCTGATAATGAGAAACCACCCAATAGGAGATTGTTTGGCGCTTTGGCTCGTCCGGATTACACTGATCCAGGCAAGAACAAAGCTAGACATGATGATAGTGACTCAGACAATGACGATCCCTTAGTGTATGCTGATTCAAGCACTAAGCGGAAGCGTCAAGTAGTCAATCCTGGAGCCAAAGGGAAGGGCAAAGGAAAGGCTATTGATCAGGGAAGCACAAAGCAACAGGCTGCTAGAAAGAAATCGACTGCGAAGAAAGGTTCGGGTTTGGTGGATGAAGAGTCTGTGGATTCGGAAGAAACTGAGGTTGATGAACAGTGGGATTCTGATGACGAGAACGTGAGGACCACCAAACGTAAGGCCACTATGGTTGGTGAGTCTGAATTATTGAATCAGTCGATTGAAGAGTCTGAGAAAAGAAGGAAATCAGTTGAAGATGAAGGTTTGGGAGTTGATTTAGCTGAATTGAGTGTTGGTGAAACTGTAGTTGTTAATTTGCCAAAGAAGACAAAGAAACAAAAGACGATGGCAAAGAAGTCTAGTGTGAAAGAACTGAGAGAGAAGGAGTTGGCTCAGTTGCTGAAAGGAAAAAGATTACCTGATGCTGGAACACCTTCCAAGTTATCTTCACCAGTTGCTAAGAAGCAGAAGAAAGGAAAGGAGGCAGAGACTTTACCAATCGATCAGTTCAATATCGATATGGATAAAGTGCTCGAGATGTTTACAAAGCCTCAAAAGGAGAAAGCTGTTGAAGTAGAGCCCTCCAGATCAAAGTCAAAGAAAATGACTGTTGATGATGATGTTATGAAACAAGTCAATAAGAAGATGGAGGACATGATGAAAATGCTGATTGCTCAACAAGCTGAAATCACAAAATTCAAGCAGAATGAGGAGAAGATGCTCCAGATTGTAGTTGCTTCTAAATCGAATCAGGATGAGATAAATGAAAAGATTCAGATGTTAGAAGCTAAGAATGAGAAGCTTGAGAGGAGATGTGATAGAAACAAGAACAAGATCAAACTGATCAAGGCTGATAACAAAGAGTTAAAGAAAGAAAACAAACGTCTTTGTGGTTTGATTGAAGAGTTATATAGTAGAGCACCCCAGTTGAAAGAGGGTGAAGAAGATGAAGAAGTAGATGAACAGAAGGTTGATTATGAGTATTCTGAATCTGAGAAAGAGGATGATGATGAAGAGGATGATGATGGTTCGGATAAAAGTGATGATGACAACAATGATGATGATGATGACAATGATGATGGTGCTGAGGGTACTGGGAAGAAGAAAGGTGATGAGTTTAGCAGTGGAAGTGATCATGAAGGAGGAGATGATACTTCTAAGTATAGTTATGAGAAGAGAACATCACAGAAGAAGAAAGATACTGGAGAATCGAGTTCCAAGAAGAAAGGAGGGAATGTAGACTCGGATGAAAGTATCTTTTGGAACGAAAAGGTGAGATCTCTTTCTGATGATGCTAAACTGATATACAAGAACATGTTGGAGAAGAGGGAGTGGACCATTGAGTTCACTGGATGCTTTGCTGAAATATTCCAGACTGATGATCTGAGATACGAGCTGGAATATGATGATCCAGATCTTGAAGAAGGGGAACTACCTGCATCTGTGGCGAAAGAAATTTTAGATGGTCTCGCACAGAGGGTAGGTAAGACGTTTGAGGAGTTCATGATGGATGAATCGATTCCTGATATTCCTGAAAAGGATATGGGAAGTCATTCAGATGATGTACAGACTCCTGAAAACAATGAAGTTGAGATTGAAGATATTACTCATGAGGAGTTTCCCCAGTATTTCAGAAAAGAAGATGAGAATGAAGTATTTCCTGACTTCACAGAGATACCAAACAAGTCAGCGAAACAGAAAGCGAAGAGAAGAAGCGAAGAGTTTGTTGAGAAGGTATTTGGTGATGAAAAGAAAGATTCTTCTAACCAGTCTGATGAGTTGAAGAATTATATGAAGAAGTTGAAGGAGATGGATGAGAACCGACCTAAACCTGAAGCTCAAGGTAACTTTTATCGATTTCATAATGCCAAGTTCAAAGGCAGAGCTCTTGGGTGGACTTATCTGGGCAGACTGAAGTGTATTGCAGCGAAATGGGAAACCGGAATTCTGTATTTCAACAGATTCTGTGATTTGCTTACTCTACCGTACTGGGCGGTGAGAGACTTATGCAGATTCCCAATGTCAGGAGCCGAGGTAAATGGATCGCATGTCGGTTGGTGCGCAGACAAATTGGTTTGGGAGAGTCGCACTAGATGGAACAGGTTTAAGCCTCAATATCCCAGAAGAAAACAGCATAGGGATATTGATCCTCAAACCAACATGAAGCGTGTGACGTTGATATATAAAGCACCAAATGTGATGAGAAAGATACCATTGATGCCAATGCCACAGCATTTCAGTGCTGATTTCATATTCTGGTATTACGATTGGAGGAAGGCAGAAGCAGTGATTGTGTTGAGGGATGGAAAGGACAAATACAAGCATGTTCATGTATTTGATCCTATGTGGCTGATAAACTGCACTTTTGAAGACATCATCATGTTGTTCTTTAATCCGATCTACTATGAACCGAATGACTTTGCTCAGGCAAGGAAGTACACTCAAGTTGTGGGAGTTTGTTTTGCATATGACATAAATGCAGGAAGCAACTTGGAGGGTAAACTTGGCAAAACTGTGAAGATCGCCAATGTGTCGAAGCCTGTGAAGAAAACATTCGAGCCGCCAATGACTGATGAGCAGAAGAAGCAGCTTAGAATCAAGCTGATGAACAGGACGATGGACTATCAAAGAAAACTATCCAATCAATAGTCGAGGGGGAGTTTGTTGATGCATTTTGCGACTAAGGATTGGATATACTTGATTAACACATGTTAGTAGATAGCCGAATGTAGTTTTGACTGGGCGAATGTAGATCAGGAAGGGCGAAGGTGAAGATAATGGGGCGAAGGAAGAACTGAAGTGGACGAAGGAAGATTGATCATGGACAGAAGACCACATTCGACCACTCTTAGTGGGCGAATGTGGAAATTGCTCACATTCGACCTGTAGAAAGGGGCGAATGTGCAGAGTCTATATATAGTTTTTGAGTTTTTGATTATGTAAGAGTGTTATCATTTGTGTCCAGGTTCAGTTCAGGTTCTGTAGTGTTTTTGTGAAAGTGTCTTTGTGATTCTAGATTAACATAAACGTTGTAAATGCTTATTGATTGAAAGTTAATCTATGAAAATGATATTGAAAATGATCTTGATTGTGTCGTGATTAGCATCTTATCAATTTGTTCAGATCTAGGGTTTCCGCACCTAGATTTGTGACTTGTATGATCAAATAATCCTGTTTTAGATAAAATCCAACGCTCACAATTTTGCTAGTGCCAAAGGCGGGCACATCTCAGGAAAGGGAAGGTCACAAATGGCAAGATCACCCTAGAAGGAGTGAACTATGTTGAGGAGCTCAAACACAATCTCATGAGTGTCTCTCAAATTTGCGACAAGGGGCACTCAGTTGTGATACCACGCAATTTCAGGTTCTTACTTTAACTAAACTCTAGTTACTTGTACTTACATTCATTGCATTCTACTTAACTAGGGTTAGCTAGATGAATCACACGTTGCACAGTTATAGGTTAATAACTGCATGAAGTGGTAATTCGGAGAATTACCAAACTACATACACGAGTATCGAACCCCGGACGTTGGTGAATTGTGAAATTAGATAATTGTGGATTAATTAATTGATATTGATTGCAATTACGTGTTTCTGTGAATCTATGTGTAAACTGTATGTGATTATGTAAACATAAAGTAAATGCATTATTAAAAACCGTAATCGACGAACCGTTAGGAGGGTTGGGGGTCTAAATACATGGGGTTATGCTTGATATGGTCCAAAATAGCAAAAACATCGAAGAAAACATGCAATACATTGGACCAGACCACGCGAAACGGACCACGGAGGAGTGAGTGGCCGCTCACTCAATCCGAACGTCCCGCTCACTCGGTCTGTGCATCTAAAACCGACTTTAAACACTTATTTAAGCAATCTTAAGCCCCAAGTACCTCATAACCTTAACCCTAATCGTCCCTAACACCTCTCCTACGAAAAATACATCCCCTAACACCTGCCAAGGCTCAAGAACATCATTCGGGAGGCGTAAAAGGTCTTTGTTTGGTGATCTTGAAGTGCTTTCGGTATAATATTCAATCCCTTGTGTTTTAATCTTCTTTAAAATGTTTTTAAACATCATAACAAAGTTTGTCTAGGCCTGAAACGTTTTCATAATGATTAAAACTTTATGTTAATATAGATTTAACGGGTTAAGCATGATTTTATGCGATTGTTATTGGATGTGTTGCATGATATTACATGTTCTTGATGTTTTAGGTTTCTAGGGTTTATGATTGATGATGTTTAACATGTATCTTGTAAGGTTTTGATCAGGTTATATCTTATTGATGTTGTATGAAGATTGTTGGGTGTTATTGATCGATTATATGCGTAGATGATTGATTATAATTAGGGTTTATGCATGATTAAAATCTGGACATATTGTTTAGGCCGACTTGCAGAGTCTGTAACGTAGCATTAAAGTGTTTGTTTTGATGATTTCTTTGTATGAACATGTTGTACAAGGTCTTAGCTTTTCATAATGGGCAAAATCATCTGATTTGGACGCCGTTTGATATGTTTTTGGAATTTTTTGGGAATTTTTCTACTAATCTGATCTGTTGTGGATATTTTCTGGACATAGCTGCATTGTGTGATTTTTCATAATTTTTTTGTATGGTTTTATCATGAAATAAAAATATGGACTTGACGGGTAGACTCCCTTGAATATTCAGTAAAATTTTGGGAGTCTAATTCATAGTCTAAGTATTTTTAATAAAATCGTTTTCACAGCGCATAATCTGTCCTAAAAACGCAGATTATGTTATGTACGCTTATGTGCCTAATTGGAGTCTTGTATGGCTTGGTATTGACATGGAATTGTTTAAGTACTTATATGAGATGTATTTGAAGTGTATGAATGTTGTTAATCATACCGTTCACCAACGGGTTCGTAGGGTCTACTTGTGCATATAGAAACACTAGGTGTCACTTACACGGTTTTATATTTTAAAACGTCTTAGACAAACGGGTTATATGGTGTATTTATTATGCACATATACTCACTTAGTGACACATGTAATAGGTAGTCGGTAGCACGTTCTTATTTGTGAAGTTTGGATTTGTAGCTTGCAACCTAAGGTGAGTTTCACTACTTTTTCTCGAAAGCATGCGTCTCGGGTTAGAGACTAACTTGGTAAACTTTTTCTAGTCTGGTTTGGACTACCATACATCTCGGGTTTGAGATGCTTGGATCCCTTGTGTGGGTGGGGTTTTACGATTCCTTGTGTGGACCGCGTTTTATCAGTTTTGCAACTTTAACTGTCCTTTGTGAACTAAACACACTCTATCATTTAAAGTCCTTACATATTATTGGGTTAATCGCTGGAGGCGAACAAGGTATTAGTTGATAGCGCTATTAGGTTGTGCAGCAACCTCGTGCTTGAGGTGCTTGGGTCACGGGCATGAACTTTTGACCACAACTTTTGAACTTACTAGTGTTGATAGACACTAGTACTAAGGCAATTTAACGTATGTTAACACATTCTGTATGTTCCCAATAATCATGTGTTTAGTTACATTGAGTGGGCTAGCTACCCCTAACAAGCTTAAACTGATGACACTTAACTTTTGGGTTTTTGACAACTTATACTCATTATCTAAACTGTGAGCTCACCAACTTTATGTTGTCACACGTGTTAGTGGTGAAAATCCTCAGGATGATTTTACCTCACATCCCTGGTGTAGCATCCTCAGGATGCTGAAGGGCTCAACTGTCTTCAAGATATAACTATATTTCAGCATGTGCACATCCTGAAGATATACTAACGAACTATCTTTATATGACATGATTGCAGGTACAATCAAGTTATAATATGGATTTGAAACTGTTTTCCAACGTCTATATTGTGATACCCGGTCAAAGGGATTTAAAATGGAGGAGTTACATTCGAGAGATAAAGCTCCAAGCATGAAGAATGAGTCAAAGTTGTAACCGACTAACATTAAAAGAGGGCGAAGAACCAGGAAACAGTTGCTACAACGTGCACCTGAGTTGAAACAGCTAAAACGGTCACTAAAGGCCTTCAAGGAGCTTAACTAACAAGCAGACTACACGAGATCTTTTGTTTACTTTCAAGTAGTATAAATATGGGAATGAATGACGAGTATAGGACACATTACTTTTACTATAACTTTACACACACTCTCAACTACTGAGAACATTCACAATCATTGTAACACTAGATCACTCGTCCACTCATTCATCCAAAGTTGTAATTCTTTTTACCATTTTAATATTAACAAAAAAGGCAGGGGCCTAGTCTCCTCCCGAGGTTTTATGCCGGTGATCTACCATTGATCAAGGGCTTTCCTCGTACATCGAGTGTCGTTTCTTTATAGCCTTTAATTTATATTTATTCATCCTTGCATAATTCTCATCTCAGCCTGACAGTTACATCCTCAGGATATAACTGTCCATCCTCAATTTTCTCATTATCATCCCGAGCATAGTTGTCAAATAATATAGTGTTTACATTAACAAGTCACCATCCTGAGAATAATACATAGTTTTTTATCAAGTTAGCACTCTATCTCACTTTAACTAATTTGGAAAACAAGATTATTCTTAATTAATAATTTTTGACCAAAACAACACGCTAGCATGCTTTTGCAGGTCACTAGGTACGAAGCATATTAGGCATGCATCATTGGTGTCGTTGGGTTATAAACATTAATAAAACTTATTTTGGTTAATTACGCTTCTTTGATTTTGGGCGCGGTGTTTTGCGCAGGATGTTTTACTTTGATACTTTCTTTACGCTTCCGCATTATTTTAAACTTTTGGTTGAACATTTAACTTGATTTTTAAAACGAACTAAATGGGTTGGGCATTTAGAGTCGTTCATATGACTTATGGCTACTCTCTCAAGAGTCAAAAGAAATCCCCTATTCGCTGCCCTTTCTTGGTCACCAAGCATTCGTTCAGAGGAGAGGTCCACTTTGATAGTCATAAAGGCCCTTTTCCCTGTTTTCTTTCTAAAACTATCCATTCTTATCAGGTCCTGTCGAACTAGGAGATCAATTCGTCATCTCTAAATGAGAAATTGGATAAGCGGTTTTAACAAGGATTGAAGTTGCTTCAATAGATTGCTGAGAATAATGAATAAAATTCACACGCTGCTCATGAATGTATACTCCATAACTGGACATTGAACCCATTCCATATGATGGGAGTTGCCGGTGTATTGGGCGCTGCTTTGCTATGCGCTATTCATGGTGCTACCGTAGAAAATACTATATATGAAATAAAAAATATATGAATGTATCATTAACCTTTTTTTTTTTTGGTACGAGGAACTTATCATGAATCCACTGATTTCTGCCGCTTCCGTTATTGCTGCTGGATTGGCTGTAGGGCTTGCTTCTATTGGACCTGGAGTTGGTCAAGGTACTGCTGCGGGTCAAGCTGTAGAAGGTATCGCGAGACAGCCCGAGGCGGAGGGAAAAATACAAGGTACTTTATTGCTTAGTCTAGCTTTTATGGAAGCTTTAACAATTTATGGCCTGGTTGTAGCATTAGCACTTTTATTCGCTAATCCTTTTGTTTAATATTAGAAATATGAAAAAGAAAAATTTTTCATATTTTATTGCCCTGGACTTGTGCTTTGTTTTTTCGAATTATAGAAAGGTTTCATTCCTAGAATTACTTATTCGTTGAGAAAATAACCCACGGGAAGGGCTGATTTGCAGATGAGGATTTAGCATACCAACTCGCTTTCATCCTTCACGTTCGTGTTCGTAGGCCTTTTTTTAGTTTTTAATAGGGGGTGCAACCAAGGAGATAATTCATGATCTCTAAATCGAATAGATTTTTGATTCCATTTAGAAAGTAGGAAACTATAACTATATAAAGAGGACAAAGTAATACAAAAAGAACTCTGTTCGATTTTTTAGTCTATCTATACGAGGAGATCATATGAAAAATGTAACCGATTCTTTCGATTTTTTATTTCAACAAAGGCTGAAACTCTTCCTGCCAAAAACAAGGGACCCACTTCTCATCCTGGGAGTTAGCAGGTATGAAATAGTCCCATCTCCGTCTCTCCGAGTTTCTACTACTAAGTAGCACTCTGCTATTCAATCAAAGAATCGATTTCTGAAAACTATCTTATTACTAAAGCGCTATCTATAGGCATTCTTGCTCGTTAGCGCTTTAGTTTGATTGCAGCTAGCGCGCCCCTTTTCTTTCCACTTTCTCTTAGTCAAGCTTTGAAGCCCCTACTGGGATGGGATATTTGAAGAAGCGTAGGTTTGGAACCCTATATACAAGGGGCTAGTCTCAATCCCGCTTGGTGGTGCCCCTCTGGATTATATATTGTTGACTCAACATTGATTTCGTGCTTGATTTGGAGGGCTCTACCTCCATCCATCGAGTCAAGTAATTCGCTATCGAAAATTCTTCCGCCGCCTATCTCATGCCATGCTTCTTCTTTCTCCGAATCGGTTCCTAGTGTCAGTCAATAAAGATTCACCATCAAGGGGGGGGACCCACTTTAGGTTAGGCCGGTCTCGTCATTCACGCAATTCCCCCGTCCATCGATTGATCACGCGAGTACGCATCCAGTCAGCGCATAGCGAATGAAAAAAGCGTTCATCCTGGATTCTCCTCCTCAAAAAATGTCTATCCATTGATCCCTATTCATTCGGCCAAAGTCTCCACGGCCTTTTCGCGCCCCTCTGAGGTGCACCATGTTGATAGGAATCGGCAAAGACCTTCTTGTGCACGTCCTCGAGGGCTGCATTCATGGCAATCATCACTAGTTTCCCCCGAGGGCATCGTATGGCTTTGTTCTTGGTCTTGTTTAATAGATGTCGAGTGCCGCTTTTCCCCGTCCGAGAATATCCATCTGCTCTAAGTGGGCGAGCTAGAATCCTTATGTCAAGTTGGTTGTTCAAAAGACTTTCTCTTTACCTTACCCTTTGCATATTCATCTTTTCGCCCAGACCCATTCTTCTGGATCTGCATTAGTCCTATTCCGGGTGTAAAGCCTCTTCAATAAAGACCTCTTTCTTTTCTTTCATTTTGTTGATTGAAAGAGAATAAGCGCTATCTGTAACATCGCGAATTTCCCCTAATTTTTTTTTGATAAAAAGAATGTATTGTTTTAAACAATATGTGTTTTAAATACCTTAAACTAATAATTATTTGTATCTCGACACTTTTGTATGTTTTAAAAATATTTCGAGTCACTTTCGGGCTTATATAATCATATTATGAATTTAGAATAAACTTAACACATTCCTTAAATTGATTAGTCAAAGTCTTAGTCAAACAGTCAAAGTCTTAGTCAAATAGTCAATTCATCATAAAACCTTACTTTATGGTGTTGACCAATTTTTAATGGCTAATTGAATCCAAAACTAGTATAAAAACCCACCTATGACCCATTATACTTTGCACCTCTAAATCGATTGTTTCAATCCGATTAAACTTTCCCTCATACCTTTCTTCTATAGTCTATTACTTCTACAATTGAAGCTTTGATTATAAGCTCTTGTAATTGGCAACTTTGGGGCTACACATATTCTATTTTTCGAGACTTAATACTATACTAAGGTGAGTTTACGTAACCATGTTTATGCAATTCTTTATACTTGCAACATTATACTTAAGCAATTCTACATACATGTCTAGTTGTAAACTTTAATGCCTCATGATTTAGAGAACAACAACAGTTTCAACGAGTTTCAACATTACATAATCATTAGCTATGGCCAAGCCGGCGATACTCAATAATAGATCTATTGAATTGACAATCCCACCCGGATACGTGTACCTCCTACATAGGTAGCGTGGGTGATTGTTATCGTTCCAACATATTATTAAGGTGAACCGTGGATGACGGGATGGACCTAAACTAGTCGGAGGTTTGATTATGTCGATTCAACATATTATGTTTATTCATGTAGACTTAAACTTACGATAGACATATGAATTGCTAAACTTTTATACTTAAACTATTTGCTTGACATGGCTTATGTATTCTCACCAACTTCTAGTTGACCCCCCCCCCCCCATTTTTCCAAACTCAACAGGAAATACTGATGCTTGAAGTCTAGAGCTAGCATGAGGAGATATTTGAAGTTTTAAGCTTTGTTTGATTATTTGATGTAGACTTTAATGTAATTCAATTTTGTAATGAAATAAAGGATTATTTAAACATATGTATTACCATGAGCTACTGAACAATCATCAATACGTGACATCCCGATGTTTCCGCCATCGGTTGGGGTGTTACAGATTGGTATCAGAGCCTTGGTTATAGGGAATTAGGTTATTAGAAAAAAAAAATCTAGTCTATAACCATAGGAATATAACCAGTATTTGCTCCTTTTACTTGCTATTCTCTATCTCACTCCTACTTCTTATCCCTACTTCAACCCTTACAAGAAGATTGCTCTCCATCACAAGATCTACTCTTAGACTAATAGGACAAATCCTCAGGTTTAGCCTGAACCACCTAGAAGATCTCGTCGAAGTTCTAGATTTTAATAACGAACACGTGCAATCTGGAAGGGTGAACGCCTGTATTCTGAGTTTTCTGTCTAGGACTGGCATTGCGCATAAATCCCAATCAGACGAGGGACCCGGATGCCTACCTGGGAATTCTCGGGATGAGTGTTCACTTATAGGCTAAAGCATGTCTTCACTATGTTATTAGAATCTAGAAGTTTTGATAAGTCAACGTTGTCGTTTATTCGTTTTAATTAATGAATAAATGATTACACTCACTTTCCTTAAACTAAGCTCAAAAATCTCAAAATTTTACAGCTTAAATCAATCTCATTTCATAACCATCCATGGATTTCACAATCACACTTCACCTTACCATCTTAGCCACTTTTTAAATATTCAACACCCTACCCATATCATATAATCTCCATACTATAAAATAAACTCTTTATCAACTATCTTCACATTCACTATCTCTCACAACTTTGATTCTGCTTCAAGAATTTTTCATTATCCTCTCAAGAACTAAATTCATATCCTTCACCTTCTCACACATGAGCTAGTTACCCATGATAACCAAACTATTGAAACTTGATTGTGTGTTGCATCAAACATAATCCTTAGTTATACATGAGGATTCGACTATTTGCCTTATTTGAACATTTGAAACTAGAATTCATGGAATATAAACTATTTGCTATAGACACACCTAGAGTCATTAACCTTGTCTAGGACAACACTATTACAACTCGCATGTTATGCTTGATACTTGATTGTTTATATGTACATATTATCAATTTGCAATTTATGTGTGAAATAATTGGTACACTTAATCAAACAACTGGTAGAGGATGAGGTACTTGCTCAACAGTTAGTTGAGTACCAAATAACCTACTCAACGATTGGTAGAGGTCATCATGCCTGCTCAACAGTCGGTAGAGGCCCTACAACCTGCTCAACGACTGGTAGAGGCTATCGCACCTGCTCAACAATCGGTAGAGGTTCTTACTCACTGACTGGTAGAAGTCTTTTTCCTACTCAACAGTTGGACTCATTTTTGGATACATTGTATACAATTCAATCACAAGGTTATTTTGCATTACTTACATGTGTGTTTAGAGTCATAGAAGGACACAAAACCCTAATGTAAGGTAAATTGGTGATTGCGATCCGGAACGTAATCATGAATTTACAGGTACGTTAAGGTGGTGTGAAATTCTATCAAGGTTTTCGGTAGAGAAACTAATTATAAACTCTAGTTACCTGGTAGTTCATTTAGCCTTTCTATAGTCCATCAACTCATGCATTTCTTTTAGGATTTCTAAAACTTAAGATTCTTATTCGCCTTGCGATTCCAAGACACACCTAATCCTACCCTTAAAACTCACAGATAACAAACCTCTTATCCAAATTATTCGAAAGCGGATTATTCTATAAATTCATGTCGTGCCTTAACCCAAAATTTTCAAAACCACGGCTGCCTTAATTTCTACCTAATCAACCTCAAACCTGTGTTTTTAATAACTTCGGGACGAAGTTTCCAAAAGTAGGGGAGACTGTAACATCGCGAATTTCCCCTAATTTTTTTTTTGATAAAAAGAATGTATTGTTTTAAACAATATATGTTTTAAATACCTTAAACTAATAATTATTTGTATCTCGACACTTTTGTATGTTTTAAAAATATTTCGAGTCACTTTCGGGCTTATATAATCATATTATGAATTTAAAATAAACTTAACACATTCCTTAAATTGATTAGTCAAAGTCTTAGTCAAACAGTCAAAGTCTTAGTCAAACAGTCAAAGTCTTAGTCAAATAGTCAATTCATCATAAAACCTTACTTTATGGTGTTGACCAATTTTTAATGGCTAATTGAATCCAAAACTAGTATAAAAACCCACCTATGACCCATTATACTTTGCACCTCTAAATCGATTGTTTCAATCCGATTAAACTTTCCCTCATACCTTTCTTCTATAGTCTATTACTTCTACAATTGAAGCTTTGATTATAAGCTCTTGTAATTGGCAACTTTGGGGCTACACATATTCTATTTTTCGAGACTTAATACTATACTAAGGTGAGTTTACGTAACCATGTTTATGCAATTCTTTATACTTGCAACATTATACTTAAGCAATTCTACATACATGTCTAGTTGTAAACTTTAATGCCTCATGATTTAGAGAACAACAACAGTTTCAACGAGTTTCAACATTACATAATCATTAGCTATGGCCAAGCCGGCGATACTCAATAATAGATCTATTGAATTGACAATCCCACCCGGATACGTGTACCTCCTACATAGGTAGCGTGGGTGATTGTTATCGTTCCAACATATTATTAAGGTGAACCGTGGATGACGGGATGGACCTAAACTAGTCGGAGGTTTGATTATGTCGATTCAACATATTATGTTTATTCATGTAGACTTAAACTTACGATAGACATATGAATTGCTAAACTTTTATACTTAAACTATTTGCTTGACATGGCTTATGTATTCTCACCAACTTCTAGTTGACCCCCCCCCCCCATTTTTCCAAACTCAACAGGAAATACTGATGCTTGAAGTCTAGAGCTAGCATGAGGAGATATTTGAAGTTTTAAGCTTTGTTTGATTATTTGATGTAGACTTTAATGTAATTCAATTTTGTAATGAAATAAAGGATTATTTAAACATATGTATTACCATGAGCTACTGAACAATCATCAATACGTGACATCCCGATGTTTCCGCCATCGGTTGGGGTGTTACACTATCCATTGAGTAAAGTAAATGGAGGGTTTGCTACAGTGATTCTGGTGGTTGGTGGCCCCTTCGAGAGTTGCGGGTCCTTGTCGCTGCGTGAGTGGTAGCTCACGCTCAAAAGTCCCCCGACACGAGTCCTAGTCGTTGCGCTGCGGTCCGTTTCCCGGCTTCGCTTGCGCGATTTGCACTTCTGATTGGTTCCATCCGTCTCTCCGAGTTTCTACTACTAAGTAGCACTCTGCTATTCAATCAAAGAATCGATTTCTGAAAACTATCTTATTACTAAAGCGCTATCTATAGGCATTCTTGCTCGTTAGCGCATTAGTTTGATTGCAGCTAGCGCGCCCCTTTTCTTTCCACTTTCTCTTAGTCAAGCTTTGAAGCCCATACTGGGATGGGATATTTGAAGAAGCGCAGGTTTGGAACCCTATATACAAGGGGCTAGTCTCGATCCCGCTTGGTGGTGCCCCTCTGGATTATATATTGTTGACTCAACATTGATTTCGTGCTTGATTTGGAGGGCTCTACCTCCATCCATCGAGTCAAGTAATTCGCTATCGAAAATTCTTCCGCCGCCTATCTCATGCCATGCTTCTTCTTTCTCCGAATCGGTTCCTAGTGTCAGTCAATCAAGATTCACCATCAAGGGGGGGGGCAGCTTTAGGTTAGGCCGGTCTCGTCATTCACACAATTCCCCCGTCCATCGATTGATCACGCGAGTACGCATCCAGTCAGCGCATAGCGAATGAAAAAAGCGTTCATCCTGGATTCTCCTCCTCAAAAAATTTCTATCCATTGATCCCTATTCATTCGGCCAAAGTCTCCACGGCCTTTTCGCGCCCCTCTGAGGTGAACCATGTTGATAGGAATCGGCAAAGACCTTCTTGTGCACGTCCTCGAGGGCTGCATTCATGGCAATCATCACTAGTTTCCCCCGAGGGCATCGTATGGCTTTGTTCTTGGTCTTGTTTAATAGATGTCGAGTGCCGCTTTTCCCCGTCCGAGAATATCCATCTGCTCTAAGTGGGCGAGCTAGAATCCTTATGTCAGGTTGGTTGTTCAAAAGACTTTCTCTTTACCTTACCCTTTGCATATTCATCTTTTTGCCCAGACCCATTCTTCTGGATCTGCATTAGTCCTATTCCGGGTGTAAAGCCTCTTCAATAAAGACCTCTTTCTTTTCTTTCATTTTGTTGATTGAAAGAGAATAAGCGCTATCCATTGAGTAAAGTAAATGGAGGGTTTGCTACAGTGATTCGGGTGGTTGGTGGCCCCTTCGAGAGTTGCGGGTCCTTGTCGCTGCGTGAGTGGTAGCTCACGCTCAAAAGTCCCCCGACACGAGTCCTAGTCGTTGCGCTGCGGTCCGTTTCCCGGCTTCGCTTGCGCGATTTGCACTTCTGATTGGTTCCATCCATCCCCAACCTAATGAATCGAGTATGAAGGGGTCAAGCGGTTCGGGTTTTCGGTCGGTTCCCGTTCACCTTCCCCCCTCATAGTCCATTAGTGGGTAGGGTGGTAAACCTAGAGGCCGCCGGCCTCCTCTTCAGACGTGTCCTCGACAACCTGGCGGTTCTTCGGTCTCCGTGGGGCGGGAGTGCTTGGTGGCTGGGCTTTCCTTTTCCTCAAAAAATTCGGTTGTGTCAGTCGGTCTAACATTTTTTTATGGGCTGGCTTGACTGGACAGCGATGGATTGAGGGTAAAATAGATTTGAGTTCAAGTGGCACAGGACCTTCAATCTACCATAGGGTAGAATACTACCGAATTCATTCTATTGAAGCGTAACATTTCATTTCCTGTTGCATTTCTTTGGTTTGGAAGTTCCAGAATGTTGTCTGTGGATTTCTAGCCCCCTATATTATATGCCAAAAGATTGATTCAAGTTTCGTGCTGCTCACCACTCCTCGAGGCCAAGGACGGGGTCGAACCGTCATTCCAGGATTTGCAGTCCGATACATTTCCATTATGTTACCTAGCCAAACCCGCCACCTCATGTGCCAAAGTAAAACGGTTGTTCTTCCTTCCCCGCTCCCTCTTTTTCGACATATGCGGCGGCGGGTTACCAGAGAAGAGGGGACAACTTCTTTCTCCTTTGCATTGCTCAATCTTCCTTTTCTGATTGAAAATAGCAAGCCACTCCACTACTGGTACAGAGGCCAAATAGAAGGTTGCTTATATGTTCAGGCTCGAAAATCTATCTTTTACCTCTCCTCCCTGTCTCTATTCTGATTGATTCGCTTCTTCCTTCGCGCAAGCCTTTGGTTCGCCCCTTGTTGTGTTGCATTTTCTGCTCCTCCGCTTCAGTCTGCCTTCTTCGGATAGTCGGGGCCCGACTTTGATTTCCGATTTCAATGTCAGCTCCAGGGTTTGGGCGGCCCATCTGGTTAGTTCAGCTATCACTGCTGGAAGCCCCTGCGGTTGTTCGGCTGCGTACTCCCCGTCCGCCTATCTCACACTCCCAAAGCAGATATTTTTCATATTTCATTTTCCTTCGCCCGTCCGTTCCTTTCAAGCGCCCTTAGACTCGTTACGCTGTTCGACTGAACTCGTTGGCTCCGCGCTCTATTCGGTCGGAACCCGGTTCGTCGAGAACCTTCTCTCATAGATTCCCTTCACCAAGTCATCGCCAGCAATCCGCTCTTATCCCTTGGTGTCACAGGGCGAGTTCCTTTCTTGTCTTGCCCAAAAACTTTCTTTATAATCATTGGAGAAAGACTCTCCCTCTACTTTATTTGACAGGGGCAGAGAATACCACTCTATCAATAACAAGAAAAAAGTAGCAATTCCTTTTCAAATGGTTTGAGCTTGGTAGCAGGTCCTGTGTGTCACGCACCTCGCGGTATAAACCCCGCAGTGGCAAGATCACCCTAGAAGGAGTGAACTATGTTGAGGAGCTCAAACACAATCTCATGAGTGTCTCTCAAATTTGTGACAAGGGGCACTCAGTTCACTTCACCAAGACTGAGGCTTTAGTGTTGAAACCAGGGGTGAAAATTCCAAAAGAGTGGATAATCATGAGGGCTCCTAGAAGAAACGACACATACATCATGGACATGAGTATGCCTGACGACACTTTAGAGGATACCACATGCCTTCTTTCAAGAGCATCTGAATTAGATTTACTGTTATGGCATAGGAAAATGGGACACATTCACTTCAGAAAGCTGAACTACATTGTGAAAAACGGTTTGGTGACAGGTGTTCCTTTAAAAATCTTTGGGGTTGAGGATAAATGTGTCCCTTGTAAAAAGAGAAAGCAACACAATAAACCTCATCACCCTAAAGCTATTAACACCATCTCTGCTCCTTTCGAACTACTTCACATGGACCTATTCGGTCCAGTGAACGTTAGAAGCATTGGTGGTAAATTCTATTGCCTTGTGATTACTAATGATTTTTGAGATTCTCGTGGGTGTTTTTCTTAGGTTCGAAGGATGAGACAGGAGAAATCTTAACTAACTTCATTCTTCAAGTAGAGAATCTTTTCAACACCACACTCAAGAGAATCAGAAGCGACAACGGCTCGGAGTTCAAGAACAACACGTTTTCAATCTTTTGCATTCACAAGGGAATTGAACATCAATTTAGTGCTCCTTATGAGCCACAACAGAATGGAGTCGCGGAGAGGAAAAATAGGACTTTGATTGAATCAGCTCGGACAATGCTAGCTGACTCTAAGCTTCCTGTTCAATTATGGGGGGGAGGCTGTGAATACAACATGCTATGTTCTGAATAGGGTTTTGACCGTCAAGAAACACAATAAAACGTGTTATGAACTCTTGAATGGTCAAAAACCAAATATCAAAGATTTTGAACCATTTGGGATGCCTTGCACTATTCTTAAAAATAAAAACCAACCAAAATTTGGTGAGGTTTCTGACGAGGGATTTTTCCTTGGTTATGTGCCTGGATCACCAAATAAACATGTTTATAATAAATCTAAAGGTGTAGTAGAAATTGCTTTCAACATTGAAATAACTAGTTACTCACCAAAGGATAGTGCACAGGAGCCCAGTTGGATGTTCGACTATGATGTTGTGTTTAAGTCTTTTAATGTTCCTCATACCATTAATGCAAATCCGACCATTGAAGAACCAGTGATATTGACGAGGATGATGAAAACATAGTAACACCTCGGTCAATTATTCCAATTACTGCAGTAAAGGATAAGACAGATGCTCAAGGAAGCTCTTCGAGAAACAACCAATCTACATCTACAGAAACAGCTACCGAAACTAAAGAAGAACCTTTCACGAACCCGTTTGGGACAAATTCTACTGATTAAGAAGTGGATGCAGGAGAAATTGGCTCTAACTTAGATGATGAATTAACGGTTGACACTGTGGCATCAACACGTGCAAATAAAGATCATCCAGTTGACTACATATTGGTAGATCCTACTGCGGGAGTTCAAACAAGGAGAGGTTTTGCGAATGCCAACTGCATGTACGCAAGAATTAGAGACTCGGGGATTGTGAACAAATGCTTAAATTGCTTTATCTCATAACTCCAACCGAAGACGTATCAATTGGCTCTTCATGACAACTCGTGGGTAGAGGCAATGCAGGAGGAGTTGGCTCAGTTTAGAAAGCTCAAAGTCTAGGAGTTGGTCGATCTCCCTCGGGGTGCACAGAAAATTGGCACCAAATGGGTTTTTCGGAACAAGAAAGATGATAATGGTGTTGTGGTCAGGAATAAGGCTCGACTAGTGGTCAAGGGGTTTAATCAACAGGAAGGGATAAACTTAAATGAAGTGTTTGCAACAGTTGCTAGGCTAGAGGCAATTCGCTTGTTTCTGGCCTTTGCGTCTCATAAAGGATTTAAGGTTTATCAGTTAGACGTTAAAAGCGCCTTTATGTACAGAAATGTCCAAGAGCTGGTGTATGTCTCTCAACCACCAGAGTTCACTGATCCAGAATATCCAGATCGGGTCTACAAACTTGATAAGGCCCTTTATGGACTTCATCAGGTACCCAGCGCATGGTATGAGACATTGTCTTCTTACCTCTTGAACAATGGTTTTGAGAGAGGAAAGATTAACAGTACACTTTTCACTCGGAGAAAACGAGAAGATTTTCTGCTGGTAAAGGTGTACGTTGATGACATCATCTTTGGGTCACCCAATGAAGACTTATGCAAGGAATTTGAGCAGGTCATGAAAAGGAAGTTCGAGATGAGTGCTATGGGGGAGTTAAAGTTCTTCCTTGGTTTACAGGTGGATCAGAAGGAAGATGGCATGTTCATCCATCAAACCAAGTACGTGCATGACATCCTAACTTGTTTCAAGATGAATGATTGCACTGCGTATGCTACTCCTCTACCGGTCAACCACGGTCTCGGTCCAGATACCGAAAGTGACAAACATATCGACCCCACAGAGTATCGGGCAATGATTGGTTCACTCATGTACCTAACTGCTTATAGACCTGACATTATGTTTCCAGTTTGTCTTTGTGCCAGGTTTCAGGCGGATCCAAAGGAGTCACATATGATTGCGGTCAAACGGATAATGAGATACCTTAAGGGAAACCCAAATTAGGTCTCTGGTATCCATCATATGGTGGATTAGATCTCGTATCCTACACCGACTCAGACTACGGAGGATGCAACCAGAACAGAAAATCGACGACTGACGGTTGTCAACTACTTGGGGGAGACTCGTATCCTGGCAATGCAAGAAGCAGACTCCTGTAGCGGTGTCCGCATGCGAGGCTGAATACGTTGCAGCAGGTAGCTGTTGTTCACATGTTTTGTGGATACAACAACAAATGCAGGATTACGGTTTGAATTTTCTAGATACTCCCATTATGATTGATAACAAAGCTGCCATATCCGTAACTGAAAACCCAACTAACTTTTCTAAAACTAAGCATATTCATATCAGACATCACTTCATAAGAGATTATTTTGAAAAGAAAATGATTCATTTAGAAAAAGTTGACACAAAAGGGAATTTGGCAGACCTTTATACAAAGGCATTTGACAGGGCTCGTTTTGAACTGTTGGTGCAACTGAACGGGATGGGGAATCCTAAATGATTTTACGGTTCCCATAAGTTTCTGAAGTTTTTTAAATACTTTTCCTTTACTTATTACCAAAAAAAACAAAAAAAAACGAGTTGTCACTGCGTAAAAAAGAGGATATGATAGTACATCAGCTACTTGACTGTCGCACTTAAAACAGAACAGAGAACTTAAACTGCTAAGTGCGACCGTAGCTCCATCATGTGATATACCAGTAGGCAGACTTACAACGCGTGCTCGGCCCATATTATAATAATAATAATAATAATAATAATAATAATAATAATAATAATAATAATAATAATAATATAACAGGACTGTGGTATATGTGGGGAACATAACATCGGCGTACAATTTTATGATCTTAATTCTTGCGTTGATAGATTGCCAAAATCAGAGGTTTCGGGTCTTTATATTCTTGAATAATCCGGGGATAACTGTAACACTCTAGGCATATCCCACATCTCCCGTGGACAGGAGAGATCTTGGTTCATAAGTAATGTCCTGCCTCATAAATAACCAACGCGTTTTGGGCTTAGTTGGCTGTGGAGCACATGAAAACGCCACAGTTAAGCATGCTCAGGTAGGAGTAGTACTAGGATGGGTGACCTCCTGGGAAGTTTTCACTCAAGCAACCAAAAACAAATCCGTGAGCTTGTAGTGGGCAAAGCAGACAATATTGGATGATATTAGAGGCGGGGTGTTACAGAATGGTATTAGAGCCACTCCTGTGCCATCCGGGATGGTGGGACAAACCTCATCGAGGACGATGAGTCCCTGAGGGGGGGTGATTGTAACACCTTAGGCATATCCCACATCTCCCATGGACAGGAGACATCTTGGTTCATAAGTAATGTCCTGCCTCATAAATCACCAACGCGTTTTGGGCTTAGTTGGTTGTGGAGCACATAAGAATTCCACAGTTAAGCGTGCTCAGGTGGGAGTAGTACTAGGATGTGTGACCTCCTGAGAAGTTTTCACTCAAGCAACCAAAAACAAATCCGTGAGCTTGTAGTGGGCAAAGTGGACAATATTGGATGATATTAGAGGCAGGACATTACTTATGAACCAAGATCTCTCATGTCCACGGGAGATGTTAGTTTGTGTAAGAAATCCTTATTCGATGTTTATATTTTAGGACTCGAGAAGGTTCGATCTGTTCAGTTTCACTCCCTTCAAGAAATACATTATACTACTACCAACTATGTGAGTATATCTTCCCCCTTTTTCATTTTACTTTTTGGGGCTACTCATGTACCTTATATCAAGTTTCTATTTCTTTTTACTAAAGAGCAATTCTCATGTGTGTTTGCTTATGTTATTTGTGTATCTAAGACTTGTCAAATCATTAACCGTTGTGGCCTAGCATTTTAATGAATAGTACTATGGTATATACCCCCGTGACTCTGTTGAGAGACCTTGGTCATTGCTATGTGTTTCATTACTACTATTACTAGCGCATACTATATATATTTCATTTCATTTCTTAGGGTTGATTTTGACCCGGATACCACTTATTACATATTTGCAAACACTATATAACACATGAATTGCTAACTTTTCCTTACTATATGTATTCAAACAGGGTATGCTCACCAATACATTTTGTATTGACAAAAATTATTTTCGTACATGTTTCAGGTTGTTATGAGATCACTTTTAAGCTTTTGGAACTTAGACTTAGACTTGAGATTTACTATATTTCATTTAGATTGTAAGTTCTTAAACATTGTATTCTTGTAATTTCTTTCAATGTAATAAATTATTCCATTCAATATATTCAAAATTTACACTTTAGTACCATGAGCTATTGAGCAATCGTCACTACGTGTCACCTCGATGTTTCCGCCATCGGTTGGGGTGTTACAGATTGGACAATATTGGATGATATTAGAGGCTGGGTGTTACAATAACCTAGCTGTCCTTCTGCTGCATCCAGATATATGCTGACCTAGGCACAGCCAGGATATCTTAAAAAGCAAATCCAAAGGAAAAATGCCAAAACCTTCTATGCTAAAAGGCTATCTCAAAAAGCCCAAAGCTAAAATTCGTACCAAATGGTATTTGCCCTAACCCTGGTTGAGAACACACCGGTCACTTTGCTGCATCCAGATATATGTTGACCTGTACACCCGTGTGTCTCGTACCTTGTAAATGATATGGATAACAACAATATACTCACTTGTTACGATGAAGTTTTGTGCATACCTTGATCGCGGGGATATGTCATGTTGTGGGACACGCAGTACCTACAGTCAAATGCTCATTATCGTAATAAGTAAAGTGAGGCTTTGAAGACAATGATGTAAGTTTGTTTAAGTGGATCAATATACTGGTAATCGCCTTGGACTGTGACTGTGCTTTTAATAATTTACCTTTAATTATTCTAACTCGTGTGTTCAGTCTTGTTCTAGCTGATATGATCCTTTCACCGGTGACATCTCATCAAAAATAGAGTGTTTGCTTTTGAATTTTCATTTTATTTATTTTATTTTCACTTTATTAGTGTTTTTATTTCTTTTATTTATTTATAAAAAAATCAAAAATCCGAAACACTATAGTGTTCTCCTTGATTGCTTGAGCTAATGCCTCTATCTGGTAACCGTAAAATATTCACAAAAATAGTACATCAAGCATCACTCAAATTAATGAAACACATAAGTTGCACCAACAAAAACTTCCACGATTATGATCGATTAAAATTTGGTTACCCGATGCTTGAATTCTTCGATCTGAATGTAAGTTTGAGAGACGCATTAATCAAACGCATAAATGGCTTTAAAAAAACAAAGACATACCTATCTTAAGTTTGATACTGCCATTGTTGAGCCGTTGGTAATAGTACAACTAATAATTTTCTTTGATTGTAAGAATCTTCCAAAAATCAACACCTTTTTCAACCCCAATACTCTTGTTGCTAATGGAACAGACAAAAAAATTCGACGTTATTGCACAGAGATAAATTTTATTTTTATTATTATGATCGATTAAAATTTGGTTACCTGATGCTTGAATCCTTCGATCTGAACGTGAGTGTGAGAGAAGCATCTGTTATGATTTAAGAATACTGATAGACACGGAGCATTCACGAATAATTTGAGAGATAGAGAAGTATATTATTTGAGAGAGAGAGAGAGAGAGAGGTGACATTTATATAGTTGTGTAAGGAGTTTTGAGTTTGAAATTTGAATTTGAATTTGAATTTGAATTTGGAGCTCAAATCTAGAGTAACAGTTGTATAAACATCTGTTATAGCAATTTGCATTATTTAATTAATTTATAAAGCATGAGTGGCCCACTATTGAACATCTGTTTAGGCAAGTGACATTATTTAATTATAATTTTAAGCTTATTAATGACGTCATTTTTCGTATCACACAGACATTGTTAGCATAGCTAAGGTGTTGACACATCAGCTTTTCTTAGTTTTTCTTATGTCACCCACGACTCTTCTATTGTAGTAAGTATAAATAGATAGATATGGATTATGTTTGGCAAGGAGCTTTTAAGAGCTTTTAGAATCTTCAAGCTTCAAGTTTTTAAGAAAAAAACTCTTAATCAATAAAAAGCCTTGTTTGGTTGAAGAGCTGGAAGCTTTTAGGTTAGGAGAAAAAGCTCTATAGTGAAAAACTACTACTACTAGTTTTTAAGAAAAAACTCTACTAGCTACAAGCTTTTAATTAGTAAATGACATAAATACCCATTCTATTTTAAAAACAAAATAAAAACCTTCTTTACAATCTTTTAATTATGTCCATTTTGGTAATTTTATACATTTTATTAAAAGCTCCAGCTACTCTGCCAAACACCAAAATATATTTAAAAAGCTTCCAGCTACCAGCTACCAGCCTCCAACTAGTTTTGCCAAAGCAAGGAGCTTTTAAGAGCTTTTAGGAGCTTCAAGCTTTTAAGAAAAAACCCATACTCAATAAAAAAAAGTCTTGTTTGGTTGAAGGAGTTGGAAGCTTTTAGGTTAGAGAAAAAGCTCTATAGTGAAAAGCTATTAGTATTAGCTTTTAAGAAAAAACTCTACTAGTTACAAGCTTTTAATTAGTAAATGACACAAATACCTATTCTTTACAAGCTTTTAATTATGTCCATTTTGGTCATTTTATTCATTTTATTAAAAGCTCCAACTACTCTACCAAACACCAAAATATATTTAAAAAGCTTCCAGCTATCTGGTTCCAGTTACTAGCTTGCAGCTACTAGCTACCAATTTCAGCTACCAGCCTCCAGCTAATTTTGTCAAGCATACCCTAAATATTTAAGACATGTTAAATTAAATTAATCTTTCTAAAAAACATTAATAACACCCGTTACATCACCAGACCAATTCGCTGGCCCCTTTAAAAAAACCGTAAGCTCCCTTTGGTGGTTGAATTATAAAAAATATAAGTTTTAAAATCCCAAAATTTAAAATTGCAGGCCAAACCCAACAAGAATCAGCAGATCTACTTCTCCTCTTCTTCACTCCCAACAAATTTCTAGGGTTTTACCTTCATTCACTGCAATCCAATCCAACTCAATCATCTGTTTCCTGTACCCAATTCATAAAATTAGCACCAACAATGCAGAGCTCACCAGACGCCATACTAGACTGGCTACAAAAAGAGATGGGTTACAGACCTTTAGGACCATACATAGCATCAACCAAGGCCTCGATGCCGTCACCCGATGCGATTCGGAGAGTCTGCAGAGGGAATATGATACCCATTTGGAATTTTTTAATAAAGAGGGTGAAATCAGAGAAGACAGTGGAGGGAATTAGGAGGAATATTATGGTTCATGGGGAGAAGGATAATGTGGGTGGGGAAGTGGGGAGGAGGGTGGGGAGGAAGAGGGAGAAGGCGGGTTCGGGTTCAGGGGATGGGGGGAATAGGGAAGTGGCTTTGCAGGAGAGGGAAGTGGCAGAGAAGGAGGTGGAGAGGTTGAGGCATATGGTGAGGAGGAAGAGGAAGGAGTTGAAGGCGAGGATGTTGGAGGTGTCGAGGGAAGAGGCGGAGAGGAAACGGATGATGGATGAACGGTCCAATTACAGGTTTTTGTGTTTGGAATTTGAATGTTTTGAATTGTGTGTGTTTTGTTTGGTTTTTAGGTGTATGATATTAGGAATTTGAATCTTTAGTGCTGGATTTAGTTGTTTAATATTGTGTTGTTAGGGTTTAGTTGTGTTTAGATCGCGTGCCAAAGATGGAGACTTATGTTTGAAACTTGAATGTTTTGAATTATGTATTTTGTTTGGCTTTTAGGTATATCCGTATATGATCTCAGGAGTTTGAATCCTTAATGTTGAATACTTAAATTTAGTTGCGCTTAGCCCGCGTGACCAAGATAGTGACTTATGTTTGAAATTACACGCCCCGGTTGCAGTGTGTGCATATAATGTATATATGTGTGGCCCTAGGTGCCCAAAGTGAAATTGCACTAATTTTAACGTCATTTTACTAGTTTCGTGAAAATAACATTAAAAGCGGCGGACAGTTAATCACCGCATCATGTGATGGCGTTGATACCCGAAAGACGAGGGCTACATGCACTAATCAGCCTCTGTCACGAATGTTGAGTGTTATGTACCTTATGTCAAAGGCTTGATGCAAAACTACTATCGACCAAGGGGTCTCACTCGTAGCGGCCTCACTATTCCTATGGGGTAGTGGTAAGGCTGTCTACATCTTACCCTCCTTAGGGCTCAAACCCTACCGTAGCTTTGCTATTTGTGAGATATACTGAGTATGATGATGATGTTTGGCTTTTAGGTATATAATATATTGTCTCAGTAATTTGAATCTCTAATGTTAAATATAGTAATTTGATATTGCATTGTTACGGTTTAGGTTGTTTTTAGCCTGCCCCATGGTTTAAAAAAACGCTTGAGGCGTGCGCCTCGAGGCGCGCCTCAAGGCGATTCGGTCTGAAAACGCTTCTGAGGCGGCGCCTCAGGTGTTTGAACAGTGGTATGCGCCTCACAGGACTGAGGCGCTATGAAAAGTTGCGCCTCAGGGGCTTTTCAGGTATATTTTTGATGTTTTAGACTTTTTGTGACATTTTATGTCATTTTTATGTGTGTTTTTGATGTTTTTGATGAATTTGATGATGAAATTAGTTAGCATTTTATTTTTTGAAAGATATATAATTATTTATTTAATTTTTTAATTCCGCCTCGGGCTTACGCCTCGGTTCGCCTCGAGGCTTACGCCTCGTGAGGCGAAGGAAAACGCCTCGAGGCTCGTTTCCGTTCTTTTAAACTTTGGCCTGCCCGCCCAACATAGGTAGTCTTAGTAATTTGAATTACAAGTTTCTAAATCATGCATATCTTTTGGTTCCAAATTTGTTGATTAAAGCTAAAGATAGTTAGACAATTTACGTTTAAGTAGGTTTCAGTAGGATCATAACATGCTGTGATGCTTAGCGCAGGCATAAGCAAGTGATGTTGGATGCATATGATCAACAGTGTGATGAAGCAGCAAGAATATTTTTGGAATATCATAAGCGTCTTAGATCCTATGTTAATCAAGTCAAAGATGCTCAAAGAGTAGACAAAGAGTCTTCAAATGAAGTAGTAACTAGTTTCCAAATGGACAATGAAAAAGGAGATGTTTATTCGACTGTTAAAGGGTCAAAGCCCGCAGATGACGTAATTCTTATTGAAACAAGTAGGGAAAGAAATATCCGGAAGGCGTGTGAATCACTTGCATTACATATGATTGAAAGGATTCAGAATTCATTCCCTGCGTATGAAGGAATCGGTATCCATTCAAACCCTCAAATAGAAGCTGGAAGGTTAGGTGTTGATGTTGATGGAGATTTACCTGATGATGTGCGTGATGTTATTCGTGATTGTCTTAAAAGTCCTAATCAGTTGCTTTTTGCTATAACCACTTACACTCAGAGGTTGAAATCTTTAGTCTCTAAAGAAATTGAGAAAATTGACGTTAGAGCTGATGCGGATATGCTAAGGTATATTTAATAAAAAATGTCCGGTATTATAGGATTTTGACAATAGTTTCAATTTGATAGCGTTTTATATGCTCACGACTTCATTCAGGTACAAGTATGAAAATAACAGAGTAATGCATGATTCTTCTCCTGATGTAAACTCGCCATTGCCCTTTCAACTTTACGGTAATGGAAAAAGTGGGATGGATATGCCTTCAAGAGGAACCCAAAATCAACTTCTAGAACGGCAGGTATCTTACTCTTTACTAATGCAATCGCTCTATGATTTATCTTTCTTGTGCCACTTTTTACTTGTGATTATGGTGTATTTTCACGATTTGTGTTTAGTCTTTGAAACACATTCATAAGTGTTTTATTTTTTCTTACAGAAAGCACATGTTCAGCAATTTATTGCTACTGAAGATGAACTGAACAAGGCTGCAGAGGCTAGAAGCACATGCCAAAAGCTTTTAAAGCGCTTGTATGGAAGTGTTGACTTTGACCCTTCACACCCTCTTGGTGTTGGTGGGACCTCACAGACTATGAGTAGCCTTAGACAACTAGAGGTAATATTGTATGGATCGGTCAAACCAGGCTTGGATTGACCCGCTAACATCATTTTTATTTTTTTCTTTGTATGCTCATGAATGCTCTTTTATTGGCTCAGCTGGATGTTTGGACTAAGGAAAGAGAAGCTGCCGGATTAAAGGCCAGCTTGACAACATTAATCTCTGAAGTTCAACGTTTAAACATGTTGTGTGAAGAGAGAAGGGAAGCTGAAGATTCTTTAAAGAAAAAATGGAAGAAAATTGAAGAGTTCGATGCTCGAAGATTGGAACTCAAGTCCATCTATAGTGCTTTACTTAAAGCAAACATGGTAAGATGGTATTTTTATAATAAGCAGAAACAGTCGATCTATAACTAATACTTGTTCGCCTTTCAAAATGTAGGATGCTGCTGCGTTCTGGAGGCAGCAACCCTTAGCTGCTAGAGAGTATGCATCAAGTACCATTATTCCAGCATGCAATGTTCTTATTGACCTATCAAATAATGCAAAAGATCTTATTGATAAGGAAGTTTCCGCCTTTTATCGAAGTCCAGATAATAGCCTTTACATGCTTCCGTCAACCCCACAGGTTTGTTGATGTGTAAAATGTCGAGAATTTTTATTATTATTATTATTATTATTAATCTTAATCAAGTCTTCAATACCAGGCGCTTTTGGAGTCTATGGGTCCCTCTGGTTCAAGTGGACTTGACGCAGTTGCTGCTGCTGAAAAGAGTGCAACCCTTTTGACTGCAAGAGCCGGTGCAAGAGACCCATCCGCAATTCCTTCCATTTGCCGTGTTTCTGCAGCCCTTCAGTATCCTGCAGGTGCGTTTGATATTGCAATATTTACACAGTTAAATCATAAGAAGGTTTTTGTTCTGCTCACCAGTGTTTTCGTCAACTTTTATATGATTGTTTTGATGTTTATTTAACTAGGGTTGGAAGGTTCAGATGCCGGGTTAGCCTCGGTGCTGGAATCAATGGAATTTTGTTTGAAATTGAGGGGTTCTGAAGCTTGTGTGTTAGAGGACTTAGCAAAGGCTATTAATTTGGTTCATATCCGGAGGAATCTTGTGGAAAGCGGTCATGCATTATTAAATCATGCCTATCATGCTCAACAAGAATACGAAAGGTACCTTGTAGACGACTAACATGTTTATTTGAAATAGATTGAATATTGACAACAAATATGAACATGGATCAAACAGAGACATATTATATAGCTAAAAATTACTTGATAAAATTTCAAACTATTTTGCCTCATTATGCGACGCACTACTCATTTCTGCTTCATTTAGCATATGTGCATGCCTTCTCTTTTTCTGCGCATCATTTCATTGACATGAAGCTTGTGTATCTATTACAGGACAACAAGTTACTGTTTAGAATTGGCTTCTGAACAAGAAAAAACAATCAATGAAAATTGGTTGCCTGAGTTAAGAAATGGAGTTGTGAATGCACAGAAGAGTCTTGACGATTGCAAATATGTCACGGGGCTGGTAAGTAATTTCTTCTGGCATCATAAGATTAGTATCCCAGCTAGGGCCTTGACGAGCCTGTGAGTTCTCTTTTCAAACTCGGCCTTGGCTCATTTATTATCTGTTAATTGATTTAGATACATTTATGATTTATTTATAATTATAGTTTCATAAATAACATAGTATATGTGTTGGTTAGTTTTTTTTAATCATAATTTAATATATAATAATGATTATTATTATTTATTATATATATATATATATATTAAATGAAAGTTATATAATTAATAGGCCCTATAGGGTCCAAACAGGTTTGGGTCTTAATAGATTGTTTTTGTTTTTTGGGAACAGCTTGAAGAATGGTGGGAGCAACCAGCGTCAACGGTTGTTGACTGGGTAACTGTGGACGGTCAAAACGTGTCGGCCTGGAATAATCATGTGAAGCAACTCCTTGCCTTCTATGACAAGGAACTTTTGTGACCACACAAACACACACACTTAATTCAGGTATGCACTTGAAGATTACAGCTGCTGATTATGGATAAAATGCTTCTTAATGCATGGAATTATAATCTTAACTACTTTGTATAGATGTTGCTTGCTGTGCAAGTATTCTTGTATGATAATGTAGTTTATTGTGAGCGGTCTTCTCTCGTGTTACTATTGTTATATTATATATAGCCAACATTATCGTTTGCATAATTGAAGGTTTGTTTGTATTCAGTTCACTTTGTGTTTGTGACTTGTAATGTGTCATCTGTTTTTGCTTGAACATGAAATGTAAACAGTTTAAAATCTTTCATTCTTGAGTCTGTTAGCTATGGATTAAACTTCAAAATACCGGTATAGCTGGCCTTTGCTTGAGCTATGTGTATGTATGTATGTATGTATGTATGTATGTGTGCGCGCACGCTCGTGTAGTCAGCACATGTAACACATTGCCTTAATCTACATGTGCCCATGAAAAACCAAGTGATAGGCGCGAGCGACACGAAGCACAAATCTGATATGCTATTTTCATGACATAATGTGTATCAATTACAAAGTATTAATTTTTGAAAACGTCAGACTCCAACAAACCTGCCAACACCGATCCTCCAACTCTCGTCGCAAAAGATCTAGGATGTTGGTTTTAGTTTTGTATTGAAAACGTTGAGGGTTATCACCAAGGCGATGAGGTTATTTATATAAACATGCAGCAACGGGTACTGGTGGATCTGTTGTTGGTAATGGACCCGACCAACAGGGGCGGACATACTTCAAGAGCAGGGATTGCGGACGTTGCGGCTCAACTTCGCGCGCGTAGTGGAAAATTTGGTTTTTTTTTTTACGAAATTTGGAAAACGTTGCTACTAAAATGAAAAAAATGAAAAATGTTACTACTGATTTTGTGGCTTAGATCCGCCACTGCCGACCAATAAAGGACTGATAAGTCCAAGTAAGACTCCAATCCAAAATCTTATCTTCAAGACCAGTAACGGATTATTGAGGACTGAAAATTCTGAGCGGGAATCCAATCCAAAATGATATCCAAAAAACAACGGCGAATTATTGACGTAACTCCTCTTAAAAAACTATTCACAAAAGTTGTTCCCATAATATGTTGGTGCATTTCAATGTATTGCCGACACGCTTCTCTAGGTATTTGGTTCCTTTGGAGTTCTCTCGGCGAATACCAACGATTTAAGCACCTGTAGTGGCCTCGTTATGAGGCGTTTTGGGCCACCATAGCGCCGGGAACACCGCCCCCCCAGGCGCTATGGTGGCGTTATGGTGGTGTCAAGGCATGAGCATAGCGAGCGTTTTACTTGGGACAATGTGTTTTGACCGTTGTTGAACGGTCGAAAATTAAAAAAAAAAAAATCTGATTTATTTAATTATTATCTATATATATATATTTCATCTTCTACAACATAAACACACACATATACAATTCACACACACAAACAATTCATACATACACACACTCTTTACAAACCAAAAACCAAAAACCAAACCTATGGCAGCCTGGACGAATACAGAGCAACTCGAGTTAGTGCGGGCGTGGATAAACGTTAAGGAGCTTCCGTCAACCAATAGGCGGGCTTTTTGGCAGGATGTGTTGGCTGAGTTCAACCAAATCACGGGAACGAACCACCGTAACGTTGACCAGATCTACAGTAAGTGGCATTCTATACGAACTAACGTTGATAGGTGGCATGTAGTCTATTCAGCGGCGATGCAGGCGCACCCAGGGGTTAGTGAACAGATGGCAATTCAGTTGACACACGACGCCTATCGTCAACAATACCAAACAGACTTCTCAATCACCAATCTTTTGTCGTGGTCTCTGATGCGTTTTCACTATGTTTAATTTTTAATGTTTAGGCTTTATGTTTAATGTTACGTTTTATGTTTTGTGTTCTATTTGTAATGTTTAATGTTTTAGGCTTTATGTTTAATGCGTTTTCACCAATCTTTTGTGTTTAATGTTAGTTTATTTTAAAAGATTACATAATATTTTAAATTTAAACCACATAAACACATAAAATTACAATCCTAAATTACTTATTACAAACAGAGTTCCTAATCCTAAACTACTTATTAAAACGTTACATAAACACATTACATAAAGACATAATATAAACCTAAATTACTTATTAAAACCTAAACCTCCCACTACGGAGAGTAGTTGTCCCACTCGAGTGTGTAGTACTCGGGGGATAGGGAACGTGAGCTGTCCCTCCCATCGGACCTTGCATCCGAGGGGAAGTAGTAGTTCTCCCCACGAGGGGAAGGCATGCTCCAAAGGCGCTCCTCCTCCTCAAGTTCCCTGAGGGCTTCCAAGTCCTCAGGAGTTGGGTCCCCATATTCACGGGGTGGGGTGGGGATAGGTTGGTGGTGGTGGAGTGGGCAAGTATTATGGGGGGTGGGGATAGGTTGGTGGTGGTGGGTGGGGGTATTCTGGGGGGTGGGGATAGGTTGGTGGTGGGGGGAGGGGATAGGTTGGTGGTGGGGGGAGGGGATAGCAGCAGCAATTCGGGGGGTGGGGGCCGACACTCTCAGTCGGTCCATTTCATTAATAGCCATGGTATAATCCATGGCCCAGGCCCATTCTTCATCCGTGAAGTCATCATCGACTTCAGGATGAGGAAAGGTTGGTGGTGCCGCAGCAGGAGGAGGAGGGTGATAAATCCAATGTTGTGGAGGAGGAGGAGGAGGAGGAAGAGGAGGTTGTGGAGGAGGAGGAGAGGAGGTGAATGGTAGTCTCCGGGGCCGGCCCCGTCCCCGGACCCGGCGAGCATACTGCCGGACATTAGAAGGTCCGGCAGCTCCTGCTTGAAAACTGCCCATATTATTCATTGTGTTCAGGATGAGGAAAGGATGAGGAAGAGGGAAGAGGTG
Source organism: Ambrosia x helenae (assembly GCA_030844895.1). Lineage (NCBI taxonomy): Eukaryota > Viridiplantae > Streptophyta > Magnoliopsida > Asterales > Asteraceae > Ambrosia > Ambrosia x helenae. The sequence continues at coordinate 107,020,904 of CM061229.1, read as the reverse complement.
TGACTGAGATTTGGGAGGAGGGGGGTATTTATAGGTGTGACTGAGATTTGGTGGAGGGGGGGAAACTTTGAAATTCAAACTTTGAAATTTAAACGTTTGGGGGGGCAAAGTTTGAAATTCAAACTTTGAAGTAGGAGGGAAACTGTTTGAAATTCAAACGGTTTGGAACAGTAACCGTTTGAAATTCAAAATTTTTTTTTTAATTTTATTTTTTAATACTAAATAATTTTTTTATTATTTTATTAATTTAATAAACTTTCAGTTTAAATTTTTATTATTATTTTTATATTTAATGAAATATTATTAAGTATTTAATATTCTTATTTAAATAAAAAACAATAATTAACCAATCATTACCAATCATTTATAACCCCAACATAACCCTCCTTCCCACTACACCCTCTTTTTCCATAACCCCAACATAACACCTTTTCTATTACTTTTTAATATTTTAATCCTATAACCCCAACATAACTATCCACCACTACACATACCCTTATGAACGTTGGTAATTTTTTTGTCGTAATTTTTTTTTTTTTTTTTTTTTTTTTTTGTAGAGATGGTATTGTGAAGATGTTTACTGAATATTTCTTCTATGCTAATATGCTCTACTTATAAGTGTTAAAGAAGGTTGAAGAAAACATTTACGAGAGATTACCTAAAGTAAAGTATTAAGATATGTAATCGTGTATAATATGATTTGTATATTGTGGGTGAAGTTGGACGTTCATATGCACAAAGTTTGTTTCCTATACATAGTAAATAATCATGAACAACATGGTAAAACAAATTAGAAAAGGGAAAATCATCAAAATAGCTCCATTAACCAATAAAGTTAAGAAATAACCTTGACTTTTTTTTAATTATTAATATAGCCTTGATTTTTCGTCGCATGTGTCACATGGCGCAACACATTACACTCCTACACCATCTTTCCTATTCAATTTGCTCTTGTGCCAACCCTTCATCTCGTTCACCAAACCCTTCACCTCCTGTGTCGGACCATCTTCTCCTGCGGTAAACCCTTCACCTCATGCACCTCGCCATCATCTCCTGCACCATTCTCTCAAATGCCACCATTTCTCCTGTGACACGTGCCTATCTTTGAATAAGTGGTAATTTAACAATTTTCATGACTATTTTAATATTATTTTAGTCAACAAGGCTATTTTGGTGATTTTCCGTTAGAAAATATTCTACATCATTTTTTTTTCCTCAAAACAATATAGAAAAATGCAATCCGTTATTTTTGTGTGACGCATTCATAAACGATATCAACTCTTTCTCATGAAAACACTCATCGAGTGTCGCACTGACGCTTCTCTATTCTCTCGTTAGTCCACATATGTTCTCTATTCTCTTGTTAGTCCACATATATATGTAACACGTGAAAGAGATTAATGTGGCGAGGTAATGTGAGTTTTCCAGTTACAAGATTTCATAGTTAAATAGAATGACATTATGGTGTTTGATTAATCTTTTTACATGTTCAAACCAATCCAACTCTTGCCATGAACTCTATCGACGACCGATATAATAAATTAAATCGAAATCCATCCGGTTCATCGTCATACTTATATTTGGCCACCCATCATGACACTTTTAGTAGGTTATTACCAAGAAAATAAAAGAAAGAAAACGCAAGCATAGATTAGATATAATTAAAATGCTTTCTGATATGTTTCAATCTCAACCACTACCATAGTAGTATACAAAATCAGGTTATACCATAATCAACAAACAAAAAAATGCCTAAACTATGCTTCCTGCGTCAAAGATGTACATATTTGGCGCCATAGACGATCAAGAATCCAACTTTTCACTCCAAAAACCGATGAAAATCAGATAACATAGAAGAGAAAAAAATGAAGACTAATTAAGAGACAGCAGAATTAGCAACGGAATGAGCCCAAAATCTTAATAGACCTTTCATCTCCACATCATTTCTACAATCCATTATCATCAACGCTATCATTTCATCGCTTGGCTTTGATTCCAACACCTTATAACATTTACGCGTAGTGTCACACGCCATTGGCGTGTTGCTAGTGAGAATCTGGTGTTTGTACCAGTATGAGTCTAGGAGCATGCAAATATTTTCTTCACTTGTTGTCATTTTGATGGAGGATTGATAATAAGTTGAATGTTGTGTGTTAAGTGAAATATGTTCATATCTTCTTATTTATAAGTTATTATGATCCTACACGTCTTGGAAGTTTCATTTGGTTGGAAATTTTGAGGAAAATGGTTACATCTAGGAATTTTCATGTTTATTTTTATAAGATGCAAATATTTTTAAAAATATTATAGGAAAGTAGGAAGAAAACAGGATTATACTGGCAAAATAAGATGTCAAGCTGTCAACAAACAATCAGTGTATATTTTATTTATGAGTTATGCACAAAAATGTATATGTGCATGTATGTCTGCTGCACCCAAGTTCTTTTTGTTTTTAAAATTTTTAATTTTTAATTAGTCTACTTCATTTGTTTATTATTAATTTAGTAACATATATGTGTTGCACGTGAGGTTTACCTCATCTTCAAGAACCTTTAGAACATAATTCTAGTTTTATAATATTTGAGGGCAAATATGTCTTTTATACAATACTTACACATTTTTTCCTTAACTTTACTCAATTTTTTTATTTAAATAATAATTACACTTTTCACTCTTATTTTAACCAACTACCCTACGATTTTTAAACGCCCATAATTTTTTTATACGTTAATATTTTCTTAATATTATTACAATGTATAAACGAACATTTTTTTCTCTTTGATTTGAGTATAGTATTGCAATAGTTTTTTTAATTTAAAAATGATATGTTATGGTTACGTAATAACCCAAACGATACACTACCAGTTTCATCTTGAACCCTGATGTGCAACTTGAACCTAAAACAAATAAAACATAATTTATCTAAAAAAACTATATGAAATGAAATGAAATGAACAATCTGGAAACAATATATATATATATATATATATATATATATATATATATATATACTCCTTTAAATACTTTGTGGTAATGGAGGTACATTTACACTGGTATTTTTGACAAACCAACGCAGTAGCAGACAATTTCAGAATTGCTTCACACACTTCTTCAGCATGTTACAAATATTCTGTTTTACTTAAAACTTTCGTGTAACACTTCCAGCAGGCAGCATAAAACCAACCATAGTTTTCTTCAACACTTTTTATAGTTTCAACCACAACACAAGACGTCAGCTGCAAACACAATATATATATATACAATATATACTTTTATAGAAAATAAACATATAATTAAATTAACAAACGCCCAAGCTATGTATAAAGCATTAAAACCTCCTAAATCTCGATGAGTTCATCAACACACTTCTTCTGTGTTCCAACTATAAATTTCTGACGCAATGGATAGACAGTCTGGGAAGAAAGAACTGTTTGGGAAGTACAATCAGACTCTTGTTCTTGTTTCAATATAAAACTATAAAATGGTGCAAACATAAATCTATTCGCTAAAACAAAATGTAAATTTGCCTATATAAATATAAATACATAGTACATCCTCCTTAGGTCATTAACTTCATCTATTTCTAGATTGAGAAAGAGGCGAGATTCAAACTTATCGCTTTGAACTGTAATTCGATCTAAGAAATTCACAAAATACATAGCTTTAGTGAATTATCTGTAATAATATATTTTTAAAATAACAACAAAGAAACAAAAGTTACCGTTCCACTCTTTAACCCTTCCATGCTGGATAACAGCCATTACATGGTCATTGAAATTCATGTTGGAAATGAAACCCTTAAACTGTATTGCATAAGAGTTCCACAATGTACATCCTAATGCCGTACCTCTACAACAAAACAACAGAACCATAGATGTAAACATACACAAAAATTTGATACTATACATTAATTAGCGATAATTTATTACATCAATAATTGTGTCCCACATAAAAAATAAAACAGTCAATCAAGAATTAACTTCTTCATACCATTTATTACACAAATTAAATTTGCAATTCTAACAATGATTGTTCTCGACTATTGAAACATAAGACTCACCTTAAAAATAGAATATTTTTATTAACTGTCAGATGTGTGAAAAGAAGAAACAATACTTTTCCAAAAAAAATGTATAATATAAAAATTTTAAGGAATCCTTACTCCAAGTCTTGAATATTAAGATTCATCTGTTTGGTTTCATTAGAAGCCCGTCCAAACACATCCAAATCATCACACCAAATGACACTTCCAGCTACATCTATAAAAATAAAAAACACAATTTTATCAAACATCTGTTAACTTTAAAGCAACAATATTCAACTGAACTCTATATCAAAGTTTATTCTAGATTTTGATTATTGGAATAAATCTCATCCTTCAAAAGATGTAATAATCAAATATAAAGATATACAAGAAATTGCAGGGACCGCTCTTAATGGCGAATGGTGAGCAGACAATATAAATGAGATCATGCAAACTTGAAAGGCGTATGACTAAATTGATCTCATGATTCAAGTACTTTACACTTGAGTTTTTAGTTTTCAACTGTTATGTTTATTATACTTATTTTTTGTTTCGCATGTTACTTTATTTTATGAAATGTTTCTTGAAGTACTTTATAATTTAAATGTTAAATCTTGTTAGTTACAAGACATGTGTAACGCTTATGACGTATATCCACCGCAGTTATGCTAAAACAAATATTATAAGAATTTGAAATAAGTATCACAATGCAAAGTGTCGCTCCGCCGCATCGTGCGGGTTTTCTACTAGTCTTATAATACATTTCACAATTACCTCTTAAAATTTAAGTTTTAGAAGTATAATTTCTTAGAGTATAACACACAATGCATATGTTAATTACTTTTTTAGGGCAAATATATCTTTTATACAATACTTACACATTTTTTTCCCTCAACTTTACTCAATTTTTTTTTATTTAAATAACAATTACACTTTTCACCCTTATTTTAACCAATACCCCCACGATTTTTAAACGTCCATAATTTTTTATACGTTAACATTTTCCTAATATTATTACGCTGTATAAACGAACATTTTTCTCTCTTTAATTTGAGTATAGTATTGCTATAGTTTTTTTAATTTAAAAAATGATATGTTATGGTTATGTAATAACCGAAACGAAAACAAAAGAAAATGAACCGAAATCATCTATACTATACTATAATACATTCTTATTGATCTCTTAAATTTAAGTTTTACAGTATAATTGCTTAAAGTACAACACACAATACACATGTTAGCTAAATGTTGTTTTCCACCGCAATGCGCGGGCACCTGACTAGTTTTTTATTACCTGCGTCGATTAGTTAAAGAAGAAGCAAGAACCTTAGACAAAAGATGAATTTTCATTTTCTATTAATAAATTTCGTTATCAAAATATTACCATGAAATATTGAAATATTTGAAAACATACATTTTTTTAACAACTCGGTCACACTGCTAAAATCAATGGCAAAAACGTCATTCACGCCTGTGAATGCAGACGACACTAGTGATCTAACCTGTCACCAATCTAGAGGAAACCCATCACCGGAATGCACTCTATAGTAAAATCTCTAACTCAACCTAGAATGAGTTTTGCTAGAGGTAAGACTCCAACCCATAACCTTCATATTAGACTGTCTGTTGCGGTGGGCGAGCGAGCAGCCACGAGCGGCCCAAACCAGCCACGTGGCTCACGCACTGCACAACACCTACACGTGAACGACGACGCGGACGAGCAGGGGCGACCCTGCTCGCGTCTGCTAGCGAGGAAAGATGTGTGTTTTTATATATTTTTTTTCTATTTTTTAGGAGTTAATTGCAGTTTTCGTCCCTGTGGTTTGCCTAAACTAACAGGTTCAGCCCAGGCTTAACACCCTGAGTACCTGTGGTTTCATTTTCTAACAGTTTACATCCCTCGACCTAACGGCCGTCCATCTGCCGTTACATCACCCCCACGTGCAGCTCACGTGAGGGGTACTCTGGTCATCTAAAGTCCTTAATGAAGGGCAGTTTGGTCATTTCACCCATGGAGGGGGGTATCTGGGTCATTTCAAGTCAAAATCGAAAGGTATTTTCATCATTTCACCTTGATTAAAAAAATCTTAATGAAATATCTGCAGAAAATTAACTTTCCCTCCCTATTTAATCCCCTAATCTTCAACCCTAACCTTCATCTCATCTTCAATCCACTGATTCAATAATCACAATCAACATGAACAACCAAACTATAATGGTGATGTGCAGGTGTGGAGCAACAACAGACATCAGAATTTCATGGACGAATGAGAATCCAGGACGTAGGTACCATCGTTGCACAAATGGATGTGGTTTCGTTGATTGGATGGACCCCCTACTTGTACAAACCCTATTGTGTTGATACCTGCTCTGTTGGCCACCATACGAAACCATAAAGACATATGTGAGAAGAATGTGTGCAAGGAAATCAGAAGTTGATCAAGTGTTGAAGAAAACAGAGGATGTGTTGAAGAAAACAGAGAATGAAAACAAGATGCTGAAACTAGGTCTGGTGTTTGTTTTGATGTTTTTGGTGATGTATTTTGTTATGAAGTAGGTCTAGGGTATGTGCATGTGTAGGGTATGTGCAGGTCTAGGGTATGTGCAGGTCTTGGATGTTTTTTGGTGGTTGTGTAGTCATGGTTTCTAGGTTTGGTGGATGTTTTTAGTAATGAAAGTAATGAAACTCATGTTTTGATGAAGATGAAGAATGAATATTATGTAATGAATGTTTTGGTAATGAAATGAATATTATGGATGAAATGAATGTTATTGTGTATGAGTCATATGTTGATGTTATTGTTATTGTGAATGATTGTATGTTAATGTTATTGTGCAGGGTCATATTGTTATTGTCAATGATTGTATGTTAATGTTTTGTAATGAAATTAATGAAAGTCATGTTTTGATGAAGATGAAGAATGAATCAGTCACAAGGTTAATCAGTCACAAGGTTAATGAACAACAGAGAGTATAATATTATCAGTTTGTTAATGGTTGTCAAATGGGTCATAGGTTTAAGTCAAATGGGTCAGTTTGTTAATGGTTGCAGCCTATGAAAACAAGATGGTTTTCATAGGTTTAAGTCAAATGGGTCAGTTTGTTAATGGTTGCAGCCTATGAAAACAAGATGGTTGCAAATCGTGTCCCTAACAGGTTAACAGGTCTCTGACGCGCTGCGAACAAATCAAGTTCTAAACATGAACACGACTCGTTTAACTCATTTTATATCTCATGTTTATAACACAGTTTTATGTTTTATGTACCAAAAAAGGGAAATGAAAGATTTTTGCCTCTTAATTCTAAGTATTAAAAAAGTCAAAAAATCAAATAGTGTACTTTTCAGTCAAACAGGTCTTATCGTGTCTTAACAGGTTACCCATTGCCAGCCCTAGGTTTAAGTCATATGGGTCAATTTGTTAATGGTTGCAGCCTATGAAAACAAGATGGTTTTCATAGGTTTAAGTCAAATGGGTCAGTTTGCTTAATGGTTGCAGGCTATGAAAACAAGATGGTTGAATGGTTTAAGTCAAATGGGTCATAGGTTTAAGATGGTTGAATGGTTTAAGTCAAATGGGTCATAGGTTTAAGTCAAATGGGCCAAGTATGCAAATGGGTCAATATGATCATGAATAGAATGTCATTTCTAACGGCCATATTGCCATGTATAACGGCCATATTCACTATAAATAGAGCACAAAAAGGGACCAAATGACCATACAATCGAATCAGTAAGATGGATCATAAAAACACAAAAAACAAAAGACTAAAAACCAAACACACTCAACATGAACATGCTGCTAGTGATCAAGATCCAAAGGAGCAAGATGTTGTTGATGATCAAGATCAACAACCACAACATGCTACTGATGATGAAGATGATCCAAATGGAAGTGATGAACAACCAAAACATGTTGCTGATGAGCGTGATATGCAGTTGAATCAGTTTGAAGAGCCACTGATTGATAATCAACAAGATGCTGCTGATGATGAACATGATCATGAAGGAAAGACAAAAAAGGAACAGGAAGAAGCTAATCCATACGACGATTATGATCCTGAGATTTTGAAAAAAGCCTGGGATTATGCAGACTCTGATGATGAGTGGTACCACGACCCGTATGAAGATGAGTGTCGGTCTGATTCATGCTTTGATGATGATCGTCACTGGAAGTGAAACATGTAACAAATGGAAGTGATGAACAACCAAAACATGATGCTGATGTAACAAGTTACTATGAATGAATGCTATGAATGAAATGTATGCAATGTTTAACTAACATAATCATTTTCATTTCATTACAATGTTCAATGCATACACCTACATTAACAAAATATGAACAAAGTACAACACCAAATAACAAAATCTGCAAAATTGGAGGAACATCACTCCATCTTTCAGTTCGTAGATGATAATTTCAGCTCCAATTGGACATTGTTGATCTCGAATTGGAGTAAAACAATGGATTACACATTAGGGTTTTTGAAGTGGAATTAGGTAAGAAGAAGATTGCTTCTTCAAATTTAACGTTTATATTCCATGGGTGAAATGACCAAACTGTCCTTCACTAAGGACTTTAAATGACCAGAGTACCCCTCACGTGAGCTGCACGTGGGGGTCCTAGTAACGGCAGATGGACGGACGTTAGGTCGAGGGATCTAAACTGTTAGAAAATGAAAGCACAGGTACTCAGGGTGTTAAGCCTGGGCTGAACCTGTTAGTTTAGGCAAACCACAGGGACAAAAACTACAATTAACTCTTTTTTTAGTGTTTTAGGGTTTGTTGCAGGTTTGTGTTTGTTGGAGGTGAAGAAGAAGATGGCTTTTTTTATGAGATGAAGGTAGGGTTTTTTTCCGGTGAGATGTAGAGAAGAAGATGGCTTTTGTTGCAGGCTTTTTGTATGAGAAGAAGATGGCTTTTTTGTTGTAGACTTTTTATATTTATTTTTTACTTTTCTTTACTTTATTATTCTTTTTGTTTTATACAATGAGTTTTGGTTATGTTTCCTTCCTATTTTCTATTTTAGTGGCTGTTGTATTTTTTATTTTTTTTGGTCCTACTTTTTTTTGATCCTACGTAATTTAGTCGTCTAGTCTCTGGCTAGACTGTATGGTTTAATATTATTTTGTTTATGTAATATAATGTTTTTTTATATTTGTTTTATATTTAAAAATGGATAAAGTCATCGCTCACCTCTAGCCACAACAACATCAGGTGAGCGATTAGCAGCTTTATCAAGCTGCCAATTAGGCGTTGACATGACGCAATATGAAAGGATAGAGTCATGACTCACCTCTAGCCACAACGAACAGTCTTAGAAAGTTATGGGACTGCTAACACACCAATGTAAGTTTCGGGAACAAAAAATACATTAATTATACTACTTGATTGTTTATTTAAAAAAGCTTACACTTGTTGGACACTATAGTATTTACACACTTGTTCTATAATGTATCTTTTTTCATCAACAAAGGTGTTACAACAAATATTGTGATACATTTCAGTATCATAATTCTTAACATGTAGTACTGCCTTGCATAATCTAACAACAAATCTAGTTATACCTTATAATCAATAAATGAAACAATGCTTCAATGTGTGTGTATATATATATATTTAACTATGATTAATTCGTTGCAAGCATATTTGGTCAAAATCAAGAATCCAACTATTCACTCCAAAAAACCATTGAAAATTAGATAAGAAAGAAAAAGATGGATGTGAGGGATATTTAAGAGACAGCAGAATTAGCAACAGAATGAGCCCAAAATCTTAACAGGCCCTTCACCTCCACATCATTTCTACAATCCATTATCATCATTGCTATCATCTCATCTCTTGGTTTCTTCATCCAGTCTGATTCCGCCACCTTACAATTATGCGTGTCACAAACAGGCGGATCGCTAGTGCGAATTTGATGTTTGTACCAGTATGAGTCTAAGAGAATGCATATATGTTCTTCACTTGCTGTCATCTTGAACTTTTTTTATGGCGAAACTGAATGTTATCGATCGATAGATCTTCATATATATAAGTATCTGACCACACGCTTTGGATGTTTCAGTTGGTTGGGAAATATGTGAGAAATGGTGTTACATCTAGGAATTTTCATATAATTTTTTTTATATAGATGTAAATATTGTATAAAACAGGATTGGACTGGCAAATAAACATGTTAAGCTGTCAACAGACATTATTATACGACCAGGTGCACAACTAACATATATTTTATTAAGTTAGATACAAAAGTGTATGACATCTCCAATATTAGTATTAGTCGACATCAATAATTAAGTTCCTCTCATTGACATCATTTGTTTATTCATTTAGCCTTTATCTTCAACCTCTTTAGCATATTTAATTATTGGTTGAAGTTTGAATGTTTCGAAATATTGATTTTTAAATATTGGATTTGTTGCCCAGAATTCTTGATGAAACACAATGATTGAACACTAACCAACACTTGTAATTGAATTTCAATGATTGTGAATAATAACAAATGAACCTACTCATAATAATCTACAAGACAACTTCTATCCATCGCAACCCTTCACGAATATACGTGTCTCTTCCTTGTTTGATCTTGGCCATTGATGAAGAGGTGTGTCTTTTGAAGCCCTTGATGTCGAACCGATGTGTCCTTTTGATCAATCAATGCATCCCTTCTTTTGGTGTAACTTCCCAATAGACATGTCTTTTAGATCTCCTACTTTTGTGGAGGGCGGTTACCAACTTTTAGAATTGACACTTAACACCCTAGACTTCACATATATACATAAGTGACTCTAAACATGACTTCATTCTCTTTACAATATAGACCCACTAACTTTGACCAACATGGATTAAGGAATTATATTCCAATATTCCCCCCTAATTTCTTAATCCATGCCTTCAACATCTTCATGTTCTTGCAATTTCATGCCTCTAAACTTCGGCTTTCTGCTCGTAACTTGCTTCTCATCATGATCTATATCTTCTTGACTTGTGGCCCGATCTTTGCCTTCCTACTATCATTGAATGTGGCACTACCTTTAATATGTACACCATCTTCTTCTGTTCTAACGGTTCTATCTTTGGATAGTAAGTCACGAACTGCTTCTTGTTTCCTTTTCTTGCAACGCGATTCAATTGCTCCTACAATTTTGTTTTCTCGTGATAATACATTCTTGGATGGCATATCTCCACTTCCTTTGCATTTCTTTTCTTTCTCTAATTGGACCCTCTCTGACTTCAGTTTTTCAAATTTTCTATTTAACTTGTCTGCAAATGACTTTTCCTTTTCACGCATCTCTTCAAACTGTAGTTCTCTATTTCTCAACCCGGTCTCGAATGCTTGTTTCTTCACCTCAAAATCCCGAAGCATATCTGACTTCCAAGATTCCAATTCTTTCTTCATGTCACTTTCTAGTTCTGGCCTTTCTTCTTTATGAACCTCATTCCTTTCAATGTCCAAACTTGTCCATTCTGGTTCATCGGTAATTGCCATCAAGAGTGTCGGTTCCTCATCTTCATGCACCAAGTTTGACTCCTCTTGTGCTTGTCTTTCTTAAGGACAATTTCTTGCATAATGTCCAAACTCATGGCAGTTATAACATTCTACTTCTCTCATATCTCTTCTTAAACGGTTCTGCTCTCTAGGGTTTCTATTCCTCCCATCACAACCTTCATATTTATTACTGGAATCATCACACGAGATGCTTCCTCTTCTATCTTCTTGTCTAAACTTTTCATCACGCCACTTCCCTTGTGATGAGTTGAACCTTCCTTTTCCATAGTTCCCAAATCGCCTTCCACGACCAAAGTTCTTGTCATGTCGTGTATATAACAGTTTTTCTTTATCGTCCTCTAGGCCTTCATTCATTAGATTGGTCCTTTCCTCATAGGCTTTCAATCTCCCAATCGTCTCGTCTAGAGTTATCGTTTCCAAATCAGTGAATTGTTCAATGGTTGCAACAATTTGAACGAACCTTCTAGGTACAGAACTTAAGTGTTTCCGTACTAAAGTCGGCTGATCAAACGTTGATCCAATACCACTTGCCCTAGTGACAATACTGTTTAACCTTGCGGCGAATGAATCGTTAGTGTCTTCCTCCTTCATTTTCAACATCTCAAATTTCGTCTTGAGTGTTTGTAAACGTGCCTTCTGCACTTGATCTACACCGACATGCCTTGTCTTTAGTGCTTCCCAAATTTCCTTTCCACTCTTGCAACTTGAAACTTGTAATATCATATCTTCAAGAAGTAGTTAAAACAGATGCGCAATTGCCGCCATATCCTTCTTTTCATATGGTTCTGTATTTTCCTTAGGTTCTATCATTTCCCACAATCCGTTTGCCCTAAGTATGGTTTTCATACGGATTGCCCACACAGTATAGTTTGTGGATTTTAACATAGGACATCGAAACTGGGAAGAACCAACTTCCTAATGTATTACAATCTCTCTCTTTCCTTCCCCGGACATATTCTCTTTCCCAATGATCTTCACTTTGGCTTTCTTCTAAAACCACACTACGATTTTCCTTTCTAACGCGGAATCAACCAAATCTAAACCCAACCTCTTGTATAGGTATAGAAATGTAAAAATAAATTCCAGATTAAATAAGAACGCGAAACCTGGACTTTTGCGAACCCACTCCGTGAATTTCTGACTTTGATCCCCGTACTAACCGCAAAACTAATCAATTCTTTTAATCGAAACAACAATCAAATTGCAACTGTCGATTGGCTTCTTCCGATGAACAGGAACAACGACCCACGAATTCCTTTCGCGATCGGCTTCTTCCTTCGAACTTGGAACAGGTTTTTTGATCGCTAAACCAAAACGACTATAACTTCAATTTCCGCTAATTGAGAACGTTCCTTCGACTAGAGCCCTCGCCTTTGGCTCTGATACCACTGTTGCCCAGAATCCTTGATGAAACACAATGATTGAACACTAACCAACACTTGTAATTGAATTTCAATGATTGCGAATGATTACAAATGAACCTACTCATCCCTATTTATAATAATCTAAAGGACACCTTCTAACCATCTCAACCCTTCACGAATATACGTGTCTCTTCCTTGTTTGATCTTGGCCATTGATGAAGGGGTGTGTCAGTTGAAGCCCTTGATGTTAAACCGATGTGTCCTCTTGATCAATCAATGCATCCTTTCTTTTGGTGTAACTTCCCAATAGACATGTCTTCTAGATCTCCTACTTTTGTGGAGGGCGGTTACCAACTTCTAGACTTGACACTTAACACCCTAGACTTCACATATATACATAAGTGACTCTAAACATGACTTCATACTCTTTACATTATTGTGACATCCGTCACCCTCATCCTTCACCAGATTGTCATTTATAATCCTTACACTTTCCATAGTTTTCAAATTTAATAAAGGTTTGAGTTTATGTGGATCATTTCAATTTTATTTGGATGCGCCTATGCCTTTAACCGAATTCATATACTGAAACGTTAGTTAAAAATATATTATCGTTTGAGTTTTATCAAGTTTAAACATATTTTGGGTAACCTAAACAAACTTGGTTAAAATTGGTAAAGGAAAAGAACTAACCATAATATTAAAATCTAAACAAAGGCTAACTACAGGGGTTATTCTGTCAATAATCAAGAGTTGTTTTAATTCAAACCCAACCCCCCGCCCTTCCTGTTTCCTTTCCGGTGACCCTCGCCGGCCGGAAATAAAATCCGGCGGCCTTTAAATATTGAGTTCTAACAGCTTTGACGATTATAATCATTTCAACGTGTATCTCCATCAGTTACGAGTCAGTTACAAGGTTTAATCGCCCATTAACGAGTTAAAATCATGGTTTAATTCGATGCTTATGTGTAACCGTCTACATTATGACGAAATCAACATGATACGTTAACAAAACATACATTAGAATATAAATTGAGCATCACTAGTCGTTCTCAAACCATTTCTGATCAAAACCCACATAAAATTGTTCCAGAACGCGCCTAGAATACTTGGTGATTCGGCCCTATGTTCATGTCTGTGAGGTCATCGTTTTCGACTCGTATTCGGTTTTGTAAGTCAATTTTATCTATGCCGGTTAGTTTAATAGTTGATCCGATCGAAAGCCCTCAATTACAGAGCTCTCATCTAGTCTAAATCGGATTATTGATGTTGATCTAGGGTTAGGGTTCTTAGTCTTGTATTTGGGGAAGAAGATGAAACTTAATAATAGTTTATATAATTTTGTTTTCAATCTTATTCAACAAAATTGGTCATAGTGTAGTGGTTGTTTGTGTGTTCTGAAAACAGAAAAGGTCGGGTTCGAACCCCAGCACCCGCGTCCCTTTTCACTTATTTTTTTTCAGATTTTGTTTTTAATATCTATATATTAATATATAAACACATTAATCTTATTATATCCATAATAAATTTATTTTTGCTCCAAAAATTATAAAAATTTAGGAGTAGCATCTTGACAGCATAAAGAATATTACCTCACTTTTATTTTCTAGAAAATGTCTTATTTTCATATTTTTATTGAATTTATTTGTTTTAATTGTATTTAATTGATTAAAAATTCATTTTTAATGATTTTAATCTCAAACTTTTTGGGAAATTATTTTTCACCATCATGAACTAAAATAAAAATTATTGGTTCAGAAAACATTTATTTTTATTAATTTTCCTATTTTTGATCATTTGAACATGATTTAATCTCATTAAATCAGTTTTAAATATGAATAAGTTTATAAAAATTATGGGAAAATTATCTTTATTACTTTACATCAGAAAGTATCCATTTTCTATAAAAATAGCATTTTCGGATCATGTCTTGAATTATTAGTCTTATTTATGTTTAATTAGACATAATTAATCATTTATTTATTTATACTATTAAATATCTATTTTATAGATACTTTTCCTATAAAATAGAAATAATTCTATGTTTGAAAATCTTAATTACAATTTGTGGGATCATTGTGTAACTCATAATTATTTATTTCAATATTTATGATTATTGTATTTATTTACAATAATTAGTTAAAGTAATTAACTAAATTATTTTGTATTAATTATTTAAACATATGTTGACCTAAATATTTAATTGGTAATAATTATATTACCTAAATCCTAATTACAAACTTTAGTATATTTTTTTTAATATACAACTTTTATAGTAATTCGACTTATCATAAAAACTCTAATTCCCCAAATCGACTTAGCAAACCCTAATGCCTTAGACCCTAGTTACCTTAGACTTTTAGACACTTCCTTATTACTATTCTTACACATTATAGGTTGAATTCCTCGGAATTCCCATTACTTAGCTCACGACCGCTTAAGTGGATTTTGATCGCTTTCGCAAATTGTGAGTATATCTTTCCCCTTTTTCATGTTTTACTCTTTTGGGGCTATTCATGTACACTATGACTAAATGTTATTCTTTCACTAAATGCAATTCTCATGTGTGTTTGCTTTATGTTAATTTGTGTGTCTATGACTTGTCAAAATCATTAACCTTTGAGGGCCTGGCATTTCAATGAATAGTACTATGGTATATACCCTTGTGACTCTGTTGAGAGTCCTCGTCATTGCTATGTATTACATTACTACTAGTGCATACTATATATATCTGCTTTTCTTTACATAGGGTTGATTTTGAATGGATATTACTTATTACATAATTGCAAATGGTACCGCACATGAATTGCTCAACACTTTTCCTACTATATTTATTCAAACAGGGTATGCTCACCAATACAATTTTGTATTGACCAAATTATTTCCGTACATGTTTCAGGTTCTTATGAGATTACTTCCAAGCATTTGAA
Source organism: Ambrosia x helenae (assembly GCA_030844895.1). Taxonomy (NCBI): domain Eukaryota; kingdom Viridiplantae; phylum Streptophyta; class Magnoliopsida; order Asterales; family Asteraceae; genus Ambrosia; species Ambrosia x helenae. The sequence goes on along the minus strand of CM061229.1, from coordinate 107,005,078 downwards.
ACTTAGACTTAGATTGAGATTACTGTATCTTAGTTTAGATTGCTAGTCATAATTGTTGTATTTCTTTCAATGTAATAAATTATTAAATTCAATGTATTCAAATTTACATTTCTAGTCCATGAGCTATTGAACAATCGTCACTACGTGACACCTCGATGTTTCCGCCATCGGTTGGGTGTTACAATTATAGACCCACTAACTTTGACCAACGTGGATTAAGGAATTATATTCCAATAGGATTGAAGTAAAAGCATTTGTATACTACCAAGAACATGAATATCGATTGCAGGTTATCATCAGCAAATAACTAGTGGGTTATCACCTGCGCTTTACGGTGGGTTAGAAGACACACAAAAAAAAAAAAAAAGCAAATAGAACGGGACATTCTACATTTCTACGTGACAGTAAAAAGACCATGTAACGACGGTATATTCAAATCGAAAAAGTTACCGGTTCAGTCCGTTACAACATCAACACGCGTTATAAGCATAAAAACGAATACATGTGATGTGATCGAAACTTTAATAAAATAACCTACTTATGACAGTGGATACAAAATTTAGAAAAAAGATTACGTTGAGAAAAAAAACTAAAAAGAAGCGACAAAATATAATTAAAGAAAAAAAAAACAAAAAGTTTAGTGTATAAATAGTAATTACAATATAGTGTAAAAGGGGGAAAAAACTAAAGTTGAAGGTTAAAGAGTAATTATAATAAAATGTAAAGGTAAATAAAGTTAAATGGCTAAATATGTCATTACTAAAGTTTAGGGGGCGTATGATAAATTTATTAATATTACTAAAAGGCAAAAAAAAAAAATTGTAGCTCAAACTTTGCGTTCTTAGTATATTATATATTCACAACTAGCAGAGTGCTCGCGTGATGCGTCAGAGAACAAACACCACACTTATAAGGGCCTCTCATAAAGGTTGAGGATCGAAGAAGGCGAAGTTTCATTTCCTTATTTTTATACATAAGTAATGGGATGTGAGAATGTTTTAAAGAAATGAGATAAAATTTATGAAATTATGAGTTTTAGTTAAATTATATGGATAAGGATAAAGAATGGGATCTAAATTCTATCTGGTTAGTTCCAAGCCATTTTTGGATGTTTCAGATCTAGACCAATTTGCTTAAAACCTATAGTAGTTTGCTTGAATTTTAAGGATTTTACTGGAATTTTCAGTATTTGGCTGGAATCTGACTGAAATCTCGCCCGTAGGTCGTTTGGACGCCTAAATGGCATCAAGGCGTTTTCCCCTCGCCTCACCCAAGGGCCTAGGCAGAACCCGAATGGCCTTACACAATATAGGCTATTCCACCAAAAAAATAATACCAAACACCCGAGTCACCTCTACACAAACGTCAACAACTTCCGTTATTTATTTTGGTAGGTGGTCCGCCTTTAATTGTGTGTGATTTGTGGTATTGATCTTTTATATAACTAAGGGAGGGAAGGGCGTTCTCAGGTAGGAGTACCTGATTAGGCACACCGTAGCCGGCGGTTCGGTTGTCAAAATTGTATAACGAAAACGGCAAATGGTTAAGAAGAATGCAAGGGTCAGGTACCTTTGGTACCATCAAAAGAGAAACTCAAGGTAAGGTAATATGCAAATACTTGAATTGAATTACCCGTCAAGTCGTTTTATCATAAAGCTAATATACGTTTCAGGAAAACTTGAGCTGCATTAATAGAGAAACAAGAAATAAAAGTTGTTCACACTAATCTGGTTTCAACTCTCAAATGCATGATAAATTGTTACCACAAGTACTAGAGAGTACAAATGCTAAGTTGAAATGCAGGTTTGGAAGACGTACACCAATGATTCCGGTTCCTGGTGACCGGAGTTTCTTGCAATTTGGCCAAGTTTGGATTTGGGGAGCTTTTATGACGGTTATGGAATTAGATGGTACCCGACCGATATGTATGGAACATGATTTTATAATTAGGAATGAAAAAATACCTAGTCCACATTATACACTTACATGTGAAGATAAAAATAAAAAAATCTTGGGTTATATGGCATTTTCAAAGGTTACACGTCTAGTTTTCTTTGTTTATCAAACTCGTAATTTGTTAATTTTCCTATCCTATTATGAGTTTTAAAAAGCGTGCCTAGGGCGCCTCATGGCTTCGCGCCTACCCATTTTTCCCAAGGCACAGAAAAAAACACATTTCTTTTGGCATTTTTTCTGTCGCTTTTGGCCCTGAGGCGTGCGACTCTCGTACACCATGTATTTTTATGCATAAAAATGTTGTACCTTGGTGTTTTTGGCTTGTACATATAGGTAAAATCATATAAAAACCTAATTTATAGGTATATTTTGAGTAAATGAAGCTAAAAACTAATGGGATATATAAAAAAAATTATATAATTAGTGCGTGCTTCGGGTACGAAAATCCCATGCTTTTTGCACTTAGACCTCTCGTACACCATAAAACCAAGATCCTATTGCTCAATTATAAGAGTGGAGGGAGTGGGGCGGGAGAAGAGGGCGGGAAGTGGCTCCACAGGCGGGAACACCGCCCCCTGTGGGCGTGGAGGAGTGGGCGGGAGAGGGCAGTTGTCTAGGAACTCAATATCGAACATGCAGATTTCTCTCAAACCATAGACAACCATTAATTTAAATTAGTAAAAGACGGTAATGTTGAATACAAAACAGCAAAAATAACCAATACAACTAACCATGGTCTTCAAGTTTGATCCTTCTTGGCAAGTAGACGCCCATTGGTCGTCAGTGTTCAAACCATTGCGTCATAATCATCAAGCTTGTCATTATACACCATGACTTTTCTCTTGATCTTGGATGTATCAACCCATGTGATAAAATCTTCCATGTTCCTTGTTACTAGAAATGCTGGGTCGGTAACGGTATCTGGGCCCACGCGAATATGTCCTTGTTCTATATATGTCACAGCTTCCTTCAAGTGTTCAGCAAACTTCAATCTCACCAATACAGTTGCAAGCCGACGTCTACAACAATTATCATGATCATGAATAACTTTCTAGTGAAAACAAAAACAGTTACAGCAGGATTCTTTTAAAAGACTACAGCTTTCTTACCGACAGAAGGATGAAACGGATAAGCGATCACACAACGCTAAGCTTTTCTGAGACGGTATCACGCCCATGTTGTACCTGCATTGACACAGGCTTAAATGTTTAATATACGCAATTAGGAAAATACACTTCAAGGGTACCCAAATTGAAAATATAAGGCAATAACATTATGAAGTTGGTGTCTGTTAATGTGACCTGTGAAAACCTAAAGAAAAAACATTAGTATAAAGATTAAGGTGATGACAAATGACATTAAAAAGTTACCAACCGGTTAATGCAGAAAACATGCTGAAAAAACCAGTAACTTTTTCGTTCTTTTATAATAAGTTATTTCCAGGGCTTTGCCCGATTCCCAAAAAAAAAAATAAAAAAAAATACAGAGCATATCAAATGAGTTAGCTCCATATGCACTTTTATACAACATCAACCGAAAGGATCCGAGAAATAATTATTCTTACAAACATAGAGATCTAAGCAAACACTGAACAAACCGTATATTATATCCTAGGCGCGCCGAACCTACACCGTATGCAAAACATGCGCTATGTCACGCCTAGGAGCTTTTTTAAACCAAACATACATTGCAACCAAGAAGTGAAGCAAAGGCGCAAAGGGTAACTGTATTACACTATTACATCGTACATATGCCTTGTCATTACGCACTATCTTAAGCTGCTATAATCGACTTAACGGATGATCAAACACTATGCCATCAAGTTAACTAATAGTAACAAGTTAACAAAAACAAGAAACTCACAGCTTTTCAAGAAGCGCGTCCGTCATCTGGATTCGATACGGGTCTCTAGGATCCATCTGCTTCAATATGTTCACTAGCTTCTGTGCCATTCTACACAAACTCGAGTACCTATACATATATTACAATAATCATTAACAATTTAATATCTAACAGCAAGTCTAATAATATTAATCAAGAACCACTAGTATTATCATCAAGCAGGTAACTTTATATGCAATTACTGACTAAAAACAAAAAATAATAAAAGGGTATTGATTACTTTTTATAATCATCACGACCAGTAACATGATAACGATGCATAACATGAGCTTCACGATGACCACCTTCTCTCTTCCATTCAAGAAAATTAACCTTTTTAAAAGCTTCTTTTCATGGAACTTTAGTTTCCTCATCTTCTCTTCTTCTTCTTCTTACACTTACACTGCAATTGATTCGATATTATGATGAAGGTTACAGAACAGAGCTTAAACCCTAGAAATTTGGGGAACAAGGGGATTGGTGGAGAAACGACGTCGTTAAATTAGGGTTTAGTAATATTACTCATGGGCTGGGCTTAGGGAACTTTCCTGGTTGAATAAATACATAAGAAGCCCAATTTTATTATCTATTAATTATTAATTAATATATACAAAAGAAAATGAGTTTGCTGACGTGGCGTCCAATTGAGGCCTCAACCTTCCATTGGTTGTGCCAATTGGCTTAATAATGGAGTGTTTTTGATGTTTTTGAAGTATTTCCTTTTTAACAAAAAAATAAAAATAAAAATACAAGCTAACCCTAAAAAACATAACATATCGTGCGCCTCTTTTCCATTCCATCTAACTTCAGAATAAACCTAAAACTTTACTCTCTCAATCTCAATCTATCAAGAACCTCAATCAAGAAAACTTTACTCTCTCAATCTTCAATCTATCAAGAACTTCGATCTTCTTCAATACTCTTTAAGTTATAATTAACGTTCGATTAATGTTTATTTTGTTTTTCCCCTATTTTGATTATTTTCATATCTCGATTCTTTTTCAGTGACCCAACCAGTAGTTTCCATCCATTATCAATAGAAAAACCCCGCAATATGAAGCATATTCTTCTTCTTCTTCTTTTATCATCCTTTCACTTTTTCCTCTTCTTTTTTTATCGTCTGACTTGTTGCTGTTGTTTTAATAGGTTCATCTTCAAGCGGGAATTAGGATTTCTGTCTTCGTGCTGTCATCTTGAATTGGTATGTTTTATTTGAGTTTCAATTTAAATGTAATTGTAATTGTTGATTGTTTAATTTTGTTTGTTTTATTTCAGATCTGAAATTGTTGATTTATTGTATCTTTTTAAATTGTTGATTGTTTTATTGAATATTATTTGTTTTAGTTTTAGGGTTAGTAATGTTAATCACAATCAGTGTGCTAATTTTATATATTTAGTTTCATAAACATGAATTCAATCATCTTACTACCCCATTTAGGTACGCTTTTATACACACAAGGTGTTTGGAGATAAGTGACAATTTTTATAGTTTACTAGCCGTGAATTGTGTTTGCCTTGAACTGATCATGATTTTTACCAACCGAATTTGGATTTGTTCTTGCAGTTGATTCAACTCCCTATTGTGATTCTGATATACAGTTTTTTTCCAGAATGACAAGCATCAGGGTTCGGCAATTCATCATTTTGTTATTTTCTTTTGAATGATTCATATGTAAAATTGATATTAATACAATTGACTGTTATTTTTTTATATTGTTCATAATACATTGCTTAAAAAGCTACAGCTACGAGTTTATTGGAGCTTCCGGTTAGTTAGTTCTTTATCCCTGCATCTTTTATGCTTTCTTGGTTTTATTGGTTGCCAATGAAATCAATGTTGTTTCCTGGTATAAAGGGATTTTGTAAAGTTAGAATAAGAAATATTTTGATACATATATGGATTTAGTTAAAATAATTACGTTAACCTGCTTTTATTTTCTTTTACATCCATTTTATATTTATACAGGTTATTTCCTAATTGTAGACTAAGAGCATCAACCATGTGAGCAATCTTCTTTCGTTCCTAGCATTAAATTAGTTTATGTAAATGATTGAAAGATATATGTTCTTACCTTTTTTATATGTAGTCCACCTGTATAAGCAAAACATGAAGCCACATAATAGGAGTACACCACCTATGGTTGTGAGACTGATGAGTACCGTGCCTTCATGTGTTTCGTGGCCTATAAAGTATTGTTAGGATCTCACAGCCAAATAAAACCTTGCAGAACATGAAGAACTAGAAGTAGAACTTAGGGTAATTTATATATACTTGAACCCTCGTAGGAAAGGCGCAAGAAAAGATTCTCCCCACCATATGAGAACTGCTCAATATCCATAAGCTCTTCTGTCTAAATCATACAGTGAACTCCTGGCACTTGTGCATATGCCTTACCAGAGCAGTTATCCAAGCACCGTTGCCAGCAAACATCAGTATCCATGTACGGAAAATATTGATAATGATCGGGCAGCTTGATCCCTTTTACCACCCAAAACTTATCAGGTTTGGTCTTACCAGAGGCTAAAGTTTTGCTGTCCACCAGGTTAGTTATCTTCTTTATGTCTTAAACATATTGTTATATACTTTTTTATATATCTAATGGTTAATATGATATGCATGTGAGCAGGATGTTGATGGAAGAGCCACAGATGTTGCGCTTGCATGGTCAGTCGCTCTTGGTTCACCTTTTACTTTTGCCACTACACTTGAGCAGGAGTATAAGAGTGATATATTCGGGGAGCGAGGTGAGCTTTTTAATTTATTTTTTTTACTTTACTTCGCTAAGCATAGTCTTTACGTATTCAATATGATAATTTTGGTGAATTTTAGGTATTTTACTTGGTGCGGTGCATGGTATTGTGGAGTCTTTGTTTAGAAGGTATACCGAAGATGGTATGAGTGAAGATTTGGCTTACAAAAATACGATGGAGTGCATTACTGGCATTATATCAAAGATAATCTCGACTTAGGGCATGAAAGTTGTGTATGAGTCATTGGATGAAGAAGGCAAGAAAGAGTTCTTGACAGCATACAGTGCATCTTACTATCCTTGTATGGACATTATGTACGAGTGCTATGAGGATGTGGCTACCGGCAGTGAGATAAGAAGCGTTGTGTTGGTTGGCCATCGATTTTATGTAATTACTATAAATTTTTTAATTTAGATTCATTAATATATTATTGATCATTTGTATGAAGGCAATATTTTGGCATCTCTGTTCCAGGAAAAGGAGGGGTTGCCAGCATTCCCTATGGGCAAGATTGATCAAACTCGAATGTGGAAAGTAGTTGAACGGGTTCGGGCTGTCCGACCCGCGAGTGATTTAGGCCCCTTATATCCTTTCACCGCTGGTGTCTATGTCGCACTAATGATGGCCCAGGTGAGCCTTTCGACTTGAGTGCTCCACCTGCATAGAGTTTTCATTTATATTTTTTAACCTATCTAATTCAAATGAATTGAAATTAAAAATGGGGATTGAGGTGTAGAGGAAGAAAGGACATTCTTATTCTGAGATTATCAATGAAAGCTTGATTGAGTCATTGGATTCATTGAACCCGTTCATGCATGCTCGAGGCGTGTCGTTTATGGTGGATAACTGCTCAACAACTGCAAGGCTGGGATCAAGGAAATGGGCTCCACGGTTTGATTATATTCTTACCCAACAGGCTTGATTTGCTGTAGACAATAAAGCCCCACTTAACCAGGACCTTATCAGCAACTTCTTTGAAGATCCAGTGCACGAAGCTGTTAAAGTTTGTGCAGAGTTGAGACCGACTGTTGTAGCTAATACAATGAATGTAAAATAATTGATTATTATTTTACGTAGTTAATACTTTTGACCATGGGTTTTACCCTTCACCCATGATAAGTACTATACATTGAGTTATGAAGTTCTATGGTTGCCAAGATGGCAAAAATCAACTATGTTGAGGGATTACTATGATAAGTACTATACAATATGAGAGCACTTTTGGTAGTATAAAGATTAGAACAAGTTTCTTTGCATTAAAAAAGGTTTGAAATTGTTTACTTCTTTTATCATTATTTATTGCGTCATATTAGATTTTTCAACCCCGGGACGCTCCCGGGGTAATCAGCTAGTTTAATATAAAAAAATAAAAGGAGGATGCCGTTTTACGGTCTAAAAGTGATGAGTTGGGTTAGATTTTACTATCTGACATCGTTTTGTTTTATACGGTCAAATCCGGTTAGATCCTGATGTGAATTATAAGTTAAATTGTTCATGATTTGAAAATTTTAAAGTTGATTGACGGCAGTGGCGAAGCTTGACCTGAAGGTTTAGGGGGTCGGAAATCACCGGGAGGTCGGAAGTCACTAGTTTCGGGGGGTCGAAACCCTATATTTCCAAAATTTTCTATATGAATACTATATAATCGGCACTTCTACGCGAAAATTCGGGGAGGTTGGCCTCCCCCGCCGGCCCCAACTAAGCTACGCCAGTGATTGACGGAAAGTAAGAGAACTGATCGCAGAGCCAAATTGATGACTAGTTTGGACGCTTTTACGGTTTTTAACCAAACTGTGAATACCCTTGTCTCATCTATCATTTTGTACCGAATACCATTATCGTTTTACTATCAACAACACTGAGCCTAGATTCCGAGTTAGAGATGTTATACGACGTCTTTTTTATTTTAACGGTATTGAATTTGAGGTTACTTAGTGAATTTGGTTTAACTTGTTTGCATTTGATGACATTCAATTATTCAATTATTCATATTATTCATAACCATTCATACTAAACTCTTTCACATACAAAAAACAAACGAAGACAAAAGCAGTAGAAAAAGTTTTGGACTTGAATCATTATGTTAGCAGTATGAAAACACTAATGAATACTAGTAAGGTGCCCGCGCGATACGGTGGGAGCATAACATTTAAATTTTAAGGGTTGCACGGGGCGATTCAGTTTAATTTGACCCATGCGCTTATCAACTGTAATACTTCTAAATTTTTATCCTCTCCCCCATGGTAATTCTCCCAACAACATCTACACCAAAAGCAAACACATTTTGTATTGTATTGAGCCCACGCTTTGTTGCGGGCTTTGCTATGTTTTGACAAGATTGGAATGTGTGAGTGAATAGAATTTTCATGTCACTATGAAGATCATACAAAAGTTCATACATTATGAAGCATGGATAAGTCAGTTGTTTAAAATATTGGCATAATATTCATCTAATAATTTCAGCTAAAATTAAATAAAACAAAAAAAAAATTATAGTTCTCTAAGGAGTATTCCATCTGCCATGAACTTGATTGAACAACAATTCTCTAATCTTCTTGTGATCCCTATGTTGAGAATTGACCTACTTCCCAATACCAACACCACGCTTAAAGCCATACGCCTTGCAGTTGCAAGAATCGCCACATACTGCGATTGGGTAATACAATAATCCCCCTTCTACTGATATCGTTTTTGTTAGTAAAGCCACCCTTACAAAGATATTGCATAATGCCACCCAAAAATCACTAAAAAAAAAAAAAAACAATATTGACAAATTCAAATGTAATAAAGACAGCACATGTTCCAATACATTATAATATATAATAGATATGGTGAAAAACTTAAATCATAATGTAAAATTAGAATTTAAATTAATCATGATTCATTTTGATTACATGAATCAAAATAGTATCTTTAAAGTCAAGTATGTTGTATTAAATTTGTCTTGTCAAATGAATGAAATTACAATCTTACCCATCTAGATGAATATGAAAGTACTACTTTGCCCGTCTAGAATACACTATATAGTAGTATAGATGACCGACTCATCATGTTTATAACTGTAAGCAATTGTTTTAGTATGCTTACTATCACTGTTTCCGTTATTTTAATTCAAGGTATTTCAAAAAAAAAAAAATCCAAGTATAGGCTGAATTATGAACAATGTATGGTTGCATTGACTAAGGGGCTGTTTGGTAGCCTCTTAATCAGCCTCTTAATCATTCAGGTCTGAATCATTCAGCATTCAGACTGTTTGTTTCAACATCTGAATGGAATGATTAAGTGCTGAATCAATAAGCTAATAAGAGATGCTGAATGATTCAGCTCTTAATCATTCAGAGCCTCTTAACTATTCAGACCATCTTAATGATTCAGCACTTAATGAACCAAACAGCCCCTAAATTACATAAATATTTGACAAAAAGTCACTGGGTTGCTATTATAGCATAATTTTTTATTTTTTATTTTTTGAAAAGTGAACTTCATTCAAAAAAACACGGAAGGTCCTCAAAACAAGGACCGTCGCACACCCAACTACAACGTATACAGAGGATTCAAGGCCCAATCTTTCCAGATTAAATTCTTAAATCTGGATCTAGACCTAAGCCAAAGAAACGACAGACTTAACTTTCGCTACCATCTCACACACTTTCGCCTCTTTATGTCTAAAAAGCTTTTCATTTCTAGCATTTCAAACGACCCAGAGCGTAACCATTATGATCCCATTGATAATCTTCTTAGCCCCAATTTTCCTATTCCCTTCTCCAATGTGCAAAAGATCAACCAAATCAAAAGCATATATCGGACTAATCTTAATCCAAGACCCAATAGCGGCCCAAACTCCGAAGGCCAGTTTCTCGATCCAATTCACAGAGAACCCAGGAAGCAGCCCGAGTAGGTAGACGATCCATATCGGCTCTCCAAATAAAAACTTTCACCTTCAAAGGCACCCATGAGATCCAATTCATATTATGCAGCCAGGTTTGATTCCTTCCTACAATGAGTAATCTTTTAAAATTCGCGTTTGTCTTTATCGTCCCATTTCCATTTATCTTCAATAAAGGACAGTTGCATATTATTGAATCTGTCAAGAATTCTGCACATAATCCGGATATTATAGCATAACTTAGTATGAACCGAATAGCCACTCATTAGTGCTCTTATCGTAACTCTAAATTTCAAATGTTGATTTAGTATTCTGTTCAGGGGCGGATTTAGGGCTTGGGGGATGGGTTCCCGGGAACCCAGCAGGTTCGTAAATTATAGTGTTAATATATAAAGAAAACTGGAAAAGAACCCATAAGATTTTATTTGAGGAACCCATTAATACAAATTGAGAGTGCTCTAGTGGTTGAAACCCTCTCTAAAAACCAACAAATCCCCGGTTCGATTCCAGGCGCTACTTTTGCGTTTTTTTTAATTCAAACCTAGCGTTTTATACCCAAACCCACTTCTCTTCTCCTCCTATTCTCCAAACGCCCTTACACCCATTTTTGAAAACCCAAACCCAAAAAAACACAATGAAAGAATTGGATAAAAGAAATCATCCTTCTAGACCTTCTCCTCCAACGGCAACCCAACCCTTGCTCCGCCCTTGCCGCCTCCTCCTGCCTTGCTCCGCCCATACTGCCATTTACAAAACCTAGGGTTGCTTTCTCTGTCATCACATCAGATAGTGGTAAAGAGACCTTGATTAAGGTAAGATTTTTTACCCTTTTTTTATTTGTTTCTTGAGGTTGGTTCTCGTAATGCCATTTGTCGTAATGACATTTGAGCTTGAGGTTGGTTCTCTTCTATATAAGTTACTAGGTGAAATCCCGTGTTAAAACATGGGAAGACTAAATCCAACTAAAGCTAGAAATCCATTCATTCATTGGCGGTTGTGCTTCTGCCTTTGATAACCACTGATAAATGAAATAGCCGATTGGAAACCACTGATGAATGAATCAGCTGATGATTATCCACGGATGAAGCAAGAAACAGATGATGAAACAAACTTCTAATGACAGCAGTGGTTTGCACTCAACACATGTTGTAATAAGAAGTTTGTTTCAGAGCAGACCCATTGAACAGAGCAGATCCGTTAGTAATAAAACGCTCATTTTTATCGTTTTTTGTATAACACTATGGTACTCGTTTGAAAGATAATAAAACGCTTGTTAATTTGGTGTAATTTTTTTTCAAAAAAAATGTCGTTTAAAAAAGTTATTAGCGTTTAAAAATCATGGGGGAAAGTGCATGTGCCATGCATATGAGAGAGAAAAAATAATTTAATAATAGATGGAGTATCCATGACCCATTTAATTGACCCGGTAAAATGAGCGGGAAAAACTTAAAGAAAGCTCCGATAAGATGTCATGTGTCCCTCATTAACTTTCATTTATATATTACTAGGTTATTTGCCCGTGTAACACACGGGTATAATAAATTAAATTTATATAAAATTTAAATATATAGTAACTAAGATTACATATTAATGTAAATTATTGAAAATTTTTAATATATAATATAATTCCTAAAAAAAACAAAAAAAAATCATAAATCTCTAAATATCTCTTTGTATACAACATTGGTTGTTTTATTTGTTAACATTGTTATATCTATCTAATATTAATAATTTAACATTGACTTTGCTTTTTACTCTTTATAACGTGATGCACAATTGGCCATAAGCGAAAACATTGTATTTCAAATACAAAGCAATTCTAGATAGTGATTGTCTTTGTCTTTTGCTTATCGTCATCGTGAGTCATACATATAAAGTTTTTTATTTTCTTTTGAAATTGGAACATAATTTTCTTATTAAAGTTAAACAAAAAATAAGACATTCAGTTAAAAATTATAGTTTTCGAAAGTGATAATAAAATGCGATAAATAACCTAAACATAAATAATTGTTTGAAAATTATAACATAACTAAGAAATAAGTCAAATCTGAAAACATTTTATTATTGTGTCAGTGATCAACAAAGAAGTAAATTGTTACAAACTAACCATCTGTAACACATATAACAACATAAAAATATCGTAACTAAAAGTTGTGAGGGATATAAAAAATCAAAAGTTAATTGGAAATAACTTAAACTTTTAGCAATTATTAAATTACAAATGTAAAGAGTTTAGTATTCTAAAATTTAAAAACAATAGCTTTTAATTCACAAGAATGTTAAAAATGAATCAAGCTAATTAAGAGCATGTTTGGCTCTCCATTTTCTTTTCTCCTTTCTCCTTCTTCAACCCCCTTTTCTCCTTAATCCCAAAAGTAACAATTTCTATCTTATGACTTTTCTCGTCTTTTCTCCTTTTCAAAGCACAAAATCTTCCAAAAGCTCATTTTCAAACAATTTCCCAAACACCTTTTTTTTAACTTTTGACTTCTTGAAGAAGTTATAAGTCAAAAGGAGGTGAGGAAATGGAGAGCCAAACATGCTCTAAGTATTCAACTATGTACAAATTAAATTTATATTTTAAAATTGTTATCCCAAAGTTTCTGATTTATTTCGCAGTTAAAATTATTTAATTTTGAACAGTCATATTTTGATTAGATGAATTGATGCAGGTAATTTGAACTATTTAAATTTGGTTTGACTTTAAAGTTTGAAAATTTAATTTTGTAATTTTAAAGTACGATAAATATTTTTTGGTTTATAATTATAAATAGTTTTTAGAAATGATTAACTATATTTGATGAGATTGAATATGTAAAAAATGTTTGTCTTCTAATATTTTTATATTGATTAATAAAAACAATTATGAAAATAATTTAAATACCAATCGAATGACATTTATTGTTTTGAATAATTAATGTTAGACTTCATGAGGGAGTGACATGTGTCCCTCATATGTTTTCTTTTATTAGATAGTGTAGATGTAGAAGTGTAGATGTAGATGTAGATAGTGTAGAGTGTAGATAAGTTAAAACTATGATTATTAATCAATTATTATAATTAAATTTGAATTTACTGTATTAATTAAATAATAAAATGAGAGAATTCATGAGGGAGTGTCATGTGTCCCTCATGTGTTTTCTTTTATTATATAGTGTAGATGTAGATGTAGATAAGTTACAACTATGATTATTAATCAATTATTATCATTAAATTTGAATTTATTGTATTAATTAAATAATAAAATGAGAGAATTCATGAGGAAGTGTCATGTGTCCCTCATCTGTTTTCTTTTATTATATAGTGTAGATAGAAGATTTTGGGTTACCTAGTATGTGAAAGTTAAATGTGCTTTTTATGGATTAGCATACACAAAATCCTAGTATAGCCACTTTTTATGGATTAGTATTAGCTACTTTTATAGACGATTTATTACCTCGTTTAACCGACCGAACCGTTAAACCAACCCGAGCCGACAAACCGGCCCGAACCCTTGAATCGACCCGAAATTTTTATGTTTGGTCATATGAAATTGGAACACCTAAAATAGGAACCCAGTGAAAAAAAATTTATGGATCCGCCACTGATTCTGTTCATTAAAGGGATGGTGGACTAAGCTCAGCTATGATAAAGTTATGTGCAACATTAATATTGTATTATGATGGTCTCATTAGCAAATGGAAATCATATCTCATCATGTCATACCTTAAATATTCTCGAAGAAAAAGTGATTATATTAAAGAGCATCATTCCCCTTCTAAATTCCTTTTTTGAGTCTTGGTTGTCTTAAGATTATTATTATTATATCGATTATCGGCTGTGTTAAATGTGTTGCCAATGGGTGAATGAAATTTTGGACTCAGGAAGTCCCAAGTTCCTAGGCTAACGAGGCGGCCATGAAACACTTCCCGCTAAAATTGATATCTATATGACCATGCTTTAATCTGCAAGGTAGGTACTATTATGTTAGATTTTTTTGAAATGCAAACATCTACGATCAATTTTTTTTAAGAGTAGTAAAGATGTCCCGTTGACAGTATCCCTGCCCAGGATCGAATCCCCCCCCCCCCCCCCACACGGATTTCTTCTTTCAAACCCAATGGTTATTTTTTCGTTGAAGCAAGGATTCGAACCTGAGACCCCTGGGCAGAAACCCCACTAATGCAGGTAAACCTTCCCGCCTCCATTGTAACCATTAGGCTACAACATTATTGGCAAAAAACTATTATGTTAGATTGTGTATTATAATATGCATATTTTTTTTTTTGGAAGATATAATAATATGCATATGAAAAGTATATTTGGAAAAGGAGTGATGATGCCTTATGCATTCATGGTATGCAAAATTTTCTCTCTTATTTATTTATTCCTTTAGTTTTTGAATTTGATTTAAGGTTCTCTCGCTATTTAATAAAAATCATATTTGCCCACCAAGTGCTTCTATCAATTGACATAATCATCAGGACTTAATCTGCACCCAAAATTAGAATAAGATAATTGGTGCTTAGAGTTTATTTTTAAAACTAGGTTGGATCTCCGGGTGTACATCAGGCACATCTCCGAGTCAAATGATAAATTTAACTAATTTAGTGTTTTGAATTCATATTTACGGTTTTCATCAGAAAATTTTAAACATTTATTGAATTGATTTACGGTCTAAGTTATATATTAATAATGATGATTGGTTTATTTAAAGTAAGTTATTAATAATTGATATGATTTAAAATAAAGAAAAAATATAAAATTCGTATTCAAAAATTTGAATACCTTATTTTCTGAAAGTAAGGTTTCAGCAGACATTAATATAATCTTTGAAGCTTCTTAATGAAACAAAATGAGTCTTACCCCTGTACCGAAAACAGACACATAATTAATTTTTTCCGGCTTTTTTAACAATTAAAAGCATCAAGATTAAAATATAATCATATATATCATTATATATCAAATGAAATGTAAAAGAAGATATTAAAAAGATTAAGCTTGTAAACAATATATTGCAAATGAATTTGCTAAAATAAATATTACTGAATAAAACATAAAACAAATCGTATCAAGTTTTTTAAAGTAAACAAAATGTGCATTCTACCATGTAGAAATGAAGTCATGTAGATTAAAAAGTTGGAGATGTAAGTTTTATAAATTCTCAAAATGATTGTATAACTGAGATTAAGATTGTTTATATAGTGAGAATTTGAATTAGTTTAAAAAATTGGAAAATAGAAATTTAATAATTTGATTTAATTGATTTTCGGTTAAATATATATTATTAATGATGATTGAATTATTTTAAGGAAGTTATTAATCTAGATTGAGAGAATTAATATAAATTTAAATTTAAACGTCTGAATTCAAAATTCAAATAAATTCAAACTGAAAACCAACACGTCTTTGTGCCCTTTGCTTTTGACACATTTGGGGGCCTTGCTCCTGATGCAATCCGGTTTTTAGATCGAGTGCAGAAGGTGGTGCAGAGTAACTCTCCTGCGGCCAAGGACACAAGCTTTATATTTAATAGAGTAGGCTTTGCTATTCAAAAAGGGGTTGCGGCGCAACTTGTTGCCCGTCTACCCACGCCTCACTTGTAATTCTTGTTGCTTCAAGAAATGAAACATATAATAAAAATCACATGTTGAATAAACTAAACATGTAATAATAATTTAATTAATTTAGTGTTTTGAATTTATTTTTACAGTTTTCATCAGAAAATTTAAATACTTATTGAATTGATTTACGGTGTAAGTTATATATTAATAATGATGTTTGGTTTATTTAAAGTAAGTTATTAATAAATGATACGATTTAAAATAAAGAAAAAATATAAAATTCGTATTCAAAAATTTGAAAAATTGAAACTGAAAATTAATTTTTTTTTGAAACTTTACAGTTGAAAACATATACATTGATTTTTATGAATTTTATTTAATTATTACCATTTAAAACACAGTTTATTATTAGAAACACAACTTCCATAATTCAATGATTAAATTTATATAATACTTTTATGCTTTATTTTTTACTAAAATTTAATAAAAAAAACGTAACGGTGTAAGTACCCTGTAATAAAAAATATATTGCATATTTTTTTGTTAAAACATAAATTATATTAATTAAAAAGTCCTTTGAAGATAAAAAACTATATAATAAACTAAGTATACAAATACCTTATTAATCTAGATTGGGAGAATTAATCTAAATTCGAATTTAAAAGTTTGAATTCAAAATTCAAACTGAAAATTTAAAAATTTTGAAATATTATTTAAAAAAAATCATTTTGGCGCCTAAGTTTCTTGGTCAACCAATAATTAATGCAATAAAGGATATTTACTACCTTTCCAAATATGTGGCACAAACTTAGGAAACAAATTCTTCAAAATTAAAAGCTCCATAATTATTTTAGATCCATATCCAGAATCCAAACTGAGGCTTGGCTTCTTATTCGATCAAATCATATTAACATAACAATTAACTCTTTAACACCAAACCATATGAGATCTTCAAGAACAATTATGAACAATATATGAACTTCATATCTCAACCTTAAAAGACATTCATCCAATCGAACATAACAGACTCGGCCAAAACAAAAAATATTATGTTGATTAAACATAAGTTAGCCAATACAATGATTAATTATGGAGTTTGATCCATTATAAATGTAACAAATGAATCTTCAAACCAACATAAAATATAATTGGACTTGAAAAAACAACCCTCAAGCATTCAAAAACATCAAAACCCATACAAAACTCAATCTCGAATATAAACATTCATGAAAAAACAGTCACGATTCCCATAAAATATTACTAACCTCTTGGAACCGGAAGATCTCTCTTTACTCATCTCTATATGCGGCCATGGTTGTATAGCACCGAATCAAAACATATTCACAATGATAAATGCCCGAATGAAGATTAAAAAACAAAAAATCGTCCATTCAAAAGTATTATAAATTGCATATTAAAAACATGAAGAAATAGATCAAAGAACACCCGACTGATACTTGTGGCGAGATCCATAAACAATATTATATAGTGCACCACCAAAGATTGAACCTGAATGATTGATGAATCACAGACATAAACAGATCTTCAAATATAATTTGATTTAGGGTTTTTGAATATCTAAATCTGAAATATTATAGAGGTTAGAATTAAAGTTTCTAATGCCGATTATAGAGGATAGATATAAAGTTTAGGTTTTAATGAGAATGTGAATGAGAATGAGAATGAGAATGAGAAAGAGAGGTGCATCCTTAGTTCTATATTGATATTATTAAAGAAATAGATTATTTATATGCGGGTATTTGGGTAAGAAAATAGGGTCATGGGTCGGGTTAGAATACCCATACCCAAGTTAAATGGTTAGAATGGAGGCCATCTAAAGGTGCCACCTCAGCTCTAGTTACTCCTTTATTAGAAGACTAGATATTTGCCCGCGTTGACACGCAGTTCAACAACGTACGATTATTTGGAGTAGTATCTATACATCTAATAAAACAAAGTCCATGAGGACACTTGGCACTCCCTCATTTCACCTCAATTCCTCTCTCTTCCCATATTGTGCCACGTGTCCTGCCTCTTGTAATTTATAAAATTTTCCTTTTTTTTAAATTAAAATTAGATTAAAAATACATAAATATGGTCAAAATTGGTGAGTTAATAGTTTCCTAAAATCAATAACCTACCCAATCAATACCCTAATAAAAACACACGCGTTTCTCTTTCTTCCCTCATTCTCTCTGATTCGCTCTCTCTCATTTGAAGAAGAAGATTGCGATCGTTTCTTCTTCATCAAACCAACGCTTCTATCTCCGATCATTGGTAATGATTCTTTCTTTCTTTTTCATAATATTCCTGTTACATATTGTTCTTTGTTATACTTATTATCAGTCTGTTTGTTTTGTGTGTGTTCGTCGGCTCCGATCATTCATCTTCTTCGTGTCACTCATTCAAGGTAACCATTGTTTCAATTTTTTAATACGATTCCTGTTATATATTGTTTGTTTGTTATAATGATTTTCATATTTAGGCGATTGTTTGTTTCTTATAATGATTTCCATATTTAATGATTTTCAGGGATAATCGATTGTTGATATTAACCTATTTTTTGGTATTGTTTATTGCTTTTAAATAATTTTGCAGATTTGGGGGTTTAGGTTTCATGTTCTTCGTCTCTCTCCTTCAAGGTAACGATTGTTTCTTGCTTTTTCATACGATTCCTGTTATATATTGTTGTTTCGTTATACTTATTTTCAGATTTTTCCGATTGTTTATAAGATTTTTCTCTTTCATGATTTCATAATAATGCGTTTAATACTGTAGATTTAATGTTAATAAGGATTCACAAGCTGGTGAGGTGTTCAAAGGCATCCGTCTTGCATACGAGGTTAGATTTTTCTTTCTTCTTTTTTGAATTTTAAAAATAAAATAGTCATTAAATGTTTTTTATTTTAAAAAAAATTAAAAATCGGGATTACAATGTTAGGCAAGTTATTAAACACTTTGACCGAAACATTAATGAATGATTTTCGATTTTTAAAAAATTATTTTTTTTTATAAAAACATTAATGACTATTTTTTGAATTTTAAAAATAGAATAGTCATTAAATGTTTTTTATTTTAAAAAAATTAAAAATCTGGATTATAGTGTTTAGAAAAGTTATTAAACACTTTGACCGAAACATTAATGAATAATTTTCGATTATTAAAAAATAAAAAATTTTATAAAAACATTAATGACTCTTTTTTGAATTTTAAAAATAGAATAGTCATTAAATGTTTTTTATTTTAAGAAAATTAAAAATATGGATTACAGTGTTTAGGAAAGTTATTAAACACGTTGACCCAAACATTAATGAATGATTTCGATTTTTAAAAAATAATTTTTTTATAAAAACATTAATAACTCTTTTTTGAATTTTAAAAATAGAATAGTTATTAAATGTTTTTTATTTTAAAAAAAACAAAAAATGTGGATTATATTGTTTAGGAAAGTTATTAAACACGTTGACCGAAACATTAATGAATGATTTTCGATTTTTAAAAATAAATTCTTTTATAAAAACATGACTCTTTTTTGAATTTTAAAAATAGAATAGTCATTAAATGTTTTTTATTTAAAAAAATTAAAAATCTGGATTATAGTGTTTAGGAAAGTTATTAAACACTTTGACCGAAACATTAATGAATAATTTTCGTTGATGTAAAATAAAAAATTTTATAAAAACATTAATGACTCTTTTTTGAATTTTAAAAATAAAATAGTCATTAAATTTTTTTTATTTTAAGAAAATTAAAAATCTAGATTACAGTGTTTAGGAAAGTTATTAAACACGTTGACCCAAACATTAATGAATGATTTCGATTTTTAAAAAATAAAAAACATTTATAAAAACATTAATGACTTTTTTTTGAATTTTAAAAATAGAATAGTTATTAAATGTTTTTATTTTAAAAAAATTAAAAATTATGGATTATAGTGTTTAGGAAAGTTATTAAACACCCGGCTGTGGAGTAGTCCGGGAAGCAAAATGTGGAAGAAGATTTACACAATGTGGGGTTAGCAACGATTTCGCAAATATGGAGCGTATAATTAGCATTTATCGTGAGTTACACAATATTGGAAACATCTAATGTTAATAATTATGATTACCATTTAATTAATAACCTTTAAACATAAAATTATTAATCATATATAAATACATTTATAAATTTATTTTTAAACATTAAAAATCAAAATTTAAAAAAAAATCCAGTTTTTAAAATCAATGACATTTAAACACAAAATAAATGCTGAATTATTTGATTTGTCACATTACTATTTTTAGCGTATAAATAGCATCTATAAGGTAATAGTCGGTTAAAATTATTGAGTAATGCTCCTTTTACTTATACATGGGTCACTTTAGATAATGTTCCTTCCTATAAACGGGTCAAATAAGGTAATAGTCGGTTAAAATGTTGTTTTAGTGGTGTAGGTTCATGTTTGTTTACTTATAAATCGGTCGATTTGGGTAATGTTCAACTTTTTCAATGGGTCAAATAGGGTAAAAGTCGCCAACAGTGTGTTTATGGTGTTTTGATTAGATTGATGTTCCTTTTAGTTATACATAGGCCATAGGTGAATTGGGGCAATCTTCCCTTTTCTTAACGGGTCGATTTGGGTAATGTTTGTCTTTTCAAATGTGTCAAATAGAATAAAATATGCTCGAAGCTTTTTTAGCGGGTCGATATGGGTAATGCTCATCTTCTCAGACGTGTCAAATTAAATTGTGAAATTTAGGTGGTAGTTAGTTTCTTATTTTCATTTTTATTACTTTCTTATTGTTGAATATGCCATAAGTCTATTTTTAACACATACCATTTAAGTCGCCTTATTCAGGTTGGATTGTATTTAAGAAACCCTGTATTCTCACATGGTCAGCTTTATGTCGCATTGTCAATAGTTAAAAGCAGGGCAGGCGTGAAGTTACTTATACTTGATGCTGGTGGGAAAGTGATGACTAAAACAAAAAAATGTGGTTTATAAGGAAATTTTCAGCGATATTTGAATAAATGTGTATTCGTTGCTTTTAAATTTTAATAAAATGTTTCTACTTTATTTTTCTTATACGTTATACTACTCCAAATAATCGTACGTTGTTGAACTGCGTGTCAACGCGGGCAAATATCTAGTAACGTATAAAAAAAATAAAGTAGAAACATTTTATTAAAATTTAAAAGCAACGAATACACATTTATTCAAATATCGTTGAAAATTTCCTTATAAACCACATTTTTTGTTTTAGTCATCACTTTCCCACCAGCATCAAGTATAAGTAACTTCACGCCTGCCCTGCTTTTAACTCTTGACAATGCGACATAAAGCTGGCCATGTGAGAATACAGGGTTTCTTAAATACAATCCAACCTGAATAAGGCGACTTAAATGGTATGTGTTAAAAATAGACTTATGGCATATTCAACAATAAGAAAGTAATAAAAATGAAAATAAGAAACTAACTACCACCTAAATTTCACAATTTAATTTGACACGTCTGAGAAGATGAGCATTACCCATATCGACCTGCTAAAAAAGCTTCGAGCATATTTTATTCTATTTGACACATTTGAAAAGGCAAACATTACCCAAATCGACCCGTTAAGAAAAGGGAAGATTGCCCCAATTCACCTATGGCCTATGTATAACTAAAAGGAACATCAATCTAATCAAAACACCATAAACACACTGTTGGCGACTTTTACCCTATTTGACCCATTGGAAAAGTTGAACATTACCCAAATCGACCGATTTATAAGTAAACAAACATGAACCTACACCACTAAAACAACATTTTAACCGACTATTACCTTATTTGACCCGTTTATAGGAAGAAACATTATCTAAAGAGACCCATGTATAAGTAAAAGGAGCATTACTCAATAATTTTAACCGACTATTACCTTATAGATGCTATTTATACGCTAAAAATAGTAATGTGACAAATCAAATAATTCAGCATTTATTTTGTGTTTAAATGTCATTAATTTTAAAAACTGGATTTTTTTTTAAATTTTGATTTTGAATGTTTAAAAATAAATTTATAAATGTATTTATATATGATTAATAATTTTATGTTTAAAGGTTATTAATTAAATGGTAATCATAATTATTAACATTAGATGTTTCCAATATTGTGTAACTCACGATAAATGCTAATTATACGCTCCATATTTGCGAAATCGTTGCTAACCCCACATTGTGTAAATCCTTTCCCACATTTTGCTTCCCGGACTACTCCACAGCCGGGTGTTTAATAACTTTCCTAAACACTATAATCCATAATTTTTAATTTTTTTAAAATAAAAACATTTAATAACTATTATATTTTTAAAATTCAAAAAAAAGTCATTAATGTTTTTATAAATGTTTTTTATTTTTTAAAAATCGAAATCATTCATTAATGTTTGGGTCAACGTGTTTAATAACTTTCCTAAACACTGTAATCTAGATTTTTAATTTTCTTAAAATAAAAAAAAATTTAATGACTATTCTATTTTTAAAATTCAAAAAAGAGTCATTAATGTTTTTATAAAATTTTTTATTTTACATCAACGAAAATTATTCATTAATGTTTCGGTCAAAGTGTTTAATAACTTTCCTAAACACTATAATCCATATTTTTAATTTTTTTTAAATAAAAAACATTTAATGACTATTCTATTTTTAAAATTCAAAAAAGAGTCATGTTTTTATAAAAGAATTTATTTTTTAAAAATCGAAAATCATTCATTAATATTTCGGTCAACGTGTTTAATAACTTTCATAAACAATATAATCCACATTTTTTGTTTTTTTAAAATAAAAAACATTTAATAACTATTCTATTTTTAAAATTCAAAAAAGAGTTATTAATGTTTTTATAAAAAAATTTATTTTTTAAAAATCGAAATCATTCATTAATGTTTGGGTCAACATGTTTAATAACTTTCCTAAACACTGTAATCCATATTTTTAAATTTCTTAAAATAAAAAACATTTAATGACTATTCTATTTTTAAAATTCAAAAAAGAGTCATTAATGTTTTTATAAAATTTTTTATTTTTTAATAATATAAAATTATTCATTAATGTTTCGGTCAAAGTGTTTAATAACTTTCCTAAACACTATAGTCCAGATTTTTAATTTTTTTAAAATAAAAAACATTTAATGACTATTCTATTTTTAAAAGTCAAAAAAGAGTCATTAATGTTTTTATAAAAATAAATATTTTTTAAAATCGAAAATCATTCATTAATGTTTCGGTCAAAGTGTTTAATAACTTTCCTAAACACTATAGTCCAGATTTTTAATTTTTTTAAAATAAAAAACATTTAATGACTATTCTATTTTTAAAATTCAAAAAATAGTCATTAATGTTTTTATAAAAAAAATAATTTTTTAAAAATCGAAAATCATTCATTAATGTTTCGGTCAAAGTGTTTAATAACTTGCCTAACATTGTAATCCCGATTTTTAATTTTTTTTAAAATAAAAAACATTTAATGACTATTCTATTTTTAAAATTCAAAAAAGAAGAAAGAAAAATCTAACCTCGTATGCAAGACGGATGCCTTTGAACACCTCACCAGCTTGTGAATCCTTGTTAACATTAAATCCACAGTATTAAACGGATTATTATGAAATCATGAAAGAGAAAAATCTTATAAACAATCGGAAAAATCTGAAAATAATTATAACGAAACAACAATATATAACAGGAATCGTATGAAAAAGCAAGAAACAATCGTTACCTTGAAGGAGAGAGACGAAGAACATGAAACCTAAACCCCCAAATCTGCAAAATTATTTAAAAGCAATAAACAATACCAAAAAATAGGTTAATATCAACAATCGATTATCCCTGAAAATCATTAAATATGGAAATCATTATAAGAAACAAACAATCGCCTAAATATGAAAATCATTATAACAAACAAACAATATATAACAGGAATCGTATTAAAAAAATTGAAACAATGGTTACCTTGAATGAGTGACACGAAGAAGATGAATGATCGGAGCCGACGAACACACACAAAACAAACAGACTGATAATAAGTATAACAAAGAACAATATGTAACAGGAATATTATGAAAAAGAAAGAAAGAATCGTTACCAATGATCGGAGATAGAAGCGTTGGTTTGATGAAGAAGAAACGATCGCAATCTTCTTCTTCAAATGAGAGAGAGCGAATCAGAGAGAATGAGGGAAGAAAGAGAAACGCGTGTGTTTTTATTAGGGTATTGATTGGGTAGGTTAATGATTTTAGGAAACTATTAACTCACCAATTTTGACCATATTTATGTATTTTTAATCTAATTTTAATTTAAAAAAAAAGGAAAATTTTATAAATTACAAGAGTAGGACACGTGGCACAATATGGGAAGAGAGAGGAATTGAGGTGAAATGAGGGAGTGCCAAGTGTCCTCATGGACTTTGTTGATGTATAGATTAGAAGATATAGATACAGATATAGATGTAAGCAATTTGTGGTCAACCTCCATGGAAAAAAGCGGTGCATCTTGGTGCAATAAGTTATTTAGCTGTTTCAGTTGTTTTCCTTTTCCTTTTATACATTTGACTTTCATTTTTATGAAATTGAGTTGAATTTCTCTAATGTTTTTTAACTTTATTTGTGTCTTGAATTATTGGTATAATCTAATCAATAAGACAGTTTCACTCCCCTGCGCGGGTGTTTAGGCTAACCATATACATTACTATAGGTTAGTTAGAAATTTTCAGTACTTTGAAACTAATGCATTTGAAACGGCCAAATAATCGCTATACAATATTAACGTTTTTTAACAATAGAAATCTAAATGGAATTAGAACATAATCTTCCAGCAAAGGAGGCATTTAATGTTGGTAATTTAGTGATTATCGACATTCACAGTGATATTGGATTAACTAGTCGAATAGACATTCTCGCTACTAATTAATTAAGTTAGGTGATGCGAATGGCGGGCTTGGTTGTAGTAACGAGTTAGTGAGTGTTGTTAGATTTGGGCCAATTGTAGTAGTTTTAATTGGGCCAATAATCTTGTAGTAATATTTGCTATAATTGGGCCGTTAATTTCTTATTGGTTCTAAATGTTAATGGACCAAATAATTTATGGTAGGTCCAATCGAACGTTTGATAATACCGATCAAGTAGACTATTCTATTTTTAAAAGTCAAAAAAGAGTCATTAATGTTTTTATAAAAATAAATATTTTTTAAAATCGA
This sequence comes from Ambrosia x helenae, assembly GCA_030844895.1. Taxonomy (NCBI): domain Eukaryota; kingdom Viridiplantae; phylum Streptophyta; class Magnoliopsida; order Asterales; family Asteraceae; genus Ambrosia; species Ambrosia x helenae. Next base: position 106,979,857 of record CM061229.1, on the reverse strand, counting down.
AAATCATTCATTAATGTTTCGGTCAAAGTGTTTAATAACTTTCCTAAACACTATAGTCCAGATTTTTAATTTTTTTAAAATAAAAAACATTTAATGACTATTCTATTTTTAAAATTCAAAAAATAGTCATTAATGTTTTTATAAAAAAAATAATTTTTTAAAAATCGAAAATCATTCATTAATGTTTCGGTCAAAGTGTTTAATAACTTGCCTAACATTGTAATCCCGATTTTTAATTTTTTTTAAAATAAAAAACATTTAATGACTATTCTATTTTTAAAATTCAAAAAAGAAGAAAGAAAAATCTAACCTCGTATGCAAGACGGATGCCTTTGAACACCTCACCAGCTTGTGAATCCTTGTTAACATTAAATCCACAGTATTAAACGGATTATTATGAAATCATGAAAGAGAAAAATCTTATAAACAATCGGAAAAATCTGAAAATAATTATAACGAAACAACAATATATAACAGGAATCGTATGAAAAAGCAAGAAACAATCGTTACCTTGAAGGAGAGAGACGAAGAACATGAAACCTAAACCCCCAAATCTGCAAAATTATTTAAAAGCAATAAACAATACCAAAAAATAGGTTAATATCAACAATCGATTATCCCTGAAAATCATTAAATATGGAAATCATTATAAGAAACAAACAATCGCCTAAATATGAAAATCATTATAACAAACAAACAATATATAACAGGAATCGTATTAAAAAAATTGAAACAATGGTTACCTTGAATGAGTGACACGAAGAAGATGAATGATCGGAGCCGACGAACACACACAAAACAAACAGACTGATAATAAGTATAACAAAGAACAATATGTAACAGGAATATTATGAAAAAGAAAGAAAGAATCGTTACCAATGATCGGAGATAGAAGCGTTGGTTTGATGAAGAAGAAACGATCGCAATCTTCTTCTTCAAATGAGAGAGAGCGAATCAGAGAGAATGAGGGAAGAAAGAGAAACGCGTGTGTTTTTATTAGGGTATTGATTGGGTAGGTTAATGATTTTAGGAAACTATTAACTCACCAATTTTGACCATATTTATGTATTTTTAATCTAATTTTAATTTAAAAAAAAAGGAAAATTTTATAAATTACAAGAGTAGGACACGTGGCACAATATGGGAAGAGAGAGGAATTGAGGTGAAATGAGGGAGTGCCAAGTGTCCTCATGGACTTTGTTGATGTATAGATTAGAAGATATAGATACAGATATAGATGTAAGCAATTTGTGGTCAACCTCCATGGAAAAAAGCGGTGCATCTTGGTGCAATAAGTTATTTAGCTGTTTCAGTTGTTTTCCTTTTCCTTTTATACATTTGACTTTCATTTTTATGAAATTGAGTTGAATTTCTCTAATGTTTTTTAACTTTATTTGTGTCTTGAATTATTGGTATAATCTAATCAATAAGACAGTTTCACTCCCCTGCGCGGGTGTTTAGGCTAACCATATACATTACTATAGGTTAGTTAGAAATTTTCAGTACTTTGAAACTAATGCATTTGAAACGGCCAAATAATCGCTATACAATATTAACGTTTTTTAACAAAAGAAATCTAAATGGAATTAGAACATAATCTTCCAGCAAAGGAGGCATTTAATGTTGGTAATTTAGTGATTATCGACATTCACAGTGATATTGGATTAACTAGTCGAATAGACATTCTCGCTACTAATTAATTAAGTTAGGTGATGCGAATGGCGGGCTTGGTTGTAGTAACGAGTTAGTGAGTGTTGTTAGATTTGGGCCAATTGTAGTAGTTTTAATTGGGCCAATAATCTTGTAGTAATATTTGCTATAATTGGGCCGTTAATTTCTTATTGGTTCTAAATGTTAATGGACCAAATAATTTATGGTAGGTCCAATCGAACGTTTGATAATACCGATCAAGTAGACTATTCTATTTTTAAAAGTCAAAAAAGAGTCATTAATGTTTTTATAAAAATAAATATTTTTTAAAATCGAAAATCATTCATTAATGTTTCGGTCAAAGTGTTTAATAACTTTCCTAAACACTATAGTCCAGATTTTTAATTTTTTTAAAATAAAAAACATTTAATGACTATTCTATTTTTAAAATTCAAAAAATAGTCATTAATGTTTTTATAAAAAAAATAATTTTTTAAAAATCGAAAATCATTCATTAATGTTTCGGTCAAAGTGTTTAATAACTTGCCTAACATTGTAATCCCGATTTTTAATTTTTTTTTAAAATAAAAAACATTTAATGACTATTCTATTTTTAAAATTCAAAAAAGAAGAAAGAAAAATCTAACCTCGTATGCAAGACGGATGCCTTTGAACACCTCACCAGCTTGTGAATCCTTGTTAACATTAAATCCACAGTATTAAACGGATTATTATGAAATCATGAAAGAGAAAAATCTTATAAACAATCGGAAAAATCTGAAAATAATTATAACGAAACAACAATATATAACAGGAATCGTATGAAAAAGCAAGAAACAATCGTTACCTTGAAGGAGAGAGACGAAGAACATGAAACCTAAACCCCCAAATCTGCAAAATTATTTAAAAGCAATAAACAATACCAAAAAATAGGTTAATATCAACAATCGATTATCCCTGAAAATCATTAAATATGGAAATCATTATAAGAAACAAACAATCGCCTAAATATGAAAATCATTATAACAAACAAACAATATATAACAGGAATCGTATTAAAAAAATTGAAACAATGGTTACCTTGAATGAGTGACACGAAGAAGATGAATGATCGGAGCCGATGAACACACACAAAACAAACAGACTGATAATAAGTATAACAAAGAACAATATGTAACAGGAATATTATGAAAAAGAAAGAAAGAATCGTTACCAATGATCGGAGATAGAAGCGTTGGTTTGATGAAGAAGAAACGATCGCAATCTTCTTCTTCAAATGAGAGAGAGCGAATCAGAGAGAATGAGGGAAGAAAGAGAAACGCGTGTGTTTTTATTAGGGTATTGATTGGGTAGGTTAATGATTTTAGGAAACTATTAACTCACCAATTTTGACCATATTTATGTATTTTTAATCTAATTTTAATTTAAAAAAAAAGGAAAATTTTATAAATTACAAGAGTAGGACACGTGGCACAATATGGGAAGAGAGAGGAATTGAGGTGAAATGAGGGAGTGCCAAGTGTCCTCATGGACTTTGTTGATGTATAGATTAGAAGATATAGATACAGATATAGATGTAAGCAATTTGTGGTCAACCTCCATGGAAAAAAGCGGTGCATCTTGGTGCAATAAGTTATTTAGCTGTTTCAGTTGTTTTCCTTTTCCTTTTATACATTTGACTTTCATTTTTATGAAATTGAGTTGAATTTCTCTAATGTTTTTTAACTTTATTTGTGTCTTGAATTATTGGTATAATCTAATCAATAAGACAGTTTCACTCCCCTGCGCGGGTGTTTAGGCTAACCATATACATTACTATAGGTTAGTTAGAAATTTTCAGTACTTTGAAACTAATGCATTTGAAACGGCCAAATAATCGCTATACAATATTAACGTTTTTTAACAATAGAAATCTAAATGGAATTAGAACATAATCTTCCAGCAAAGGAGGCATTTAATGTTGGTAATTTAGTGATTATCGACATTCACAGTGATATTGGATTAACTAGTCGAATAGACATTCTCGCTACTAATTAATTAAGTTAGGTGATGCGAATGGCGGGCTTGGTTGTAGTAACGAGTTAGTGAGTGTTGTTAGATTTGGGCCAATTGTAGTAGTTTTAATTGGGCCAATAATCTTGTAGTAATATTTGCTATAATTGGGCCGTTAATTTCTTATTGGTTCTAAATGTTAATGGACCAAATAATTTATGGTAGGTCCAATCGAACGTTTGATAATACCGATCAAGTAGTTCGGTCTGATAGTTTCCAAACGACTCTCAATTTAATCCAAGTTATTTAATTTGATTCACTGTGTGGTTTCGGTTCATATAACCAACAAAGAATGAACTATTTCATCAAGATGGCTATCGGTGAATCTGTTCGTGATATGACAAGCAAGTTCGCGAAGTTGGATAAGTTTGAAGGGCAAAATTTTAGGCGGTGGAAGAAGAAGATGCACTTCCTACTTACAACATTGAAAGCTGCCTATGTGCTCTATACTCCGTTTCTGAAAAAAGTGGTGGATGAAACCATTGATCAAAAAAGGAAAAGACTCAAGTGGGAAAATGATGATTACATTTGTCGGGGTCATATACTCAATGGGATGTCGGATGCACTTTTTGATGTCTATCAAAATGTTGAATCGGCAAAACAACTTTGGGATTCACTCGAATCTATATATATATATATGGCGGAAGACGCATCAAGTAAGAAATTCCTTGTTAGTAATTTTAATAATTACAAGATGATTGACTCTAGACCCGTTCTGGAACAATATAATGAACTTTTACATATATTGGGTCAATTTACTCAACATGATTTGAAAATAGATGAGTCAATTGCGGTTTCTAGTATAATTGACAAACTTCCACCTTTTAAGCTGTTATTTTTTTTTATTTAAGCGATCGATTGTTTTTAAGATGAACGCAAAAGTATTTTGGTCCGTTTTGGTCTAAGCCGCTTAAAATAACTTACATGGATGTGGAAATAATTTAGGATGTGAAAATTTATTGTCACACGGACCAGACGCTTGAATGTGAAATTACGTACCAGTTTTTAAAAATTAAGAAAACTATAGCACTAGGCTACTTAAACTAAAGAGAACAAAACGCTCGTTAATACGGTGTAATTTTTTTTAAAAAAATATTATCGTATGAAAACGTTACAGCCGTTTAAAAATCATGGGGGAAGTGGGTTTATGAGTCAAGAAGTAAAAAAGATAAAAATGTCCTCCCATGTGAAAATTAAGTAATTAACCATGTCAAAATATAAGGTGGAGATTCCTTCGCACACTTCGCACCTTTTCATTACTTTGTATTTGAACCTATATATTTCAAAGGGCTAAATCCTACATGGCACTCATATAGTCATTCTACCCCTTGAGAGTGTCATGTAGGATGTCACGAGTTGAATACACCAACTTCCTCGTATCACGAACAATCGATGAATCCGATAGTCTACATAACCGTTGGTTAACATCGGAGTTACCGATTAATCCGACGTCAGCATGGAGGCGTTCCAGTGCAATGATGACGTCAAACAGGTTACGGAGACAGACGTTAGGGTTTCGAGTGCAGACGTCTGTGCGCCTCTATAACCGACGGATTTGCAGATCTGTGCCACGGAGATTCGAACAACTAACATGTACAGATCCAACGGTTGTAAATCATTATACTCCGATGATGAAGGTAATTTTTTTAATTTAGCAAGTGAGATAAGAACCCTAGGTTAAAATAAGGAGACAATCGAGTGCATTTGAAAGTAAATTAATAGAGTGTAGAGAAGAAGAAAATGGAGTTTGTTGGGCGGGTGGTGGTTGGTAGGGGTGAAGGGTGGAGATGGGTGGTAATGATTTGTGGAGGTGATGAGGTGGAGAAGATGAAGTGTGGGAGCCACATTAATTAGTATTATTTTTTATTATTATGTATTTTTATTAAAGTAAGGTAGTTTAGTAATTTCACACCCACTTAACTGGATTAGTTAACCTCCATTAGCTCCAGGAACTATCCGAGTTAAAAAATGTTAAAAGTTGAGGACTATACCGGTAATTTTTAAAAGTTGGGGACTAAAGGTGAAATCTGAGCAAACCACAGGGACCATTCGAGCAATTTTCTCGTTTGAAAAGTTTGAACCTGATCGGTCGAAAGTAAGAGATGAATGGATCGCAAAGCCAAATGGATGACTAGTTTCGATGGTTTTATGGTTTTTAACCGTAATGTGAATACCCCTTGTCTCATCCATCGTTTTGTACCACATACCATTATCATTTTACTATCAGCAACGCTAGGCGCAACCTTTTATGGGTGCTTATCGAGCTAGACTATGGTATTTTTTGGATGTTTGAACTGAAAATTTATAACTCAATTCAAATTTAAACAAAGTTCGTATTCTAACTCGTGATAGAATTCAATTAGATTTTCGCTTACATTTGGTTAAGCTGAATTCAACTAATTCGGCTCATTTTCTCTAAAAATGTGGATTTCATTTATATCCTAGATTTATGTTTAAGTAAACTGCACGGATGGTCCATGTGGTTTGCACGAATTGCACGGATGCCCCCATTTATTTTCAATGGCCCCAACGTTGGCATTTTATAACATTTTGGTCCATACCAGCTAACGTTGTTAAGTTTTGTCAGTTAAATTATGTAAAATGACCAAAATACCCTCACCATATAAAAATTAAAACCACCTTCCCCTTCCCCTGTTCAAACCACCATCACCATCACCACCCCCTCTTCAAACCACCACCACCACCACCTCCTCCTCCAACCACCACTACTTTTCCTGGCTAACTAAACCGTCTCTGTCACCATCTCCGCCCTCCATGCATTAGCCCTCCAATACTGTTTCATTGTCACCATCTCTTGTTTCACTGTCATAAACCATTCCAAACAATACAATATATCAATTTTCAAAGCAATAACTATTTAATCAGATTTCTTAAATATCATTTGATCTAAAAATTTCTAATTCTTGAAGATTAAAAGCAAACACAATATGAATTTCCAACAAGAATATATTCCCACATTCACCAAACAATGCTTCAACCTCTTTCCCTGGCTCTATGATCCCGGTAACATTATTACACCCTTCACTTATAATATCTTCTCATGCCTTGTTTCCGTTTTTATTTAATTGTGTGTATTTTAATTAACCGATCTGTTTTCTATTTGAGAAGGGGTTGGGTGACATCCAAAGGTCAAGTTCACACCGGTAACATTTTGTTAGTAAAAACTTATCTAAACTTCTTCTTCGGTGATGACGATGGTGATGGATAAAGGTAACTATGGTGGTGGATAAGGATAGAGGTGACGAAGACGACTGTGGTGGTTGAGTTTAACGAAGAAGATGGTGTTGCGGTGACGGGGTGGCAGTGGTAATGGTGTGTGTGACGATGAAGATGGTGGTGCTTGGTGGTTTCGGAGAAGGCTGTGGTGGTTGTTGATGATGGTTCTGGTGGTGTTACTGGTGTATGATGTTGTTGACGATGATGTTGGTGATGGTTGGGGAAAGATGATAGTGGTGGTGGTGCTAAATGTTTGTTGGTGATGGTTGGGGAAAGATGGTAGTGGTGGTGGTTGGGGGAAAATGGTGGTGGTGGTGGTGGTGCGTTGGTTGCGGTAGTGTGGTAAATAGGTGTGGTTGGGGTTGAGACTTGAGGGAGAAAAAGATATAAAGAGAGTTTATAATATTTTTTTTTAATTTTTTTTAAAGAGGGGTAATTTAGTAATTTTACATGGACTTAACTGAAAAACTTAACCTCCATCCAAGTTAGGGACCACCGATGCAATAAAACCCAAACCACATATCCTATTAGGGTAATTTTGAAAGGCTAAGGAGCATACTTTAAATTTAGGCAAACCACATGGACCATCCGTACAGTTTACTCTTTCTGTTTAAACAAAGTCAATTAGATTTCTGATAGCGATTTTCTCGTTTGAAGGTACTTGAGGGTATAAGGATGAAGGGTGTGGAGATGCGAGGAAGGGAGACGGGGGGGGGGGGGGGGGGGGTGGAGCATACTTTAAATTTAGGCAAACCACATGGACCATCCGTACAGTTTACTCTTTCTGTTTAAACAAAGTCAATTAGATTTCTGATAGCGATTTTCTCGTTTGAAGGTACTTGAGGGTATAAGGATGAAGGGTGTGGAGATGCGAGGAAGGGAGACGGGGGGGGGGGGGGTTGAGACGGGGACGGGGGCGAGAGACAGTGGTGGCGGCGAAAGGTGATTGGTGTTGCACGGTGATTGGTCCGTCCGTTGTGTTATGGGGGAGACGGGGAGATGAGGGACGAGGGTGGGGGCGGTGGTTGGGATGATGGAGACAGGGGAGACGGTGGGACGGGGGGTTGCCCCGTCTGTGCACCCTTCAGCCTAAATGAGGTAACAATGTGGGATTTGTGGGTGTTAGGATTGGCAAGAGTAGTATCCCTTCCTCCCTAACCATACATGCCGTTATCAGTGGCGGACTCAATAATTATTTTCAAGGAGTACGATCGGGGTGTTTAGCCAAACTTTTAAGGGGTGTGATCGAAACTTTTATTTACAAATTACACCAAAAAAAAAATCCAAGTGGGCACCCGCCTCCCTTAAACTTCACCTAAGTCCGCCCCTGGCCATTATATATTTGGTTTTAACCTGTAACCAATTTAACCACCGTTCGCTCTCAAATTTTAGTATACTGCCAAACTCTTCAATGTTGATTATATAGACATTGATTTTTGACATATAAACTTTTCAGTTTGTCTTAGTGAACATTTTAAGAAAAAACTAGGATTTAAATGCATAGCTATGAAAATATAAGTGTACTTTTAAAATAATTTTCTTAAAAGAAAAAAAATTTAGTACTGTATGTTTTTCTTAAATTAGTAAAAGATATAATTTTGAGTTGGGATGAATGATAGGTAACATAAGTGGTGGGGTGTGACAACTGTGAGTCTGTGCCCAATCAATGCACCATCATCAAGGCCCCTGCCCCTGCCGGTGCCACCACCAGTAGTAATCCTTAAGAAACCCCTAATATTTTTTTACATTTATATCTTTATTTTATTTATTCAAAATACATATTTAAAAATAATATATATTTTGTCATAATATTATAATCTTATAAAAGTTTTATTTATTTATTTATTTTTTCTAATTATCATATATAAGTGAATTGTGGGAATTTTATAATTTAAATAATAGCTTGACAAAAACAGTCACGGGGCATTTGGATATTCTGTAACTTCTGAAATCCATAAAAGCCTGTGAGTATTTGGTGGGACAGCTTGTTGTAGCTTATTTATACAACCAACTCACAAAAAAAGTCTTAATTATAAAAAATAGAAAAAAATACTAATAAATTGTAATATTTGATAGAAAAAAAAAATACTATTTATTTAAAAATTGGAATAATGCATTTTGGAATTTAACGTGCTACGGTTAAAGATTTAGACGTTTACTACTTTCACATCCGTTACAAGTGTATGAACCGGTGATAAGCAAGGTCTTTGAGCCTGTGGTTGAAAATGTAGGTCGTGTTTTGAGGTTGTCATTCATATCTGATATCTCTCACCGAAAATTAAGAGACGGATGTAAGAATTAACGCGATAATTTTTTAATTTTCTCAAACACACTGATGGGCGGAGAGGGTGCCTCTCGTCCTATCAACCAACACGTAGTTGTTCCATTAGTCCATCACAATGCTCCAAGAATGAAGTCGTTGTTCTATATTGGAACAAATAGTACAAGAATTTACCCACCCAAGACAACCATATTTAGTAGTTGAAAAGAGAGAAGGGTGCTCTATCTTTAACACATGGTATAATCCACTCAAAGAAAATTCATACAACTCCAATTACACTAAATAAGAGTAAAGGGTGAGAAAAATATGACCACATAAACAAAATATGTATAGTCATTCAAGTGAACGTTAATTAATCCAGATTATATTCATTGTCCTCTATTTGATGGTCGGTATAGTATATAAACCTTTAGTTTAATATACATTTTAACAAGTAATTAAATTTCCTACTTCCATATGTCTCATCCTAATCCATTCACATAAAAATACAAAAATATACAAAACTTTCAACAAGTGCATCAATCATCTCCAATGATTATTATCTTAAACACTGAAAAGCAATAACAAAATCATGAATTACCAAATAAATTAAACACAAAACAACAACAATAATTTAACATTTTACGTGATATTATAGTCTAGTGGCATTTTAGGGGTGTGATAAGGCTTAGGGATCATTTGGTCCAGGATTCGATTCCCAAGTGGCTTTCCTAGATTTATTAGGTTTCCTCTTAAATTGGTGTATAGACACTATTGCCGAGTGGAGGTGGTTCCGTTGATGACACCATAATACTCTAGTGATCCGTCAATGATCCCAATTTGCTCTTTGAAAAAAAAAAAAAAAACCCAATAGATTTAACAGTAACCAATAACCATAACTTAGAGGGTGTTTGGGATTGAGTTTGGAGATGCAAAAGTGCTTTTGGTCAAAAGTGCTTATTGGCTTATGACTTTTTGAAAAGGAGTTTTAAAAAAAGTGTTTGGATTAGCTTTTGGGATGAGAAACGTCAAAAAGTCAATAAATTGTTTTTTTAAGTGTTTCGCTTAACTTATTGTGAATATTGGTTGTATGGGTGGTAGATTTGTAATTTTTTTTCCAAAAGTCAAAAGCCAAAAGCCAAAAGTCAGGATTTCTAACTTTTCAAAAACAGCTTTTCCACCCTTAAAAGCCAAAAGCCAAAAGTCAAAACAGAAAGTGCTTTTGGGTTACACAAACAGCTTATTGACTTATTGGCAGCCAATAAGTCAATAAGCTGTTTGTGTAACCCAAAAGCACTTTCTGTTTTGACTTTTGGCTTTTGGCTTTTGGCTTTTAAGGGTGGAAAATCTGTTTTTGAAAAGTTAGAAATCTTGGCTTTTGGCTTTTGGAAAAAATTTACAAATCTACAACCCATACAACCAATATTCACAATAAGTTAAGCGAAACACTTAAAAAAACAACAATTTATTAACTTTTTGACGTTTCTCATCCGAAAAGCTAATCCAAACACTTTTTTTAAAGGGAAAATGACCAATATAGCCCGTTGACCGGACATTTTGCACAAATAGCCCTCTCCACCGTCTTTGGAGAGACGGGACACGGCTCCCAACCCGCCTGAACCGTCTCCCGAGAGGCTTCCCATTTCAGCCAACAGAGGACCGCCACGTGGCGTCTCTGATCCCGAGATGTACCGTCTCTCTCCAGACGGGTCAGAACCCTCTCCCAGACGGTTCACGTTTCTCAAGACGGCTGACCCTTCGGTTCAACCGTCTCCCAGACGGTTCACGTCTATCAATGCCGGCTGACACTTCGGGTCAACCGTCTCAAAAAGACGGGTCACCTTTCCCAAGACGGCTGACCCTTCGGTTCAACCGTCTCTCAAGACGGTACACATTTACCGACGCGGTGGTTCCCGATGAGCGGCGACGCTTCGGTTGTCCGGCTCAGCCCTATAAATACCCGTCTCCCGTCCATTTCCCGTCATCCAACCCGTCTGAACACAATCCACCACCGTACAACTCCGTCCAAACACTATCTACTACCCGACGACCACCGTCCAACACCGTCCAACACCGTCCAAACCACCGTCCAACACCGTCCAAACCACCGTCCAACACCGTCCAAACCACCGTCCAACACCGTCCAAACCACCGTCCAACACCAATGGCACCCCAAAGATGGACGGAAGAACAAGAGATTGCGTTGATTGCGGCATGGCTGCATGTTGAAGAGAGTACACACCTCAACAACAAATGGTTCCGGATCCTGAATGAATACAACCGGCTCGTTGGGGGGTCACAACGTACCACCGAGTCGCTTAGCCGCAAGTTGAATGATTTGACGACAAAGTGTCAAATATTCAACGGCCACCACAACCGGACCCTTTACGACGTACCCTCAAACTTTCCTGAAGACGTGGCCATTAGACACAGTCTAAGGCAGTATAAAAACAGGGAGGGTAAAGAGTTTAAACATGTGTCCGTGTGGCAAATGATTAAACATCGTCTTATGTAATTTGTAATTATATTTTTATTTATTTGTAATGGTTTTATTTTTAATGCAATAGTTGGTTATATTTTTAATTTGTCGTTTTGTTTTTATATTTAAACGTACTATACTATTGCAATCACAAATAAACAATAAATATTATTGCAATAACAATTAAAAAACTACACTATTACAACAAACTTCCCGAGAATAAAGAAGCAACAAGCGAAAATTAAAAAGCAACAAGTAAAAAACTACACTATTACAACAAACTTCCCAAATTTACTTCCAGAACTAGGAACTTTGTTTGAAGTAATAGTAATGTCTAACCAACTATTGAGGACTACATCTTAGTGTTAGATGTTTTGTCCTCCACAGCGGCGGTAGTAGCAGTGGTCTACATAGACGTTGTTTCGAATGGTGTATGTGCTCTACACAGACAAGTCCGAAACATTTCCTCGTTTTATGTAACAATAGTTCTCAGTGAGCACACGTCGAACATCGAGACATAAATTCGGAAAGCGAACGAACTTGCCTAAAATGTAGACCACCACATCATCGATCCATTACACGGGTTGCAAACCACGCGCAGATGGAACAACAATCCAAGTAGCCGTACGCAGATGAAACAACAATCCAAGTAACCGGGACATATTTTCCGAAGCCGGTAGGCTTCGGCTGGGAAAGTCAAAAAGGCTTCGGCTGGGAAAGTAAAAAATCATTTCAATAGATAAAAGGTAATGAGGGGTGGGTGCATGGAAGATGAAAGCTTAGAGGAGAGCGGTGGGTGCAAATTTCGTTAAGTTAATTGGGGTATTTATATACACTCGTGAGACGGTTCAGACGGTTCAGACGGTATCACAAATTTCGTTAAGACGTCTTGGGAAAGGTGACCGTCTTTTTGAGACGGTTGACCCGAAGTGTCAGCCGGCATTGATAGACGTGAACCGTCTGGGAGACGGTTGAACCGAAGGGTCAGCCGTCTTGGGAAACGTGAACCGTCTGGGAGAGGGTTCTGACCCGTCTGGAGAGAGACGGTACAGCCTCGGGATCAGAGACGCCACGTGGCGGTCCTCTGTTGGCTGAAATGGGAAGCCTCTCGGGAGACGGTTCAGGCGGGTTGGGAGCCGTGTCCCGTCTCTCCAAAGACGGTGGAGGGGGCTATTTGTGCAAAATGCCCGGTCAACGGGCTATATTGGTCATTTTCCCTTTTTTAAAACTCCTTTTCAAAAAGCCATAAGCCAATAAGCACTTTTGACCAAAAGCACTTTTACATTTCCAAACTCAATCCCAAACACCCTCTAAATCTCAGACCAAATCTTGGAAAAGTTCAAATGCAAAATTTTCTCCTGTAAAATTTATGAAAAAGGCAACAATCGGCTCCGTAATCTCAGGCACACATCAACTACTTCAGTTTCTACTCATTTCCCACCATATTATTATTATTAACTTCATATATAAATAATAATAATAATATAAAAACAAAACCAAACCCCTTCTTCTCATCTCTTAACAATCTTTATCCTTCTCTTTCACTTCACAAGATTCACCCTCTAATCACTACTGATAAAGGGTCTCTTTTACTCTCTCCATTTTGTTCTTTAATTCATCACATTCATCACTTCAAGATTTTCAACATTTTATAAAAACTTGATCAAGTTTGCAACTTTTACACAAAAAACAAATACCCACAAGCCCAATTCCAATACCCAGCTTTTGAATTTCTGTTTACTTGCATAATTTGGATGAATTTAGAGAAATGAGTCAAGGGTTTTGTTCTTTTGCTCTTTTGTTGAATGTGTAATGATTAGTTGGAAGTGAATAAAATGGGAGGAATATTATTCACAGGTGGTGGGGAAGGTAGTAAAGGAGGGGGGGATAAGTCTAGTCTTAATGTGTTGTCTCAAGCTAGGATGATATTATGGATGACTAGGGGTATGACAACATTGTTGTTGTGGATCTGTGTTGTTCAGTTGTTGACTGTTGGTGAGATTTGGGGTCCAAGATTGTTGAAAACTTGGCCTTCTTGTTATTCATCTAAGCAGAGTGATGCTATTCATTCTTCTTCTTCAATGTCTTTTTTGGAATCCAAAGTTTTTCTTCCCCCTAAAAGTAAGTTCTTGATTTCTTTCCTATTTGTTAGATGATTGACTGATTGTATCTTTTCTTGATTCTGTCAAGTTTCAAGCATTTTGGTTTTTCACTTTCTTGAATGCCAAATTGTATATAATGTTTTTTTTTTTGTAAATTTGTATGCATTTGTATATCTGTTGTTGAATTTTTGTATATAATGATTTTTTATATTTGTATGAATTTGTATATAATGATTTTTTTTTATATTTGTATGAATTTGTATATACTGATTTTTTTTGTATATTTGTATGAATTTGTTGTTGAATTTGTATATGATAATTTATTTATTTTTTGTATATTTGTTTGAATCTGTTGCTGAATTTGTATATAATGATTCTTTTGTATATTTGTATGAATTTGTGGTTAAATTTGTAAAAAATGAATTTTTTGTATATTTGTATGAATTTGTTGTTAAATTTGTATATAATGATTTTTTTTTTTTTTTTTTTTTTTTTTTTTTTTTTTTGTATAGAATAAAAAAATTCTTGAATTTGATTATGTTAATTGCAGGGTATTACAAGAACAATGGTTATCTTATGGTTTCTTGCAATGGCGGACTTAATCAAATGAGAGGAGCAGTGAGTTTGTTATAATCTTGAACTTTAGTTTGAATAGTTTACTAATGTTACAAGTGATTAATGTTAATTTGGTTGTTTTGGTATGCAGATCTGTGACATGGTTGCAGTTGCTAGATACTTAAATGTCACACTTATAGTTCCGGAATTGGATAAATCATCGTTCTGGGCTGATCCTAGGTATGTTAAATCATTTTCGCCAATCAAGGTAGCGAAAGATTACGTAAATTCTGATACAAGAGCTTGAATTTATATTCTGCAGTGACTTTGAAGACATCTTTGATGTTGATCATTTCATTAGATCCTTGAGGGATGAGGTTCGGATATTGAAAGAACTTCCTCCGAGGATTAAAAGACGAGTTGAACTTGGACAAATTCACTCATTAGCACCGATTAGTTGGTCTGACATTTCTTATTATCATGATCAGGTTCACTTTTTGCTCATAAATCTGTTTAACTTTAACTCTGTTAACTTTTAAACGCTAACGATGATTCTAACTTACTAAATTATTAATCCACAGATTCTTCCACTTATCCAAAGGTTTAAAGTTGTACATTTAAATAGAACCGATGCTCGACTTGCAAACAATGGTCTACCCCTAGAGATTCAAAAACTTCGTTGTCGAGTAAATTTCAGTGGCTTGAAATTCACTCCACAGATTGAGGAACTAGGTAAAAAAGCTGTTAATATCCTTAGAAAAAAGGGGCCTTTTTTAGTTCTTCATCTTAGATACGAAATGGATATGTTGGCGTTCTCTGGCTGCACACAAGGATGCAACACTGAAGAAGTTGAAGAACTGACAAGAATGAGGTTACTTTTGAAACAAGAATCGATTTTTATTTTGGCCCGTTTTGTGTTATTCCTAAATTTGGTCATTTTTTGATTTGTTAGATATGCTTATACATGGTGGAAAGAGAAAGAAATCAACTCTGATTTCAAGAGAAAAGAAGGGTTGTGTCCAATGACACCAGAAGAAACTGCTTTGGTTTTACGCGCTTTAAGCATTGATCGAAATATTCAAATTTACATTGCTGCTGGTGAAATATACGGTGGTGAAAGACGAATGGCTAGTTTAGCTGCAGAGTTCCCAAATCTGGTTAGTAAAGCCGATTATCTTAAGGGTATATAAAATTACAAGTTGACCCATATAAGGCTAATGGTTGTTATGAAACAGGTGAGAAAGGAGACGCTGTTGGACCCTTTGGAGCTCGGCTTCTTTCAGAACCATTCATCACAAATGGCTGCACTTGATTACCTTGTCTCTTTAGAAAGTGACATCTTTGTTCCAACGTACGATGGGAACATGGCTAGAGTTGTTGAGGGTCATCGAAGGTATTTCATTAATGTGTCCTTAGAGTTGGCGGTTTTGACATTTTACTCATTTACTCATGAAAGGGTCGATTTTGTTTGTGTTCTATCCACAAAAGTGGTCCAAAATCTCTGGTTCTATATTCTAATAATATATGTTCTCTTGTTGTAATCATAATAAGTTAATAACACATTAGTTACTTTTTTTCAAAATGAAGGAAAAATGTTTGCGGGTCAACCCAACCTGGCCTGACCCGTTTTGACATGTACTAAAGATTGACCCATTATAACACAAACTCATTTTGACCCGCTATCCAACCCTCCAATGTCAGCCACTCAACACACAATTGACACTTTTTTTTTTTTTTTTTTTTTTGAAAAAAATCTAATTTTGCTGAAAATGTATCCAGATACTTAGGATTCAAGAAGACCATCCGGCTTGATCGAAAAGTGTTGATTGACTTAATAGACAGATACAGTGAAGGGTCACTGAATTGGGAGGAGTTCTCAAACACAGTGAAAGAAGTTCATGCTGATCGAATGGGTCACCCAACCCGACGAGTGATGATTACCGATAGACCAAAGGAAGAAGAATATTTCTACGCAAACCCGTACGAGTGTTTGGACTAACAAATAGATTAACATGATCTTTACCACTGATTCTTTCTCTGATAGTTGCAGATTATGTTTGATTGTATACTTACACAGTATACATTTTTCTTACACAAAATGCCTTCATGTCCATATGTTGAAATGGATAAAGGATTTGGGCATGTAGCATCATCCATTTCTTTGAGAGTATTTGAATACATAGCACATATAAAGTTTCTAGCTTTAAATCTTTAATACCAAGTTATCATCTTTCATTTTAGATTGTTAAAAAATCCAATTTTTCTTAACCCGACCGGTTATTGCTGGCCGGATCAGTTTTAAGAACCGGATGACGTCATAAATTATTCAAAAATCTAAAATGTATATAACTAATTTAAACAAGATGTGGACCTACTTTGTCATTTGGTATAAATTTACAATGTTAATATATTTTGAAATTTGTTATAACCAAAATATGGAACCTAAAATAGTAAACTAAATGCTAAATAAGATTTTAGAAGAAAAAAAAATATATAATTTTGAAAATTCTATCTTGTTATTGATCGTGTGTGATTGGTTGTAAAGGATGAGTTCGGAGGAAAACTACAAAAGTGTTGAATTACATATTCATATATAACATTTTTTACTATGATTTAAAAACTTTATTCAAATTGTCTACAAATTCACAAGTATGATCTTTGTGTGTATAACAATTGCATTGTGTTAGGGATGTATGTAGACACAAGCGTGTTACCGTTACCGTACGTGTAGTCAAGTGTATAGACACAAACATTGTTGATTTGGTTTTCGGTTTTTTTTTTTTTTTTTTTTTTTTTTTTTTTTAAACGGCCAACAAAACTTTATTCAAAAAGCTAGCAAGACTCTAGCAACAAAAAGTTTTCGGTTTGTTAGTCTGATATATTCTGTATTTTATTATATTTTTAACACAAACTTATAACCGAATTTTTCCCTTGGCCGGTTCAAACTAACTTATCGCCTCATGGAAAACTTGGGAGTTAAAATATTAACACACACTCAAAATTCGATCTTAATCGAATCAAACTAAGCATTAAAAATTAAATAAATTCAAACTCATTTTTCTAAGTATACAACTAAAACTGATAAATCAAGGTAACATGTTTGATCATCCATAGTTTAAGGTGGATAGCCTTGAAATTATGAAATATGTATGTATTATTTGTACATATCTATTCATAGGAGCTTGATCCAAGAAATCCCAAGTCGTTGAATGATCCAAGAAAAAGGACCCTTTTGGGTCTATTTTAACATGCACCTTCAAAAAGAGTCAATCGCCATTAAAATATTCCTTGGATAAATGAATTAAAAGAATTTAATACTAGTCACTAAAGCATGTAACTTAACTTGGAAAATAAGTAATAGAAAACTGTGCTGGCAAAGCAAATTTAATTGCGAAACAAGCTACCATAGAAAAAATAAGTCATACTAACTTCAATTGTAACGTATCCATCCATAGTAGTGGAATGGTGAAGTGGCTTTTGTTTCACCTATGTGATCAAAGGTTCAATCCCCACTTCCATCATTTATGGTTTGGTATCCAGGTGAAGATCGAATACGGGTGGCGTCGGTTCGAATCTGACGGGCGGCGAGGTTTTACCGAGTTCTATAACACTGTCGTGCCTTCGGGCGGGTGGGGATCGGGTTTCAGCGCATCGGGAGAAGGCGGGGGCTGCTGAAGGTCGAGTAGTCAATTCTTGAGCACGGCACCCCGCAAGGGTGGTTGCCACACAGTTATTTGCCGATAAAAAAAAACTTCAATTGTAATGTATTTATTCCTATTTTAATATATGAAATGATAAATATATTGCCATACTAGGTTAAAAGTTTGTGAATTAGTCATGTTGAATAAACAAAGTATTAAGTAGTTAATAGTCCATAACAAAGATTTAAGAATTATAACAAAGTATTTAAGAATTATAAAACGATTTTTTAAGATAAGATACGATTGAAAAAAGAAATATAATATGATATGAAATAAGAAAAGCGGAATAGTTTTGGGCTCACCAAAATTATGACTTATAGCACAACCATATATATATATATATATATATATATTTTGAAAGGTGATGTTCGTTATGAGTGACCTATTGTCACCCCGTCAGTCCGTTTACATTCAGTAACGATCTTTATTTTTATTGTATATAATAAAAAGATTTGTATAAATATGGGAAGCCAATTGCACTTCATGAGTAATCTACCCAAAGTTACCTTTAGCATGTTTACATTCAGTTTTCACTTTCTCACTTTCAGTTTTTTTTTCCATTTAAACTTTGTAATACAGATTATTCAATAAATATTTTAATTTTCACCTGCTTTCTATTTTATTTTTACAAATTCTAGTTATGATTATAGTTGATAAAAACCATCGCCTCTTGCGCCTAGGCCCATTTTTTGACGAGGCGATGCATTTGTGCTTTGAGTCGAGAAAATTGTGCTTTGATTCTCCAGATGATGGTTTAGGCGCAGTTTTCAGCTAGATTCCAAAATTCTAAAGAGTTTCCAGTCAAATTCGTTAAACTCATAGTTATCAAAGGCGCTAGGCGCACTTAAGGCGCATAGGCCTCGCCTGTGGCCTAGGCGCGAGGCGCAAAAAAAACGAGGGCCTGAGATAAAAAAAAGGGAACAAAGAAAATAAAGTAAAAATATATTAAAGTGATACTATTTGTCATCTAGTTAGTATCAAAAGTTTTAAATATTGATGTATTAGTGTATAGAAGTAGTTTTCCTAAAATAAAAGTAGAAATTTGGCTGGAATTTAGACATAGTATAACGAATTTGACTAGAAACTCTTTAGAATTTTGGAATCTAGCTGAAAACTGCGCCTAAACCATCATCTGGAGAATTAAAGCGCAATTTTCTCGACTCAAAGCGCAAATGCATTGCCTTGCCTAAAAAATGGGCCTAGGCGCAAGAGGCGATGGCTTTTAACAACTATGGTTAAACTATGTCTAAATTCCAGCCAAATTTCTACTTTTATTTTAGGAAAACTACTTCTATACACTAATACATCAATATTTAAAACTTTTGATACTAACTAGATGACAAATAGTATCACTTTAATATATTTTTACTTTATTTTCTTTGTTCGCTTTTTTTATTTCAGGCCCTCGCATTTTTGCTCCTCGCGCCTAGGCCCCAGGCGAGGCCTATGCGCCTTAAGTGCGCCTAGCGCCTTTGATAACTATGGTTATGATGTATTTCTTTATCGTTTCATAAAAGTAGAAAGGATGAAATATGTAATTTCTATTAGCATCCATCCTTCACTTGTAGCTCAGTTGGTAGGTGACCGGGCTTTCCTTTGGAGAGACTCGGGTTCAATCCTCACGGGGAACATTTGAGGGATATTAGGCAATCAAGAGGAAAACTTGTAAGCCATTAGTTGCGCATGTTCGAATCTGAGCTGACCCGGTTTTCATTCGGCTGTTACTCCAGCAAGGAAACTCATGTGGAGGCAGTACGGTTTCCGGGCGAACGTCGTAGTCCCCACCGTACCAGCGTGGACCCGGTTCAGACAACATAGTCTAGATGCGTGGGTGATTAGGGTCTGCCAAGAGGCGAGTGTGATGATCTCTGCCACACAGTTAAGAAAGTCACCGTTCAAAAAAACTTGTAGTTTCTATTACTCTCTATTTTAAGAATGCATACATAGTAGTTACGTGTGACATTTATGGTCCTTTGACCGTTAAGTTTAACTAACCAAATACTAAATTTTGTTTAAATGACCATACTAGGTTATGTACCCGTGTAATACACGGGTTGAACAATTTAAATTATATATAAATTTAAAAATATAATTAAGAAAAATTAGATTACATATTATATTTAAAATAAATAAGATTGCCATTACAACCAATATTCATCAGCCCCTTAATAATTTCTTGTAAAAGACATTCATATTCACGTTAAACTATTTTCAAACTTTTCAAAATATATTTTGCATACCGTGGTTGTTACCTTGTATACTGCAGGTACAAAAAAAAAACAAAAAAACAAAAGTAATAAGAGTAAATTTGTTTAGGCTAAGATGTAAAAAATGAAATTAATTTAAAAATATCTCCTCATCCGTTAAACCATCCAAATTTGTTGACGTTTATTTCTAATTTTTTATTAAAATATAATTATATTAATTGATTTACAAAAACATGGAATATATATATATATATAGGGTAGGGATCCTAAGAGAACCAACCCCTATTTGAGAACTGAGAGAACCATTCTGAACCACACATTTCATATAAAGGCAAAAAAAAAAAAAATTTTTTTTTTTTTTTTTTTTGCTTTAATCGCACATTTTTATGCAAGGAAAATTTTTTTTTTTATTTTTTTTGAATTTTTTTTTCATTTATACATATGTGTATATGACAATTATACATATGTGTATATAGCAATTATACATATATGTATATAGCATTTTTCAGCTATACATATGTGTATATTTCAGTTATACATATGTGTATATAGCATTATACATATGTGTATAATGCAATTATACACATGTGTATACTGAAAAAAAAATACAAAAAAAATAAAAAAAAAATTTCCTTACATATAAAGCAGCGATTTTTGCAAAAAAAAAAAAAAAAAAAAAAAAAAAATTGCCTTAGAGAAATGTGTGGCCCAGAATGGTTCTCTAGTTCTCAATTTGGGAAAAGGTTCTCATTTGAACCAAATCCATATATATATATATATATATATATATATATATATATATAGAGAGAACATATAATAATTTATTTCTAATTTTGTAATAATATATATATATATATATATATATTTTTGAAATATCTCCTCATCATGTGGTGGCGTGGATAGCCAAAAGACAAAGGGGTTTTTTTAGTAAGCTAAAAAAAAAATAAAAAAAGTAAAAACACCAAAATGTTTTTTTAGTGTTAATCTTTCTAAAAAAAATACAAAAAAAAAAACAAAAAAATGGCCTTTTTTACGTCATAATTACGTCATATACCGTATGCACATGTGCATTTCACTATTAGAGCACACTTTTGAATAAATTATCAATTGCCATAATGAAATGATCATTTAAATGGACGTGATATGATATATAAGGTGGAAAAAAATTTATTCAATGATCTTTAAATAAACGCGAAGTGCATTTCACTATTATAGTTAGGTTTTTTTTTTCATGGGTTTAGCTTTATGGTTTAGTTTTTAGGTATGATGGGAATGGGGTTAGGTTTTTTGGGGTTGTTGGTGAATAAACTTAAAAAAACCCCTATATAAAACTATAAAATAAGATAATTGTACTACATGCACATGTGCATTTCACTATTATAGTTAAGTTTTTTAATGGGTTTAGCTTTAGGGTTTAGTTTTTTGGTATGGTGGAAGAGGGGGTATCTTTTTAGGGGGGATGGGATGGAGCGTTTTGGTTTATGGGGGGCGTGGGGTTAGCTGCACATGTGCATTTCACAATTGGGGGGGGGGGGGGGGTTGGGGCGGTGTGGGGGATGGGGGGTTTAGGTTTTTAGGGAGTGAGGTGGGTGGGTTTAGGTTTTTAGGGGGTGGAGGTGGGGTTTTTAGGTTTTTTTTTGTTTGTGTTGACAATGGTTCTCTGGTTCTCTCCCTAAAGTTGGTTCTCGTATGATCCCTACCCTATATATATAGGGGATGGTTCAATAGAGAACTCATTTTATTGAGAGAACTCGAGAACTCCTAATTAAATACAAAAGAATATAATAAAAAAATCATAACTCAAAATTTAAGTAAAAAAATAGAAAACTAGTTCGGAGCTTCTCTTTCCCACGTCATACCGTTCGGAAAAAAAATAAAAAAAAAATAAAAAAAAAAACACACCTAAAAAATGCTACTGCACATGTGTAGTATAACCCAAAAGCCTAAACCACCTACCCCCAACTTACCCCCACCCAAAAACCTAATTCCACCCCACCCACCCCCACCCTCACTAAAAAACCTAAATCGCTTACCCAAAAACCTAAACCACGCATCCACCCCCACCCAAAAACCTAAACCCACCCCACCCACCGCCTACCAAAAACCTAAGCCCCACCCGTCACAACCAAAAACCTAACCCCCACCAAAAAACCTAACCCCCTACCCAAAAACCTAAACCCACCCTACCCACCCCCACCCCACCCCCAAAAACTTAAACCTTACAAACTAAACTAAAAAAAACTAACCCTAAAAGCTAAACTAAACCCAAAAACTAAACCCTAAAGCTAACCGGACATTTACTACACAGGTGCATTAGAAGTCGCCTATTTTTTATTTTTTTTATTATTTTTTTATTTTTTCTATTTTTTTTTCTGAACCGGGATGACATGGGAAAGAGAAGCTCCGAACCAGATTTTTGGTTTTTGACTTAAATTTTGAGTTATGATTTTTTTTTAATTTAAGTGGGAGTTCTCGAGTTCTCTCCCTAACTATGAGTTCTCAATTGAACCTTCCCCTATATATATATATATATATATATATGTATATATGATGACGTGGGTCCTAAAACGACCACGTCTAAAACCCTTGTCAAGAAAATAAAGCAAAGTAAAAAAGTGTTAAGGTTTGTTGAACTTCTTGGAGCTGAAATGCTAACATAAGGCAGCATGGCTGCCATACGGTAGCTGTGCAGCAGAAAGTGAACAGTAAAAACATTGGAAATATAAAAAAGTGCTTTGGCTTGTTACTATTGGCACAAAACAAAACATCACACAGCTCCATGCCTACCTAGGAAATAGTAAAAGCTGAAAATGCACTAAAAGGGTAAAGTCTCACTACAGGCAGCATAAAGAGAGTCAACCATGGCCAGGTATAGTAAGGATGCTACCATAAGGGAGCTCCTGGGCAGATTTCTATTGCCTATATAAGGAGACCCTTGGGTATGCATTCTACACGGATGTGCTCAAAGTGGTTTAGTAAAAACTAACTAAATTAACCTAAACTAGACACTCTAAGTTTTAAATTTATAACCTAAGACTCTCTAAACCTAAACCACACAACCGGCAAGTGTACCGGTCAATGCAGTACAGCTAAAGTAAGTCCGAGTATCGAACCCACGAGACTCTACTAGAAAACGTAAACTAGACTCGATTACTTATCCTAAATACTGACTTAATAATGTTTTTATGGTTTGGGGGGTTTTCTAACGAACTAATGCAAATAAATAAAATAAAACTAAAATAACTAAAGACACAAGCTAGAAACTGCAACTGGGATCAGATGATGGGAAAGCACTACCTACACTACAAGAAAATGGGGTATTTACCCACACATAGTTTACCTACACATGTTAATATGTGGGTAAATACCTACACATTTCTTCATATGTGTGGGTAATGGTTAATGATATATCTTCCTAATAATTAACACTTAATATGTGTTGGTAAAACATTTTAGCTACACATAACGTTGGTAGAAAGATTTCCCCCAAAAATTGTCAAATCAGTTAGGTATTAAATTACCCACACATGTGATAAAAATTTGTTACATGTAGGTAAACTATCTACATATATATACAAAACTAATATAAATGTGGGTATTTGTTTATGTCTACCAACACATAATATTTGTAAAAAAAAGAATGTAAATAAATTTAGCAAATGAATATTTATTTTATTTTTTGAAAATAGCGTGGCAAAATAAATAACTACACATATTAAACATTGTTAAATTTGTGAAGCTATATACATACGCACAATACTTAAATAATTATGTATAGATAAATATAGAATGACATGGAAATAAACATTTTAAACAAAATTAAGAAAAATAAATAAACAAATTAAAAGAGAAAGGAACACGATTATAGATATATATACGTGTATTTATTACATACAAAATTTTGAAAATATAAGTATTTTAATTAATACAAATTAATTAATAAATTATGAGTCGAGCAAGCTCGAGTTTAAATAAATAGTCATGAATCAAGCTCGAGTTTCATAATAAAACTGGAGCTTATATGTTAAACGAGCTCAAATGAGAACCTAGACGAGTACACCTAAGACTATCTGTTGTGGCCTGCGAGCAGCCTGTCGCGAGCCACAACTTTGTACACCTGGCTAGCGCTGTCCACAACATCTCCACGTGATTGAGTCAGCGAGCGATGGGACGTGAGCCAGCTCGCGTTCGTTAGCGGGTTGGCTGCACGTTTCAAATTCAAAAAATTAAATTTTCACCCACCAAATTAATTACCCCCTATATTTATTTTCCAAACCACCTTCTTCTTCACATACACAAGCCATCTTCTTCTTCACACACACAAACCATCTTCTTCTTCACACAAACCACCAAATTAATTACCCCCCAAAGCTTCAATTTTCAAACCCAACTTCATCATGGTGCAGTGGACTGAGGAGGAGGAGTTAGCATTCATGCTGGCGTACCAATAAGTTCACGGTGACGCTGCTTCGTCAAGCGGTGGCTACGGGGCTCGCGGCCCACAGTGGCACCGGGTTTTGGCCGAGTTCGGTACCCTTGTAGGGGGTACCAACCGTACCAATGACTCCATCCCCCACAAGTTCGGGGACATGAAATTGAAGTGCAAAAATTCGAAACCGCGTACAAAGCGGTGAAGGAGGATATGCCCGACGAAACCGATGACGTGCTCGTCGCCTTCGCCAAAGTGGAGTACCCTCGGGCGGTTGGCCATAACTTTCACCACGTTTCAGCGTGGCACATGTTACGCTCGGGCCTACGTTAGGTTTTTTTTATTTTAGTGTAATTTCCTTTTTTTTAGTGTAAATTTTCTTTTATTTTCAGTTTAATGTTTGTTTTTATAAAAAGTTGTGGTAAATATTTAAATAGATTTGGTAAAAAAAAACTCACTCACTTTGACCCATAACACCGTTTAGCGAGCGACCGCCGTCCGCTATCTAGTGCCAAGTAAGCGTTAATGAGGCATAATATTATTCAATAAATCCCCCATTCATCTTAACCCACAACGGATAGTTTAACGTTGTGTTCCCGAGTTAACTTAACAAGGGAAAAGAAATGAAATGAAAGGAAACAAAAATTTGATTGTGTTCCCGAGTTTCATTTAAGGAGGGGAAAGAAAGGAAAACAAAACATAGTGTGTTCCTGAGTTTCATTTAAGAAGAGAAAAGAAAGGAAATGGAAGAAAAACTAGGCAAAATCTTTAAGTTTAGTTTTCCTTTCGATTTGGAAGGAAACGGAAGGAAAGAATATTTATTCTTTCTTTTCCTTTCCTTTCCTTTCCTTCGATTATTTTCCCTTCTGTTCCCTCTTTAAGTTAACTCGGGAAATTTGGAATGTTTTTAAACTTCATTTCTATCCCCAAATAAGGTTTCCCGATTCTAATTTAACACATTCCCTCTCCTTTTCCTCTGTTTCCCCTTTTAAGTTTTTTATTTTTCACGCTAACCCTAAATTGATGATGTTCTCAAAACTCACCCTCTTTCATAATACCATGTTCGGTTTCCTATCTCATTAATCTTCTCAATATTTGTAGCAGAGATGGTGTCAAGCGATTGAGGAGAAAAATAGTAGCGGCTGGCCGCACCCCTGTTGTTGTTGTCTTTGTTGTGGTATACTTATCTCAAAACAAGTGTTTTTTTAATAAAGTTTATTTAGTTTTAAACATGTTCGTTGAAATTGCATACTATTTTGATAAGTAAATATTGTCATTTCATTGTTGATTTGTCATTTTAATTTAATACTATTTCATATACATCTTACGAAAGCATTGCTTTATTGATCTTAGAATGCTCAAGTTGTTTGTAAAATAAAATTATAGATTAATGGATAGTAATAAAGAATTAGTTTGTTCACACCTAAGGTCTAACATTTGAAATGACTCTTTATTCTAACTTAAAAGTTAAACACAGAATATGTACTCACCAATTTGTGTTATATATAGCTTTTCAAATGCAAAGGTAATGTAAAGTTTAATTTGGATAATTGTTTGTTCAAACAAGTGTTAGTGTACTTTATGTGGTTAATCATCTGTGTTTTCTAAATGTCAAGTGGCTTCCATCTAAATGGCTAATATAGGTTGTGATTGATAACATGTACATTCTTATTTTTCATTGATTACTTGATTAGTTGTTTTCTAAGTTGAACACAATTGCTTTAATGTTACTTCTTGTAGTTAAATCTGGAATAATTTTAAGTGTTAGCCCACCAAGTGCAAAGAAGAAGGTTGTACATAAACTTTCATTTAAGTGGAAATATGAACATTCTAATGGCAACATCTGTGAGTAATTAACTAGCATGTAAGTATGATATATGACATCAAAAAGCTAAAAAAATGAACTTTGTTTTTCTAATTTCTTTAAAGATGTAGCTGGGTCATATGTTCATTTCTGTCCGATAGGTAAGACAATGCTTGATTCATGGTCACATGTTAAATCGAAGACTTCCATGGTCGATAGGTTGTGGTATGATAGAACTCAATTGAATGCAAGTCAAGTTTGCTTACAGATCAAATTTAGCTAGTGCTAGGCCCATTAGTCAATAACTAAGGTAGGTAAACTATTGCTATGCTCCATGGTTTAAAAAGGCTGTTTGAGGCTCGCCTCGAGGCTTACGCCTCGGCTAAGGCTATGAAAAAACGCCTTAGAGGCTTAGCCTCATGGGGGTCAACTGAAACCTAAGCCTCGGCCTATCTGAGGCTTTCCGAGGCTTGCCGAGGCGGTGAGGCTATGAGGCGAGGCGGTGAGGCTTAAGCCTCACCACCTAAGTCAAAATTGGGTCTAGGTGGTGAAAATTGGTTCAAGTCGGGTCAAAAATTGTACTTGGAACGAGTTCCCGCCTCAAAATCCAACCAAAACACACCTGCCCCTTTACTTTGATTCGAATTAGACTCAATTGATGACATCTATAGGGTGGCAGGCGAGGCTATGTCGTGATTACAACCACAAAATGATGAATTGTTCGATTCAATTGGTTGGATTAGAACAGAGGGAGAGGAGAGAAAAATCGTATATAAAAGGAGGTGGCATTAGGGTTTTTATTAACTTTTGGTATTTTTACATTTAACCCCCTCAATGTTCACTAGTTTACATTTGGTCTCCAAACTTAAGTTAAAGATTAAAATGCTATTATAACTATTTTATGATGTTTGTTTCATTAAATCATTACTAAATTAGATTTTATAATATTCATGATGTTTTGTTTTATATTATATTGTATTTTTATGATATACATATATATTTTTTGTTATTTTTAATAATGTTTTGAGGCTTACGCCTCGGTCCGCCTCAAGCTTACGCCTCGTGAGGCTAACGGACAAAGCCTCGAGGCCCGTTCCAGCCTTTTTAAACCTTGCTATGCTCTAATTTGCTACTACTGTGTTTTTGTGTTCAATCAGGCCATTTTTGTCCTGCACTGTCTAAGGCTGTAAAAACAATGAAGAAAGGGAAACGGTCATCCTTGTAGTCAAACCACAATGTAAGTGTTTTTTTATGTGTATTATGAAGAAATTAGTCATTGAATGGCATGAGGGGTAATTTACATACACTTTCATGGGTTGTATATGGATATGGGGAGAAGGGAAACCAGCTTATAGCCATTAGGCTTCAATTCTAGCAAATGATGATTGTATTTTTTTCAAGACATTTTATGTTTTTTTAATGAATATCGATTTTTTAAGTTGTAATCAGATATGCATATTGTTGAACAAGACAAACAATTGAATCTGGTATAAAATCTCATCTCAAATCCATCAAGTGTCTATTAATCTATGTTTTATTTACTAACGTATTGTTTATTTATTGGTGAAGACAGTGGGCACCTGCAGTTCAGTACCCGTGAGATTTTTTATAAACCATGTATCTTTTTATGTTAGGATGATTCATGATTATAAATATAAGGTTATCGGGTGGTTAACAAATCTAAAAAGTCTCTATGGAAATCAATAAGTCAACGAGACAAATAATGGGAATATAGGTTTGTGTACTTGTTCAGGACGACTTGTTTGGTTTTTGCTTGCTTTGCTAAAGTAAGGTATTAATTCTTACATCATAGTATATTTAAATATCTGATGATTTGTAGAATGGTTAATGTCACTATTGTTAAGAGTCTAGTTTCCCTGTCTTGGTCTCTTTTGGAAATTGAATCATTAGTTTGTTTATGTTCCATATTGTTTAGTTTGGTTATTGGGGTTTGCAGCATGCACTTGACCTTAGAACTTGCACTCATTTCCTCCTATTAAATCTAAGTTTAGTTGCCTGTTAGTTGCATTACCTTTTGGTACTTTGTCACCCAAGCATTTTGGCATGTTGTTGGGCATCAACGACATGGCACCTTTTGTGGTAGTGTGTAATTAGAAGTTCACGACGTACCTGATTTGTACTCAGGAATTACATTCACCACTTAGAGGTGTATGGATCGATGTTAAGTTTGGGAATACTTTGTGATATATGGTGTGAAACAAAATAATTGGTAACATTTTAAGTGTTACATTATTTATCATTATTCAAGTCAGTCTAATATTTATGTTTTATTTGGTTGTAGGTTCTTAGACTATATGGTGTGCCCCCCTTTTCCCCCAACTCCCCCAAGTGCCACATCAGCGCCACATCATTTCCCCCATTTTCTCCCCCAAAGTTTGGAAATGGTTTTCCCCTAATTCCCCCAACCCCTCTTTATTTTTTTATTATATAAACTTTGATTAAAAAAATAAAAATAAAAAATGGGCCAATCAGGATGCAAGGGGAGAAAGGGGAAAATTCCCCCAACTCACCGAAATTTTATGGAGGGGGGCGGTGTTCCCCTTAGGGGAAAGTGACAACTCATCTCACCTAAAGCTTTCCCCGAAGGCATACCATATAGTCTTAATAGAAACTGCAAAAAAGAAGGTTATGCAAAAAAGAAGAAGGTTATGGCACATGGAAAACTCAATAGTACAAATGGTTCAAAGAGTACAACATGCACTCACATTGAGTGTGGATAGGGTTTGGACTTTGGATTCTTCATCGGGTCAAACTGAGACTTAACAGCACTAAAGATTGGAATCTATAAATGCAACTACACTTATTGACAAGTGAAGCAGTTTTAGTATTTTCTATAAACTCATAGTGACTTATTAATAATTATTGTTCTGTTAGTTTAAGTATTTTAATTTTTATAACTAGTACTTTTGTTTTGTGTGTTGAACAATGGTGTTTCTTCATTTTTAATAAAGAATGGTAACTTGGTCACATGTTTCATTATTGATTTTGTATTTGTTTGTATGTATTTGAAGATATCTACATATGTCGTGGTTAATGCTCAATATATTTCTTTCTACACATTAGAATTGATACCTATGCATCTACAGTTTTTACCTACACATAATATTACTTTTATCTACACATATATTCCTGCCACATCACCTGCCATGTCATCTGCTACGTCATCTGACACGTCAGCAGCCATCCAAACAAATTTTTATATTTCTAACCACACATATAAATTAGTTTTAGCAACACATATATGTGTAGGTATAATGCACTATTTACCTACACATAACTCATGTGTTGCTAATGATCTTTCTCTACAGGTCTGAGTCTACACAGCACCACACTTAATTAATGTGTAGGTAAAGATAATTACCAACACATAATAGGCTTTTACCCACACATACTATGTGTGGGTAAAGACCCAAATTTCTTGTAGTGCTAGGCTAGAATCCTACACATGGATGATAAGTTTCTAATGACTATGGAACTGGTGTGGAACCGGGATCTTAAAATACTAAACTTACAGGATAAACTAAAGGACCCTCGACCCTTCTCAAGGAGAAACCTAAGGTTACCTATAAGCCGTTAAACCACCGGTTGAGAGGTTACCCTTACAGGCTTACCTACTCGAATCTTAAAGTACCCGCTAGACAGTCTACCTTACAGCGCGAAAGTCACAATACACCCGAAAGTGCAAGGGGTAACTACAATATTTCTGATAAGACTTGTCCTACAAGGAATGCTAGGGAAACTAGGCATATCTTCTCACAAAGCCTCTAGAACTAGCAATTTAACACCCTAGACAGACCAACAATCTCGCACCTTACAGCTATTGAGAATTGGTAGAACACTTAGAATCATCTAACTAACAATTACAACTCCTATGGATAACCTGCAGAATTAACCATAAACTAGTTGCTAACACCCAGTCCGCAACCTAACCCGCATTCATACATGAAAGACATTCACAAAAACGCAAGTGGAGTTTATAAAAATTAATTAAACAAAACTAAATACGCATACACATCAAACCAGAAAATAAAAAGTTATTTACTTTAAAATTCACCCACAACCAAAAGTTTCAAAACCCGAAAGAAAAAATAATCAAACAAGCGTATTCATCATCGCCTAGGTAGTTCTATGATTTAGCCAATAATTGTCATGATAAAATTAAAACAATAAAAACAATACAAATTCATGGTGTTCACAACAGGGTTCAAATAAATAAATAAATAGTTGAATTAGAAACGACCCGTGCTGGCACCCAGGCTTCAACCCTTGACCCCTTCTCTTTTAATTCTCCGGAAGCTTCTGTGTCGATCTCGTGCTCCTGTTGGAGTTCCCTGCTGCTTCTTTCAATGATTAATCATCTCCGGCGCTGTGTCCTTTGTTGATAATAATATGCCCTCCTTTCCTATTAATTTGTTTGGGCCGTAGGCCTTTTGTGACAAAGTCACTTTTCTTTTCTTTTTTATACTTTATTATTATTATTATTATTATTATTATTATTATTATTATTATTATTATTATTATTATTATTATTATTATCATTATTATTATTATTATTATTATTATTATTATTATGACTTCGTGTTTTAGACTCAGGTGTTCTTGACTTGACCAAATTTACTCGTTTACGTTCCAACGTCCATTCGAATACCTATCAAAATATAAAATAGATAAATAAGTTCTAAAAATAACACAAAGCTAATAAAATTCTAATAAACGCTAACTAAATAACACTGGCCAGTACAAGCCTAAAACTAATGAAAACACTACCTAAACGACTGGAAAATTGTATAAACTTTACACCGGAAATAGATGTATTTTACAATACATCATACACACACTTCTCACTACTTCTCTTACTCTCATACTCTCTACATTATTACTCCCAAGGAATACATACTTATTCTCACGCCGGAGTCCAAACGCAGGAGACCCCCTCCTGCGTTAAGGCTAACGGTGTCTGTTACCTTGTGCAGGTCCATTCCAGGAGCTAGAAGATCCCCTAAATCATAACCTTAACCTAACACACCTTTAACATATAAACCCTAAACATCTCACAACCTAATCCCGGTCATTTTCCTTGTTGTAGCAACAAGTGGCGCCCACCGTGGGGCTGTCGCTACTTTGAACAAAGCTGTTGAAAGTTCTTCAGTCCCATTTGTTCCTAAGTAACCTTCTTTTGTGATGACCGGTAGAGATAACCACCAAGACGGGGTCTTCAAGAAACTCCGGCCAGCAGTCACACTTCCGGTGACGCTACAAGCCATGAAACACCTGGAACGGACGGACCACACGTCGAACCGTCTGTAGGAGATATGCTCAATTATCAAACTCCACCGGCCTCAAGGGCTGTTTATTCATCACCTAGAGACGACGTGTTGTTACCTATTGAACGAATGGACATCACCCCGGAGGGAGTACGAAGAAACTTCTTGCAACTCCGAGACCTCTTGAATGGTTATGTACGAGAGGAAAGGTCCAGGGGTGTGAAGGTCAGGTTGTCATACGACGAAGAACCTACCGTAACCCTCTCACCTTCTCCTCCGTTATGGGGTACAACTACCTCCCCAGTAACCCAACGCATTGACACGAATCCTCACCCTTATTTGAATAGTCAGGGAGGTATCCTCTCAGGGGAAGGTCCTAGCAGAACCACACTCTCTCCCGGGGTCCAGGAACACACGACAAGACAGTTGGTGGAAGCCACACAAGTGTCCTTGTCATCCTCAACACCTCTCTCCTTTACGAAAGCTTTGAGGTCCCTACCCTTGGCAAGTAGTGCAGTTGCTACTTCTTTGGCAGGGACTAGATGTTACGTTGGGGGACCAGTTACTTCTTCAGCAGCAATGTACCTCAACTACTCTCAACCTCAGCACGTACCCTATATACCGCCATATTTTTCTACATGGCACGGAGGGTACCCATGGCAGTACCCCCTTCCGTTAAACCAAATACCAGCAACGTCTCTTCCCGGAGGTCAGGGGGCAAGTATTTCCCAACCCTTGGTTCAAACTTCCGCAACCGAAACTCGAACTGAGGCTACCCCCTCCGAGCCGTACCGTCCCAAATCACTAGAGTGTTTTGCCGAACACATAGCACATTTTGACTTTCCCAATAAGATCAAAATGCCAGCTAACGTGAAGACGTACGACAGGACTGAGGATCCCGACGACCATCTAAATGTTTTTTCTGGGGCAGCCACTGTAGAGAAATGGAACAACGCTGAGTGTTGCCACATGTTCATGCAAACACTGGTAGGTCCGGCCCGCTTATGGTTTTGTGGCCTCCCTGCTCGCAGCATCTCCTCCTTTGACGACCTAAGAAGAAGTTTCACCTCGAACTTCAATCCACTAAGAAAATGCACTAAAGATGCTGCTATACTGTACCAAATCCAATAGGGGGAGCATGAGGATCTCCGCAGTTTCATCGAAAGGTGAAAGAGGGAAGGTTTGCAATATAGTGGAGCCACGGAAAAGATCCGAGTATCAGGATTCATGGGGGCCATCCGCCCTAAAAAACTATTGAGAAGATTTCATGAAGACGTTCCCCAAACCATGGAAGAAGCCTTTGAGAGAGCGGAAGCCTTCCTTTGGGGAGAGGAAGCTCTCACTCGGCAGGATACCAGGAAACGGGATCGGGGAAGTTGGAGAGACGGCTTGACAAGCTCCCGAAGAACCAATTTCCAACCCTACAACGAGAGACGATCTGGAAGACCATTCGAGTCAAGAAGGAACGAGGAAAGACGACGGTCCCCCAGACCTGGAAGAAATCAAGAAAAAGAAAGGCATCTGTTCACAGTCCTAACTAAGACCCCTCAAGAGATACTCTCCACTGAGGAAGTCAAGTACACGTTCCGACCTCCCAGGCCCTTGTCCAAGCCCGCCAATAAAAAGGACGCCAGCAAGCATTGTGCTTTCCACAATGACACTGGGCACCACACGAACGACTGTTACCAGCTAAAGAAGAGAATAGAAGAAGCTGTTAAGTCTGGAGAGTTGGCTCACTTGATCAAAGACATCAAGGGAATAAAAGATGAGGGAAGGAGGGACAAAGAGGTTAACATGATCAGGTACGAGGGAGCCCAGCAGATTAAGAGGGCTCGGACCGAACCCTGGAACAAGCAATACATCTGCCTCCCTCCTGCACCGATGAATTGATCATTACCCCTGTGATAGTAGAAGCCGAGCTGGATGGTTTCCCCATAGACAGAGTATACATGGACGGAGGTGCCTCATCGGAAGTAATGTACGAACGGTGTTTCGAGTCACTAAGCCCAGAAATCAAATCCAAACTCAAAACATCAGATGCTTCCCTTGTGGGTTTCTCAGGAGAACGTGTACATCCCCTGGGGAAGCTCATCCTGAACGTTTGTTTCAGAGATGGGGACCTATCCAGGACAGAGGAGCTGACCTTCTCGGTAATCCGGTACCCATCAAGCTACAACGTCCTAATCGGCAGAATGGGTATCGCAACCTTTGAGGCAGTGGTTTCAACAACACATGGCCTTATGAAGCTCCCAACGCCCAATGGGATCGCAACCCTGAAGCCATCGGCAGAAGCCCTCTTAATAGCTTCTGTAGAAGAGACGCAAGCTCCCAGAGAGATGAAAGCATCAACCGATGGTCCCATCAAGGAAATCAGCATAAACCCTGCCTATCCAGAGCAGACCATAAAAGTAAATAATCTGCTCCCCGATGAGGTTATGTTTGAACTAATCAATCTTTTGCAGGATAGCAGAGATGTGTTTGCTTGGTGTCCTGGAGACATGACCGGAGTCCCAAGGAGCTCGGCAGAACACTCCCTTAACATAACTCCCTCCTATAAACCTGTCGTTCAAAAGAAGAGGAGCCTGGCACCTGCCCAGAGCCAGGCTGCTTGCCAGGAGGTAGAAAAATTGGTAGAAGCGGGGATTTTAAGGGAGGTGCAGTACCACTCGTGGGTGGCCAACCCGGTCATGGTAGCCAAACAAGATGGTTCCTGGAGGATGTGCGTAGATTCAAAGGATCTCAACAAAGCTCGCCCAAAGACTGCTACCCACTACCCGAGATCGATTGGAAGGTCGATTCCCTTACTGGCTTCCAATACAAGTGCTTCCTGGATGCCTATAAGGGGTATCACCAGATTCAAATGAAGCAGGAAGACGAAGAGAAGACAGCTTTCCACACAGATAAAGGGATCTTCTGTTACCGAAAGATGCCCTTTGGCCTAAAAAATGCAGGGGCTACCTATCAAAGGTTGGTTGATCAGGCTTTCTCAGAACAGATTGGGAGAAATATGGAAGCCTATATAGACGATCTGGTCATCAAAATCAAGTCGGGAGGGGTAATGATAAAAGACATCCGTGAAACCTTCGATAACCTCGGGGCATAAACATGAAACTAAATCCAGTAAAGTGCTCTTTTGGGTTCGAGGAAGGGAAATTCCTCGGTCACATAGTCGGGAAACAAAGCATCAAGGCAAACGCAAGCAAGATCCAGGCTGTCCTAGAGATGAAGTCACCCTCCACGAAGAAGGAAGTGCAGAGCCTTAACGGTAAAATCGCTGCCTTGAAACGTTTCTTACCTAAGTCCGCAGAAAAGTCCTTACCTTTCTTTAAAACACTCAAGAATTGTGTTGACAAGAAAGACTTCCGTTGGACTAAAGAGGTAGAGGCTGCCTTCCTGGAGCTTAAAAAACACATAGCTTCCCTGCTAGAAATGGCAGCTCCCGAAAAGGGGGAAGTAATAACAGTTTATTTGTCTGCAGGATCTGAAGCAGTTAGCTCGGTCCTCCTTGTGGATAGAGGAAATGAGAAAATACCTGTCTATTTCGTCAGCAGGGCCCTCAAAGATGCTGAAATCAATTATGCTCCCATGGAGAAGCTCGTGCTGGCACTTGTGCACACTGCCAAGAGGCTAAGACGATACTTCCAAGCTCACCCAATGAAGGTAATCAATGACCAACCCCTACGTTCCATCCTTGAAAAGCCAGAAGACTCAGGGAGACTGGCCAAATGGGTTGTAGGCCTTGGGGAGCACAAGATAGAGTATGTACCTAGGAGGGCTTACAACGGGCAGGTGTTTGCTGATTTTTTGACCGAGCTACCCGTCCTGCAGATGGAAGAAGAAATGAATAAGGTCAAGGAAGAACAACTTGACCTCCAAGGGAAATGGTGCCTTTTCACTGACGGAGCCTCAAGTGTAGAGGGTTCCGGGGCTAGTCTCCTCATTAGAGACCCCCACGGAACTGAATACACTTATGCCCTCCGTTTAGATTTCCCCTGCACCAATAACGTTGCTGAATACGAAGCCCTACTAGCTAGTTTAAGGTTGGCAAGGAACATGAAAGTACAAGAATTGAAGGTGTTTGTTGACTCAAACCTGGTAGCCAAACAAGTGAATGGAGGATACAACGCTAAGGAACCTTCCATGGTTGTGACACCCGGCAACTTCCGGTAACTAACTTTTGAAAACTTAGTAAGTCTACCTTAGCGAGTCGCGCATACGTTACACATAACAAGGTCGGTCGAGTCGAGTCGCACATCATTAGGGTTTTAACATACGCAAGTCTCGGGTCCCGGGAATTGGTGATCGGGTGGGAACGTATTAGTTATCGTGCATTATATGTTAGTAATCATTATGTGGCTTGTCGGTATGTGAAAACGTGATTACATATGTTAAAATAGGGTTTAACGCGCCAAAAACACAAACGTTTGGACTATAGGCGATTAGGCTTGTGTGGGATAGCCTAATCGCCACATGTAAGGGCGAGTAGGGAGTGGTTAAGGGCGATTAGGGGCTATTCGCCTGATGGTTCAGGCGAGTAGCAGCCCTACTCGCCTATACTGCTGCGTACTCGCCTGAAATGCATTGAACGATCAAAAACGCCTATAAATACCACCCTTGACCTCTAAAACATCATTTATACAACCCTAGCCGTCCCATAACCTATCTCAACCCACAAACACCCTCTGGAACCTATTTTCACATCAAAACAACCATTTCCAAGCTTATTCCATCATTTCCTCTTGAATACAAGGTGTGTTCTTCAAACCCAAACCTTTAAATGATTATGTTTTACTCCCTAAAAGTCCAGACCTGACTTATAAATGTTTTTGTCTTTGAAAATCCATTTAAAACCGTTTTTAAACAAACCCACACCTTTACATGTGTTATATGTGTTATATGTGATTAAAGATAGAATTTTTAGGATTGAATCATGGTTGTTTTGTGTTATTATGATGTTTATGGCTATTACAAGTTAGTGTGATGATGTCCTAGGAGTT
The DNA here is from genome assembly GCA_030844895.1 of Ambrosia x helenae. NCBI lineage: Eukaryota > Viridiplantae > Streptophyta > Magnoliopsida > Asterales > Asteraceae > Ambrosia > Ambrosia x helenae. Next base: position 106,943,099 of record CM061229.1, on the reverse strand, counting down.
TGAATGGTTTTGGTGGTGTATTGTTGATACTTGATGTTTTGACCCATTTGAAGGATTTTGGATGATTAAGGATGATATGAGGTGTGTTGTTGATTGTATGATGTTAGGGTTTGCTCTAGGATGATGCTAGAACAGTAGGATGCTATCGGATAACGTGGTTATGTGATTTAATCTGAATAATTGCTATTTAGGGCAAGTTCTTGCATGTTGATGTGATGTTTACATGCTAAGTTGCTATTTTGGGAAAACGCTCGCATTCGGAACTGTTAGAACGATGAAAACTTAGGGGTTTTGCTTGAAATATGTTTGTTAATGTGTTAGGATGATTATTGGATGTTCCTACATGTTTCGGATCTGATTTGGAGTGTTCGGCGCGCGAAATTGCACTACAGAACAGTATAGGCGAGTAGGAACCTACTCGCATGAGGCTTTAGGCGAGTAGGCTCCTAAATGCCTGATGTTCAGGCGAGTACAAGCCCTATTCGCCTATATATAGGCGAGTAGAGGCCTATTCCCCTCAACTACTAGCAATTACAATCCTAAATGCTAGTTTGATTCCTAAATGCCTATACAACTAGCATTTACAATCCTAAATGCCTATACAACTAGCAATTACAATCCTAAATGCTAGTTTGATTCCTAATCGCGTATAATGCTGCTGTATGTATATTTTAACATCCCGGAACATGATTTGACGCCTAGGAACATGATAGGAACCCCGGGATACACCCAATGACTTAGTAACACGTGTTCGGACCTGTTTATGCGTTAATCGGATATTATGCTAGACTAGGTGAACTGTTGCGCGTATTAAGTGTTTAATTGCATATGTGGCATGATGTCTTGTATTTATCTAACACGTGGAATGTCGGGTCACCAATGGGATGTCGAGTCTTGTCGTACGTAGTCTTGTTGTCGGTCAAACACGCTTTTCGGACACATAATGGTCATGGACTGGACTTAGGGACTAATGAACCCGATGGGTTATTAGTCTAACTTGACACATATCTTATGATAGGTCGCCAATAGTTGGGGCTATCATATCTTACAGACGGTTTACTCATATCACGCATACGGTTTACTCTTAAACGGAATACGCAACCTAAGGTGAGTTCACGGCCCCACATTTTACGGTTTATGTTTTCGGGGGAGAAACATGCTTAAAACTCTTTTATGATTTATGACTTGTTAAACTCTTATGGCTCATGACTCTTTATCACGTTATACTATGGCTTACTTATCGTACTATACGGTTCATCAAAAAGTCCCTTAGAAACCACTAACATGGGTATATGGCGGGGAAATATGGATAGCACTATTGGGAACTGACAAACCCCACTCGACGGTGGGACCGACGAGTGCATATTGTCTCTAATAAAACAAGGTCTACCGGTGATGACGGTAGCCCATAGGAAACTAAGGGTCACTACACGGCTTAGTCAGCAATGGTTTCACCCGTATGAGTATCTCATTCTGCGCCTAGCTAGCGTTCTCACAAGCATAGTAGTAATTGTGATGGTAACGGTTTTCGAAGGATCACTTTAAACGTTTAAATAAAACCTGTGAATTCACCAGCATTATATGTTGACTCCTTTAGCATGTTTTCTCAGGTCGCTAAGGTAGCAGCTGTCGGATAGGCGCACGAGGTCGCACTGGAGTCGTCTCGCGTCTAGGGTCTCATTTGCACGTTTTGGAATCATGAACTTTTGAACTTATGTTTTATTTATGCATGACTTTTGTAAACTTTAAATGCTTCCGCACTGTTGAATGTTGGTTTTAAACTTATGCATGGTTTTGTTTACGTATGTTTTTACATTTAGACGTCGTTTATTGTGACCGTTGACTTAGATCCTGGTGTGTCACACGCCTCGCGGTAGAACTCCGCAGTTGGAAATTTGAGGGTGTGACAGATTGGTATCAGAGCCAATGGTTATAGTGAACTAGGACTACATGTAGAGTCTAGACTATAGCCGAGTCTCACACACTAGACGGTCACATACATTTGAGTCATGTCTTTTGGTAAACATACTAACCTTGTCGGGGTGTCGGTATCCTTACCACACAGTGTCACATTACCTATCTCATACTTGGTTATTCCTAGCTTTATTTATCCTCTTCTTCGGGTTTGCAGTCGAGGGAACATGTTTGTTGATCTTTTGAGTTGGTTGTATCTTTCCAAGATGCGGGTACCGGGTGACTTGAGGTTCGAGCTCGGGGCACGCCTTGAGGACCATGTAGAGCAATTTATCATTTCGGGTGCACACGAAATCATAAGTTGAGATGCATGGAAGACTTGGTGGATCTCGTGTTGGGATTAATGGTCACGTTCGAACCCGATCCTAGGCTTTTCATATTCTTTTGGTTTAGCGTTGGTGATGGGTCTGAGTATTTGTTTCTTGTTCCTTCTCAGAAGATGTCAGGACGCACTGGAGGACGCACTGGGGGACGACGTGGAGGCCACACTGGTGGGGGTAGAGGTGGTGGTAACATCACCTTGACGTATGATGAGCTCAATGAGATGATGCAGCAACAGTTGGGCGTTGCATTAGCTGCTTTTCAGGCTGCCCAACAGACTTTTATGGGTGCTACTGCTCCTCCGGTTCAGGCAGGTGTTGCCTATAAGCGGTTTAAGGATTGTCAGCCTCTCAGCTTCCAGGGTACGGAGGGAGCTGTGGAGTTACTCAGGTGGTTGGAGAAGACGGAGTCGGTGTTTGCTTTATGTGAGACTCCAGCGGTGGATTGGGTGAAGTTTGCTTCGGGGACTTTTGTAGGAGCCGCCTTGACGTGGTGGAACTGTGTCACACAGACACTTGGTCTTGGGGAGGCCAACGCCATGCCTTGGGCGGATTTTGTGCGTAGGTTGAAGGATGAGTACTGCCCGCGTGAGGAGATTAAGAGGTTGGAACAGGAATATGGGAATCTTAAGATGGTTGGTTCTGAGGTTGAGGAGTACACGATCAGGCACAACGAGCTAGCAGTGATGTGTCCAGGTTTGTCTACACCAGAGTATAGGAGGATAGAGCAGTATCTTGCGGGTTTGGTGCCAGAGATTGCAGGATTGGTGTCCGCTAGGGATCCTACTACTATGTCAGAGGCTGTGCGGTCGGCTACTAAGATGACCAACTTGAAGATTTCTGAGGGTGTCTTGCCTCCTAGGGGCTCTTCTGTGAAGGCGCCGGCAGAGAACAAGAGGAAGTGGGAAAGCGTGGATAAGGGTTCATCGGGGGTTCAGCGACAACCGGCAGCGAAGAAGGCTGAAGCTTCTGGGTCAGCATCGGACCAGAAACAAGGGGGCTATGCTGGGAAAAGCCCTAAGTGTGTGCGTTGTGGGTTTCATCACTATGGTACTTGTGAGAGTTTTCGCTGTGAGCGTTGTCAGAGGACGGGGCATCTTGCCAAGGACTGTAGGGTCAACCTTTCCAGGACGACTCGGACTGCTGCTATTACTACCCCTGCTCCACAGGGGAACCAGGGTTGCTTTCATTGTGGGGAAGCGGGGCACTTCAAGCGAAGCTGTCCCAAGTTGAATCAAGGGGGCACAGGGACTGCAGGGAAGGATGGAGACAATGAAGGCGGTGGCCGGTTCACTCGTGCTCATGCTTATGTGATCGGTGCTAGGGAGAACCAGGTGGATCCAGACACTGTTACCCGTACGTATTCTCTCTTATCTCTTGTTACGCTTTGGTTTTACTTTTATCCGCATTGTTGCGCGTTCGTGTTTCGGGTGTTTTCCTTGTGGTTTGGTCTCTGTTTCTCATTCTTTGGGTCGATGAGGGTCCTTTGGGGATGTTACTTTGACGGTACCGGTGGGTTAGTTATACCGATCATAGTAGTCTCCAGTAGGCCTTCGATCGGGGTCTCTTGTCTCGTACTCACATTTGGGAAAGTGGTTTCCCGGTTGTTACTATCACGTTTGGTTTATGACCTTCACTTGTTGTATTTTGGGGAAACGTTACTTGGGCACAGAGGTCGACACTCATCACTGTTGAAGCCGAAAGAATCTCGGGACGAGATTCCTTTCAACAGGGGGATGATGTGACGACCCGGAAAATTTTTCTTCTTATTTGTTTTCTCTCCTCGACTTCGGGAAATTTTCGGGACGAAAATTCTTTCAACAGGGGGATGATGTGACACCCGGCAACTTCCGGTAACTAACTTTTGAAAACTTAGTAAGTCTACCTTAGCGAGTCGCGCATACGTTACACATAACAAGGTCGGTCGAGTCGAGTCGCACATCATTAGGGTTTTAACATACGCAAGTCTCGGGTCCCGGGAATTGGTGATCGGGTGGGAACGTATTAGTTATCGTGCATTATATGTTAGTAATCATTATGTGGCTTGTCGGTATGTGAAAACGTGATTACATATGTTAAAATAGGGTTTAACGCGCCAAAAACACAAACGTTTGGACTATAGGCGATTAGGCTTGTGTGGGATAGCCTAATCGCCACATGTAGGGCGAGTAGGGAGTGGTTAAGGGCGATTAGGGGCTATTCGCCTGATGGTTCAGGCGAGTAGCAGCCCTACTCGCCTATACTGCTGCGTACTCGCCTGAAATGCATTGAACGATCAAAAACGCCTATAAATACCACCCTTGACCTCTAAAACATCATTTATACAACCCTAGCCGTCCCATAACCTATCTCAACCCACAAACACCCTCTGGAACCTATTTTCACATCAAAACAACCATTTCCAAGCTTATTCCATCATTTCCTCTTGAATACAAGGTGTGTTCTTCAAACCCAAACCTTTAAATGATTATGTTTTACTCCCTAAAAGTCCAGACCTGACTTATAAATGTTTTTGTCTTTGAAAATCCATTTAAAACCGTTTTTAAACAAACCCACACCTTTACATGTGTTATATGTGTTATATGTGATTAAAGATAGAATTTTTAGGATTGAATCATGGTTGTTTTGTGTTATTATGATGTTTATGGCTATTACAAGTTAGTGTGATGATGTCCTAGGAGTTTGAATGGTTTTGGTGGTGTATTGTTGATACTTGATGTTTTGACCCATTTGAAGGATTTTGGATGATTAAGGATGATATGAGGTGTGTTGTTGATTGTATGATGTTAGGGTTTGCTCTAGGATGATGCTAGAACAGTAGGATGCTATCGGATAACGTGGTTATGTGATTTAATCTGAATAATTGCTATTTAGGGCAAGTTCTTGCATGTTGATGTGATGTTTACATGCTAAGTTGCTATTTTGGGAAAACGCTCGCATTCGGAACTGTTAGAACGATGAAAACTTAGGGGTTTTGCTTGAAATATGTTTGTTAATGTGTTAGGATGATTATTGGATGTTCCTACATGTTTCGGATCTGATTTGGAGTGTTCGGCGCGCGAAATTGCACTACAGAACAGTATAGGCGAGTAGGAACCTACTCGCATGAGGCTTTAGGCGAGTAGGCTCCTAAATGCCTGATGTTCAGGCGAGTACAAGCCCTATTCGCCTATATATAGGCGAGTAGAGGCCTATTCCCCTCAACTACTAGCAATTACAATCCTAAATGCTAGTTTGATTCCTAAATGCCTATACAACTAGCATTTACAATCCTAAATGCCTATACAACTAGCAATTACAATCCTAAATGCTAGTTTGATTCCTAATCGCGTATAATGCTGCTGTATGTATATTTTAACATCCCGGAACATGATTTGACGCCTAGGAACATGATAGGAACCCCGGGATACACCCAATGACTTAGTAACACGTGTTCGGACCTGTTTATGCGTTAATCGGATATTATGCTAGACTAGGTGAACTGTTGCGCGTATTAAGTGTTTAATTGCATATGTGGCATGATGTCTTGTATTTATCTAACACGTGGAATGTCGGGTCACCAATGGGATGTCGAGTCTTGTCGTACGTAGTCTTGTTGTCGGTCAAACACGCTTTTCGGACACATAATGGTCATGGACTGGACTTAGGGACTAATGAACCCGATGGGTTATTAGTCTAACTTGACACATATCTTATGATAGGTCGCCAATAGTTGGGGCTATCATATCTTACAGACGGTTTACTCATATCACGCATACGGTTTACTCTTAAACGGAATACGCAACCTAAGGTGAGTTCACGGCCCCACATTTTACGGTTTATGTTTTCGGGGGAGAAACATGCTTAAAACTCTTTTATGATTTATGACTTGTTAAACTCTTATGGCTCATGACTCTTTATCACGTTATACTATGGCTTACTTATCGTACTATACGGTTCATCAAAAAGTCCCTTAGAAACCACTAACATGGGTATATGGCGGGGAAATATGGATAGCACTATTGGGAACTGACAAACCCCACTCGACGGTGGGACCGACGAGTGCATATTGTCTCTAATAAAACAAGGTCTACCGGTGATGACGGTAGCCCATAGGAAACTAAGGGTCACTACACGGCTTAGTCAGCAATGGTTTCACCCGTATGAGTATCTCATTCTGCGCCTAGCTAGCGTTCTCACAAGCATAGTAGTAATTGTGATGGTAACGGTTTTCGAAGGATCACTTTAAACGTTTAAATAAAACCTGTGAATTCACCAGCATTATATGTTGACTCCTTTAGCATGTTTTCTCAGGTCGCTAAGGTAGCAGCTGTCGGATAGGCGCACGAGGTCGCACTGGAGTCGTCTCGCGTCTAGGGTCTCATTTGCACGTTTTGGAATCATGAACTTTTGAACTTATGTTTTATTTATGCATGACTTTTGTAAACTTTAAATGCTTCCGCACTGTTGAATGTTGGTTTTAAACTTATGCATGGTTTTGTTTACGTATGTTTTTACATTTAGACGTCGTTTATTGTGACCGTTGACTTAGATCCTGGTGTGTCACACGCCTCGCGGTAGAACTCCGCAGTTGGAAATTTGAGGGTGTGACAATGGTCAAGTACAAGATCAAGGTCCAAGAACTCATCAAGGAGTTCAAAACCTTTACACTAGAGCAAGTATCGAGAACAAAGAACAAGCAGGCAGATGCCTTGAGCAAGCTAGCCTCTTTGACGTTTGCTCACTTGACAAAGAAAGTTCTAGTTGAGGTACTTAGAGAACCCTCCATTGATGATAAAGAAGTCCAAGATATAGTCACGGAAACGGAATCCACATGGATGACCCCAATAATGTCTTACCTAAAAGAAGGGAAGCTTCCAGATAACGAGCAAGAAGCAAGGCGGTTGGTAATCAAGGCAAGGCAATACGTGGTTGAAGATGACAAGCTCTACAAGAAAGGATACTTGGCACCCCTGCTTAGGTGTGTCGAACCATGGAGAAAACAAGTCACCAGAAGACACCCTACAGCCTCGTCTTTGGAAGCGAAGCCGTCATACCAGCTGAAATTGGGGTAAGCTCAGGAAGAAGCACACGGCGAAATGCACAGCACAACGACAAGGAGGTCCTGCTCAACCTGGATCTCCTCGAAGAATCAAGAGACCAAGCCTCCATCAGGGAAGCTAGATACAAGAAGAAACTCGAAGCCTACTACAATACGAGGGTTAGAAAGGAAGTCTTCAGGCCAGGAGACCTCGTGTTGAGATGCAATGAAGCTAGCAGACAGCAAAATGTAGGGAAGCTAGGTCCCCGATGGGAGGGTCCTTATGTCATCAAGGAAGCCCACAAAGGGGGATCCTACAAGCTAACTGATCCAAATGGCAACATGGTCCCAAGGCACTGGAGCGACAAACATTTGAAACGATTCTATGTTTAATGGTTGTAATGCTACTATGTATCCTACATGAAACAGCTAATGAATGAATGAACTTTCTTTTAAAAATCATAGTTCACTTGTCACTTATCTTATCAAAGGGTGAGCCCCTCCTAACCAGGCTCCATGGGATCCGGCGCTATACCTACCCATGAAACGGGGATGAGCCCCTAGGCCACAACTGCTCAACAGGTACCAAGGATAATGACCTTCCTGTATACAGGGTGAGTTCCTAATACAATCCACAACTCCATGGGACAAGTCCTTTTAGATGGAATACCTAAACCCATGAAAGAGGGTGAGCTCCTCACACCAAGACAGCTCATACATGTTCATAACAGGTTACAAGTAAGCTGATATGATAAGCATTGCGTCGGTTCTCTAACCTAGTAGTCTGGGATCAAAACGAACATTTCATATAGGTAACCGTTAAGAAAAGTTACCAACCAGCTGATAGGGTAAGCATTGCATCGGTTCTCTAGCTTAGTAGCCTGGGATGGGTGACTGCAGCATCCACCTCATGGCAAAAGGTTAAAGACATTGTAAACACTATAAACGGCAAGCACAAATATTCAAACACAACCAAACATTAAACATAAAGGCATCACCCCTACCGGGGGAGCATTCCCATTAACATAAAAGCCCGAAGGCTAAGTACATCAAAGTTTCATTACAAAAGTTGCCCAAAACATAACACAAAAGATTAAAACATGATGGAATCATGGGGTAATGGAATCTTCAGTTTCATCGGTGGTATCGCCTTCACTAGTGAAAGTCAGAGCTCGGTTCCCAACATCCCCATACAAATCCTCGGTGTCAAGGCCAGCAAACGGATCATCTTCACCAACAGGAGGGACGGAGTCAATCTTCAAAGCTTGAAGGGGGAGGGACTTTCAAATACCTGCTCCAAACCAGAAACATTAGACGAATCGGCAGGCTTTTAAACGCTTTGAGCTACCCTCCCCACCATCAGCACCCTCCAACATGATCCTTAGGGGCCTCTTTGACACATAAGCATTGAAGACTTCGTCTGCCACCTCCTTCTTCAAACCTTCCGGCTCCAGACCTTGCAGAGAAGAGATGGGTTGTTGGGAGGCCTTGGCAATATTTGCAATATAAGGATAGGTGGAGACCTCCATCGCCTTCACTGCACTCACAAACTCATCACCAGAGGAGGGTTTAAAAGAAGGAAGCTCCTCGATCTTCTGACCCTCAGTGGCTGCCTTAAAACCAGCTTGTATTCCCCCATGACGTCCAAAGGCTATGGCTTTGGCATAAATGTCAGCCAATGGAGCATTAAACTCTTGGGAATGAAGCAAATTGGTTACAAAACGGGAACCCCCTTTGAAACCAGCCAATCCTTTTCTTCGGTCAGACGATCCACCTGAGCCCTTAACTCCACACCAACCTTCTCCATAGCAGCCAACTCCTGCTTAACCGCCTCCCTAGCCTTAGCTAAACCTTCCATCTCTTCTGCCACCTTCACTTTCTCATCATTCAAACCTTTGAACCTTTTGTCAAACTTCTCCTTCTCCAAACCAAGCTGAGTCCTGGACACGGCCAACTCATGCACCAAATCCTTCTCCCGAGCAACATATTTAGTTAACTCCTCCTTCGCCTTTTGCAGCTCCCCCTCATGCTTTGCATAGGCTCCTTCTACTTGTTCGCTCCGAACCAATAAACTACCCCACCTAGCCATGCCGTCTGGAAACAATGATAAGAACTGCCCAAAATGAAAATACATTTTCTTCATCAAATCCTTGTCCGCCCACTCCCGATGCATAGCCCTCTCGGCATCAGGAATGCAATGATCAATCAGATCTCGACAAGCAGAAGCCCTCTTCAGCAGGTCAGAACTTTTAATGTCCCACTTGGGTACATACACCTCTTCACTTTGACCCTGTTGAACAGGGGTATCAGCAACAACATCGGCAACCGGCCTTGAACTCTCTCCTCCTTCAGCTCCCGACAGCAACAACTTTTGATCCCCACTCTTGACTACCACATCCTTAGGCTTTTTAAACACAACATCATCCTTCTTAGGGGAAGACAAAGTCAACTTACCCTTCCCAGAGGCAGGTATACCTCCCATAGCAGATGCTATCAGTGAAGAATCTTCATCCTCCTCCTCAATGACAAGAGGAACAACAAGGATGTTTCCTGGCCCAGAAGAAACACCTTGAAGTCGCTTGCTGGAGCGACGAACACTGATAGACCTCCTCACTGAAGGCTCCGCAGCAGCAGATGGAGAGGAGGTAATGCTAGTATACTCCCCCTGGAAACGGACATGTTCAGTCCTAACAACCACATTCTTCCCCTCAGCAGAAGCCCGGACCTTGAATTTAACATCAGCAATGTCATCCAAGGCAAGGAAGTCAAGAGTGCTCATTTCTGCAAAAAAGAAAAACAAGACGTCAGATACAGCAAAGAAACAAAAGAAGACAAAAGGAAATGAACCTCAACAACACATACCCTCCCCACCATGATAAATCACGGGTTTAGTCTCCGGATCATCCCAGTTAACACTAAGACCCATCATAACCAGAAAATCTTCAGGAAAGGTACGGAGACGGGTAGGACAGGTTCGAAGCTTCTCCAACAACTCCTGATCAAGGGTGTCAGAATCAGGCTCCTTTTCATTAAGAGGAGTATCAGGAGACCTCCTGGGAGCACTGAAGGGAAGGAAATCAGAGTTCAGGAAGAAAAATTTATCCTTCCAAGTAGATACAAGACCAATGACGCTGGAAATTAGGGCTGGTTCACACTGAGTCTTCTCAATGGTAAACCAATTCCCATTTTTGGCTAACCTAAAAAACCGGCGGTACATAACCAAAGAAGGCTCATAGCCAAGACAACGACACACTATTTCAAAATGGATAATACGGGCTACACCAGAAGGACACAACTGATCAAGACCAAGTTGAGGATACTCCAAAACATTTAGGAAAAACCTAGAAAAAGGGTATCGAAGATTACCCTGATCAAACTGACGAGTGTACACAGCCAGTTTGCCGGAAGAAACAGAGGTTACCGGAGTCTTACCCTTCGGAACAGAGGGTTCAAAAGACAACGGAATATCCATTTCCGAGCAAAACTGTTCAACATCGGACTTGGACAAACGAGTAAATTGAGAAAGAAGATCACTTTTGGCCATAACTAAAACAACAAGAGTGCAAGAAAAGGGAGACACTTACCAGTTTTATAGAAGAAATAAGGACGCCAGCGAGAGAGGGGATCGTGGGAGAGAGAAGGAAGTTATACTAAAAAGGGAATGGAGTGAAGGATCGAGAAGTTTTTTCCCCTTTTTATAAGTTCAAAATTTGAAATTAATAACCTACAAACGGTTACCAATGCAGAAATCATCCATCTGCCCTATAGGATGACGTCAGCCTATGTGGCCCATCAAATCAGCAGCCAAACTAGCAGCTGATGGGACATGCGTCTGCCCCCAAAGTAATTATTGCCAGCAGTAATTAATTATAAAATTAAGTGAAGGGACAGGAGTTAAAATAAAATATTAACAAGGACATGACACAATTATACAACTCCCATGAGGGAGCTTAGGGTCTGTTAAACTCCTCGGTACTCAGATCAGTTTCACAAATGCTGCTACTGAGGAAAGAAATGACTTACAAGTCACAAGCACTTATAACTTCTTTACAAATGCTTATGACTGGGGGGCTGATGACGTGGGTCCTAAAACGACCACGTCTAAAACCCTTGTCAAGAAAATAAAGCAAAGTAAAAAAGTGTTAAGGTTTGTTGAACTTCTTGGAGCTGAAATGCTAACATAAGGCAGCATGGCTGCCATACGGTAGCTGTGCAGCAGAAAGTGAACAGTAAAAACATTGGAAATATAAAAAGGTGCTTTGGCTTGTTACTATTGGCACAAAACAAAACATCACACAGCTCCATGCCTACCTAGGAAATAGTAAAAGCTGAAAATGCACTAAAAGGGTAAAGTCTCACTACAGACAGCATAAAGAGAGTCAACCATGGCCAGGTATAGTAAGGATGCTACCTTAAGGGAGCTCCTGGGCAAATTTCTATTGCCTATATAAGGAGACCCTTGGGTATGCATTCTACACACACTTCTCACTACTTCTCTTACTCTCATACTCTCTACATTATTACTCCCAAGGAATACATACTTATTCTCACGCCGGAGTCCAAACGCAGGAGACCCCCTCCTGCGTTAAGGCTAACGGTGTCTGTTACCTTGTGCAGGTCCATTCCGGGAGCTAGAAGATCCCCTAAATCATAACCTTAACCTAACACACCTTTAACATATAAACCCTAAACATCTCACAACCTAATCCCGATCATTTTCCTTGTTGTAGCAACAATATATAAAGCTGAATTTTGATAATTATATAAATAATTATAATTCTAACCAATAAAAACTGAATAAATAATAATTATTAAATAAGGAAACAAATTAAAATAAATGTATTGTTTTAAATAAGAAAATATGAGGCTTTATGAGGGAGTTCTATGTAGTGTATGTGTTGTCTTTTATTAATTTAGATAACAATAGATTAATGCTGATTGATTTACTTTATTTATTTGTTCAGAATAATATGAAAGTCTCACAAAAAAGCTTAACTAATTAAATATGTTATTATTAATTTGCTTATTTGACTTTTGAACTATTTTATACATCTAAAATTAATATATATTTGTCGAGCATATATAACATCTAAAACAATGACCAAAATAATAAAACTTAATGATCATTTGTCAAACATCATAACAAACATAGTTTTAAACTTAGAATAAAAGATCAAATTTTTATAAATAAGTTTATTTAAAGTACATGATTTAAATTTAAAGTTAATGACATGTAAATATGTTATATAAAAATCACTAATGTTTCAATAATGTTTGTTAATAAATCTTTTCAAAGTATATCTAATATTTTACTTCTAATTTTGCATTAAAATATAACTATATTAACTACGAAAACATAATATAAATATATTAAATTGAATTTTAGTAATTATATTAATAAATATAATTGTAACAGGAATCATTAGAAACAGATCGAATGAAAATCTATTTATATTAATAACAGAAATCATTAAATCTGTTTTTAATGATTTCTATTACATCTATGATTATTAATATATTTATATTACAATTTTGCAAATCAATTAATATTATTATATTTGAATTCATTGTATTAAATAGCAAAATAGGGGAATTTATGAGGGAGTGACATGTTTCCCTCATGTGTTTTCTTTTATTATTATATATAGAATATATAGAAGATAGAAGATAGATGAGTGGTCAATGAGTCAATTTTGATGTTTAGTACTCTAACTTTCTAACTAAAAGGTATGGGTTCAATTCCTATTTAGAGCAACATTTAGCCCACTTGTAGCCCAGTTGGTTAAGAGCCTAAAGTTTCTTATGAGAAGCTTGGGTTCAATTCCCACTAGCTACATTTGGAGGACATTGGTGGAGGGGAAATGAAGGATGACCCGGCCATTGGCTTGGGTTCAAGTCTTGATCCCGACCGGTTTTACCGACTATTTTATCGTCGTGCCTTCGGGCGGGTGAGTGGTCGGGTTTTCCTGGGAATTAGTGGCAACTAGTGGCCCGGGTACTGTCGAGTACCTGATTCGTCAAAAGGGTGCCCAAGAATGCTCGGAATTGATTCGTTGGCTCAAAAAAAAAAAAAAAAAAAAAAAAAAAAAAGAGCAACATTTAGCCCTTAAAAATACTTTTAGTATTAAAGTTCGCAATCGATTTCTTTTATGCTCCTACCGCAATAAAATAAAATACAAATTTCATCATTTAGCTTGATATTTTATTGTAAAGTAACAAAATAACAAAGTGGATTATTATTAAATTAATTATTTTTATATTATTGTTTTGCTATGAAGATTTTATAGAATTTTAAGTCAAATAAAAGGTCAAATATGTAACAAACATAAGAACTCAACTGAATTTTGGTTAGTTAAATTGTATATATACCAAAGAGTACACTCTTTTAACACTTGGGTCATTATTAAGACAATCAACTTGGCAACCTGATTGTTAGAATGTTTCATGGTTCTAACCTTGGGTCACCTTCTAACAACCCCACTAGAAAATGTAGCAAACATTCCTCAAATGAACACATACACCCAAGCTATTTATCAACTTTAGTTACAAGTCAAAATTTCATAACACATACTCCAAATGGTTTCAAGCAGAATTTAAACCAATTTATTTCAAGTAACCTAGTCATGTCCATTTATAAATTTTGCGACTTAAACTTGTCAATCCGTTTAGGAGTACTAATATACCACTCAAGGAGTCAAGGCAGAACAAATTGACCGATTTAAACAGTTTAATAGTTTGGCATACGACTTTGTTTTCACGATTCGGCTGATGGTTTGAGATTTCATTTCAGTAGATCATTTAAATTATTGTTTATTTTCGTCATTTTCATTTGTATTATATTTAGGGGGCGGTTAATGTACAAATGATAATTAACGTGTGAAGTTAATTACGCATCATGTATCACTTAATTACACATGAAGTAAATATAATTACACAACCTATATTAACCCCTTTGTATTGTACGCTTCGCACATTAACAAACACTTGTACATTAACATTTATCTATATTTATGAACCATCTTTTATCTTTACTCACTTATAAAACTGAATACAAACTACTTAAAGTATGTTAATGCTGCCAAGAAAAGAAGCATTTCAGCATGCATCTTTCTGTAGCTAGGTGTGTTAGTGTGGTGTTGGCAATTTGGTTTCATATCCATCTTTTTTTCTTCAAAATATGACATAATACTTGCACATTAATCCTTAATTCATAGATGGATGGATTCAAGAAGAGCAGCTTCTCTAATTTGCAATGGAAGCCTATGACTGAATATTAATAAAGTAGCTCCTCTCTCAACACATACATTTTTAGCTTCATGTAAACATGTACAATGATTAATTACCGGTTTTCTTCAGTCCTCTGCCTCTTGTGTTCTTGAATGTTGACCTCGTCTCCCCTCCTAACCCCACAATGTGCCATTGCGTCGTATGAAAATCCATGATCCTGAACATCCATGTGTTAATCTACGGCTTAAAAGTCGCATAAAGCGTAGCGTGTACTAAATAAAACCTCCTAAATTATACTTTAAAAAAACTATGTTCTTGCTGAAATGATACAGATAATGTACCTTGATCCCAAAGGATGTTGAAGTTGCTTCACTGCATGCCCCTTTCCTGATATCCAATTGTACAGAAATACTGGCTTGTGATAAATCAACTCCAGAAGAACCCAATGCGCGTGTTAAATTATTCAACAGCCTGTATGGACACAGATTTATCTCAAACAGGTCAAAAAAAAAAAAAAAAAAAAAAAAAAAAAAAAAAAAAACTTAGTAAATAAAGCAGATGCTCCGTTGCAGCATTGCTCACCCCTTGGAGTAGGCATTTGAGATGCTAGATTCTTCTAGAACAGTTGGAGCGCAGCTTTGAATAGCACCCTCGTTTGAAAGAGGTAAGTGATTCCAAGTTTGTGGTCTGGATTGTGAAGTCAACAGGTCAACATCAGGGAAAGAACCGTGATGAGTGTGTGTAGGCTCCGGTTCGTATGTGTGTTGCTGTAATGACACATCAACATGATCTGATGTTTTGAAGGCAGTCGGGCCATTCATGACGGGTTCTACCAAATGATGTGGATCTGTAAGCATGGCTTGAGTGAGAACGATATTACCCTCGTCAACAGAACCGTTTTTCATTGGCTGTGATTGATCTGCAAAGTTATCCGCACCACAGTTTCCTCTCTGTTTGAAAATAAATATTAAAAATATAACACGGGCACAATAATAGTTCCTTGCTTTTAACCATAGTTATCAAAGGCGATCGCCTTAACCACCTAGGCAACCAATTTCCTAGAAGCCACCCGATCCCGCTTTTCCCTCCTAGATAAAAAAAAGGCACTATCTGATTTTTAAAAACCTAATCCCCTCACCAATATTATTGACCAATACTTACCAATTAATAGAGATATATATAAATTTCAATCAAACTTTTTAAATATAGTTGATTATAAAACACTAGATAAAAACAAATCTGCATATCGATCCCTAAATCAGTTCTATTGAATTATAAATTATTCTTCAATATATAAACATCTCAGACTCATTGATTTACCACCAACAGATTTTGTCGACTACATAGTTATCAACGGCATGTAAACTCTTTTAGCATGTCTGGCTAAATCATTCAGTTTATATTTATATTATTTATAATATGATTCATGATTGTTATTTTTATTGATTTTGCTGATTTTTTTTATTTGCGCTTTTTTTTTCTTAGGCCCGAGCTTTTTTGCGCTTCTTGCCTAGGCCACAGGCGGAGCCTAAGCGCCTTGAGTGCGCCTCACGCCTTTGATAACTATGCTTTTAACATAAGATAGCCTTTGGCCTATTAACCAATACATATAACTTGAAGCAAAAGCTTAATACACTCAACCTTAACAAAATGAGTGGAAAGTAACTCCTACTCATTAGCATCTAGCACTACAGCACATGACTTGTTTAACGTGCTCACTTTTTTACAAACCGAAGCATGCTTCATGAGTTCATGATTAGATAAAGTTCCTTTGGTTATACATAAACTCTAGAGATTTTAACACCATTCTTTTGTTTTAAGTGATTCTTGTATGATTTAGCTGTTACTAGTTTTTTCTCAAGGTCAAATTATCAAGTCAATATTAGAGTTGTAAGGTAATATAGTAATATACTTTTGACTGCTAAAGAAAAAATTGATGATCGTTTTGAGACAGAGTAAGGGTCTGTTTGGTAGCCTCTTAATGAGGCTCTGAACCATTCAGATTCAGACTGTTTATTTCAACCTAAAAAGGGCTCTGAATGGAATTATTAAGAGCTGAACCATTCAGACTTGGTGACTATTTTTAACGACAATAATTTTTTCGTACGTTAATATTTCTTTAAAAAAAACACCCCATAAAACAAACAATTATTCTCTTTAATTTTAGTACGATATTACTATTGTTTTTTTCTATAATTTAAAAAAAAATAGTTATTTAAAAGATTAACATTGTTTATGTTCAGCACTTAATCATTCAGACATCTTAATGATTCAGCACTTAATCATTCAGACATCGATTCAGCACTTAATCATCATTCATCTAAGCAAAGCCAAATTTAGGCTTTACTAGATTCTTGGTTGGTAATATCACAATCAGAACTCATGAAACCCTACTAAAAGTTTTACTTCGTATGCGTTTTCTAATATAACATCATCAGATAAATAGCTTAGCTGACTAAGATGCTTTCTGCTGTATGAACTTGAAAACCACAATGATGTTCACTTTCTATTCCTAATGGAATATTCTACATGCAGATCTTCCCATAGCATGTACTGTTATCACCAGTTTTTAGCTTAATATTACAACTACCGAACTACGTCGAGATGACTTATAACCAGTATTTCTATTCGTGAACAACCATGGCCTCACCAAGCTTAGAATTTAAAAGATAAGTTGAATCAAATCAATCTAACGGTATTTAGTGACATAAACTAATTAAGCAAAAGCTTATACTATCCTCAGGAACAGAGTGAAGACCATAAGCAGGTTCCATCTAACCATTCCTAAGCCCCTAAAATAATATACTGAATTACTGATACATCATAACACATTTACGGGGACACCGTTAATCTCTAAAGAAGAAAAAAAGAACCTCATCCAGTAACAAATATAAATGAATAATAAAGAGAGACAATTTAATGCTAAAGCTTCTACCCAAACAAGTAAGAACAATATCGTAAAAACAAAACACATATTTGTGATTATAAATTTTACCCATGGCATCAATTTAGATGGCTCCGGACTCCAACCTGGATACGTTCCTTCATACATCTGCAACTTTTCTTGTAAAAACTGGATATACTGTATGACCTACATTCACAACAACACTCCCAACGTCATGTTCAAGACTCAAAAAAGTACAAAACAAAGTTATACACATCAACAAGCACACAAACCTCCAACAAGAACGATGCCCTGTCTCTTTTCTGATCATTCTCAGGAATAAGATCCCTCAGAATCTGAAATCTACACAATTTTAAGATAATTAACTGCATGCATAATGCCAAAGTTCACTAAAGTTTAGCATAAAAAATAAAAGGAACGCATCATGCCGCCATGTTTCATGGTACTCACACCTAGCAAACGAGTATGAGGCGGTGTCTCATGGGGTTTTATTGTAAGCGCAGCTTGTAGGGCTGAGCCCCTGTGCCATTATCGTATTTATTTTTACAAGATACATAATTTTTATATTTATTTTTTAATTCCGCCTCGTGAGCAGGGGCACAGCTTCATAGGGGCGAGAGAGGCCCCCCCCCCCCCCCCCCCCCAAAAATTTTTGCTCAGAAGTTCCGATTATATAGTATCCGTGTAGAATTTCTTTGGTATATATGGTTTCAAGCCCCTGTAACGGGTGACTTCCAACCCCCCGAGATTTTTGCTCAGGCTTCATCACTGCTCGTGAGGCGAAGGGAAAACGCCTCACGGCTCGATTCCGTATTTTCAAACTTTGTTCACAATAGCAAAGCATAGATTCCAAAAGAATAGTCTTTTTTTAATCAGCTAAAGCCAGTAATTTCATAACTGTGCCATAAAAAAACACAAGCTCACAAAAAAATAATAATAATCTTTGCTGAAAATATTAAATCAGGGGTATACAATATCAGTAAGCACAAAATTAACCTAATTTCTACAAAGCCATTTCAAAGAAAACACAAATATGCAAAATTTAACAAAAAGATAACAAAAACAAAACATGCAAACATAATAATAATAATACCTCTCATTAATCTTGCTCCTGCGCCTCTGTTCGGTCTCAGAATGCTTGGAGCGATGAGAAGTGGCCTTCTGATCATTCCTTCTGCCATCTACACCAAATAATAATCTTCAATTCCCCAATTATGCATGCACATGTCTAAATAGAAAAATAAATAAAAAAGGAACCTTTATGTGAAGAAGAATCAGTGGGTCTTGAAATGAAATCGTCTTCATCGTCTTGCTCTTCATCGTGGTTATGATGATGGGTTTTTACAGACCTAACCATGAGCTCCAATTGCTCCGAGTGTGTGTGTGTGTGTGTGTGAGGATAAAGAAGAAGGGTACAACTGTACGGGTGGGTGGGTTAATAATCAAAAGCCCTAGTTTGATAATACTTTTTGGTTTGGTGGTCTTATTTTAGTCTTATATATTTATACCGAATACGAGTATGATACGGTATTTGGTTTTGAATTTAATTAAATTTTGGTATTGGTATCATGCGGTAACCGGTAAGGTATCGGTTCGGGAGGTTTAAAGGTACCGTATCATATTGGTAGTGATTGAATATTTACGATATGGAGTTTTGATTCAAGTAAAGTTCGGTACTGGTGTTATGGGCTATGGTAATTGTTCGGTATGCTACATGTACATATCTGATCTCTAAAAGGGGACGAGGTGTAATCAGCTAGGGGTTTCGGTTACCAAATACCTGAGCGGTAACATTGTTAACGGACACTCGGGTAGGGGTAATCAGTAAGGTCGAACGGGTTGTAGACTTGTAGTAGTTGATGAAAAAAATGTTGTGTGCGTGTATTGCAAAGGAGATAGATGTGTGTGTGTCATAGGGCTACCCAACGGGTGGTATCCTTGGCTTCAGAGGTAGTAGTCAGGTTGTTGACGTGACGTTGGGTAATAGTGTCATCCGTCAGGGTGCACCCTGGCCTCCCTAACATGGACCATGTTTATTTTAATATAATGTGATTAGGATGACTAATAATGTTTGTTGTTATTTTATATATTGAGGAGTTATTTTTATATATACACCACCTTTGTTTTAACTATTTTTTAAGCATTTACGGACAAAATTTGTATCTTATTTAATTTATTATTATGATCATAATTATCAATATAGTTGTTTATTCACCGTATCTGTATAATAAACTAATATAATTATGGAATAGGTGACGCTTTGTGGGTAGAAGTTGTTTATTCATCGATGGCAACAAAGCAAGAAACGATCCGCCGCATCCGACAACCGCAAATGGAACCCACCATCTACCCGGTTGTGACGACTAGGTTGTTTTAAGAGAGAAAGAGAGAGGGGGAGGGGGGGGGGGGGTGTTATGCATACCATGGATGAAGGAGTGTACCTAATGCATACTAAGTTGTCCAATCAATTTTTTAGACACTCCCTAAGACCACCCATAGTGGGGCGGGATTTAGGCGTTTTTCACCCCATCCACACCCTACACCACCGCGCCAGCCGGCGTTTGAAGGCAAAATGGCTCCAGGCGTTTTATTATTCACGTCGTGGATTTTAATTGAATGTGGTTCCCCTTTTTTAGCCAATCACATTGTTTTTGGGCGTGAATATTTTCCCACCACTACTAGGGCTGTTCAAAACGTTCGGCGCTCGCCGATCGCTCGCCACTCATTCGGAATTTGCTCGGAAATTGCTCGCTCGATTTTCCGCTCGGTTGTAAACGAGCCGATCGGCTCGGTTCGGCTCGATATAATTTTTATTAATTTATTATATATATACACATTAATTACATTTATATTTACAGTTTTATACATACCACTCTATCGGGTTTGACTCAATATATGCATATATGCAATTATATTTATAGTTATTGGCCCAGTCAACCCAATGATAACTTAACACTAAGTTTAGTTGTAAAACCCTAAGTTGTGACACCCGGCATGTTCGGCTTAAACATATTAGTAACATCTAAGTCTACCTTAGCGAGAAACGTTTATAAACAAACTTAACTGGGTTAGTTGAGTCGGGTCAAGTTAGGATTGTCCAGGGTACAATGATCTGGAGGATCATTGGGAGTCGTTTTGGTAATACACTAGTACCGGGTTCCGTTGTTGGTGACATTACATGAACTAATTAAGTATATGTGTAGATTATGGGTCGTGTGGTGGATTATATACATAGATGTGTTTAAATGATGTGTAAATGATTATCTGTGCTTAAATGTGTTAAATATAGACTAAGGATGCATGCTTATGTGTTAAGATGTGTTAGAATGCGTTAAACACGACAAACTGGAAAACTAGTTAAAAAGGGATCTTGGTTCGACCACTTCGAGTGGTCGAAGGAGAAGTAATTGTCTGGTTCGACCCTTGTAAATGGGAGAACCAGGGAAGTGGAATTTAAGGAATTCCCTTCGACCAGACAGGGCTCATTCGACCCTGTGAAAGGGTCGAAGGAGACCACCTTCGACCAATGAATTGGGGCGAAGGAGGATTAGTATAAATACCAACCTTTGTCATTTTCCATCATTTCACAAACCCTAACCGTCCCAAAACGCTCTCAAACGATCTTAAACACTAAGGAAGGAGTTTTTGCTCTTCTTTTTCATAATCTAACCTATCTACAACATCTAAACAAGAATCCAAGGTGTGTTCATAATCCTAAACCTTTTTAAAAGCATTTTGATTCGTTTTCATCTAAACCTAATTGTCCAGATCTGTTCTAAGGGTGTTTTTATGATTAAAAACCTTTTAAACATCTTTCTAAATCAAAACATTATCATTTAACATAGGTTTTCATGATGAATAACATATGTAAATTGGGTATTATGTGGTATTATGTGTTGTTCAATGATTTGCTGCTATATCTATGATAGAAACATGATATAGGATTGTTATTGATGTTGGAATATTGTTGTCTAGGGTTAGGATTGAATATGATGATGATAATATGGGTATTTGGGGGTTTTATTGGATCTAAACTTGATGCATGATATTTATGATCAATAGAACTGATAAGAAAAGATCGGATAATCGACAAACTGAGTATTTTATGCTAAGCATGAATCGATTTCAAAAGTTTCCAAATTGGGTAAATTATTCATGCATGAAAGTGATGTTTCCATAATCTTTACCATTTTGGGAAAGGGCTGAAACGGACGTATTATCGGGGGAAATCAGTGGGGTTTTGTAGGGATAAGTTATCCATGCTTGACTGCTGTGTTTGATGATGTTTCGAGTCGTTTTGAATGTGTTTGAAGCGTTTTTAGGAAAAATTGCACAACAGTTCGACCGATCGAAGGTGCGAAGGAGGAAAACCAGGGTCGAACCTGGGTTTTGTTGGGCGAATGAGGTAAAACGGGCGAAGGAGACATCAAACGGTCGAACGAGATGTAAAACGGGTGAAGGAGCCTGAAAAGGTGCGAAGGAGACTTAAAACTGACTGGTTCGACCGTTCTGATGCAGAAATGAGATTTTTGATACAAACTAAGTGTTTTATGCTTGAACCTTGTGTGTAATCTATGCGTACTTGATTAGTTAGGGTAATGGGTCACCAACGGGATGTCGGGTCGGTCTAGTGTGTCGGTTAAACACTTAAACACGTTTTAAAACATACTTGGTTACGATCTGGACAATCGGGGACTAGATAACCTTATGGTTATTAGTCGGAACACTTATGTGAATATTTTGATAGATCTCCGGTAGAGAGATTATCAAGGGCTAAACATCTTTACTTGTAATTGAAGAACGCTATCTAAGGTGAGTTCACGGCCCCACTTTTACTGCTTTAACTTTTGGGGGAGAAAACATGCGCTAAACGGTTTTGGTAACATATGTCATACTATGGTTTTAACTTTATATTGCTATACGATCTTTTGGAAAGTCCCGGGGGAAACCATGAATGTGCGAGGATGCACAACGGGGGAAATGTGAATAGATCTATTGGGCGTGACCTGCCCCACTCGTCGGCTTGGAGGGCCAGGCGGGTGCATATTGTCTCGAACAGGAACATCATCGTGCTGAACATACGGGCTGCTTAAACATGCTGAACATTGCTAAACGTGTCTAGTAATGGTTTCCATTCGTAGTAGTAATAAAACATACGCCTAGCTAGCGTACTTGGTAACATTGATATAGTATGGACATGGTAACATTTTGGTAACATTTTGAACAAACATGTGAACTCACCAGCATTATATGTTGACATCTTTTTGGCATGTTTTTCTCAGGTCGCTAAGGTAGCAATGAACGGGACTAGGCGCACGGGTCTGCATTGGCGTCTAGACTTAGTTGCACGTTTTGTAATAAAAGTATTTTGAACAACTTTTGAGATGATAGCATAGTTGATTAAATGCTACTTAAACGCTTCCGCTTATTAAATTAATGGTTATGTCTATTTACGTTTTTCATATAGAGTTGTTGATTGTGATCGTTGACTTGGGTCCTGGTTTGTCATGCGCCTCGCGGTAAAACCCCGCAAGTGGATATTTGAGGGTGTGACATAAGTCGTGAAAAAGCATGTTTGACTTCATATTCCCATTAGCTGTCCACCATAAATCATCTCTAGCTATTAACCTACGCCACAACGCGACAATTGTTATCTGTAGTATGCTCATCACATCACTAGCCTCAACTAAAGCCTCATTCTCGAACGGTCGAACCTCAGTCAACACTAGGCAGCGAGAATATTAAAGTAAACATCCCAAATTTATGGTTGTCCGAAAACACTCGCCGCTCGTTGCTCGCTCGAAAAAATGTGCGCTCAAACAATGCTCGCTCGGTTTCTGGATCGATTGTAAATGAGCCGATCGGCTTGATTCGGTTTGTAAATGAGCCAAGCATGAGCAAAGGTCCGCTTGGTTCGGCTCAGCTCGGCTCGTGAACAGCCCTAACCACTAGAGGTGGTCTAAGCCTATGATACAAAACCATAAAGCACCAAAATCTTGCTAAATAAAGGATTTAAAATAATATATGGTTTTCATTTTTTATAGCTGATGTGGCTAGATACCAAATTCCACTTCTTTGTGAGATTGACATTTGACCGACAAGTGTTAGACCTAGTAACATGACGTCGATGTGGTGGCAGAGGAAGTGTTGGTGGGTCGAGGAGGCGGTGCGTGAGTAGCCAGGGATGCTTTATGCACATAGGTGAAAGAACAAAGGGGTAAAAGTTTCATTCGATATCATTTTGATGGTTAAAAGGCTTGCTTATAATGGTAGTTGTACCAAATTCGTTTTTGTTTTGCGCCAGTTTTGGCACAATACAAAGAAGTATTCAAAATGCACAACGCGCGTTACTGAAAAAGACCTAGTTATCTTATCCTTTGGGATAGAAATTAGCTGGACCCTCCAAACACTCCACAAATTTTAAAATGTAATTAATTATCCTATATATTTATATAAGGATGCTGATGAATAGTGTCTCTGCCACATGGCAGCGGCTGGTTGGCCTTTTTTTTATTCTTCTATAGTTGTTTTAATTGTGTATATACTGTAAATTACAGATATTATAACAAAAATATTGCTGGCTTAGTTGGTTAGGTTGTTTCTATGCTTAATAATCTGCCCGGGTTTAATTCGTAGAAGCATTTTTTTTATTTGCCTTTTAGAGTTTTTGCTTAGTGGACGATAGGTGGTGTCTTTAGGTACCTACACGTGTCCAGGTGACACAGCATTACTACATCTAAAAGCTTTATTTTCTAGCTTTTTTTTTTCTTCATCTGGAAGCTTCATCTTTCATTCTTCTCTGGTGGGTCTCAAGAGACACAACTTAATAGCGTTGCTCTCTTTTCTTGGAAGTTGTATCGTTTTTTTCCATTTTTTTCCATGCAATAGAATCCGATCTTCCCCTGTTTTTGTTAAACCCACAGGTGAGCGATTTTGTTAAAATCCTTCAAATTCGTTGTTCTTTATATGGTTATAAAAGGCGTACTTATTTGGGTATTAACAAACAATAAAGTCCAGCATTAATTGGGACCATTGAAGATGAACAATAAATGATAATGTTCATTGTTCAATAGTAAGACAAATATAGCAAATAAAGTACTAAAAGATGAGTTGATTACACATGTTAGATGAGTTGGACAGGTTAGACGAATACTTACACCATGAAACATGTCAATTCAGGTAGATTATTGTGTAACAGGTCAAACAAATAAAGTACTAAAAGATTCAGCCAAAATGAAAAGGGCCAGACGTGTTAGATTAGATGAATGATCAGTTAGAATTTGCCTAATATGTCTTCGAATGCTAACATCTAACATCCTAACTCTTTTCTTATTAAATAAAAATTGCATTATTATTTTTAAAATATAGCAAACTGATACAATAGTTGACCTATAAAGTCAAACTGCAATAAATTATCTCTATGTTGTCAAAGCGCCTAGGTGTTTAAAAAACGAGGGTTTTTTTTTATTGAAGGCGCATAGTATAAAATATATTTTAGGGGTTTTGTAGATGTTTTAGGCTTGTTTATGGCTACTTTAGGAAGTTTTAGAGGTTTCATGCAACTTTTAGCCTGAATTTGGCCGGAAATTGGCATGAGTTTGCGCCTCAGTGCGCCTGAAGGCACGTCTCACCGTTGCAACGCACTTGGTGCGCCTCGCTATGCCTCAACGCCTAGGGACACGCCCTACGCGCTTTTGACAAACTATGTCTTTAACATGTTATTCCTAATTCTCTTACTATCTTATCCCAATAATTAAGCTGTTTTGGCCAAGAATTTAATGAAAATAGGCTGAAACTATGTATTCTGGATACTTTGGGCACCAATAATTGCTTACTTTATTTGTTGGACTTGGATATACAAGTAATACTTGAATATATGTTTTTTTTTTCTCAGGCTGAAAGGCAATTGTAGTTACATATGGACCTGTTTTGACTGGATATAGACACGTCTTAGTGTATTAGGTTGCGCTTAGTTATCATTATTTGACCTGTCAATTTTAGCACACTTGAACTGTTTTGATCAGATTTATTGCCCCCCACAAAGAAAAACAATCCTCAAATGTGTATAAATTCCATATTGCTGTAATGGTATGTCTCCGGCGCGTCTCTAGGTGGTTTATTGTCTTGAAGGTTTACTTAAAAGGAACTTGTCAAGGGTTTTAGCATTTAACTTGAAGGTTTGTTCCTTCACACTTCATTCCACTTTGACAGTGTTTCATTAATATTTTTATTTTTATAATGGCCCAACCTGACTTGTTCTTGTTTGGCCCCTTTTTAATAAAACTTTTACGTTTTGACCCGTTATCCAAACTAACTTGGCGGGCCCATTTAGTATAGGAGAACTAATATTCTTCTTGGTTATAACATGCCCATGGGAGGTCGCTATGGCATAAAAATAGTTGACTCAACCTTACGCAACTTGAGCATGAGCTTAAACAACCACACCAGAGCATGAGACCTTAGTGCTTATGTGCCTAAAGGATCTCGGTTGATGTCACGTGTTAGCAAGGCTGAAATTCCGAGATTGGCTAGAAATATATTCAAACTGCTTTGTTATTTATTTTTTCACTATTGAAATTTTGATGTACCTTAATTCATTAATTTTCCATAACTATGGGTACAACATAGATTAAGGGGCTGTTTGGCAAGTGCTGAACCAGTAAGTGCTGAATCAGTAAGAGGTCTGAATGGATAAGAAGGTCTGAACCAGTAAGTGCTGAACCAGTAACTGGTGTTTGGTTAAACCATGGAATAACTCTATAAAATTACTATTTTACCCCTCACCTTATTTTTATAAAAAATATAAAAATCAAATGTTTTATTCTTTACCTACCTACTTTTGTTTCTTTTTCTTCAATCAAAACACACACACACTGACATACGATTCCATTTCAACACACACCTCTTTCTTTCACCTAGTTTCTCATCATCATCATCATCACATCCATCCATACATCTAAGATCTCCATTCATACAAACACATACCTTCCATTATTCAATACCCAAAACCATAATCCATTTTCTCATTTTACAACCCAAAAAAACGGACCTGCTGATTGTAGGCGGTGCCGGAAGCGGAGGGACGAGGGAGGGAGGAAGGCGACAGAAAGAGGGGTGGCGGGTGCAGGGGTGCGGAGGAGAGGGAAAAAGAAAGGGAAGAGAGAAGGAAGGTTGGGGTGGCCGGTGGTTGTGCGAAGACGGCGGCCGGATGAGGAGGGGTGCGGACAACGACGGCCGGTGGTTGTACGACGCTATAAAGGACGGGGTAAGTAAGGTGGTGGAAGATCAGTGGATGATAATGCTGTGATGTGATATGGGTTGCAAGGGTGAAATTGTAAAGATTTTCATTCAGAGACTTCTCAAATCTGTAACATTCAGGCTGAATGGAATGATTAAGAGGTACCGCTGTAGTGAACCAAGCATATTTACCTCTGACCGAATCAGAGGCTCCCCTCTGAATGAATGATTCAGAGCCTTTCCAAACAGCCCCTAAGATATAATACGTATGATTCATTGATTGATAAATTGACCAAACTTAGTCGGTCCTTTTGCGTTTTATATTTTCTTTTCATTGTCAATCAAATTTACATGAAAGTTGTGATTTTTGTTGGTCATGGGATAATCAATTTAATATATTTTCTACTTTTCATGGATATGCACAAATCTTGATGTTTTGATTGCACAAAACAAGTTCAAGTATGTTTAACTCTTTAACTTTCTTATGTATTCATGGTATTACTATGCTTATATATGTACTCACTACTTAGGATTGGTAAATGACTTATTACATATGAACTTATGCAACGAATAAGAATGTTGATTTTGACACAGATATTAAAAAAGCCCTTGTATATACACATGGATATAAATCGAATTGTTGTCTTTACAAATAAAATTTACTTTTGTATGATTTTCAAGTTAAATTCCCTACCCATAGATATAATAATGTGGATGGATATAGACAAATTATTGTCTTTGCAAATCAAATTTACTTTTGTATGATGTTCAAGTCAAATTTCTCCTACAATAGATATAAGGGAAAATGGCCAAAATAGCCCGTTGACCGAGTGATTTGCATAAATAGCCCTCTCCACCCTCTTTGGAGAGACGGGACATGGCTCCCAACGTGCCTGAACCGTCTCCGAGTGGCCAACCAACACGTGGCGTCTCTCATCCCGAGGCTGTACCGTCTCTCTCCAGACGGGTCAGAATTCTCTCCCAGACGGTTCACATTTCCCATGCCGGCTGCCATTCGGTTCAACCGTCTCAAAAGACGGGTCACATTTCCCCGTGCCGGCTGGCCTTCGGTTCAACCGTCTCTCAAGACGGTTCACATTTCCCAAGTCCGGTGAGTCCCAATGATAGTCCGACGCTTCGGTTGTCCAGCTCAGCGATAAATATCGTTCTCCGTCCCATTCCCGTCACCCCAACACCGTCTAACACTATCCACCACCCCACCACCACCGTCCACCACCACAGTCTAATTCATCCAAATGGCACCGCAACGATGGACCGAAGAACAGGAAATTGCACTGATTGCAGCATGGCGTCATGTCGAAGAAAGCACCCACCAAACCAACAAATGGTTCCGTATATTGCACGAGTACAATCGGCTGGTTGGAGGGTCAGACCGAACAACCGAGTCCCTTAGCCGGAAGTTGACCGATTTGACTACGAAGTGTCAAATCTTCAACGGGTACCACAACCGGACACTTCAGGAGGTACCCTCTAACATGACCGAAGACGTGTCAATTAGACACTCAAAAAGACAGTATAAAAATAGGGAGCGCAAAGAATTTAAACATGTGTCTGCCTGGCAAATGATGAGGGATCGTCTTAATTAATTTGTAGTTTATTAAACTTTTGTAGTAGTCAAAGTATTTTTATTAATGCAATGAATGTTTAAATTTTGTTTTTTATATTAAAGTAAATATTTCATTAAACAAACTATATTATTACAACAACAATAAACAAACTATACTATTACAACAACAATAAACAAACTATACTATTACAACAACAATAAACAAACTATACTATTACAACAAACTTCCTAAATTTACTTCCAAAGAACTAAGAACTTTGTTTGAAGTAATCGAAGTGTCTAACCAACTATTGAAGACTACATCCTAATGTTAGATGTTTTGTCCTCCACAGCGGTGGTAGTAGCAGTGGTCTACATAGACGTTGTTTCGAATGGTGTATGTGCTCTACACAGACAAGTCCGAGACGTTTCCTCGTTTTATGTAACAATAGTTCTCAGTGTGCACACGTCGAACATCGAGACATAAATTTGGGAAGCGAATGAACTTGCCTCAAATGTAGACCACCACATCATCGATCCATTCTACACGGGTTAAACCACGCGCAGATGGAACAACAATCCAAGTAGCCGTACGCAGATGAAACAACAATCCAAGTAATCGGACAATATTTTCGTAAGCCGGTAGGCTTCGGCTGGGAAAGCAAAAAACGTCATTGGTTTGGAAGATGAAAGCTTTGAGGAGAGCGGTGGGTGCAAATTTCGTTAAGTGAATTGGGGTATTTATATACACTCGTGAGACGGTTCAGACGGTTCAGACGGTAGCACAAAACGGCTTAAGACGACTTGGGGGTTGTGACCCGTCTTTTGAGACGGTTGAACCGAAGGGCAGCCGGCATGGGAAATGTGAACCGTCTTTTGAGACGGTTGAACCGAAGGCCAGCCGGCATGGAGAAATGTGAACCGTCTGGGAGAGAGTTCTGACCCGTCTGGAGAGAGACGGTACAGCCTCGGGATTAGAGACGCCACGTGTTGGTTGGTTATTGGATCTAAAACCAAACGATCTCGGAGACGGTTCAGGCACGTTGGGAGCCGTGTCCCGTCTCTCCAAAGAGAGGGGAGAGGGCTATTTATGCAAAACGCCCGGTCAACGGGCTATTTTGGCCATTTTCCCTAGATATAATGTGCATGAATATAAATCAAATTCTTGTCTTTACAAAATACAAATTGAATTTACTTTTGTATGATGTTCAAAATCAAATTCCTCCTACCACTTATGTAATGTACATTGAAAAAATCTTAGCATTAACGTAAACAATATTTTTAGTCAAACAAGGGCATGAAGCATCCGTCGCAACGTTGACAAACCAATTTGTAAATTGTTGCGGCCGCCGCATCGTGCGGATTCCATACTAGTATATTTATATAAGGATGCTGATGAATAGTGCCTCTGCCACGTGGCAGCGACTGGTTGGCCTTTTTTTATTCTTATATAGTTGTTTTAATTGTGTATATACTGTAAATTACAAATATTACAACAAAAATATTGCTGGCTCAGTTGGTTAGGTTGTTTCTATGCTTAATAATCTCCCAGAGTTTAATTCGTAGAAGCATTTTTTTTTATTTGCCTTTTAGAGTTTTTGCTTAGTGGGTGATAGGTGGTGTCTTTAGGTACCCTACACGTGTCCGGGTGACACAGCATTACTACATCTAAAAGCTTTATTTTCTAGCTTTTTTTTTTCTTCGAGCATGTTTGGCTCTCCTTATTTCCACCTCCTATGACTTACAACTTTTCCAAAAATTTAATAAGTTACAAAAAGTGTTTGGCAAAAGAAAAATGACTTTTTGTTTTAACTTTTTGTAAGCCTATGATAATTTGTTTTGTAAAAGTAAGAGAGGAGTGACTTTTTGAACCTCCTTATAACTTATTGATGGTTATTTACCTACATGCCCTTATTATATCCTTACACCTTCCATCCTTATACCCTTTTGGTCATTTTACCTAAATAAGTTAAACCAAACACTTTTTTTACAAACTAACTTATCAACTTATTGTTTTTCCTCACCACATAAGCTAATCCAAACACTTTTTTAAAAACTCCCTTTTAAAAAGTCATAAGTTAATAAGTCTTTTTAACAAAAAGTCCTTTTTGCCTCAAATAGAAGCTTCATCTTTCATTCTTCTCGGTGGGTGTCAAGAAACACAGCTTAAGTGTATGTGTAGTGGTGCCCCGTTGTGGGCGTTTTGGGCATTATAACGCCCCCAACACCGCCCCGTAGGGCGTTTTAGGGCGTTTTGGGGTCACACCGTTTTGGCCATTGCGAGCGTTTTGGGTTGTGTATTTGAGGAATATGACCGTTTGTAACGGTCGAAAACTTAAAAAAAAAAAAATTCAACCTATATATAAACATACCTTCACACATACAATTCACACACATACAATACAAATATACACTACACACATACAACCTTCAACTCTCAAACAAATTCCACACACAAACAAATCACCAAAATGTCGTCCCCTCCTCACTCCGATGACTCGATTGTCGATCTATATAATCGGTTTTTTTAAAGATGACGGCGCGGAAGAGGACGAGGCCGTTTCGAGTGCGGTTAAACTAGCGTCTAGCGCGGTTGAAGTTGTAGGTACTTCCGTCCCACGACCGATATTGTCTAGGCAATATATAGAGCGAGACCGTGTAGCCGCCAATGAGTGTTTGATGAATGTCTATTTCAATGCCAATCCGGTTTACGGCCCTGATTTGTTTAGACGAAGATTTCGGATGCGTAAAAACTTATTTTTTGCGCATCACCGGAGATTTAGAGTCCGCCTATGACTACTTTAAGCAAAAACCCGACGCTAGAGGGTGTTTAGGATTCACCCCAATTCAAAAGGTCACTTCCGCCTTACGTGTACTCGCATACGGGAACACATACGATATCAATGACGAGTATTTGAAGATGGCGGAGAAAACCACACGCGATACCTTGGATTACCCGGTATGATTGGTAGCATAGATTGTCGTCAATGGCGATGGTATGCTTGTCCAACCGCATGGCGAGGTCAACATACACGCGGTGACCAAAAGGGACCAACGTTGGTTTTACAAGCAGTTGCCTCACAAGACCTGTGGGTTTGGTCGGCCTTCTTTGGTCTCGCCGGGTGTATGAACGACATAAATACTTTCCAGCATTCGCCATTGCTAGAGTCTTACATTGGCGGAACAATACAGAAAGCTGGGTTTTATGCAAATAATAATTACTACGAGCATGGATACTACTTGGCGGATGGTATATATCCGGAGTATTCAATGCTCATCAAAACGTTTAGTCAGACACAAGATGAAAAAAGACAATATTTTAAAACAGTTCATGAGTCTGCAAGAAAGGACGTCGAGAGGTGTTTTGGCGTTCTTCAATCACGATGGCATTTTGTTAGAAATCCTTGTCGTATGTGGGAAAAAGAAAGGATTAGGATGGTGATGTATGCTTGTATCATAATGCATAATATGATACTTGAATATGAAGGAAAGGCAATATGCCCAAACTATTTAGCAGAAGAAGATGTTTAAGGGACGCAAGCGACACAGGAGGAGAGATTTCAAAACAGTTACATGTTGCGTTCCAAGGATATACATAACGCGTTGAAGGCGGATTTGGTTGAGAAGCATGGGCGATTCGCCCGATTCATCACAACCAAGAAGAAGAAGGAGAAGGAGAAGAAGAAAATGAAGATGAAGATGAAGACGACGACGAAGACTAGGTTTGTAATATTTTTTTTTAAGTATTGTAATTTTTTTTAAGTATTTGGAACTTTTTTTTAAGTATTTGTAATTTTTTTAAGTATTTGTATTTTTTTAGTATTTGTAATATTTATATATTTAATTTTTTTCCACAATTTTTATTTCAACAAAAGGGGCAAATTACATAACAAGAGCAGGTAGACGGGCAACAAGCTGCGCCGCCACCCCCTTCTGGATAGAGAACCCTAATCTAGAGAATACAAATCCTTGCCCCTGGGGAGTCGAGAAGTTGCTGTGGACCACCCGCTGGACTCTCGTCAGAAACCTGATCGCTTCCGGTGCCAATGAGCCAAAAGTGTCAAAAGCCAAAGGGATAAAAGCATGTTGGTTATCCTCGCACGCATTAGCGTGCTTTGCCACCTTGTTCGACTCTGCTCTAAGTACCGCTTGCCCCGCCACGAACCCACTCTCTCTGAATCCCGCTAAAGGCGACACACCTGTAAGGTCCACACATGCGTGTTTCCCACCTTCCCAACCAAACACTAGCAGGTCAGCCGGACGTAAAGTGGATCTCCCTTTTGCCGGGTCTGTAAGAAAGTTAACCGGGGCCTCTTTCTTTGCCGAGATCCCTGCTCGTTTAAGAATATCCATTAAAACGTCCCGAACGAAATCGTGCCTGTACTTAAACCCCGGTAACTCTCTACAATGGAGGGCATGCTCCCCATATTTATCCAAACACGCTTTCCGGCAAACCGGACATGTTTCGTCATCTGGAAAAATGGGAATCATCAAGCGATATTTAAGGATTGCTCTATATTCCACCGTTGACATTCGTTGCCCCAGTCCTTCGATAGGGATAACTGTTAGAAAATCTTGGGCGTGAGGCCTCTGTAAGCATTCCATGACGGCTTTCTGGCGTGGGGTCAAGCAAAAGTCTTCCCCCAGACTTTGTGCAATTCGACCATAAAGAGCATTCGCCAAGGTTTTCTGTGGCTTTTTGGGGGCGGTGTCTTTATTGGAGAAACCGCCAAGATCAAAGTCAGGGAGATATTCATGCAGGTGTTCCAAAGCGCAAACATAATCCGGATCCATGTTATCAACCCCGCTGTTACGTAAAATATGGTCTTGCAACCCCTAAGATTGAGACCTGGACGCCACAAAGGCATGAGTGGCTACATCCCAGACCGAGGGAAGACCCAACCCACCATGCCGCATCGGTAAGGTTGCGACCCGCCACTGGAGGTCCCCAAAATGGAATATTTAAACTATTTAATATTATTATTTAAATAAGAAAAAGAATAATTAAACAATGATTACTCAATCATTTATAACCCCCCTTCTCACTACACCCTCTTTTTTCATAACCCCCTTCTATTACTTTTTAATATTTTAATACCCATAACCCCACAACTACACGTACACTAACAGCGTTGCTCTCTTTTCTTGGAAGCTGTACCGTTTTTTTTTTTTCATTTTTTTTCATGCAATAGAATCCGATCTTCCCCTGTTTCTGTTAAACCCACAGGTGAGCGATTTTGTTAAAATCCTTCAAATTCGTTGTTCTTTATATGGTTATTATTATAAACGGCGTACTTATGTGGGTATTAACAAACAATAAAGTCCAGCATTAATTGGGGCCATTGAAGATGAACAGAACAATAAATGATAATGTTGATTGTTCAATAGTAAGACAAAGGGTATGTTTGGCAAAATTAGCTGGAGGCTGGTAGCTGCAAGCTGCAAGCTGGTAGCTGGAAGCTGTTAGCTGGAAGCTTTTTAAATATATTTTGGTGTTTGGCAGAGTAGCTGGAGCTTTTAATAAAATGTATAAAATGACCAAAATGGTCATAATTAAAAGCTTGCAAAGAAGGTTTTTATTTTATTTTAAAATAGAATGGGTATTTATGTCATTTACTAATTAAAAGCTTGTAGCTAGTAGAGCTTTTTCTTAAAAGCTACTACTAGTAGCTTTTCACTGTAGAGCTTTTTCTCTAACCTAAAAGCTTCCAGCCCCTTCAACCAAACAAGACTTTTTATTAAGTAGGAGCTTTTTCTTAAAAGCTTGAAGCTTGAAGCTCCTAAAAGCTCCTAAAAGCTTCTTGCCAAACATACCCAAATAAATAATTGAACGGGGAAATTGTTAGTCTTCATTATTGTTGATGTTTTTTTAGCGACGCAATATTGTTTTTGAATATATATAAGTTTGTAGGTGTTTTCTGATATCTTAGGTCTAATTTACTTTTTCTTTTGTTGGTGTTCAAAATCCTTTGTTTTTTGTATATAAGGTTGTTTGAACGAAACAGTTTTTTTGTTTATTGCTGTTTGTTATGTCGTTGTTCAGCAGCTCCTTCGTTTAATGCTGATTTCTCTGTCTTTCCAAGTTTTTGATGTAGGGTTTGCTCTGTTCTGTTTGTGTGTAATATGTATGTAGTATAGGTGTTTGATGAAATGTTTATTTAATGGTTGTGTTTTTTTTTAAAAGTTTTTATGTATGTTGTTTTGTGTTATGTTTGTTGATTTACTGCCTGCATTGTTTCTTTTCATGTACAGTGCATAGGAAGTTCCTTCATTGCAGCGTTAGCTCGGTTTTCTTACCGGATGCAGGTAAGTTTTTGGATGCTTTTATTGTGGTTTCTTCCAATTGTTAGGAAAAAGATGTGTGCTGTAGCTGATTGGTTTTTTTGTATTTTGCACGATATTTTAAAGTAATCGTTTAGAACAACAAACAAAGGACTGGTTCAGTTTCTAAAACGAATAGGCGAATACGTGACTATGCATAATTGTGTTAATTAACGCTGAATACAACAGAAGATAATAAGGACACCCTGAATAATCCTGCTGCAGCTGATTTGTTTTTGTTTTGTTTTTTTTTTTTTTTGTATTCTGCACCAACTGTTTATAAGTTATTTATTTTAA
This sequence comes from Ambrosia x helenae, assembly GCA_030844895.1. Classification (NCBI taxonomy): domain Eukaryota; kingdom Viridiplantae; phylum Streptophyta; class Magnoliopsida; order Asterales; family Asteraceae; genus Ambrosia; species Ambrosia x helenae. The sequence continues at coordinate 106,908,231 of CM061229.1, read as the reverse complement.
AGTAATTGTCTAAAAGAACAAATAAAGGGCTGGGTCAGTTGGTATTTCTTTCCTGTTGTGGGTAATTGGTTTGGAGTTTGAATCTGTGGCCCGGGTTTCCAATTCTTATTATTTAACAGAAGGCACTAAAACCTTTTATCGCATAATGTGGCAGGGGAAAATTATTTTTGCTTTATACATCAACATAGATATATAGTTTTACAAACACTATGCATTATGATTTCTAAAACGATTAGGCTAATGGGCGCTTACGCAAATCATACGCCTAAATGCCTAGGCGCACATGCGCTAAGGTGTCTAGGTACTTCATTCGCCATGCCTAAACGTATCAAACAATGCATTTAAACAAATAGGCGCATAACTGTTTGCATGATAAACCATTTTTACAGACGCCTATGCAAACCAAAGGCCTCGATGCTAAAACGAATACGTGCCTAATTGTATCAAACACTTATGCATTTAAACACCTTGGCACATATGTCATCATCATCATCATCATCATCATACTCAGTTAATCCCACCTATAGCAAAGCTAAGGTAGGGTCTGAGGAGGGTAAGATGTAGACAGCCTTACCTCTACCCCTAAGAATAGAGAGGCTGCTTCCAGTGAGACCCCCGGCTCGATGTGGTTTGGTATCAAGCCTTGGCACATATGTGCTTATGTAATAAAACATTTTTAATTACCTACTGTTTTAACTATTCGCTGTTTTATATGGAATCAATGTATGTTAACAGGTTTTACACATCAACATGCACATATATTATGTCAACCCGTACGCATGATGTTTTCTAACAAAATTAGTCGAATAAACACCTATATAAATCATAGGCTGGTGTCTAGGTACTACATTCGCCAAAGCAAATAGGTGCCTACGCGGAATAGACGCCTATGCAAATCATACGCCTAAATGCCTAAGCACAATAAACGCTTGGGTGTCTAGGTACTAGACTACACACATAGGTGCTTATGCAATAAAACCTTTTTTACTACCTACTTTTCAACTTTTTTGCTTTCTCTTCATAAAAAATAACTCAACAAACACCTTAACAAAATTCTTCAATTAACAGGGTTTTGGAATTCAAGCAATGACAAAAGACAAGAACAGACAGATTGTTGACCCAAAACTGTATATGACTACCTATTATCTGATTCAAAGTTACGCATGCATTAACCCAGACAACCACACCAATACATTGATACATCCGGCTCTTATAACAAAACTGGTCCAACATGGTTATGCACGACTCATGGAAACTTGGATGATGCTAAATTCATGTAAGCGATACAAAAACAAACATTCTTACTATTTTCTTGGTTCATGCTAAAACAAACTCTATTTTCTACAGGTACCGATTCCCGCCGACTATAGATGACAAAACCGACATAGTGAAGGCCACCATTTTCGACAAAGCTGCAACACAACTCCTACAAATACCGTGCAAAGAAATGTTGACCAAAGAAGATCCCCTTACCCTTATTAAAAAAATAGCAAACAAAGAAATCCGCTTTCACATCCAGGATGAAAAAGAACCCCGAACAGGTATAAAAACTTGCACTGCTCCTCCAACAACCTGACAAACCAAATACCATTTCCAGCAACGCCTTAGCATCAATGACACCAATACCTTCTACACCAGACACATGTTTGAAACACCAGGTAACCGCTATTTCCTTGTCTTACCTTTTGTAACAATTACTTATTGTTAGAAACTAATTAATTTGACTTTTTGGGAAAAAGGACAAAATTAGTAACTGTTACAAACTGTTGCCTTTTAAATATGAATACATGTTGCCCTTTAATATTAAATTGTTTTTGTGATAATGGAAATTTGTTAGAACAAGGGAATTTGGAAAACCATAGTGAATAAAATTCATTGATTGATGTTGGCTTACTATACTAGCTTAGGGACTTTAACTGTTAAAGTTGTCATTCACAAATCTAATCTTGACTCATACGCATCATCTTTATATTTAAATTTCATCTGCTGTTTTTAGTTTTCCAGTTTGTGGTCTTTTGGTGGCAAATACATTCTTACATCTTTCTTTCAATTAACCGAAAATTGTCTTTCTTTTAAACTATTTCAGGAGACCCAAGAGGTGACAAAAGGCCTGCTCTAGGAAACTAAACAAGTAGTCGTGGATGCAAATGTTTTGTTCAATCTAAACCATCATGTTTTGTAACACTTATCGATAAACGCTGTCGTAACTATGCTAAGAACATGCTGCCTAAACATAGGTTGCAACTTTGGCTTAAGTATTCTCAAAAAAAAAACCTGTCAAACAAACACAAAAACAATTGCCCGCATGATATAGAAACCCCCTAGTTCCTTTGAAACTACAAGAATATGTATTAAAAACTTTAGCACAAAGAAAACATAAAATAATAGAACTTTAGGATTTCTTTTACAACCGGGACCAGGACAAGGACCATGGTGATAACGACCACGTACATACGTATGCGCTGATGCTAGTTGTTGGAGACTGTTTCATCTGTTTCAAACCTTTGGTCTTCTTGTGGCCGATAAAAGGTTGCAAACTCTTATGCAGAAAATACAACACCGAAACAAAAACATACATTCAGTCTCTCACATAAATAATATTGCTGCAGAAATATCTGTTCAGAACCAGCCGACTTCCGGTTCATTTTTAGGCAAGTGGGATAGTCCGCAGTGCACCGCGCCGCACTGTTGAACCGGTGTACCCTGGGAACAGACGACGAATCTGTTTAATGGAATTGTGTCAAACACAAGCCCGGTTCCCCTTTTTCTAATCAGTTTACTTTCCTTTCTGTTTGTGCCTTTGCGGAATCTTTGCTGTCTCCGTTTTACCGTAAGAATTCCAACCTTACATTTCTAGAACTTGTAATGTGTTGTGGGTTCATTTTAATGAATAAAATGATATTATTAATTTTCAGAACATTGGCTTTCCCAATACTAATATTGATTTCCTAATTCAAAATAATATGTTGATCTTTATTGCTTTCCAATTAATCCTCATCGAGTCTAAATTAAGAAAAAAAATCATATAACCAACACCCTATTTTTGATTCTAGAATAAGACGCATCTCTTTTGTTAAGTTATATTGAAGTTTATACCCTTCTTACCAGATTATTTCAAAGGTATAAACACACTTTCTTTTATTTACTTTTACAAAATATCCGAGTCAAGACACTTTTCAAATTAATATTGTGATTATAATTTAGCATATTCTATCTTGGATAAAACTATTTGTGTGAATAACGATTTGATAGCAAAGAAAGTATTCCAAAACTTTTGGTTTGATAAACTACAAATAAGACCTTTATGCCGTTTAAATAGTAAATTAAATAAACCTGACGAGTATTTTTATCTCAATTTTAGCTTATATGTAAAATTCTAGTAATTAATAAACTATTTTAAATATATAAAATTCACTTATTATTTTGCACAAACAGGAATGCTGACCTAACTATTTTAATATCTGTCATCTTCCTAGAACTTGTAATTATATAATTACATTTCTAGAACTTGTAATGTGTTCTGGGTTCATTTTAATGAATAAAATGATATTATTAATTTTCAGAACATTGGCTTTCCCAATACTAATATTGATTTTAGAATCTCCTAAGTGATTAGTTGACAAGATCATATACAACCTTATAACACCCAATTCCATCCACATAACGGCAATCTTCGTCCCATCATGCAACTCCCCTTTGTAAACCGCCCCAAACCCACCTTTCCCAAGTATATTATCTTGACTAAAATGATTCGTAACGTTTCGCAAAACCTGAATCGAAATCACCATATTCCTTGCTTCAACAACATGAATATCTCGTCCCCCGCTACTTGACTGACTAAACGACTTACTCGGCCCACCTGTACTCGAACCCGTGACAGTAATCTTAACCCCATCACCATCCGAAGTCAAATGGCGCGGATGTATCACCATCGTGTTTTTCTTACTATCCCGCTTCCATTTATGCCTGTACAACAAACAAACACCTAGAAAACCCGCAACCACCACCAACCCGCCAACGACCGATCCCACCACCACCCCCGTACTCACCCCCTTCTCACCACCACCACCCTTCTTTCCACCACCGGCTGACCCACCACCCTGTGAAACCGGAGTCACACTAGGACCATCCTTCCCAATATCAACATTCCCATCAGTCTTCACCTTCACACTCTGCTTAAACTCAGGAACTTTCCCATAAAGCCGATTATTCGACAAATCAACCTCAACCAAATTCGGCAAATCCTTAAGCTCATCCGGTATCACCCTCGAAAGATTATTATTCGCCAAAACCATTACAGTAGCGTCGTTGGAAGACAATTGACAGTGGATGTGAACGATTGTAAAGATGAAGAGATGAATGTGTGTAAAACAAAGGAAGGGTTCCGTCATTTTGAGAGAAGGGGGGTAGGGTGTTGAGGAAGATATGAGGAGGGTTGAATTTGGGCGAAAAAAGAAGGTTTTATGAGAAATCAGGGAGAAAATAAGTGGGGTGATGAGAACAGAGATGATACAGTTGTCGGATATATATATGCGTGGATGGTCCATCACACTACTTTGTTTTGTATCAAAACTTGTTTGAAATTTTTTTTGATAATGATGTTTAAGAGCATTCACAGTAGTGTCCCCAATAGGTGTGTATATATTTCATCCACGTGCATTTTATTTTCCTAATTCAAAATAATATGTTGATCTTTATTGCTTTCCAATTAATCCTCATCGAGTCTAAATTAAGAAAAAAATTCATATAACTAACACCCTATTTTTTATTCTAGAATAAGATGCATCTCTTTTGTTAAGTTATATTGAAGTTTATACCCTTCTTACCAAATGATTTCAAACGTATAAACACATTTTCTTTTATTTACTTTTACAAAATATTCGAGTCAAGAAACTTTTCAAATTAAAATTGTGATTACAATTTAGCATATTTTATCTTGGATAAAACTATTTGTGTGAATAACGATTTGATAGCAAAACAAGTATTCCAAAATTTTTGGTTTGATAAACTACAAATAAGACCTTTATGCCGTTTAAATAGTAAATTAAATAAACCTGACGAGTACTTTTATCTCAAATTAAGCTTATATGTTAAATTCTAGTAATTAATAAACTATTTTAAATATATAAAATTCACTTATTATTTTGCACAAACAGGAATGGTGACCTAACTATTTTAAGATCTATATCATCTTCCTAGAACTTCTAATTATAAAATTACATGTTGGATACTAGAGTTTTGCCCGCGTTTACACGCGGTTCACCAACGTACAATTATTTTGAGTCGTAAGATGTAAAAAAAATATAGTAGAAATATTTTATTAAAATTTAAAATAATACAACATACATTTATTCAAATATCAGTAAATATTTCTTTATACACGACATTTTTTGTTTTAGTCTGCACCTTCCCATCAGAATCAAGTATAAGTAACTTCACACCTGCCCTGCTTTTAACTCTTGAAAGGGCGACATAAAGTTGGCCATGTGAGAATACAGGGTCTCTTAAATACAATCCAACCTTCGATAGAGACTGTCATTGGCTTTTATTGATGGTCATTGCAAAACATACGCTTATTGGGAATTGACGCCTTTGGAACTTGACTGGAATCTTGTTATCAGATGGTATCATATTTATTCTAGGAATAAGAGTTTTGGTACCAATGTTTCCACCTGATATGATTTCGGCTTCAATAACACGCTTTGAAAGTTTGGTGATTCGTAGCCTCGTGCCGTTACACAGGCCATTTTGTTGATCTATGTTTCTCAGCAACATAACAGGAACACCAATCTTTAGTGCTAAGCGATGATTAGGCAATCCAGAAATTTTTAAACCATTAAGGACATCAGGAGAATATAAATCTTCCTGTGAACGGTTATTAGCATTCTCAGTCTGGCATATACTATCAGAGCTCAAATACTCGACTTCATCTCCAGGAAACAATTCAAGCAACCTATCATTAATTTCATGTACCACTTCGTTTTTTGGTGCAAGTATTGCTCGTTTTCCAAAATAATCTGTATTCTTGTAAAGCTGAAGAAGTGAAGGGTAGACGAAGTCAATTATATATAATAATACAAATAGTAACTTAACGGTTTCGTAAACTCGCCGTTACAATAACCGCTTCCATTACAGTTTCCGTCTAAACTCACGAGACATCCCCTTTTATTTCCTACCACACTTAATAGTTTCGTCAACATTCACCACTGCCTTTACTGTAACGGCTCCAACCACCATACATTTTTTTTTCAAAAAACAGCAACATGGAACCGGCAAAATATAAAACTACCGTCATGACTTTAAAGTTGATAACGAACCGACACGTCTCCTTCAACCAACGTTTCCCCGTCGTTAGCCACCATTTCGCACCCTATATTACCCCACCGTCACATTTTAAAACCCAACCACTCAGTTTCACACGAAAACTCCTTCGACCACCATGCAATTTTTCAAAAACAACATTTTTGGTACCGGTTTTGGCACCGATCTTCAAGTTTGTACACCATCACGCTTCTACAAGAAGTGATGGCTCGGATGGTTTTATCAAGTGGATGGAGATTAGGGAGCGCATAAATAAAGGAGGATGGAGATTGGGAAGAGCATGATGGAGGATTTTACCGGTTTAGAGTGATGATAATCAAAATAACAGAGAAGATAAAAGAGAGATAATGAGAGAAGATAAGGGTCCATGGTTTTGGTTTACTGTGGGAATTTGTTTGTTTTTAATTAGTCATCATTGTTTGATTCTCGAAACACAACAAAAAAGCTGTACACACATCTAATTTTAATTTAATACATCTAATTTTAATTTAAGTTTATACATATATCGAAAGCATTAATGGTTGTTACCTGATACATTTGGATAAAAAATATTATAATTTGTATCCATTTAAGTTACTGAACATTTTTAATAATTATATAAAAAAGACATGATTAATTAAAAAAAGACACCCTCTTTGCTTTCCTTATGGAAGGTGCGGAGTTCGAGTCTTGCCGGCAGCAAAATGCTGCTGGTGGGCTGAGTTTTACCACAGTGAACCTTAAGGCAGCGGGTTTTCCCCGGAAACTGGTATGAAATTATTGGTTGACCCGAGTTACTCTAGAAGTACTCTTTTGTCCAGTGGGTACTTCGTGAGTGATCGGGATTGATTTGTTGGCCGTTAAAAAAATTAAAAAAGACATGATTAATTAAAAAAAAGACATGATTAATAAAAAAATTTATATAAAAAAGACATGATTAATTAAAAAAAGACATGATTAATAAAAAAAATTTATTCTTAACAAATATAGCAATTACAATTGTGAACTTTTACTAATTAACAATACAACCTTATCATAACGTTTATTCAAAACAAATTGGTTACATAAGTTTGTACGTGTAATCTTAATGGTTGACGAACTAACCCATTTGATTTTTATACGCTTTAAGAAATTTGTTATTTCCTATATGTGTTTATCAATCCATGAACTAAATACTTTCATAATCAACATCTCGCTGCAACGCGCGGGTACCGCCAACTCGTTAAGCTACAAATAGGATCTGATGAATGATTAATAAGAAGATCATTTGGAATTTCTACATCTGCCTCATCTTCATCAAAAGAATCACCAACTTTACCCTCACCTAACTCTAGAAGCCAGTCTGCAAATTTCTTTATTTCTTCTGATTCAGATGCGTTGTTACCAATTGTTAACCTCATGTTTTTGGTTAACGTACGGACTTTGTAACTATTCCAAATCTTGGACGAAGTTATTGAGGCATTCATAATATCTCTTTTACTACCATTGGGAACAACAGGAAGGATTTGTCTAAAATCACCACCCAAAACCATAACCTTACCTCCAAAAGGCAGCTCAGAATTAACAGAATCCTTTGATTTCAAGATGTCTGTCATTGTGCGATCAAGAGCTTCAAAAGCATGTTTATGAATCATTGGAGCTTCATCCCAAATAATTAACTTAGTTTGCTTCAATAACTCTGCCTCATCGCTATTCGCCTTCATAGAACAAATTGATGATTCAGTAACATTCAAAGGTATACGGAACCTAGAATGCGCCGTCCTTCCACCTGATAACAGCAGAGAAGCTATACCAATGGATGCAACGTTCAAAACAATTTGCCCTTTAGATCTAACGACAACAGACAACGTTTTCCATAAAAAGGTTTTACCAGTGCCTCCAAAACCATAAACAAAGAATAGGCCACCTTTGTTACAATCAACCGCATCAATTATTTCATCAAAAATTAAACGTTGCTCGTCTGTTAAAGAAGGTGCGTTGCTATGAAATTCTTCAGCTAGCGTACTTACTTGATAATTCAATTCATCAAGAATCAAACGATTATTTGCAGATGCAATCGAATCATTATCAGGATAAGGCATAGATGGAAACCTACGTAGGCTGGAGTTATTCCGAAGAAACTGTTTCTCAATTTCAAGCAATGTGATGTTCTTGATTTGATCATCAGGAAGAGACAAACCTAATAATGAAAAACATTCTAATTAATATTCAAAGAAGGAATAATAAAAATAAATAAAAAAATAAATTTTTAATTATAAGTTTTTTACCTTCAATTTGGAATACGTCTTCGTGTCTACGCATAATACTGTCTGACAAATACTTCCATGTCTTCTCCCAAACATGGTCAGGCCTAGATAAGCTGTTAGACAACAACATCATCGCAAACAAATTACGAAGAGAGTATCCTGAGCCTGTATAATGAGCTTCCTCAATAGCTTCTATATATTCCTTGTCATCTTCCAACAGCCCAAAAGCGTAACATGCATCTCGATATGTTGGTAACACTTTTCCATTCACCGTTCTTATATCAGCAAAAGATTTAGGACCTTTTACCTTATTGAGAAGAATCCTCAAGAAATAAGCCTCACCCATTGAAGGAGTAACCATGTGAACACGACCAATTGCCTTACCTGTTTTCCGAAAATCCCATTATTTTTCATCACCTTTCCAAACAAATTTACTTGGGATTTCGATATAACTTAGTTCACGTGCCACGGCTTCAGTTTCGTTTAGTTTCATCCACTGTAGAAACATTGTATAAGACACTGATGGTTTGTTGAGTACATTTTGAAGCTTCTCTTGTGGACCGTATACAACAGTTTGCTCACCAGGTAGATGAAAAGGAAGCCTAATCACTGGAGGGTATCTGAAATGCACATCGTGTTTAAATATCCTCCATGAAGCTTCACATGCTGAAAGGAACCTGCAATCATCATGTTTTTTGATTTCATCTCTTTGCAAAACTTGTTCACCTTCTCCATCATCTTCTACAAAAGCAATTTTAGCCCTGTCAGGTCCCTTGTTAATGTATTTGAATAAATACTTGATTGAAGCGGCCTGGTTACACCATTCAACATTAATATGAGCTTGATAACGCCTCAATAGTGTTGGGTTATAAGGAACCACATGTCTGTTGTCTAACTGAGCGGTTCCTTTTTCAACAAATACTCCAGAGTCTCTTCTTTTATAAACCGGATATCCATTTGAATCTATCATTGACGCGGGAGAAAACTTCTTTGGAAATTTCTTCGAGCATTTACCGTCAATCATGCACGGGCAGTTTGGATATTCACGTCCACAGGGACCATGAATCATAAAGTCACTCACAAGACTAAACAACTCATGATCTAAATTCTTATCTGGGATTTCAGCAGACACGAAGCGGTCAACATGCTCAATTGTGGGCAGCTTGCTATCATCTTTAAGAAACAGACAGATATGAGCGTGCGGAAGACCACACTTTTGGAACTCTATAATATACACCGCTGTAGAAATAAATGGCAATAAAATTAAAATATAAAAGAAATAAATAAAAACATGATTTAAAATAAAAGAAAAGAATATATTGAATACATTTATTACTATATTTGGGTTATAATGTGTGTATATATATATATATATATATAAAGAATTATTTTTCGTTATTAATGTATTTTACCTGCTGAAGTCTTGCCCAATAGTGCTTTTTCACGTAAATCTTTCATCATTGAGTCTAGCTTAACTTTGAATAATCTGGCTAAAATGTCTAGTCTATCTTCAGGATTTGTCTTCTTATCCTTCAGAAACCTTCTAACTTCAGGCCATTTCGGATTACACGTGATTGTGATAAAAAAATCAGGGTATCCGTGTTTTTTACAAATAGCCATTGCATCAAGATAATTTTCCCTCATGTAACGTGCACCACCAGTAAAAGAAGAGGGTAATATTATAGGTGTACCTACCGTTGCCAGATCTGTAGGTCCATTTTGATGCAAGTTTTGAAGACTTGTATAAGAGTCACACCTAAGCTTTTGTTGCTGATGACGTACATAAAACAACCATTCACTCTCTACCATAGTATAAACGTCAACCAAAAACTGTTGTAGAAGGCGCCTTGCATTCAAAATCAATGAGAACTTACCAACTCTGTCTTGAATATGATATGCAAAATACTCTCTCATTGAACACTTTGAATCTACTTTCTTTTTAGATTTCCTTTCTTTCCGATGCGGTATATCAACCCTATAACAATCTTCTCCAAATGGAATAAGCAATGGATACTGGAGAGCTAAATATTTTGGATGAAGCTCACTTATCCGCTTAAGACCATCTTTTCTCGATTCCACAATAATATCGCGATTGTCAATCTCGTCATCATGGTCTGTAAGTATAAGGGCAGCGATTTCAGATGAAGTTGGTAAGTTGTATACTTGGCCATCTTTACTTCTACTACCAATAAGACGTAACTTAAGGCTAACATCAGGATTATCATGAAATCGATCACGTACACTCCTATATTTGCACAAGTTGATTTTTAGAGTCTAACATCGACTTGATGTACTGAATGATTTTAACATCAACTTTTTCATCATAATCTTTAGACTCTCCTTTTTCCTTACTGTAAGAAATAAAAAAAATTAAAAAAAATTAAAATATTACAAAATCCTAAAAAATAAAGTTTAAGTAAAACTTAATATTAATAAACTGTATAAGATTACCTGAATTTTTTTTTCCTGTTGGAGACTTCATTTTCAGTGTCATAGATATACAACTGAGAAAATTTTGGTGTGTTTCCATCGTTAGGAATAAGACCACCTAGCGCATGATAATTTTCACCACTTATTCTGTATATGAACGGAGCCTTGCCGTTATTAATATTTGAGTCGACCTTGCCTCCCATTGAAGTAAAACAAAACATAGAATTGAAGCGTCGAATGTGCTTTAAGAAATATTTGCTTCGGAAGTCTGTGTTCTTGAAAAGATTCTGATACTCTATACTGCTCTCTTTGAAATCTGGAAGTTGCAACTTGCCATAACCACAACATAACATGTAAGATGTTCTCCCACTAACTTGTTGGCCTTTGCCAGCTTCCGATTTCCACAGTTTCGCATTACACATCTCACATACAACCATTTGATCACCGTGATCCAAATAATCTTGTGAATAGAATAAATAGAGATGATATTAACATAAATAAAAAAAAATATAAAATCCTAATTGAAACCTAAAAATAACAGTTACCTTTAGAGACACCCTTATATCGAGAATCTGCAATGGTTTGACGATTCATATCTTCTTCGTCTGACAAAGCAACCATGCGAACAGGGGACACGCAGCGTCGATTACTTCTTAATCCATTGTTGCACTTTGCTAAGTTACGTAAACTTGAACTTTGTGTTAACATGGAAATATGAGTTGATGTATTCATGGTTGCTGTTTGAACAGAAGTTGTTGCATTTGAACCTCTATCAAAATTAACACCTTCACCTAAATATAATATTAAAAGTTAAATTTTAATATTAATAAGAGAAACAACTTTATATAAGTAATTTATTCAAAGAAAGTGGTACCAGATGTAACGATGGATTGACTCTGCAATCCTGTAATGGAATTAACTTTACGTCTTTTAGCATCAAGTTGTGCTTTTCTTAAACTTCTAGAATCGGCAGAATGTTGTCTTTTGATATCAGCCACTGACACTATTTATAAAAATAAAATAAGTTTGGATAGTAAATGAAGTTTTAGTTATAGAATGTTATCATAATCAAGATAGAAGTATAATACCATTTGTAATATTAGACAAAGGAGTACGTTCTGTTGAACCTGTTTATAAATAAATAAATAAATTACCTTAAGATTGAAAATTATGAAATTAAGAAAATGTTACAAATTATTAAATTGAAACAATAAATATTACCGGAAAAAGATGCGGTATATGGGGTGTTGAAGGTTGAGGTAATGCTAGATAGGTCAATTGAAAATACATTGTTGCTGGATGTTGACGGATTTGTATCTCCAGGTTGCTCAATGTTATGTCTCTTAGCATCAAGTTGTAATTTTCGAAATTTGCGAGAATCACGTGCAATGTTACTTTTGACTTCAAACATAGAAACAAATGATTAAATAATAATAGTTTTTATATGAAAATAAATAAGAAAATTGCTAATATTGCTTAGCATAAAATATCGGGTAAAAAAAAATAAAATAAAAACATACCGATTGAAATGTTAGACATTGGTGTTTGTTGGACTTCACATTAACAAAATAGAAAAATTAATTCAAATAAAACAAAAATTATTAATATGCATTGGAATTTGATACTCTATAAAAAGATATAAAAATAATAAGTGTTATAATAAAACTTTACCGGGTGTAGACACATTGAAATGGTGTGAAGATTCAATGGAGTTGTGGTTAAATAATCCACTTGGTGGTACATTTTGAATTCCATCATTTGTTGGATTATTGACCTTGCATCTCTTAGCATCTAGTTGAGATTTTCTAAATTTACGACAATCGGACGCGTGCTTAATTTTTTCTTCATTTGATACAACTGTGAAGAAAAATAAATTAATTGCATAGTACAATTTTCATATAACTAAAGATTTAAAATATATGAATTTCGTTTACCGTTAGAGATATTGGATAACGGTGTTCCTTTGTCATTACCTTTAAAAAAACATAAGTTAAATGACAAAAGACTACTAATATAAAAAAGGAATATATTGTAGATATAAGCAGAAAAATACCATTTGAAGTGTTAGAAAGTCTTTTACGTCCCATTTCACCCACAAGGAACAAATGTCTACATAAAATGTTTCATCACAATTTAACACAATATAAATCAACACAAATAATCATGATATTCAACTATTAAGTTATAAAAATGCACAAATGAAAGAAAAGATTGACATACATTCAAGTTGTACAAACGAACAGCCGAGCAAACATACAATAGCAAAGCAGAAGTATTTTGAAGGTTTTGATTGTTTTAAAACTTTGTTTGATCAAAGTGTTAAAGCAGGAGGTATTGTTTGTATGTAAATTGTGTTGACAAAATGTGGTTTTTATAGAGGATGGTAGTAAATGTATAATTAAAACTGCTAATTAATATGTTTAATGAATTACCATTATTAAAGAAGTTTTAAAAATTTGAATTTGAAAATTTTCGAATGTCATGTGATTCGAAATTTGAAAATTTGTATTATTTTTAGTATAAATATGTATGATTGATACTAATTAAAACATCTTCCTTATTTCATGGTAATCACTTAATTTGGTTTTATTAATTTTTTTGTAACTAATATAGTTATTAATGTAATTCAAAAAATTAATTAATAACAAACTTCTAATAACAATATTACATAAAATAAATATATTGCATCATTTGAATTTTAACAAAGTAACAAAAAAGAAAATAAAATGCAAACACACAATTTTTTAGATGAAATTTGTAACAAAAAATCCAAACCAATCATGAAGAAAATCAAATTGTCACAAACATTAAATAAAAATCCAGATAACAGACAAATGTTTAAATAAATTGTTAACTATTTCTATTTCTCAAGCTCAGGCGCTAAAAGGAAGATCTCAGGTGTCACTTCCTCATCATTGCGTATGTTATCTCCAACAGAATCCTACAATATTAAATTGGAATGTCAAAATTGTTAGAATAAACTACATTAAAAACTGAATTTGAATATATAAATAAATAAGTAAAACAACAACGTTCAAAGACAATGCATTCTGTGTTTAAGATTAACAAATATCGATGTTTTCAAAAAGATGTTGAGCGACCTGGGAAAAAAATAAACATGTAATAAATATTCATAAGATTAATAATATTGGAATAACTGAATCATAATAATAACCTGAATATCAAGGAAGATTTCTTCATGACAAGCAACTATTGAAGACTGATTGTAACTTTGCGTATAACATAACAATCAAGATGCTTATCAATGTTGAATTGCCGAAATGTAATGTTGAAAGCACATAATATGTTAAAAACATAAATGAAGCGATGAATACATTAAAAACTAACCTGTTAATCCATCAAAAACATATCGGGACAAACAGTTTCTCCCTGCATCTTTCTATTTGATAGCTTCAAAAGTTCTAAATAAGTTAATTTTGATTTGTATTGACTCATCCGCGATTTATTGCCATTCTATAGTCTTCCATGTTTGGATACATAAACCTGCAAGTTAATAGAATATATACATGTAATCATTAGATGCAAAATAAATAATTGACTTAATATGTAAAAGATGATAGACATACCTGATAGAGTTTTCCACGAAATAGTGATAATAAATTTTTAAAAACAAAGTCTGTACTTATAATCTAAATTACACGATTTATTTATGTTAAGCAATTAGTAATATTAAAAAGGTAAAAAGATGCGATGGAAAGGAAAATTAATTTAGATTAAAAGTTGCTATAATAAAAAAAAAATTTAATTTCTATAATAAATACAATTTATTGTTCGTTAGTATCTATTGATTGGAAAAGTCAAACCGTGTTGACCACTTAATAAAAATGCATAAGTTGTTATAAACGGAAAAAAATAACTGAATTTGTTTTGCATTAAAAGAATGTGTTTTCATTTAGGGAAAAAAAAAGTCAAACCTTGATTATTTATTTGCTAAAATTGGACGATTTGAATTTACAAAAAAGTTATAATTTTAATGTTTGTGATGTATGGCTTGTTAAAAATACTATATTATTCCATAATTAAAAAAAAATTGGCATTAATAAGAATTAATAGGAATTCTAAAAACTGGTCAAACAATATACAATCCGAATGTTGAATAACAAGGCATATTAACAAACAAGTATTATGAAGAGAATAAGAAAGGGGAGAGTTCTTTCATTGAGATAGATATATCTAATAGCAATACAATGATCATTATTTATAGGACTCTAGTAATAAGTATAGACATAAATGAGATAGGAGTTAGTAAGATGGATAGTCACTATTAATAACATTATTTATAACACTCCCCCTTGACTATCCATCTCATACGCTTTTTAGATGCTGCCTCGTTAAAAACCTTGCAAGGAAAACCCAATGGGACAAAACCTTAGCTAAGGAAAAAAGAGTGCAGCGCGTATTTATCTCCCCCTGATGATGATCAGTTAAGCTCCTTGAGTTGACGCATCCCAATCCCATGAACCAACTTCTTGAATGTTGAGGTTGGAAGTGATTTGGTAAACAAGTCTGCCAAATTTTCGCTGGAACGAATTTGTTGGACGGTAATATCTCCATTCTTTTGCAGATCGTGTGTAAAGAAGAACTTTGGTAGAATGTGCTTTGTTCTATCACCTTTGATGTATCCTTCCTTAAGTTGAGCAATGCATGCTGCGTTGTCTTCATGTAAAATAGTTGGTCCCTCATCTTTCGAAGAAATACCACAAGACCCACGAATGTGTTGTATTATATTTCTTAACCAAACACATTCTCGACTAGCTTCATGAATCGCCAATATTTCAGCATGGTTAGATGATGTGGCTGTGATTGTTTGCTTTACAGAACGCCATGAAATTGCAGTACCTCCACTTGTGAATAAATATCCAGTTTGAGATCGTCCAGTGTGAGGATCAGACAAATACCCTGCATCAGCAAAACCAACCAAACTTGTTTTCGATTGGTTAGTAAAATACAAACCCATATCTTTTGTACCTTGAAGGTATCGAAATATTTGTTTTACCCCATTCCAATGCCTCTTTGTTGGGCATGAGCTATATCTTGCCAGTAAATTTAAAGAGAACGATATATCTGGTCGTGTATGGCTAGCAAGAAACATTAATGCACCAATTGCACTTAAGTATGGTACTTCTGGACCAAGAATTTTCTCTTCATCACTCGGAGGTCGGAATGGGTCTTTTACAACATCAAGCGACCTTACAACCATTGGGGTACTCAATGGATGAGATTTCTCCATATAAAACCTTTTGAGTAATTTCTCTATGTAAGTTTCTTGGTGCACAAGGATTCCACCCTTAATGTGTTCAATTTGTAGCCCGAGACAAAACTTTGTCTTTCCAAGATCCTTCATTTCAAATTCTCTTTTCAAATATTCAACCGCCCTTTGTAGCTCCCCAGGAGTTCCAATTATATTTAAGTCATCAACGTATACAGCAATTATAACATATCCCGAGTTTGATTTTTTTATGAAGATACACAGGCATACTGAGTCATTTTTGTAACCTTCTTTCAATAAATACTCACTAAGGCGATTATACCACATACGCCCAGATTGTTTTAATCCGTATAATGATTTGTTCTGTTTAATTGAAAGATGTTCTCGAGAACTGGACTTACATGAGTTCGGAAATTTGAACCCTTCAGGTAGTTTCATGTAGATATCTGTATCAAGTGAGCCATAGAGGTAGGTTGTCACAACATCCATTAGACGCAGATCAATCCCTTCTTGTATTACCAGACTAAGAAGATAATGAAAAGTTGTCGCATCCACCACTGGAGAATATGTCTCCTCATAATCAATCCCAGGTCTTTGCGAAAATCCTTGTGCAACTAATCTTGCCTTATATCGCACAATTTCATTTTTCTCATTACGTTTTCTCACAAAGACCCACTTATAGCCGACAGGCTTTACACCTTCAGGTGTATGGACCACTGGTCCAAAAACATCTCGTTTATTCAGGGAATCTAATTCTGCCTTAATCGCGTCTTTCCATCTTGGCCAATCATTTCTTTGTTTACATTCATCCATGGATTTTGGTTCTTGATCCTCGTTGTTTCTCATTACTTCTAGCGCTACATTATATGAAAATTTGTCATCGACGTCGATTTTGTTCGGTTCCATACCTTTCTAGACATGATATAATTTATTGAGATCTCTTCGTTTTCAGGTACCTGAGGTTCTTCTGGAACCATCATGTCTAGTGTCTCTTCAGGAGACTCATTTCTTGGTTTTACCGTTACCTCGACTTGACCATCTAAAGTATTTGCTCCTTTCTTCTTTCGAGGATTTTTATCTTTAGAACTGATTGGTCTACCACGTTTGAGGCGTGCATTAGACTCATTTCCAACATGTGGTTGTCCTTCGGGGACACTTATTCTTATTGGAGCATTGGCAGCTGGTATATGTGACTTTGTCACTCTCTTGGGGTCAGTGAATGCGTCTGGTAGTTGATTTGCTAATCCTTGTAAATGAATTATCCTTTGAACTTCTGTTTCACACTGATTAGTTCGAGGATCAAGATGAGATAATGATAATTCATTCCAACTTAAATTATTATTTTTCAGCTGCTTTTCATCTCCCCCTAGTGTTGGGAATGTTGATTCAACAAAATGACAATCACCAAATCGAGCCGTAAATAAATCTCCCATTGATGGCTCCAAATACTTAATGATGGATGGTGATTCATACCCAACATATATCCCTAACCTCCTTTGAGGGCCCATCTTTGTTCGTTGTGGTGGAGCGATAGGTACATATATGGCACAACCAAAAATTCTTAGATGGGAAATATCTGGTTCCTGACCAAAAACCAACTTTAATGGGGAGGAAGTGTGATAACTCGTTGGCCTGATGCGAATTAGTGTTGCTGCATGTAGAATTGCATGGCCCCAAGCATATGTTGGTAATTTTGATTTCATAATCATAGGTCTTGCAACCATTTGGAGTCACTTGATAATCGATTCAGCAAGTCCATTTTGTGTATGTACATGAGGTACAGGATGCTCTACACTTATCCCAATGGACGTACAATAATCATTAAATGTTTGGGATGTAAATTCACCAGCATTGTCCAACCGAATTTTCTTGATGGGGTAGTCTGGAAAATGTGCTCTTAACCTTATTAATTGAGCAAGTAGCCGTGCAAATGCCATATTACGACTTGATAGTAAGCACACATGTGACCATCTAGTTGATGCATCAATTAAGACCATAAAGTATCTGAATGGTCCACTAGAAGGGTGTATAGGTCCACATATGTCCCCATGTATTCTTTCCAAAAAAACTCAGGGATTCTGTCGCCACCTTAATTGGTGATGGTCGAGTAATTAACTTCCCCTGTGAGCATGCAACACATGTAATGTCCTTAGACTGAGGAATCTTTTTGTTCTTCAAAGAATGTCCACATGAATTTTCTATAATTTTTCGCATCATTATTGACCCGGGATGGCCTAACCGGTCATGCCAAATGATAAAATTTTTTTGGTCCATAAACTTCTGGTTTATGACTGCATTTGTTTCAGCTGCACTAATTTTAGTACAATACAGACCAGAGGCAAGTGCGGGTAACTTCTCTAATACATGCTTTTTACCCGAAATCATATTTGTGATTTGAAGGTACTCATCATGTCCCTCACATGTAGTCTCAAGATGATATCCATTTAGACGAATATCTTTAAAACTTATTAGATTTCTTTGAGATAGTGGGGAAAATAATGCATTGTTAATTTTAAGTGGAGTTCCACTTTGTAGAATTATATAAGCTACTCCAAAGCCTTCAATCAATTTTGATTTACCAGATATGGTACTAACGCTTGCCTCTTTTATAGATAGACTAGAGAAATATTCTCTTTTTTGTAGAATTGTATTTGTAGTCGCACTATCTATTAGGCTTACATCTTCACCATTAATAGGAAGTTTAGTTAAACACTCCATATGCTTCAAAACAAAACAAAAGTTCATAAATAAAAGATATATTATGTTCAAACATAACAAATCCCATAAAATGCCACAAAAGTTCTCAAAATGAAACATAACAAAATCTCAAACGAAACATCTTAAAAAAAACATAAAGGAAATATGATAATTTAAAATCAAAGCACTCATATGTAAGGAAAATTGCAAGCATCCAATTGAGTTGTATCAGCCACGATATCACCAGAATCAAGATTCGTTTGCTCAATGAGGAAATCATCATAATCCAGTTTAGTTGCATCAGTATGGTCTTTAGGATCACTAGGGACATCGACATTTCCATCTTCATATGTGAAATTTGTCTCTATTTCTTTTCCTTTTTCTTTTATTGATTGCTTGTAAAGCTCCACCAAGTGTTTGGGCGTCCGACATGTACGAGCCCAATGATTATTACTCCCGCATCGATAGCATGTATTTGATGGAGCCCCATTTTTCTTCTTACCTTTTTCAATATTGGATTTCTTTTCATTATCATGCAACTTTTGGTAATTACCTTTGTTTTTAAATTGAACACCATGATAATTCCCTCGACCATATCCACGTCCACGCCCACGACTACCTTGGTATCCACGACCACGACCACGTCCACGACCATGACTTCCACTTTGTCCATTATATGTTGCCACATTCACTTCTGGGAATGCGGCAGTACCAACTGGACGAGTCTCATGATTTTTCATTAGAAGCTCATTATTTTGCTCAGCCACAAGCAAACATGATATTAAGTCACTGTATTTGGTAAAACCCCTTTCACGATATTGTTGTTGCAAGACAATGTTTGAGGCGTGAAAGGTGGAGAATGTTTTTTCCAACATCTCCTTATCAGTAATATTTTCACCACATAGAATCAATTGTGATGTGATTCTAAACATTGCCGAGTTATACTCGCTTATAGACTTAAAGTCTTGCAACCTTAAATTGATCCATTCATAACGAGCTCTTGGTAATATCACCATTTTCTGGTGATCATACCTTTCTTTTAGATTGGTCCATAGGATGAGTGGGTCTTTGATAGTGAGGTATTCACTTTTCAATGCCTCATGAATATGGTGGCGTAAGAAGATCATCGCCTTTGCTTTATCTTGGGTATTTGTTTTATTTCCTTCTTTAATTGTATCCCCAAGATTATTGGCATTCAAATGGATTTCAGCATCCAATACCCATGACAAATAATTCTTTCCAATAATATCTAGAGCCATAAACTCAAGCTTTGCAAGATTCGACATGGTTAACTATATCAAAATGACCGTGGATTAATATATGTTATTGAAATTATAAGTAAATTAAAATATAGTCTGTAATAACGAATAATGACTATAGAATAAAACAACATACTTAACATCATTTAGAAGTGGAGAACTCATTGATTCTTTAGTATTCATGATAGATGAATTTTAAATATATTTTTTTTTTAGAGTTGAATACTTGAACGATATGTTTTATTATTCTAGTTTCTCACATAAAACAGTATTATGACGGGTATATAAAAAGCTGATTTAAAATACAAAGCAAAATAGTAACTGAAATATTTATTTGAACCCTTAAATCGAAATAATAAACCATTGAGATTTAATTAATGACAAATAAAAATCATTATAGCATTTTATAAAATATTTTAAACTGCGATTCAGTATTCATGTTTGAATCATGTCCATCAAATTGTAATTGGCCACAAGACAAAAAACATTTAAAACATTTCAAATCTATTAAGGATTATAAAACTTAATTGAAAACAAACTTCTACATGATGACTAAATTATATTATATTTAACAACAGATGTGACATCCGTCACTTTTCTATAAATAATAATAATAATAATAATAATAATAATAATAATAATAATAATAATAATAATAATATAAATAAAAAAATTCAGATTTTATATAGATACATTTTTTTTTTCTTATCATCTCTAAAACCAACCCAAACCAAACCATAACCAAACCCCTTTCCCTTATTTTTCGGCCCAAAGATCTGAGCCCAAGACCAACACAGGCCCACTAGTCCAGCCCACTCTTCCTTCCCCTTTATCTGTTTAAAAAAAAAAGAATATAGTTGCCCCTGCCGGGACTCGAACCCGGGCAGGAGCTGGCACACCCACACGCTATACCATCTGAGCTACACCTTGAATCTGCTATTAATCCAACCTAAAATACATTTAACCCCTCTTTGTCCTCCCTTTCTTCTTCACGTGAACAGCAAGACAGCAGCATCACCCAATTTTGTCAACACTAATTTTAATCCTTTAATTGAAACCCAAATGGTAACCATCAACTGATTAGTTGTTTCGTGATAATTATACGCGTTTAATTACACATCAATCAAGGTATAACATTCCAAAATTCTCACATAATCACGCGTATACTATTAAACGGGTCAAACTTTCTAAAACGACTAATTCGTAGGCCTCACTATAAATTGATACCTTCTGCACCTCCACAACTCGCCGAACAGCCTCCCTTCACTCTCAATTTTCTGTTAACACGATCTGAAATCCAAACCCTCATCGCGTTTGACTTTTTCTTTGACCGAGCCTCGAGTCCGATTACGGTTAAGTAAGTTCTCTTTTGTTTGTGGGTCTTATCTTTCGGCACTCTGTGATCATTAGCCCCAAAGATCCAGGGGCTAATGATCACCAATTATGTTGATTTGGAAATTAGGGCTCGATATATATTGATTTGGGGAAGATGACCAAACCAAGTATATAATAAATATTTTAGAAACTGAATCTATTACAAATCTGATGCTCAGACCAGTTGGTTGGAGTGTTTTGCGAAGGGCATTGAACCGGCCAAGGGCCCAGGTTCGAACCCCACAACAAACAACCATATTTTTATTTTTTAACCTTTATAATTATAATCCTTATTCTTTTTAAAAATCGTTTTAAAATACTAAAACTATTTTATAAATTCTACAAAATTTATTTTATGTTATTCCACTGATAAAGTTCATTATCCAATTTTTAGTTTTTCAAAAATAATTTATTTAATATATATTATAAATATTACAAGTTTATTCATTTAAAATTATAAAATTCAATAAAAATATCTAAACGATTTTATTAAATCTCACAAAAATTATCCTAAACTTGTATATTCGTAAACATTTCAGAAAATATTTTTATTTCAGAAAAAACCGTTTATTTTATATTTTTAATTAATTTTTGTTAGTTTTAATCATAAATAATTCATAATAAATTCATTTTACAATATTTTTGTACCAAAATTTTACATAAATTATTTCTATTCATTTGGAACAGAAATACAATTTTTAATTCAAGAATTCTTTGATTTTAATATTTTCAAATATTAAAGTCGTATTTTGACAATTTAAAATAATTAGATTAAATATTCTATTTTCAAGAAAATAATTTTATAAAAATTTATTTTCATACTTAAAATCTTATGTTGTGACTATATTTAACTTAAAATTTTACAAAAAGACTTTTATTTATTTATTTAGTAAATTTCTTATATTTTAATAAACAATTTGTTTATTAATCAAATAAACGTTAATCCCCAATTCGAAACCCTAGAATTTCATGTATCCTAGAGTTATTCCTTACACATTATTAAATTCTTTAGGTTGATTCTTTGGAATATTTTCCAACGCATAATTCGTTGTCCAGTTCAATTTCAAGCTTACATAGACAGTGAGTACTTCCTATCCCCTTTTTGCTTTTATACATTTTTGGGGTGTTACATGTACACTATTACAATTTCAAATACAAGTTTACATTTTTACAATACAATTCTAGTACTATGTGCATTGCTTACAACGTGCTTTATGCTTAGACATTACATGTGGATTACATTTGTACTTAGTGAAATCATTAACATGGTACAAGCCGACCTTAACATTGGATAGCGCTATTTGGATTGACAACCCGCCTAGATTGATTCTCCCCCTTTTTCATCGGAGAATCCGTGGCCATTGTTAAGTTTTTATCCATTTATTGGATAAGTACACTACAGTTCATACAGTACATTATACAGTCACAGGGTTGATTTCGCTCATTTGTATGATACATAGTTTACATATTTGCACTGTAGCATGCACTTGAATTGTATAACTTTTTAACCTACTATATATATCAAAACTAGGAATGCTCACCAACATTTCTTATGTTGACCAAATCTATTTTGTACATGTTTCAGGTGCAGTTTGATATAGTGCTTTAGCAAGGGATACTTAGTACATTATTTTAATCAGTTATTTCATTATTTACATTTCATTTAAGACTTTGTATTTCCATGTAAGACAGTTTCTGGTTTATTCAATAATATTTACATTTTAGTACCATGTGCTTTTGAACAATCGTCACTACGTGGCACCTCGATGATTCCGCCATCGGTTGGGGTGTTACAGATTGGTATCAGAGCCATGGTTATAGGGAACTAGGTTATTAGATAAAAAAGGCCTAGACTATAACCGAACTTCAACTTTCATGCATTATATTTCCTAAACTACCCTACCCCTCATTTCCCTCTACTTTCTTTCTTCCATCTTTCCCTTCTTCTCTCTCTCCATTCTTCTCATCTTTCATCATGGTGCATAGAGATGGTGTCCTACAGGGAGTGGAAAGTTTACATCATCATAGAACGGGAGCAATACCTTTTATGAAGACACTCTTAGACATAATACCTACTCTTATTTTACTCCTTCGAAGTTGTTGAACTTTAATGAGTGTGATAAGGACACGTGCAATCTGGAAGGGTGGACGCCTGTACACTGGGTTTTCTGGCATAGGCAAGCATAGCGCATAAATCCATTTACGGACCTGTTATGCTTACCTGGGGATTCCTGGAGTGAGTGCCCACTTATAGGCTAAAGCATGTCTCCTTTGATCACCATTGGGTTCAATTCCTTTGAAAAGTCAACGTTCTTGTTGAGCTTTACGGCTAGACAAGGGCACTCCAAGCATTTTGTACAAGTTTTTCCAATAATACCCTCTCGTTTCATATACAATACTTTGCATATCATGATTGCTTACAAGATCATATCTTCATAATCATCTGTATGATTATACACTTACATTTTCTAATCTCATGATTATTAATTAACTACCTCATAGATGTCTGCTCGCCGCATGCTCCGTGATGCCAGCCAACGCCCTGTTCGTGCTTCTGGACGACGTTCTGATCGTCGCCTCGCATCTTTAGTCGCCGAGCAAATTGCTGCAGTGATCCCAAACCTTGTCGGTGAGATAACCCAGAATAGTAACAGTGCCAACATAGGGAGTACGACTCAATTTCGGTGCACTTTCAAACACTTTAACTCCTGTAACCCTACAAAATTCACTGGTGAGGAGGGTGCTACTGGCCTCCTCCAATGGTTTGAAAGCATGGAGAGTACTTTTGTGAACAGTGAATGTCCTGATGAACTCCGCGTTCGCTATGCTACTAGTGTCCTTCAAAAGGGGGCGCTAACCTGGTGGAATGGCGAAAAACACAATCGAGGAACGGATGTTGCTTTAACATTATCTTGGGCTGAAGTTAAGGAACTCATGATCGCCAAATTCTGCCCTAGGAACGAAATCAGGAAACTAGAGGAAGAGTTCTATGGGTTGAAACAAGACAGTGGTGAGAATCTAGCGTATAATACTCGATATCACGAACTTAGCATACTGGTTCCACACATGGTCACCCCGGTCTCTCGAGCAATCGAAAAATATATCGAGGGATTACCTGACCTGATTCAAGACGTTGTCACTGGAGGCAAAGCCACTACGGTAGAAGAAGCCATCCAGCTTGCAGCCACTTTAACAGACAAACACGTAAGGAAAGGAAACTTGGTTAGAAAGGGCACCAAGATGGCTACTGAGAAAACCACCAATACTGTTGAAACATCTAAGACTGTTTTCGCAAAGGCCGCCACTACTGCTTCGAACTCTAAGAAACGAATGGGCGATAATCAGAACCAGGCTGTTGTGAATCCTGTGACTCAGCCTCCTAACAAGAAAGCCTACATGGGAATCCATCCTCAATGCAACACTTGCAAGTATCATCACCCTGCAAATCTTCCATGTCGTCAATGCACTAGATGTAGAAGGTTTGGACACTTTGTCACTACTTGTCGTGTAACAGATTGGACGCAAGATAATCATCAAACAGCTGCCCAGGAACCACTACAGATTACTAACGGCCGGGTATGTTATCATTGTAGAGACCCTAACCACATGCTACCTCAATGTCCCAAATTGAACAATGTAAACCTGGTGGCACATGGACGAGCTTTCAATATCAATATCAACGAAACAACTGATCAGGATGACGTTAATCCCACTGGTTAAGCCATGGATGAAATCTTCCCAAGACTTGAGAATCCAATACTTGTGTTTTCATTTTCTTGATTCTATTATCATTTTGTACCCAACTTTGTCGCACTCATTAGCATACAACATCTAGGAATTTCTTTGCATACTATTGTGTACGAACACAGATTGGAAATTTATCAAATTCGATTACGTTTATTTTATATCGTATAAGTTTCAGACTCTACCTTACATTTTATTGAAACATTTGGTCTTGACTTCCATGGAAATCAAAATACTTATTTAATCCTACAAAGCTTTTCTAAAAACATCATTGTTTGTCACATGAAACTTGATTTTTCCCTTAATTTGATTATTCATTGAACATCTAATTATTCATGATACTCGTAAACTATTTCTATAGGCCACTAAGATAACACTTACACTTAATGGTTTTAGTACTTACAAACTTGCTTGCACATGTGTATTGCCCACGCAACTCAGATAAACATTTCACTTAAGGGGCTCCTCGGATGAGTGGTAGCCCATACTTAAATACTATTATGCTTACAAGTCATTGCAAACCCATGCAATTGACCTCATTATTACATGGCCTCATTTCATTGATAACATCTCATTGTAACTCAACGTATTTGTTGTGTCATCTTCTTGTGAAATTTATTTGCGTTAATGTGTTGCTAGAATAGGATCATAGAAGGACATAAAACCCTAAGGTAAGGTAAATTGATGATTCCGGTCCGGAACGTAATCATGAATTTACAGGTACGTTAGGGTAGTGTGAAATTCTATTAGAGTTTTTGGGAAGACGCCCAGTACGTTTTCAAGGTATCAAAGGTGTGGTGGGTTAGCTGCGGTACACCCTGTATACAAACACTAATGATGCATTGAAAGTGAGACTGGAAGTCGGACCAGGAACAAACTCTGTTTGCTTGTAGTTCATTTGGTTTTGTTATAGTCAATCAACTCGTACAATTATCATAGGATTCCTAAAACTTGAAACTTGGTGAATTACTACATTCTTATTCTCCTTATTATTCGAGACGAACCTAACCCAATCCTTAACTCACATCTACCAAACCTCTTACCCAAATCATTCGAGTTTTCCAAACCACTGCTACCTTAATTTCTACCCAAGCATCCATAACCCTATGTCTCAAATAACTTCGGGACGAAGTTTCTAAAAGTAGGGGATGCTGTGACATCCGTCACTTTTCTATAAATAATAATAATAATAATAATAATAATAATAATAATAATATAAATAAAAAAATTCAGATTTTATATAGATACATTTTTTTTTCTTATCATCTCTAAAACCAACCCAAACCAAACCATAACCAAACCCCTTTCCCTTATTTTTCGGCCCAAAGATCTGAGCCCAAGACCAACACAGGCCCACTAGTCCAGCCCACTCTTCCTTCCCCTTTATCTGTTTAAAAAAAAAGAATATAGTTGCCCCTGCCGGGACTCGAACCCGGGCAGGAGCTGGCACACCCACACGCTATACCATCTGAGCTACACCTTGAATCTGCTATTAATCCAACCTAAAATACATTTAACCCCTCTTTGTCCTCCCTTTCTTCTTCACGTGAACAGCAAGACAGCAGCATCACCCAATTTTGTCAACACTAATTTTAATCCTTTAATTGAAACCCAAATGGTAACCATCAACTGATTAGTTGTTTCGTGATAATTATACGCGTTTAATTACACATCAATCAAGGTATAACATTCCAAAATTCTCACATAATCACGCGTATACTATTAAACGGGTCAAACTTTCTAAAACGACTAATTCGTAGGCCTCACTATAAATTGATACCTTCTACACCTCCACAACTCGCCGAACAACCTCCCTTCACTCTCAATTTTCTGTTAACACGATCTGAAATCCAAACCCTCATCGCGTTTGACTTTTTCTTTGACCGAGCCTCGAGTCCGATTACGGTTAAGTAAGTTCTCTTTTGTTTGTGGGTCTTATCTTTCGGCACTCTGTGATCATTAGCCCCAATGATTCAGGAGCTAATGATCACCAATTATGATGATTTGGAAATTAGGGCTCGATATATATTGATTTGGGGAAGATGACCAAACCAAGTATATAATAAATATTTTAGAAACTGAATCTATTACAAATCTGATGCTCAGACCAGTTGGTTGGAGTGTTTTGCTAAGGGCATTGAACCGGCCAAGGGCCCAGGTTCGAACCCCACAACAAACAACCATATTTTTATTTTTTAACCTTTATAATTATAATCCTTATTCTTTTAAAAATCGTTTTAAAATACTAAAACTATTTTATAAATTCTACAAAATTTATTTTATGTTATTCCACTGATAAAGTTCATTATCCAATTTTTAGTTTTTCAAAAATAATTTATTTAATATATATTATAAATATTACAAGTTTATTCATTTAAAATTATAAAATTCAATAAAAATATCTAAACGATTTTATTAAATCTCACAAAAATTATCCTAAACTTGTATATTCGTAAACATTTCAGAAAATATTTTTATTTCAGAAAAACCGTTTATTTTATATTTTTAATTAATTTTTGTTAGTTTTAATCATAAATAATTCATAATAAATTCATTTTACAATATTTTTGTACCAAAATTTTACATAAATTATTTCTATTCATTTGGAACAGAAATACAATTTTTAATTCAAGAATTCTTTGATTTTAATATTTTCAAATATTAAAGTCGTATTTTGACAATTTAAAATAATTAGATTAAATATTCTATTTTCAAGAAAATAATTTTATAAAAATTTATTTTCATACTTAAAATCTTATGTTGTGACTATATTTAACTTAAAATTTTACAAAAAGACTTTTATTTATTTATTTAGTAAATTTCTTATATTTTAATAAACAATTTGTTTATTAATCAAATAAACGTTAATCCCCAATTCGAAACCCTAGAATTTCATGTATCCTAGAGTTATTCCTTACACATTATTAAATTCTTTAGGTTGATTCTTTGGAATATTTTCCAACGCATAATTCGTTGTCCAGTTCAATTTCAAGCTTACATAGACAGTGAGTACTTCCTATCCCCTTTTTGCTTTTATACATTTTTGGGGTGTTACATGTACACTATTACAATTTCAAATACAAGTTTACATTTTTACAATACAATTCTAGTACTATGTGCATTGCTTACAACGTGCTTTATGCTTAGACATTACATGTGGATTACATTTGTACTTAGTGAAATCATTAACATGGTACAAGCCGACCTTAACATTGGATAGCGCTATTTGGATTGACAACCCGCCTAGATTGATTCTCCCCCTTTTTCATCGGAGAATCCGTGGCCATTGTTAAGTTTTTATCCATTTATTGGATAAGTACACTACAGTTCATACAGTACATTATACAGTCACAGGGTTGATTTCGCTCATTTGTATGATACATAGTTTACATATTTGCACTGTAGCATGCACTTGAATTGTATAACTTTTTAACCTACTATATATATCAAAACTAGGAATGCTCACCAACATTTCTTATGTTGACCAAATCTATTTTGTACATGTTTCAGGTGCAGTTTGATATAGTGCTTTAGCAAGGGATACTTAGTACATTATTTTAATCAGTTATTTCATTATTTACATTTCATTTAAGACTTTGTATTTCCATGTAAGACAGTTTCTGGTTTATTCAATAATATTTACATTTTAGTACCATGTGATTTTGAACAATCGTCACTACGTGGCACCTCGATGATTCCGCCATCGGTTGGGGTGTTACAACAGAATTGATTACTTAATATTAAAACAAGATGTAGCCCGATGTTTTTTGAAATTGATGCAACTTTATCTTCTAAATCTTCAAGTAATTAAATAAACAAAATATTATCAACTTGCAATATGCCTTACGTATAGCAGATATAAAAGAATTATACAAATCTCTAATATATACAACTCAAAATTGTATGAATTACAATATGAATTATACGAGAGAATAAAGAACAATAATGAGTTAGATATTATGATATACCTTACGATGGTATGGTCTTACTTCAAAGCAACTCGTGCTGATAACGTGTTGAATAACAAGGCCTATTAACAAACAAGTATTATGAAGAGAATAAGAAAGGGGAGAGTTCTTTCATTGAGATAGATATATCTAATAGCAATACAATGATCATTATTTATAGGACTCTAGTAATAAGTATAGACATAAATGAGATAGGAGTTAGTAAGATGGATAGTCACTATTAATAACATTATTTATATATCATTTTTTTTTGGAAATCACATCTCGTTGATTAATTATAAATTACTTCCATAATTATCAAATTTGTCATTAATAAGAAATTAATATGATTTTTAAAAAAGTCAAACCATTTAGTAACCTAAAATACGTTATAAAACAGATTTCCGTAATTAAGAAAATGGTATAAATAAGATATTAATATAAAATTTTAAAAAAGTCTAACAATTTACTAAAAAGAAACAACATTATCTTTAAATTATAAAGTTTTTTTTTAAAAAAAAACCATTATACACTATGTTTACTATCTTACTTCCTAAACAACCAATTAACATTAACATAGATAACTATTATCCATAACATACTATGCAAAATATAGTGTTGTTAACTAATACACATAATCAGTCAGAATATTACTGATGCTAAACACAAAAATCCCCAAAATTCACGAATTACCACATAAGTAGTAAACGTGCAAAAGTTAGTCCCTGCAAACCACAACCCCTTTTTTTGTTATGTTACCCACCAAAAGTTGTCATCCTATAAAAAAGTGTCATCAACCTAAAACCACCTAATTACCGTCACCTCTAACCACATTAGAAAGCCTGAACGAACCTTGGTTTTTGAAACACAGAAAATGCAGTTTATCACCCGTATGAAGTCCCTTATCATCGACAAAAGACTGCATGCCTCTGATGTTGTAACGGGGTTTTCCTCTTGACCCCTCGATTCCCACATACACTCCCCATGACCGACCCTCACCATCAGAAACGCTTAACGCCCTTTTACGGTTCAAACTGTTCTGCTTTGCCCACTCAAGCTTCATACGCTACATAAGAAGAAACATAAATGATAAGGCTTGAAATTGTAATAACAATCACAACTACTCATTACTTGACCTATTAACGAAATTTCACAAAACATATTAGTCACCCATTTAATGCAATATGACATATCTATAACTTGTTTAGTATTATCTACGTTTATACTAAACAAATAATGAATGCAAATAACCTTGACAGATTAACAACTAAAGTTTTGCGACACCAAGTCTATACACTAAAAATTAATTCAAATCAATCTGCATATTTGTTGAATTTAGAATAAACATAAATCATAAAGCTTGTAATAGCAATAACAATCACATACATTCATTATTTTAGTTGATTACCATTTCAAGATGTCATCAATCCATCGTTACGTATTAACTAACTATATATTATAGCTATGTAGAATGAACATCAACTTTGTTGCAACAAACCTATTACTATAGTATAAACACACATTTTTTAAAAACTGATTGATTAATGGGCAAATAAATGGAAACTGTAAAAACTAACTTGTAACACTTACAAAGTGATTGTCAACAGTGAACACCACTGGCACACCTTCATCTTCCACAGCTTCAGTTCCATCATCATCAACCTCCATTGAACTGTCTTGAACATCTTCGACCGGTTCACCTTCAGCATCATCCTGTCCATCATCATCAGATAGAATAATCACATCTTCATCCAGTTCATTTTCATCTTCGTATTCCACCTTAACCCTTGTTGCCCAAAACTCCTCACATGGAAGAGTAAGCTTGTTCTTCAAAAACAACGACAAATTGTAGATCCTCTTTTTTATCCAAAACAATGAAAAATTAAAACGCATTAGAATTAATGCAGTAAAATAATTTTTAAAAATAGAAAAAACATGTATGAAATGAAGAAAATAATACCGGCTTAACGATTTCAAAAACAATTAAATGCTCATTTGTTATTCCAAGAGGATCCTGCACCCAAGGCCATCCTCTAGTAACATAAAAATGACCATCTTCACGCACAATCTCTAACTCAAAGCATGAACGCCGAACAGATCTGCAATCTACTGGATTTACTGGAAGCTTTTTATTTAGTAATCCATGTGCAACAAAGGGACTACTATGCTAAGAAGCAAAAATAATTATTTATAAAACATTAATAAATGTCTGTGTAAAAAAAATATTTACATAATTTAATTGAATCACAATTGATTAAACTTACAAGACGTTTGTGCGTTGATTTTGGTCCTTCAAACTGCAGTAAAAAAAGTTACCAGGTGCCGATACTGCATCCTGATGGAAACTGATGATCCGGAATGAATGAAGATTTTCTTCATATTGAAATATGAAGTTACATTCAGGTGGGTACTGTAATTCATTGATCATGCTTCTCCAGCCGTCGTAAAAGTACCAGTTTCCATTGATGCTTGATACTGTAACCTCAAACACCTCAGAGGTTAATGTGCGGACCTTGGTAACACTAGTGGGATAATTATATTTGTTGATCCATTCACCATAATCAGAAGGTAACGGCTGAATCAAAAGAATACAAACAATTTAAAATATTGAAAACAGATTATACTTTAAAACATATATTATGGCAACACAGTTAAACATGTTAGATATCTTACCAAAGCAGCGACGTCGTTATCCTCCATATATAACCAAAACCCATACAACATTGTGTCACTGTTTCATAAAAAAATTAAAACTGTAAGCATAGATCAAACTAATTTGCAAAAACATTCACACTGTTTAAATAAAAGCTTGAAAAAACATTTCGATATACATGTTGAAACCTAAAACACAAACACTAAGTTGTAACCTAAAACATAAACCCTTAATCAATATGAATAATTATAAATGAAAATTAAAGAAGAATCACTCAAACCTTAAAAAAATCAATTTACCCTAAAAATCCCTAAATCGATACCTAAATGATAAACCAGTAAATTGAAACCTAAAAGCATAAGAATCCATTGTTAGCTTTCTTAAAACATCAATTTAACCATAAATCATAAACTAAAACCACTAATCATCATCAGTCTTAATAAACCACAGCTTAAAACATCGATTGACTCTTACAATAACTAAACCCATACCTAAATCATAAAGCCCTAAATTGAAACCTAAAACCATAACAATCCATTGGTAGATTTCTTAAAACATAAATGTATCCAGAAATGCTAAACTTAAACATTACCCCTAATGATAAATCTAAAACTCATACCACTAATCACTATTGATAAACCAACCCTTAAAACATCAATTGCCTCTAATAATCACTGAATCCAAATGGCCTAAAATATAAAGCCCTAAATTGAAGCATAAAACCATAAGAATCCATTGGCAGTTTTCTTAAATGTTTGATTTACCCTTAAATCGTAATCTTAAACATGAACCCTAATTCGAAATATATGAACCCTAATTCGAAGAAAAGCCCTAAATTGATACCTAAATCATAAATCGTAACCTAAAAACATCAACCCTAAATCATCTATCAAAAACAAAACCATTAATAAGAATGAAGAATAATAATCAAAAAATAAGAACAATAACTAATACATAAAACAGATAGATTGAAAATCTGTGAAAATAATAAAGAATAAACGATCAACGAACAGCGATTTAGTGAAATAAGAATTAAAATACAGTTACCTTGGATTGGATAGATGTTTTAGGTTGAATCGCCTTGATAGTGCTTGAATCGCCTTGATAACGCTTGAATCGCCGTTCTACGATTAGGGTTTGGAAATGAGAAAATGAGAAAAGATGTTTACGTGTTATTTCTAAACCTATATATATTTTCGGGAATTTTGATTTAAAAAAAATCGAAAATTTTATAAATCCTATTATGATGCCATGTGGCTTAATGAGAGGAGGAGAGAGGAATGCTAGTGGGATGAGAGAATGCCATGTGTCCTAAATGGCTTTAAAATATTAGATGTATAGATTATAGAAGTGAATGTGAGTTGTGTCCCACATTGTTGGGGAGATGGAAATTGGAGGAGTTTATAAGGTGGAGCTTGAGTGGGAGATTTAAAATGTTAAAGTTACATTATACCCTAGAGCCTACCCGCGCGCACGGGGGGTTGAAAAAATGGTTTCAGGCTTGGGAAAATTCTTGAACCAGTGCGACGCCCGCACAACCCTGCGGACACGAATGCAACTCGAAAAACGCGGGTCCGCGCGACACAGGTTTTTGCTATCTATTTTAATTTTTGCATAATGCAACTGAATCTTCGAGAAGAACTCTTGGAACTCTTGGTCTTCAGCTTCCAAACAATTTCAACTCCTGGTCATTAGCTGCAATAATTAGGAGACTTGTAACAGCTAATTAAACAACAGTTTTGATTGGTTTAATTGTTGCAGACTGTTTCATCTGTTTCAAACCTTTGGTCTTCTTGTGGCCTATAAAAGGTTACATACTCATATGCAGAAAATACAACACAGAAACAAAAACATACATTCAGTCTCTCACATAAATTCTATTGCTGCAGAAATATCTATTTAGAAGCAGCCGACTTCCGGTTCATTTTCAGGCAAGTGGGATAGTCCGTAGTGCACCGCGCCGCGCCGTGTTGTGTGAACGGTGTACCCTGAGAACAGACGACGAATCTGTTTAAGGGAATTGTGTCAAACACAAGCCCGATTCCCCTTTTTCTAATCTGTTTACTTTCCTTTCTGTTTGTGCCTTTGCAGAATCTTTGTTGTCTCCGTTTTACTGTAAGAATTCCAACCTTACATTTCTAGAACTTGTAATGTGTTGTGGGTTCATTTTAATGAATAAAATGATATTATTAATTTTCAGAACATTGGTTTTCCCGATACTAATATTGAAATTCTAATTCAAAATAATATGTTGATCTTTATTGCTTTCCAATTAATCTTCATCGAGTCTAAATTAAGAAAAAAATTCATATAACACCCTATTTTTATTCTAGAATAAGACGCATCTCTTTTGTTAAGTTATATTGAAGTTTATACCCTTCTTATACCAAATGATTTCAAAGGTATAAACACATTTTCTTTTATTTACTTTTACAAAATATCCGAGTCAAGACACTTTTCAAATTAATATTGTGATTACAATTTAGCATATTCTATCTTGGATAAAACTATATGTGTGAATAACGATTTGATAGCAAAGAAAGTATTCCAAAATTTTTGGTTTGATAAACTACAAATAAGACCTTTATGTCATTTAAATAGTAAATTAAATAAACCTGACGAGTATTTTTTTATCTCAAATTAAGCTTATATGTAAAATTCTAGTAATTAATAAACTATTTTAAATATATAAAATTCACTTATTATTTTGCACAAACAGGAATGGTGACCTAACTATTTTAATATCTCTATCATCTTCCTAGAACTTCTAATTATATAATTACATGTTGGATATTATAGAAGTGAATGTGAGTTGTCTCCCACATTGGTGGGGAGATGGAAATTGGAGGAGTTTATAAGGTGAAGCTTGAGTGGGAGATTTAAAATGTTAAAGTTACATTATACCCTGGCGCCTACCCGCGCGCAGGGGGGGTGAAAAAATGGGTTCTGGCTCGGTAAAATTTTTGAACCAACGCGACGCCCGCACAACCCCGCGGAGACGAATGCAGCTCGAAAAACGCGGGTCCGCGCGACACTGGTTTTTGCTATCTATTTTAATTTTTGCATAATGTAACTGAGTCTTCTAGAAGAACTCTTGGAACTCTTGGTCTTCAGCTTCCAAACAGTTTCAACTCCTGGTCATTAGTTGCAATAATTAAGAGACTTGTAACAGCTAATTAAATAGCAGTTTTGATTGGTTTAATTGTTGCAGACTGTTTCATCTGTTTCAAACCTTTGGTCTTCTTGTGGCCTATAAAAGGGTGCATACTCTTATGCAGAAAATACAACACTGAAACAAAAACATACATTTAGTCTCTCACATAAATTCTATTGCTGCAGAAATATCTGTTCAGAAGCAGCCGAATTCCGGTTCATTTTCAGGCAAGTGGGATAGTCCGCAGTGCATCGCGCCGCACTGTTGAACCAGTGTACCCTGGGAACAGATGACGAATCTATTTAAGGGAATTGTGTCAAACACAAGCCCGGTTCCCTTTTCTAATCTATTTACTTTCCTTTCTGTTTGTGCCTTTGTAGAATCTTTGCTGTCTCTGTTTTACCGTAAGAATTCCAACCTTACATTTCTAGAACTTGTAATGTGTTGTGGGTTCATTTTAATGAATAAAATGATAATATTAATTTTCAGAACATTGGCTTTCCCAATACTAATATTGATTCCCTAATTCAAAATAATATGTTGATCTTTATTACTTTCCAATTAATCCTTATCGAGTCTAAATTAAGAAAAAAAATCATATAACACCTAATTTTTTATTCTAGAATAAGACGCATCTCTTTTGTTAAGTTACATTGAAGCTTATACCCTTCTTACCAAATGATTTCAAAGGTATAAACACATTTTCTTTTATTTACTTTTACAAAATATCCGAGTCAAGACACTCTTCAAATTAATATTGTGATTACAATTTAGCATATTCTATCTTGGATAAAACTATTTGTGTGAATAACAATTTGATAGCAAAGAAAGTATTCCAAAATTTTTGGTTTGATAAACTACAAATAACTCCTTTATGCCGTTTCAATAGTAAATTAAATAAACATGACGGGTACTTTTATCTTAAATTAAGCTTATATGTAAAATTCTAGTAATTAATAAACTATTTTAATTAATAGAATTTATGTGAGAGACTGAACGTATGTTTTTGTTTCGAATTGCCTGAAAATGAACCAGAAGTCGGCTGCTTCTGAACAGATATTTCTGCAGTAATAGAATTTATGTGAGAGACTGAACGTATGTTTTTTTTCGGTGTTGTATTTTCTGCATAAGAGTATGCGGCCTTTTATAAGTGAATTTTATATATTTAAAAATGTTTATTAATTACTAGAATTTTACATATAAGCTTAATTTGAGATAAAAGTACTCGTCGGGTTTATTTAATTTTACTATTTAAACGACATAAAGGTTTTATTTGTAGTTTATCAAACCAAAAATTTTGGAATACTTTCTTTGCTATCAAATCGTTATTCACACAAATAGTTTTATCCAAGATAAAATATGCTAAATTGTAATCACAATATTAATTTGAAAAGTTTCTTGACTCGGATATTTTGTAAAAGTAAATAAAAGAAAATGTGTTTATACCTTTGAAATCATTTGGTAAGAAGGGTATAAACTTCAATATAACTTAACAAAAGAGATGTATCTTATTCTAGAATAAAAAATAGGGTGTTAGTTATATGAATTTTTTCTTAATTTAGACTCGATGAGGATTAATTGGAAAGCAATAAAGATCAATATATTATTTTGAATTAGGAAAATAAAATGCACGTGGATGAAATATATACACACCTATTGTGGACACTACTGTGAATGCTCTTAAACATCATTATCAAAAAAAAATTTCAAACAAATTTTGATACAAAACAAAGTAGTGTGATGGACCATCCACGCATATATATATCCGACAACTCTATCATCTCTGTTCTCATCACTCAACTTATTTTCTCCCTGATCTCTCATAAAACCTTCTTTTTTTCCCAAATTCAACCCTCCTCATGTGACACCCGACAAACTCAGGTTAGTAACGTTGACTAAACTAGAAGTCTACCTTAGCGAGTCATGCATATTACGTACTTAACGGGGTCAGTCGAGTCGGTATGATGATTCTGGGAATCATCGGGAGTCGTTACGATGATCCGCGGGGTCATCGGGAGTCGGTCCATAACCATGTGTACAAGGATTGGTGATTCGTGGAATCGCCGGGTTTAACGCACACACGAGTCTCGAGTCCCGGGAATTGGTGAACGGATGTAAACGTGTTAGTTATCGTACATTATATGTTTGAAATCATTATGTGACTTATCGGTATGTGAATACGTGTTTATATATGTTAAAATAGTGTTTAACGCGGCAAAAACCCGTTCCAGCATCACAGAGGCGATTAGGAGCTTGGGAAACCCCTAATCGCCTATACCAGAGGCGAGTAGGATGAGGTTGGGGCGAGTAGGGGCCCTACTCGCCTGAATAGAGGCGAGTAGGAGCCCCAATCGCCTGAATTGATCTGCTACTCGCCTAAAGGGTTGTGCACGGGTCAAAACACCTATAAATAGAACCCTTGACTCCCCAAACACCATTTGTGCAACCCTAAGTGATCCTAAGCCTCCCACACACCTTGAAACACCTCTGGAACTTGTTTTGCCTCAAAACACACCATCACCAAGCTTATACACCCTTCTTTGATAAAATCCAAGGTGTGTTCTTCATCCTACACCTTTGTAATGTTATTGTTTTGGTTCCCCAAAAGTCCAGACCTTGTTTTGCTAAGTTTGTGTCTTTAAAACCCTTTGAAAAGAGTTCTAAAACAAGTCTACACCATAATACTTGCTATATGTGAAGTATTTGTGCATATGATGATTGTTGGTGATTATAACATGAATGTTTCCATGAATTTGTTGTACTTCTGATGTGTAGGTGTTGTTAGGATGATTATCTATGAGTTTAAGCTCTTGTTATGGTGTTTAGGTGCAAGTATGCATTTTGACCCGTTTGGGTAATTCTTGAAGAATAGGATGTTATGATATGATTCATTGCTTGTTTATGGTTAGAAATTATGCTAGGATGATGATATAACATAGAGATGATGAATTGCAACTTGTAGGAGATGAAATCTGATTGTTTCCATATAAGGAAAGATAAGGTTAGTTAATGAAACCTAGTATTTTGCCATTTTTGGAAATAATCG
The DNA here is from genome assembly GCA_030844895.1 of Ambrosia x helenae. NCBI lineage: Eukaryota > Viridiplantae > Streptophyta > Magnoliopsida > Asterales > Asteraceae > Ambrosia > Ambrosia x helenae. The sequence continues at coordinate 106,870,151 of CM061229.1, read as the reverse complement.
CACCGAGCCCGTTAGAGCAGAGATAAATTGGAGGGTTTTTGCTTGGAAAGGGTTGGTTAATAGTTTAGTTTTGATATTGGGTGTTTTTACATGTTTCGGATCTGATTTGGAGTGTTCGACGCGCAAAAATGCACTACAGATGTGCAGAGGCGAGTAGGATCCTATTCGCATGAGGCTTCATGCGAGTAGGCTCCTAATCACCTGATGTTCAGGCGAATACAAGCCTATTCGCCCCAAGCACTAGCGATTACAACCCTAAATGCTAGTTTGATTCCTAAATGCTACTTTTACTAGTGATTACAATCCTAAATGCTAGTTTGATTCCTAAATGCTACTTTTACTAGTGATTACATTCCTAAATGCTACTTTTACTAGTGATTACAATCCTAAATGCTACTTTTACTAGTGATTACAATCCTAAATGCTAGTTTGATTCCTAATCGCGTATAATGCTGCTGTATGTATATTTTAACATCCCGGAACATGATTTGACGCCTAGGAACATGATAGGAACCCCGGGATACACCCAATGACTTAGTAACACGTGCTCGGACCTGTTTACGCGTTAATCGGACATTATGCTAGACTAGGTGAACTATTACGCGTATTAAGTGTTTAATTGCATATGTTGCATGATGTCTTGTATTTATCTAACACGTGGAATGTCGGGTCACCAATGGGATGTCGGGTCTTGTCTGGTATGGTCGGTTTAACAGTCAAAGGTGTTTTCAAACGTTTATGGTCATGGTCTGGACATTCGGGGACTAGTTAACCCACGGGTTATTAGTCCGGATACTTATACACATCTTATGATAGGTCGCCGCTATTTGGGGCTATCATAGCATAATTACTTAACTGTTTTCAAGTAACGCAAACCGAGGTGAGTTTCACAGCCCCACTTTTACTGTTTTGCTTTCGGGGGAGAAACATGCTTCGTACAAACTATTTAAAGGTCATGTTATACTATGGGTACTTTATGTTACTATACGGCTTTTATGGAAAGTCCCAGGGGGAAACCATGAATGTCCTGGAACGCACAACGAGGGAAATGTGGATAGATCTATTGGGCCTCACAAACCCCACTCGACGGCGGGGCTGGGCGGGTGCATATTGTCTCTACCTATCGGGTTACCGAGGCATCGGTAGCCCAGTCATCTGGGCTGGTATCATCTTTTGGTTCATGTTTAGTAATGGGTTCCCAACCGTAGTAGTAAAAACACTTAACGTCTAGCTAACGTTCTTATGACATAGTATTAACGGGAATGATCTTTGTGAACTTGTGACAACACTTTTATAAAAGAAAACCTGTGAACTTACCAGCATTATATGTTGACATTTTTGGCATGTTTTCTCAGGTCGCTAAGGTAGCAGTCAATGGACTAGGCGCACGGAGTCATGCACAGCGTCTAATATTTTGAAGCATATTAAACAATGTTTTGTAAACAATGATATGTCTTTTGGTTGTAAACAAGAAATGCTTCCGCTGCAGGTTTACGGCTCAAAGCATGATATTTTGGTTTTAAATATATTTATGAATGCATGTTTGTTGTATGTTTATTGTGATCGTTGACTGAGATCCTGGTGTGTCACGCGCCTCACGGTAAAACCCCGCACGTGGAATTTGAGGGTGTTACAGATTGGTATCAGAGCCAACGGTTATAGTGAACTAGGACTGCATGTAGAGTCTAGTCTATAACTGAGTCGCACACACTAGACGGTCACAGATAGTCGAGTCTTAACAAGTGGGTAACAACATGACTTGTCGGGGGTGTCGGTGTCATCATCTTCTACGCTACATCATCTGTTTACTCTTTATCATCCCATTTCTTGACTCATCCTTACTATGATTCGATGGCGAACGACATACTATTGAACTTTCTTGGCGGCGGTGTACATTGGGGTAGCTTCGGCGTACTCTTGAGATCTGTCCAGGGATTTGGACATCTCCTTTCTATGCCCTAATGGACACGCTCGTTCTTATGCATACTATCTTGTACTTATACTTATGATAATACCATGATTGGGCACTAGTGTTCGGTGACTTGAACTTCAAACTTAAAGCACGCCTGGAGGACCATGTAGAACAGTTTATCATGTCGGGTGCACACGAGATTGTAAACTGTGATGCATGGGATCCCTAGCGGACTTTGTGCTTGAACGGATGGACCCGAACTGGGCTTGGTCTAGTTCCTTAAAATTCCTAGTGGGTTATACCACAGGCAAGCCTAAATCTTTTGTTTTATGTTGTGACAGAAGATGTCGGGAGCTCGTGGAGGTCGCAGAGGCGGCCGTGCTGGCGGTCGTGCTGGCGGCCGTGGTGGCGGCGGTGGCCGTGGGAACATTAATATGACCCAAGCGGAGTTGGATAACCTGATGCAGCAGCATGTGAATATTGCTTTGGCTGCATTCCAAGCCGCTCATAATGCTATGGGTGGTATGTCGATTCTCATCTATTCTATCTTGTTCTGGGGTACTGCACCTTTTTTTGATTTTCACCTGTGTGTCTGTTCCAGGTGGTGCTGTCAATCCCCCTCCACCCCAGTGCTCCTACAAAAAGTTTATGGATTGCAAGCCCCACAACTTTAGTGGCACTGAAGGGGCAGTGGGACTGCTCCGCTGGTTGGAGAAAATTGAATCGGTTTTCTCGATGTGCAGCTGCCCGGAAGGCGACCGGGTGAAATATGCTTCTGCGACCCTGGAGGGTCAAGCTCTGACTTAGTGGAACTCCACCACCCAGACTATGGGTATTGGGGAAGCTCACGCTATGCCCTGGACAGAGTTCGTTCAGTTGTTGAAAAACGAGTACTGCCCGAGGGATGAGATCCAGAAACTTGAGCACGAAGTCTGGAATCATAAGATGGTGGGGTCTGAGATTGAAGCTTACACTGCTAGGCACAATGAGCTGGCGGTGTTGTGCCCTGATTTGCACACACCAGAATACCGGAGGATTGAACACTATGTTGCTGGGTTGGTACCGGAGATTGCGGGATTCGTAGCTGCGGGTAATCTCACTGTTTATTCTGAGGTGGTTCGGTCGGCTCACAGGCTGACCAATATGAAGGTGGCTGAAGGGGTCTTGCCTCCTCGAGGCGCTACTGTGAAGGCCCCTGAGAATAACAAGCGTAAGTGGGAAGTTGTGGGTAAAGGCTCGAGTTCGGCTCAGCCTCAGCAGGTGAGGAAGTCTGATGTTGGGGGACCATCGACTGAACAGAAACCGGGGGGTTATACTGGGAAACTGCCGAAATGTGACCGGTGTGGATTTCACCACAACGGTCGTTGCGAGGACCGGAACCGCTGCCACAGGTGCCATAAGCTTGGGCACCAGGCAAAGGATTGTAGGGTTAATCTTCAGGGTAACCGGAACCCACCTGCTACACCTACTCCGGCTCCTCATGTTGCTGCTTCCCAGGGAAACCAGGGAAAACAGGGGTGCTTTAATTGTGGTGAGCTTGGTCACTACAAGCGCGAATGCCCCAAGTTGAAGCAGGGCGAGGCTGGGAAGAACGGGTCGGGTAATGGAAACAATGGGGGCGGAGGCAGGAATGCTCGCGCCTTCGTGATTGGTTCGAGCGGTGCTCGACAGGATCCTGACACTGTTACTGGTACGTTTCTTCTCGATAATCGCTATGCTACGGTTTTATTCGATTCCGGTGCCGATAAGAGTTTTATATCTCTTGGGTTTAGTCAATTGCTTGATAGGGTACCTACACCTTTAGAGGCTAAGTACTTGATAGAATTGGCTGATGGTAAGAAAGTCGAAGCGACGCACGTCCTTAGGGAGTGTCGCCTTGAGTTGTCGGGTTATTCCTTTCCTATTGATCTTATGCCGGTGTCCTTGGGTAGTTTCGATGTTGTCGTGGGTATGGATTGGTTGTCTTTGTATCATGCTGAGATCGTTTGTTTTGATAAAGTCATTCGACTTCCTCTCCCTGATGGAGAAATTCTGTTGGTGCACGGTGATAAGAGCGGGGTCCCTTTGAGTATCATTTCGTGTATGAAAGCCTATAAGTATCTTCGGAAGGGGTATTCTGCCATTCTGGCACTTGTTTCGGTTTCGTCGGAGGAAGAGAAGAAGATCGAAGATATTCCTGTTGTCCGTGATTTTCCCGATGTATTTCCTGAAGACTTACCTGGTCTTCCGCATTATTGTCAGGTCGAATTCGGCATTGAACTTGCTCCAGGTGCGGCCCCTATTGCCCGAGCCCCATATCGTCTTGCACCTCCCGAGATGCAGGAGTTGTCTAACCAGTTGCAGGAGCTGTTAGAGAAGGGTTTCATTCGACCTAGTTCGTCCCCGTGGGGAGCCCCTATTTTGTTTGTCAAGAAGAAGGACGGAAGCCTACGAATGTGTATCGACTACCGGGAATTGAACAAGGTTACCATCAAGAATCGTTATCCTCTTCCTCGCATCGATGACTTATTCGACCAACTTCAGGGTTCTAGTTTCTACTCGAAGATCGATTTGAGATCGGGGTACCATCAGTTGAGGGTTCAAGAAGCTGACATTCCGAAGACCGCCTTTCGAACTCGCTATGGCCATTTCGAATTCTTGGTCATGCCTTTTGGTCTCACCAATGCACCCGCCATTTTTATGGATTTGATGAACCGTGTTTGCAAGCCTTATCTTGATAAGTTCGTGATTGTCTTCATTGATGATATTCTAGTCTATTCCAAGAACGAAGTGGACCACCAGGAACACTTGCGTCTTGTTTTGGAACTCCTGAGGCGGGAACAGTTGTACGCCAAGTTTTCTAAGTGTAGCTTCTGGTTGCGTGAAGTCCAGTTCCTTGGTCATGTAGTTAATGAGAAAGGAATTCACGTTGACCTAGCTAAGATTGAAGCCATTAAAGACTGGGAAGCACCAAAGACGCCATCGGAGGTGCGGCAATTCCTGGGTCTTGCAGGTTACTACCGTCGTTTTATCGAGGGATTTTCGAAGATCGCTCAACCCCTCACCTCGCTTACCCAGAAGGACAAGAAGTTCGACTGGGGTGATTCACAGGAGTCGGCCTTCCAGATGTTAAAGGCTAAACTCTGCTCTGCTCCTATCTTGTCCTTGCCTGAGGGCACGGACGATTTTGTGGTCTATTGTGACGCTTCTATCCGGGGTCTCGGTTGTGTACTGATGCAGCGCGAGAAGGTCATCGCCTATGCTTCTCGTCAGCTCAAAGTTCATGAGAAAAATTACCCCACCCATGATCTGGAATTGGGTGCTGTAGTCTTTGCTTTAAAGATTTGGAGGCATTACTTGTACGGTACCAAGTGCACTATCTACACCGATCACAAGAACCTCCAGCATATCTTTGATCAAAAGGTGTTGAATATAAGACAACGTCGCTGGGTCGAGCTTCTTAATGATTACGAGTGCGCTATTAAATACCATCCTGGCAAGGCGAATGTAGTCCCAGACGCCTTGAGCAGGAAGGAAATGGCTAAACCTCGTCGTGTTCGAGCTCTTCAGCTCACCATCCATTCCGGCTTACCTGATCGAATCCGTTCGGCGCAGCAAGAAGCTTTGAAGGAGGAAAACCTTAAAGCTGAAACCATGCATGGTTATGATAGCCACCTTGAACTCAGGTCCGATGGCCTACATTATTTCGCTGAACGTATTTGGATCCCTTTATTGGGGGCTTGCGGGAGCTCGTTCTTGATGAAGCTCACAAGTCCCGGTACTCTATTCACCCTGGCTCCGATAAGATGTATCAAGACCTAAAGATACTTTATTGGTGGCCGAACATGAAGGCGGACGTGGCTTCGTACGTGAGCAAGTGCTTGACCTGTGCCAAGGTCAAGATCGAATATCAAAAGCCATCCGGCCTTCTGCAACAGCCTGAAATTCCCGAGTGGAAATGGGAGCGGATTACGATGGACTTTGTGACCAAACTCCCGAAATCGCCCAGTGGTTGTGACATGATCTGGGTGATTGTTGATAGGTTGACAAAGTCTGCGCACTTCCTCGCTATCAAAGAGACCGATGGCCTCGAGCGTCTGGCACGGTTATATCTCAAGGAAGTGGTCTCTCGGCACGGGGTGCCTGTCTCTATTATTTCTGATCGTGATTCTCGGTTCGCCTCTAACTTCTGGAAGTCCTTGCATAAGGCTCTGGGTACTCAGTTAGACATGAGCACAGCCTATCATCCGTAAACTGACGGTCAAAGTGAGCGGACAATCCAAACACTAGAAGACATGCTCCGGGCATGTGTGATCGATTTTGGCAAGGGGTGGGAGAGTCATCTACCGTTGGTGGAATTCTCCTACAACAATAGTTACCATTCTAGCATCAAGGTAGCTCCGTTCGAGGCTCTTTACGGGCGGAAATGCCGGTCTCCTCTTTGTTGGGCCGAGGTGGGTGAGAGTCAACTCACCGGCCCGGAACTTGTGTACGAGACTTCCGAGAAGATCGTACAAATCCGTAACCGCATGGCAGCAGCTCGGGATCGTCAAAAGAGCTATGCCGACCGTCGTCGCAAACCTTTAGAGTTTGAGGTTGGCGACAGGGTTTTGTTGAAGGTATCTCCGTGGAAGGGCGTTATACGTTTTGGGAAGCGGGGCAAATTGAATCCTCGGTATGTGGGACCGTTCGCAATTCTGGAACGGATTGGACCGGTAGCATACAGGCTTGATCTGCCAGCTGAACTCAGTAATGTTCATAATGTCTTCCATGTCTCTAATCTGAAGAAGTGTTTGGCGGATGAATCTTTGGTTGTTCCTCTCGAAGAGATCAAGGTGGATGATCGTCTGCGTATTGTGGAGGAACCGGTTGAAATTCTTGACAATAAAATCCGTAGCCTTCGCCGGAGTAAAATCCGCATTGTTAAAGTCCGTTGGAACTCAAATCGTGGACCGGAGTTCACGTGGGAACGAGAAGATCAAATGAAGGCTAAGTATCCCCACTTATTTCCTAAGCGCGCGTTCGAATCAAGACATGTCTCTGCTGAAGCTAAATGAATCTCGGGTCGAGATTCCTTTCAACAGGGGGATGATGTGGCAACCGGAAAATTTTTCTTCTCTTTCGTCTCTTCCTTTTTGGCCTTGGGCAATTTTCGGGACGAAAATTCTTTCAACAGGGGGATGATGTGACACCCGGCAAACTCAGGTTAGTAACGTTGACTAAACTAGAAGTCTACCTTAGCGAGTCATGCATATTACGTACTTAACGAGGTCAGTCGAGTCGGTATGATGATTCTGGGAATCATCGGGAGTCATTACGATGATCCACGGGGTCATCGGGAGTCGGTCCATAACCATGTGTACAAGGATTGGTGATTCGTGGAATCGCCGGGTTTAACGCACACACGAGTCTCGAGTCCCGGGAATTGGTGAACGGATGTAAACGTGTTAGTTATCGTACATTATATGTTTGAAATCATTATGTGACTTATCGGTATGTGAATACGTGTTTATATATGTTAAAATAGTGTTTAACGCGCCAAAAACCCGTTCCAGCATCACAGAGGCGATTAGGAGCTTGGGAAACCCCTAATCGCCTATACCAGAGGCGAGTAGGATGAGGTTGGGGCGAGTAGGGGCCCTACTCGCCTGAATAGAGGCGAGTAGGAGCCCCAATCACCTGAATTGATCTGCTACTCGCCTAAAGGGCTGTGCACGGGTCAAAACACCTATAAATAGAACCCTTGACTCCCCAAACACCATTTGTGCAACCCTAACTGATCCTAAGCCTCCCACACACCTTGAAACACCTCTGGAACTTGTTTTGCCTCAAAACACACCATCACCAAGCTTATACACCCTTCTTTGATAAAATCCAAGGTGTGTTCTTCATCCTACACCTTTGTAATGTTATTGTTTTGGTTCCCCAAAAGTCCAGACCTTGTTTTGCTAAGTTTGTGTCTTTAAAACCCTTTGAAAAGAGTTCTAAAACAAGTCTACACCATAATACTTGCTATATGTGAAGTATTTGTGCATATGATGATTGTTGGTGATTATAACATGAATGTTTCCATGAATTTGTTGTACTTCTGATGTGTAGGTGTTGTTAGGATGATTATCTATGAGTTTAAGCTCTTGTTATGGTGTTTAGGTGCAAGTATGCATTTTGACCCGTTTGGGTAATTCTTGAAGAATAGGATGTTATGATATGATTCATTGCTTGTTTATGGTTAGAAATTATGCTAGGATGATGATATAACATAGAGATGATGAATTGCAACTTGTAGGAGATGAAATCTGATTGTTTCCATATAAGGAAATATAAGGTTAGTTAATGAAACCTAGTATTTTGCCATTTTTGGAAATAATCGCACCGAGCCCGTTAGAGCAGAGATAAATTGGGGGGTTTTGCTTGGAAAGGGTTGGTTAATAGTTTAGTTTTGATATTGGGTGTTTTTACATGTTTCGGATCTGATTTGGAGTGTTCGGCGCGCGAAAATGCACTACAGATGTGCAGAGGCGAGTAGGATCATATTCGCATGAGGCTTCATGCGAGTAGGCTCCTAATCACCTGATGTTCAGGCGAATACAAGCCTATTCGCCCCAAGCACTAACGATTACAACCCTAAATGCTAGTTTGATTCCTAAATGCTACTTTTACTAGTGATTACAATCCTAAATGCTAGTTTGATTCCTAAATGCTACTTTTACTAGTGATTACATTCCTAAATGCTACTTTTACTAGTGATTACAATCCTAAATGCTACTTTTACTAGTGATTACAATCCTAAATGCTAGTTTGATTCCTAATCGCGTATAATGCTGCTGTATGTATATTTTAACATCCCGGAACATGATTTGACGCCTAGGAACATGATAGGAACCCTGGGATACACCCAATGACTTAGTAACACGTGCTCGGACCTGTTTACGCGTTAATCGGACATTATGCTAGACTAGGTGAACTATTGCGCGTATTAAGTGTTTAATTGCCTATGTTGCATGATGTCTTGTATTTATCTAACACGTGGAATGTCGGGTCACCAATGGGATGTCGGGTCTTGTCTGGTATGGTCGGTTTAACAGTCAAAGGTGTTTTCAAACGTTTATGGTCATGGTCTGGACATTCGGGGACTAGTTAACCCACGGGTTATTAGTCCGGATACTTATACACATCTTATGATAGGTCGCCGCTATTTGGGGCTATCATAGCATAATTACTTAACTGTTTTCAAGTAACGCAAACCGAGGTGAGTTTCACAGCCCCACTTTTACTGTTTTGCTTTCGGGGGAGAAACATGCTTCGTACAAACTATTTAAAGGTCATGTTATACTATGGGTACTTTATGTTACTATACGGCTTTTATGGAAAGTCCCAGGGGGAAACCATGAATGTGCTGGAACGCACAACGAGGGAAATGTGGATAGATCTATTGGGCCTCACAAACCCCACTCGACGGCGGGGCTGGACGGGTGCATATTGTCTCTACCTATCGGGTTACCGAGGCATCGGTAGCCCAGTCATCTGGGCTGGTATCATCTTTTGGTTCATGTTTAGTAATGGGTTCCCAACCGTAGTAGTAAAAACACTTAACGTCTAGCTAACGTTCTTATGACATAGTATTAACGGGAATGATATTTGTGAACTTGTGACAACACTTTTATAAAAGAAAACCTGTGAACTCACCAGCATTATATGTTGACATTTTTGGCATGTTTTCTCAGGTCGCTAAGGTAGCAGTCAATGGACTAGGCGCACGGAGTCATGCACAGCGTCTAATATTTTGAAGAATATTAAACAATGTTTTGTAAACAATGATATGTCTTTTGGTTGTAAACAAGAAATGCTTCCGCTGCTGGTTTACGGCTCAAAGCATGATATTTTGGTTTTAAATATATTTATGAATGCATGTTTGTTGTATGTTTATTGTGATCGTTGACTGAGATCCTGGTGTGTCACGCGCCTCGCGGTAAAACCCCGCACGTGGAATTTGAGGGTGTGACACCTCATATCTTCCTCAACACCGGCCTACCCCCTTCTCTCAAAATGATGGAACCCTTCCTTTGTTTTACACACATTCATCTCTTCATCTTTACAATCGTTCACATCCACTGTCAATTGTCTTCCAATGACGCTACTGTAATGGTTTTGGCGAATAATAATCTTTCGGGGGTGATACCGGATGAGCTTAAGGATTTGCCGAATTTGGTTGGGGTTGATTTGTCGAATAATCGGCTTTATGGGAAAGTTCCTGAGTTTAAGCAGAGTATGAAGGTGAAGACTGATGGGAATGTTGATATTGGGAAGGATGGTCCTATTGTGACTCCGGTTTAGGGATGAGCATACGGTCCCAAAAACCGATCCCGAACCGAAAAAATACCGATCCCGTACCGAATCGATACCGAACCGAGGGTGTTCGGTATCGGTATCGGTACCCACATTTAGAGGTTTTCGGTTTCGGTATTATCGGTATGGGATCGGTATTTTAAGGTAAAATACCGATACCACACCGGTACCGAACCGATACCGATACCGTACCGGTATAATCGGTATCGGTATTGGTTTTTTGGACTTTTCGGTATCGGTATTGTCGGGATCGGTATCGGTACCGATACCGTCCCGAGCTCATCCCTACTCCGGTTTCACAGGGTGGTGGGCTGACTGGTTGTGGAAAGAAGGGTGGTGGTGGTGAGAAGGGGTGAGTACGGGGGGGGGGGGGGGGGTGGTGGGATCGGTCGTTGGCGGGTTGGTGGTGGTTGCGGGTTTGCTAGGTGTTTGTTTGTTTGTTAGATGAAGCGAAACCAACGTTGAATTGGGACGAAAGGCTTCAAATCGCTCTCAACATATCTCATGGGATAGGATATCTCCACGACGGGGCAACCATATTCATGCCATCCTTTCTTTTTCTTATCGTCGTATTATTATACATACAGAATTCGTTTATAATAATTCAAACAGGCAGTTCCGCCAGTCATACATCGAGACTTGAAGTCTGCTAATATACTGCTACACCACTTAATTGTTGGTTTTATTGAACCGAAACCGTAGAAGAAATCGAAAATCACTTGGATTATACTACGAGTCGTGTAATCACTATCAGAACAAACTATTTGATCGGTACAATCAAATGTTTGAACGGATTAAACGTAGTATATACACAAGAATCGGATTTAATTTCTTTGAGTATTATTGCACCGATAATAAAAAATGAACAGGTTTTTGAGTGTTCAAAACCTCCAAATTTCTAGAGATCTCTCTAGAAAAACCAGGATTGTTTTTCTATCTTTTTTTTTAGTTAAATCATTAAAACAACTGACAATATATTTGTGCATTTAAGATGCAACTGGATTGGGTTCTAGTAATTATGTTTGGGCCAATCTATTAGGCCTACATGCATACCCAAGAGCTTACAAGGCCCTATCTTTAATTCCATTTAATTAATAACCCATTAATAAACTTAACTTTAGTTAGTTCATTAACTCATTCGGCCCAAATCCAATAAACTAATACTTTAACTTACTTAAACCAATAACACACACAATCCCATTAGTGATAACCGAGCCCGCATTCCTGCATCTCCTAACTTGGTTAATGACTAACGAGATCAACCCATTCAACAAGTTAATCTAATATCACCATTAATGTTGATAACACTAAAATTACCAACATCCTCCCCCATTTTAGTGATATCCATGATTAACTCAACTTAATTCTCAAAGAAACTCAAACTCATGCATAAATGGAAATGTCCTGAGGATTGAATTTCCATCTTAGTAAATTACACGCTCCAAATATTCGAATATCGGGGTGTCTCTATGGATTGAACCCTTGCTATCCATTTGAATACTTGAAGGTAAAATACACATAAGTTTATAAATCCATATGTTCTTACCTGACACTATATTTTACTAGCCAATGTCCAATCCTTCAAAGAGTATATCGAAGCCAAGTCCAAGCTTCTTGAAGCGGCTAAACTTCATACTCTTATAGGTAGTCTCTTTATTCTTGCACCTGCAAATGCAAAGGACTATTATGTGACACCCGAGATGCCTAGGTTAACATTTTCTAAAACACATAAGTCTACCTTAGCGAAAAACGTTTCAAACATACTTAACTAGGTCATTTGATTCGTTATGATGGTTCCGGGAATCATCGGGGGTCGTTACAGTGATCCACGAGATCATTGAGAGTCGGTTTGTAACCATGTAAACACGGATTGGTGATTTGTAGAATCACCAGGTTTAACGCACACACGCTAATCTCGACTCCCGGGAATTGGTGAACGGATGGGAACGTGTTTAACGTGCCAAAAACCTAAAACTTGCTGCTATAGGCGATTACAGAGGGTAACAGGTGATTGGCAACTAGTGATTGGCCTAATCGCCTGTTATTGGGGGCGATTGGGTGATTTTAGGGGCGATTGGAGCCCCAATCGCATGTCAGAACATGCAATTGCAATCCTAATCGCCTGACGTGTGTTTAACGACTAGAAACGCCTATAAATACCACCCTTGTGTTGCAAAACATAATTTGTGAAACCCTATCACACCCCAAAGCTATCCCAAACCTTATCCAACCTCTGTAACACGTTTTTGACCTAGAAATCACCATTTCAAGACTTTACATCAACCTTAGGCAAAATCCAAGGTGTGTTCTTCATCTTAAAGCTTTGTAAAGTTATTGTTTTGTTCCCTAAAGGTCCAGACCTGATTTCTAAATGTTTGTGTCTTTGAAAACCTATTAAAATCAGTTTCTAAACAAACCCAAACCTTCATACTTGTTCTATGTAATGTAATCATGCAAAGATAGGATTTTTATTTATAAAACATAATGATTCTTGTGTATTTGATATGTTTATGTGATAAATAAGTTGTTATCATGATTATTGATGAGTTTGAAAGTTCACAGTTGTGTATTATTGATAATAGGCGTTTTGACCCGTTTGAATGATTATGAAGGATTAATGATGGTATGATGTGTTTCGTTGATTGTTTGAGGATAGGGTTTACTCTAGGATGATGCTAGAACAGTAGGGTAATGTCGGACAACGTCGTTATGTGATGAAATCTGAATATTTACTATTTAGGGTAAGTTTTGCATGTTAATGTGATGTTTACATACTAAACATGCTATTTTGGGAAATGTGTGCATTCGGGGCTGTTAGGATGATGATAAAATGGGGGGTTTTTTGCTTGAAATAGGTTGATAAATGTTTTGGGTTTGATATTGGGTGTTTCCACATGTTTCGGACCTGATTTGGAGATTTAAATGCGCGAAAAGGTGAAACCAGCCTACAGGGGGCGAATAGGGTGTCCTAATCGCCTGAGGAACATGTGATTGGCCCTAATTGCATGCATCTAAGGGCGATTAGGAGCCCAATCGCATGTAACACATGTGATTACAATCCCAATCACTAGTTTGACCATCCTAATCACCAGTTGACTTTCCTAATTGCATGTTTGATTCCTAATCGCGTGTACTGCTGTTATATGTGTATTTTAACATCCCGGAACATGGTTTGACACCTAGGAACATGATAGGAACCCCGTGACATGTCTAATAACTTGGTAACTCGTGTTCGGACTTGTTTATTGTCACACCCCAACCGATGGCGGAATCATCGAGGTGAGACTTAGTGGTAGATTGTTCAAAGACTTCATGACACTAGTTTTTGTGACAATATAGTTTAAAGATAGAATTTCATTTATTGTCTAAAAATAGAAATACAAGTAGTTCATGTAACGAAAAATACAACAACAAGAATATGATAACTTGAACTAGAGTGAGTTTCTATGTCCAATCCTAAGTAGTTTTCTTGAATGTCCTGCAATAAATACTTCCTGCAACATGTATAAAATATCCGTCAACACATAAAGCATTGGTGAGCATACTAGTTTTGACATACATACATACATAGTATAATAAAGTTTTGCTTATAGTCATATGCACGAGAACCATACAAACGGCGACTAGCCACGGAGAATTTTGCTTAACATGACCCATGTAGGGGGCGGATAGCCAATCCTATAGCGCTATACATGCAAGGTGGGTTGTCAACTATATGAACATTTGTATGTTAGAGTAAATAATTCTACATAGCATAGCGTACAAGCATATAATAGACTTTAGATTGCGCATGATAGAATTTAGAATATGATAGACTTTAGACTAAGCATAATAGATTGTAGAGTTTAAAATCGTTTGAGTTTTGATAGTGATACATGTTAAGCCCCAAAGAATAAAGGATAAAGGGGGGACAAGTATGAACTCACCTTAGGGTGCATTATTTAGTTCCCAAAAACGGGTCTTGAGAATTGAAGATTTTAGCTCCGAATAACTAGAATTAGAAAGGAAAGCATTTTAGGTTCAAGAGTTGGATTATTAGATTCAAGAGAGTCAAGCAAGCCTTTTAGGCGAACCAAAACACAAATCACCATAAAGGTGATTCGGATGGTCATGAGAGTCAAGTAGTGCCTTTAAGGCTAACCAAAACACAAACCACCATAAAGGTGATTCGGATGGTCAAGAGAGTCAAGTATTGGTAAGGTAGGGATGTATCCACAAACCTTCCAAGTTATTAGATTAGTAGAGTGTTGAAAGTATATATTTTAGTATTTACATAATATAACTATAGGGTTAAAGTAGTGTATGGTGACTTAGTTTCGAAGAGCCTTGGCTTTCCTTTGTCAACCATTAACCATAGCACAAGTCCATCCAACATTAAGTTGTTCGTGAACTTGGTTGGTATCACTTCAACTAACCTTCTAGTGCATAAAAACAATAGAAGATGAACCACCTTTGAGGCCTCATTTTGGTGTCCCACTCGTATTCATTTGCCATAGCAAACAAGAGCAAGGTCCTAGAGGTTTCCCCAAGGGGTTAGAAGAAGAAAAGAAGTGAAGAAAGAATAATAAAGTTGGAGTTTATGAGAAAACTCACTTAGAAGTGGACTTCCACACTTGAGATTTCTTTGAAGAATTGGGAGGTTTAGAGAGGATTTAGGAATGAGCAAGTGTTAGAATGGGTAAGAGTGGTGTATTTATAGTTGGGGTGAAGGGGTTGGGTATTTAATGAATTAATTAGGGTGGTTAGAAGTTAATTAGTAGTAATTATATCTTTAAAAGAAAAAAAATAAATAAAATCATAAATAAAAAAAATGTATGGACTAAAATTTTGAAATAGTGTATTTGTTACTTAAAGTCAAAAGCAAATGTTTCATTTTATGTTCTTTTTTTTAGTATTTATTAAATATATATATATATATATATGTTTTATTAATAATAAGTATATATTAAGATCTTAACTAAGTAAGGTTTCTTGTTATAACGCCTAAATTGAATAGGATAAATTTTAATGACGACTCGTCACGAATTGGTAGGAGTAACATAAAAGAAGCGAATAAAGGCGAACTTGGAATTTGTTAAGTATAGAATTTAAAATACATGAAAAGTAAAAATAACGCGATTAATAAGTAATTATACGGCATAACGTATATGAAATAGTAGAAATTTTTGGCTTGTAAAAGAGATGTCCTTGGATAATTGGGTCGAATAGTAAATATGTGAGCATAATAAGTGACTACATGTTGGAATGAGTAGTTTTTAGTAAAAGATATTTGGTTTGCACAAGGACGAAAATTTTATTTGAAAAAGAAAACTTTTAGAAGTGATTAATTAAACGATAAATTGGACCATTTGAAAACGGCTTTTTGGCGAAATACATAATAGTTATTTATTTTTGAAATCCAGTGTATAATTAGTCAAGAAAATATAACAAAGTGAGAGACGAATCTTGTTTTTAAGTGTATAAATGCTTTTAGAGGTTAAGGCCAAAGTTTACGGGACTTAGAACGAGATTCTTGATAAATTTAGGATTGCTAATTAAGCAAGGAAAGGCAAGAGGAAGGAAAAGAAGTTGATGGAGATTACAAGTATGGATTATTCATAGCAAGGATGATATTGCATAGTATAGAGTGTGGTTCAAAACAAGGTTATAATATGCATAAAAGATAAATAATGTAAGCATATTTAGACTAGCAACTATAACATGAGGGTATCACAAAAGGTAAATAGCGTAAGTGTTGGTCAAAATTTTAACTCGACACCCAAAACTTCTCATGGCACGAATAACTCTACTTTTGGTAGTATGATAGGACATTTATGTATAGGACGTACCGGCGGCGTATCCACCATGCCATTATCATAGCTCATCCGTGTTGTTATTCAAGTCATGATAGGTTACACACACTGGGACTTGTTATGTTTTCCATACGCCAATTTTTGTAATTACGTGTGCACCCGTAATTAGTCCAATTGTCGTATGGTCCACATAATTTGTCTTAGTTATGTGTGGGTCACTAGTGGACACAAAGTAATTATACACAAAGGAAAAGACAATAGGCTAAGGCATTAAACAGTTTTGATGTTGTAAACATAGCAAGCAATGTGACATGCAAACACATAATGTGAAAAGGCATTAAGCAAGTTTTTGATGTTGTTAACCGTATGTGTTTTTGGAGTAGATGTATTGTTTCATGACATAATGGTGTAGACTTGTGCATATGTAGTTACGTTCAAATGTATAAAATCAAACAGGAGAATGGACAATTGGATTCCTAATGGAAACGTGTAAAATTTTTTGACTGAGGGTAACATAAAATTCGAGTTCATTACAAATTGAGTTTATGGGTACGCGAGCAATTTTAGCTTTTCAAGATTAAGGGTCAAGTTTGATGGTAGAAGAATTTTGTCCGTTGGATGTTAAAGAAAAACATATTTAATTGAAGTGGGGAAATTTTAGTGTAAAAGTTTTATCGAATGTGATCGTTTGATTTATAAAAAAAAATCCATTTTATTAAGCGAGAAAAAATAGTTTATTGACAATTTTAGTTTGGCGTTGATGAATATTTTGACTCGTGATACGATCTCAAGAGAAAAGGTTTTGGGATTATAAAGAAGTAGATTATTTGATTTAGCGTGTCTTTGCTCACAAGTCCTGTTTACAAAAGAAATTTTTTTTAAACACTTTTACCATTTAGAAACTTGTTTGTCATACAGACTCGACGCACTCATTTGTTAGTGGTTTGAAAGTGAGGATTTTATAGAAGGATAAGCATCCTCTTAGAAATAGTAGGAAGAATTTTGTTCAAAAATTTTGAAAATGATTGTGCGCGAGGATAAAAGAGTTTTGCGATGTTTGAGTTTTGCCGATAAATTATGATTGTAAACTAGGACAACGATGGTATTTCATAAAAAGGAAAATTTCACATCCGAACAATTTCTTGAAAACATTACATAAGGAAATTCTCATTCATTTTTTTTCAAGAAAAGAAAAGTCAATCTTTCTTTAGTGTGGTGAGTGGGTATTCCAGCATCGTAGATCACCATGGCAAGTCTTGGGCACTGGTTGCGCCCATGGGTTGGGTCGTTGCACTCGGAGCATATCCATCCATTGGATTTAGTGAATAAGGTAGTACTAGTAGGTTGTTCGGGTCGTGGTTTAGTGGTGTGGCGACATGTTTTGGCTAAATGACCATATGCATCACAGTTGGCGCATATGCGGCATTGGGTGTGAGTGGGATGGTGATATTTACAACTGTCGCATAGCGGAAAAGTTCCACGGTACTGCTTGTTGTTGGAATTCGGAGTCTTAAGAGTTGTTGAAGTGTGGTTTCGTTTGAGGTTTTTGCGTTTTCGGTTATCCTTTTTCGTTTGTTTGGTAGGGGTATGGGTAGAAGGTTTAATATCTACATGGTTTGTGCTATCCTGGATGGTATCGCCGGGGTTTGGAATTGGGTTTGTTGGTGTCTCTAGGTTAGGGAGGATCTTGACTAGTTCTTGGGAAATAAGACTTGCCAGTTGGTTGAGGTCGATGCTGTTGAGACGGGAAGACATCTACGAGAATTATACATAGGAAAATTTGTAAAAGCGTTTTTAAACAAGGTGACTTTTGAATTTAGAAAATAAGTTACTAGAATTTTGGTTAACAATGAAAAGCTTACAGGTAAGATTAGATCGGTGAAATTGATGCAAATTTAGATAAACAAATACATACGCTCAAGTTGTTCTCATAGATTTAGTATGCACGTTCAAGTTACACGTATAGAATGCAAGTTTCACATTGTTCAAATAGCGTAACACGTATGTATAAGCAAGTATAGTGCACTTAGTTAACATAAAGGAGTTTTGATTTACGTTGGTTGCGATTATTAGTATTGTTTGGAGATCGCAAGAGTAGATTGTAAATGCGAGTCTTGAGAGCATTTGCGAGTAGTAAAAAAAATTAAATCGAATATATGTAGTGAAAACATAGCATGAAAACAACATTGAAAGTAATATTAACATAAAATGAGAGGCTTGTTTTAAGTAAGCAATTGGAGTGTTCCGGAACGGAACTAAGACTAACCAAAGTGGTTCGAATTTACCTTTGAATTTGAAAACATGCTTTGGCCTAATAGGTGGAAATACTCTCGCCGAACTTGCGGTTAACGGTATTTACCCTTCCAGTTACTACATGTTTCTTGTCATTAGTAAATTTGAGACTTTGGCGAGATTTAAAAAAAATATCAAGGATTGAAACTAGTCGCTAAGTTGCGGATTTCACTCCTATCTTAGCGATGTCGTTTCTTTGAGTGTGGTTTGTACACTTTGCCCAACATGGTAAGAAAATTAATTCTAACCTTCAATTGGTAGTGTCCACTAGAATGAGAATTGTGAAATTTCCACCAAGGTGAGGATATCACTCCTATCTTGGTGTAGTTTCAAAAAAAAAAAAAAAAAAAAAAAAAAACAAAGAATTTACGCGGATTGAAAGTTATCACCAAAGTGAGGGTTTCACACCTATTTCGGTGATTTCCTTTCGTTTGTGGTATACGAGCGTCTTCGAGTGTAGAATAATCCACCAAATAGGAAGGTAAAATTTTAAGACCAAAGGAATAAAGTCAACGATCACAATAAACGACACTATATGAAGTACGTAAACCCAAAAACATAAATTTCATAAGCGGAAGCATTTAAAGAATTTAATCTCTACAAAACAGTGTTCCCAAGTATCCAAGACACTTATTACAAAACGTGCACTAAAATCTAGACGCCAATGCAGACCCGTGCGCCTAGTCCCGTTCATTGCTACCTTAGCGACCTGAGAAAAACATGCCAAAAAGCTGTCAACATATAATGCTGGTGAGTTCACAGGTTTGTTCAAAAATGTTACCAAAGTGTTACCATGTCCATACTATATCAATGTTACCAAGTACGCTAGCTAGGCGTATGTTTCATTACTACTACGATTGGAAACCATTACTAGACACGTTTAGCAATGTTCAGCATGTTTAAGCAGCCCGTATGTTCAGCATGATACCAATGTACCTGTTCGAGACAATATGCACCCGCCCGGCCCTCCAAGCCGACGAGTGGGGCAGGTCACGCCCAATAGATCTATCCACATTTCCCCCGTTGTGCAAACCCGCACATTCATGGTTTCCCCCGGGACTTTCCAAAAGATCGTATAGCAATATAAGGTTAAAACCATAGTATGACATATGTTACCAAAACAGTTTAGCGCATGTTTTCTCCCCCAAAAGTTAAAGCAGTAAAAGTGGGGCCGTGAACTCACCTTAAGTAGCGTTCTTCAAATATAAGTAAAGATGTTTAGCCCTTGATAATCCCTCTACCGGAGATCTATCAAAATGTTCACATAAGCGTTCCGACTAATAACCACAAGGTTATCTAGTCCCCGATTGTCCAGATCGTAACCAAGTATGATTTAAAACGTGTTTAAATGTTTAACCGACACACTAGACCGACCCGACATCCCGTTGGTGACCCGTTACCCTAACTAATCAAGTACACATAGATTACACACAAGGTTTAAGCATAAAACACTTAGTTTGTATCAAAAATCTCATTTCTGCATCAGAACGGTCGAACCAGTCAGTTTTAAGTCTCCTTCGCACCTTTTTATCTCCTTCGCACCTTTTTACATCTCGTTCGACCGTTTGATGCTTCCTTCGCCCGTTTCATCACATTCGTCCAATAAAAAGCCAGGTTCGACCCTGGATCCCTCCTTCGCACCATCGACTGGTCGAAGGAGGCCAGGTTCGCCCCTGTTGTATGATTTTTCCTAAAAACGCTTCAAACACATTCAAAACGACCCGAAACATCATCAAACACAGCAGTCAAGCATGAATAACTTATCCCTACAAAACCCCATCGATTTCCCCCGATAATACGTTCGTTTCAGCCCTTTCCCAAAATGGTAAAGATTATGGAAACATCACTTTCATGCATGGATTATTTACCCAATTTGGAAACTTTTGAAATCAATTCATGTTTAGCTTAAAATACTCAGTTTGTCGATTATCCGATCTTTCTTATTCATTCTATTGATCATAAATATTCATGCATCAAGTATTAATCCCATAAAACCCCCAAATATCAATATACCCAATCCTAACCCTAGACAACCATAATCCAATCATTTACAACAATCCTATATCATGTTTCTATCATAGATATACCAGCAAATCAGTGAATAACACATAACACCACATAATCACACAACTAACACATGTTATTCATTATGAAAACCTATGTTAAATGATCATGTTTTGATTTAGAAAGATGTTTAAAAGGTTTTTTAATCATAAAAACACCTTTAGAACAGATCTGGACAATTAGGGTTAGATGAAAACGAATTAAAATGCTTTTAAAAAGGTTTAGGATTATGAACACACCTTGGATTCTTGTTTAGATGTTGTAGATTGGTTAGATTATGAAAAAGAAGAGCAAAAACTCCTACCTTAGTGTTTAAGATCGTTTGAGAGCGTTTTGGGACGGTTAGGGTTTGTGAAATGATGAAAAATGACAAAGGTTGGTATTTATACTAATCTTCCTTCGCACCAACACATTGGTCGAATGTAGTCTCCTTCGCCCCTTTCACAGGGTCGAATGAGACTTGTTTGGTCGAAGGAAATTCCTCAAATTCTACTTCCCTGGTTTGCCCACTTGCATGGGTCGAACCAGACATTTTTCCTCTCCTTCGACCACTCGAAGTGGTCGAACCAGAGTCCCTTTTTAACTAGTTTTCCAGTTTGTCGTGTTTAACGCATTCTAACACATCCTAACACATAAGCATGCATCCTTAGTCCATATTTAACACATTTAGGCACAGATAATCATTTACACATCATATAAACATATCTATGTATATAATCCACCATACAACCCATAATCTACACATATACTTAATTAGTTCATGTAACGTCACCAACAACGGAACCCGGTACTAGTGTATTACCAAAACGACTCCCAATGATCCTCCAGATCATTGTACCCTGGACAATCCTAACTTGACCCGACTCAACTAACCCAGTTAAGTTTGTTTATAAACGTTTCTCGCTAAGGTAGACTTAGATGTTACTAATATGTTTAAGCCGAACATGCCGGGTGTCACATCATCCCCACATTGAAAGAATTTTCGTCCCGAAAATTGCGCAAAGCCCAAAAAGAAAGAAACGAAAAGGACAGAACAAAAGAAACTTACCGGATGTCACATCATCCTCACGTTGAAAGGAATCTCGACCCGAGATTCATTCCGCTTCAGCAGTAACATGCCTCGATTCGAACGCGCGCTTCGGAAAGAGATGAGGATACTTAGATTTCATCTGATCCTCCCGTTCCCATGTGAACTCAGGTCCACGGTTCGAGTTCCATCGGACTTTAACGATGCGGATTTTACTCCGACGAAGGCTACGAATCTTGTAGTTGAGAATCTCGACAGGTTCCTCCACAATGCGAAGACGATCATCAACCTTGATCTCTTCCAGTGGTACAATGAGAGATTCATCAGCCAAACACTTCTTCAGGTTAGACACATGGAAGACGTTGTGTACACTACCGAGCTCCGCCGGTAAGTCAAGTCTGTATGCCACCGGTCCAATCCGATCCAGGATTGCGAACGGTCCGACATAACGAGGGTTAAGCTTGCCACGCTTTCCAAAGCGTATGACGCCCTTCCATGGTGAAACTTTCAGAAGTACCTTGTCCCCAACCTGGAACTCTAAAGGTTTTCGACGGCGATCGGCATAGCTCTTCTGACGATCCCGTGCAGCAGCCAAACGTTGACGGATCTGTACGATTTTCTCCGAAGTTTCGTACACGAGTTCCGGACCAGTGAGCTGGCTCTCGCCCACCTCGGCCCAACAAAGTGGTGATCGACATTTCCGTCCGTAAAGAGCCTCGAACGGAGCTGCCTTGATGCTAGAGTGATAGCTGTTGTTGTAGGAGAACTCTACTAACGGCAGGTGGATCTCCCAACTTTTGCCAAAATCGATAACACATGCCCGAAGCATGTCTTCCAAGGTTTGAATCGTCCGCTCACTCTGTCCATAAGTTTGCGGATGATAAGCCGTACTCATATCCAACTGAGTACCCAAAGCTTTGTGCAGAGCCTTCCAGAAACGCGAAGCGAAACGAGAATCACGATCAGAGATAATAGAAACAGGCACCCCGTGCCGAGCAACCACCTCCTTAAGGTAAAGTCGAGCTAACCGCTCGAGTCCATCGGTTTCCTTAATAGGTATAAAACGTGCCGATTTTGTCAGCCGGTCAACAATCACCCAAATCATATCATAACCACTAGGTGACTTTGGCAGTTTGGTGACAAAATCCATCGTGATTCGTTCCCACTTCCATTCTGGAACCTCTGGTTGTTGCAGGAGACCAGACGGCCTCTGATACTCCACCTTGACTTTAGCACAAGTCAAACATTTGCTGACGTAAGAAGCTATGTCAGCTTTCATGTTCGGCCACCAATAAAGTATCTTCAAATCCTGATACATCTTATCGGAGCCAGGGTGAATAGAATACCGGGATTTGTGAGCTTCTTCCAGAACAAGCTCGCGTAATCCCCCGAACAATGGGACCCAAACGCGTCCCGCAAAATAGTGTAAGCCATCAGTCCTGAGCTCAAGATGCTTGTCAGCACTGTGCATAGTCTCAGCCCTAAGGTTTTCCTCCTTCAAGGCTTCTAACTGTGCAGAACGGATCCGGTCAGGCAACGACGAATGAATGGTGAGCTGTAAGGCTCGAACACGGTGAGGGTTCGCAGACTCCTTCCTGCTCAAGGCGTCCGCCACAACGTTCGCCTTGCCAGGATGGTATTTGATGGCACAGTCATAATCGTTCAGGAGTTCAACCCAGCGACGCTGCCGCATGTTCAACACCTTCTGGTCGAAAATATGCTGAAGACTCTTGTGATCGGTATATACTTCGCACTTGGTACCGTACAAGTAATGTCTCCAGATTTTCAACGCAAAGACCACTGCTCCCAGTTCCAAGTCATGAGTAGTGTAGTTCTTCTCATGAACTTTGAGTTGTCGAGAGGCATAAGCAATAACCTTCCCGCGCTGCATCAACACGCAACCGAGACCACGAATAGAAGCATCACAGTACACAACGAAATCATCAGTGCCTTCCGGCAAGGATAAAATAGGTGCAGAGCAAAGTTTAAGCTTCAGCATCTGAAATGCTGATTCTTGTGGTTCGTCCCAGTCGAACTTTCGATCCTTCTGGGTAAGAGCAGTGAGGGGTTGAGCGATCTTCGAAAATCCCTCGATGAAACGACGATAATAACCCGCAAGACCTAGGAATTGTCGCACCTCAGATGGCGTCTTTGGTGCTCCCCAGTCTTTAATAGCTTCGATCTTAGCCGGATCGACATGAATTCCCAGTTCATTCACCACATGTCCTAGGAATTAAACTTCACGCAACCAAAAATCACACTTCGAGAACTTAGCATACAACTGCTCCTGTCTGAAAAGTTCCAAGACCAACCGCAGGTGTTCCTCATGATCCGCCTTGTTCTTGGAATAGATCAGAATGTCGTCAATAAACACGATGACGAACTTATCAAGGTAAGGCTTGCAAACGCGGTTCATCAAATCCATGAACACCGCTGGTGCGTTAGTGAGGCCAAAAGGCATGACCAAGAACTCAAAATGGCCATAACGAGTGCGAAAAGCAGTCTTCTGAATGTCAGCTTCCCTGACGCGCAACTGGTGATATCCGGACCGCAAATCAATCTTCGAATAGTAGCTAGAGCCCTGAAGCTGGTCAAAGAGATCATCAATGCGAGGAAGAGGATAACGATTTTTGATGGTCACTTTGTTCAGCTCACGATAATCAATACACATACGAAGACTTCCGTCCTTCTTCTTCACAAACAATATAGGAGCTCCCCACGGGGAAGAACTCGGTCGAATGAAACCCTTTTCCAAGAGTTCCTGTAACTGGCTGGACAACTCTTGCATCTCGGGAGGTGCAAGACGATACGGGGCTCGGGCAATAGGAGCTGCGCCCGGAGTGAGATCAATACCAAACTCAACCTGACGATGGGGAGGAAGACCAGGTAAATCATCAGGAAACACATCAGGAAAGTCACGAACCACTGGGATATCCTCGATCTTCTTCTCATCGCCAGAAGAAATGTTAACAAGTGCCAGAATGGCCGAACAGCCCTTCCGAAGATACTTACGGGCTTTCATGCTAGAAATGATACTCAGCGGAGCACCGCTTTTCTCGCCACGAACCGAAAGAATCTCTCCATCAGGGAGAGGGATCCGAATAACCTTGTCAAAACAAACGATCTCCGCGCGATACAACGATAGCCAATCCATGCCAACCACGACATCAAAACTACCCAGAGGTACCGGCATAAGGTCAATGGGGAAAGACAAACCCGACAGTTCCAAGCGACATTCCCTAAGGGTGTGTGTCGCTTCAATTTTCTTACCATCAGCCAATTCTATTAAGTACTTAGCCTCTAAAGGTGTGGGTACTATATCTAGCAATCGACTAATATCCAAAGATACGAAACTCTTATCGGCACCAGAATCAAACAAGACAGAAACATAGCGATCATTAAGAAGGAACGTACCGGTAACTGTGTCTGGATCCTGCCTAGCCTCTGCAGATCCAATGACGAAAGCACGTGCAGTCCTGCCTCCGCCGCCATTGTTCCCGTTACCGTTCCCGCCCCTCCCATTATCGCCCTGCTTCAGTTTGGGACAATCACGCTTGAAATGCCCCGTGTCACCACAGTTATAACACCCCTGCCTCCCCTGAGTCCCCTGAGCAGCAGGAGCAGGAGCAGCCGCAGGAGTCTGAGTTGGGGTAAGCGTCACCTTGCAATCCTTAGCATGGTGCCCCAACTGATGGCACCGATGACAACGAGCCCTATCACAACCCCCGGAGTGATGAAAACCACACTTGTTGCACTTGGGATGCTTCCCAACATACCCACCCGTCTTCGACCCAGAAGAAGACCTAGATGTATCAAACTTCTTCGCCGGCTGAGCTGGCACCACACTCTTCCCCACACTCTCCCACTTCCTCTTGTTCCCCTCAGCAGCCTTCACAGCAGCACCCTTGGGAGGCAAAACGCCTTCCGCTACCTTCAGGTTAGTCATCCGATGAGCTGATCGAACAACTTCAGCAATAGTGGGAAGATTCCCAGCAGCCACCAACCCAGCAATCTCGGGCACTAGTCCAGACACATAGTGCTCGATCCTCCTGTACTCGGGTGTGTGTAAGTCAGGACACAACACCGCCAGCTCGTTCCTCCTCACAGTGTACTCCTCAATCTCCGACCCAACCATCTTGAAACTCCAGACCTCGTGCTCCAACTTCTGTATCTCCTCCCTCGGACAATACTCACCTCTCAAAAGCTGCACAAACTCTGCCCAAGGCATAGCAATAGCCTCTCCCAATCCCATGTTCTGAGTAGTAGCATTCCACCACGACAATGCAGGCCCCTCAAATGTCGCGGTAGCGTACTTCACTCGGTCCCCAGCAGGACAGTTACACATAACAAACACAGATTCCACCTTCTCCAGCCATCGGAGCAGTCCCACCGCTCCCTCAGTTCCAGCGAAGTTATGGGGCTGACAGTCCCTAAACTTCTTATAAGAGCACTGAGGTGGGGGTGGATTGGCACCAACATCTGTAACACGGTACACGAGTAAAACACAAACGAAAGGACACGAAACCCAAAATGAGGCAAGGTCAACAAAAATCAACTCACCACCCATGGCATTAATTCCAGCCTGGAAATTAGCCATAGCCATGTTCACTTGCTGCTGGAGCAAGTTGTTCAGTTCGGCTTGGGTCATGTTGATGTTCCCACGACCACCGCCTCCGGCACGACCACCGCCGCCAGCACGGCCACCGCCTCCACCACGACGTCCACCACCGCGAGCACCAGACATGATCTAACAAACCAAGAAATCGAGAGATTCAGATTCACTCCCAGTGTCAACCACTAGGAATTTACAAGAGTTAACCTAGGGACAAATTCAGGACTATACATCCAAACTCGAAGTCCATCGGGATTTTCATGCATTCCAGTTTATTATTTCGTGTGCACCCGAAATGATAAACTGCTCTACATGGTCCTCCAAATGTACCCCTAATCTAGACCCCAGTCACCGAACATTGTCGCCTATGTGGCAATAGGTGCAAGTGTAAGAAGGCATGTGTGTGCTAGAACCAACAAATCAACCCCTCCTCCTTCAATCCAGAAGAAGAAGACAAGAGTAGGTAAGAACCCAATTAAAAACGGATGATGTAACGGAGAAGCATGATAATGATGTAAGGACACCCCGACAACGTTAGTACATATCCCACTAATAGACCCAAAGAATGTGACCGTCTAGTGTGTGCGACTCGGCAATAGACCAGACTCTACATGCAGTCCTAGTTCACTATAACCATTGGCTCTGATACCAATCTGTCACACCCTCAAATTACCACTTGCGGGGTTTTACCGCGAGGCGCATGACAAACCAGGATCCAAGTCAACGATCACAATAAACGACACTATATGAAGTACGTAAACCCAAAAACATAAATTTCATAAGCGGAAGCATTTAAAGAATTTAATCTCTACAAAACAGTGTTCCCAAGTATCCAAGACACTTATTACAAAACGTGCACTAAAATCTAGACGCCAATGCAGACCCGTGCGCCTAGTCCCGTTCATTGCTACCTTAGCGACCTGAGAAAAACATGCCAAAAAGCTGTCAACATATAATGCTGGTGAGTTCACAGGTTTGTTCAAAAATGTTACCAAAGTGTTACCATGTCCATACTATATCAATGTTACCAAGTACGCTAGCTAGGCGTATGTTTCATTACTACTACGATTGGAAACCATTACTAGACACGTTTAGCAATGTTCAGCATGTTTAAGCAGCCCGTATGTTCAGCATGATACCAATGTACCTGTTCGAGACAATATGCACCCGCCCGGCCCTCCAAGCCGACGAGTGGGGCAGGTCACGCCCAATAGATCTATCCACATTTCCCCCGTTGTGCAAACCCGCACATTCATGGTTTCCCCCAGGACTTTCCAAAAGATCGTATAGCAATATAAGGTTAAAACCATAGTATGACATATGTTACCAAAACAGTTTAGCGCATGTTTTCTCCCCCAAAAGTTAAAGCAGTAAAAGTGGGGCCGTGAACTCACCTTAAGTAGCGTTCTTCAAATATAAGTAAAGATGTTTAGCCCTTGATAATCCCTCTACCGGAGATCTATCAAAATGTTCACATAAGCGTTCCGACTAATAACCATAAGGTTATCTAGTCCCCGATTGTCCAGATCGTAACCAAGTATGATTTAAAACGTGTTTAAATGTTTAACCGACACACTAGACCGACCCGACATCCCGTTGGTGACCCGTTACCCTAACTAATCAAGTACACATAGATTACACACAAGGTTTAAGCATAAAACACTTAGTTTGTATCAAAAATCTCATTTCTGCATCAGAACGGTCGAACCAGTCAGTTTTAAGTCTCCTTCGCACCTTTTTATCTCCTTCGCACCTTTTTACATCTCGTTCGACCGTTTGATGCTTCCTTCGCCCGTTTCATCACATTCGTCCAATAAAAAGCCAGGTTCGACCCTGGATCCCTCCTTCGCACCATCGACTGGTCGAAGGAGGCCAGGTTCGCCCCTGTTGTATGATTTTTCCTAAAAACGCTTCAAACACATTCAAAACGACCCGAAACATCATCAAACACAGCAGTCAAGCATGAATAACTTATCCCTACAAAACCCCATCGATTTCCCCCGATAATACGTTCGTTTCAGCCCATTCCCAAAATGGTAAAGATTATGGAAACATCACTTTCATGCATGGATTATTTACCCAATTTGGAAACTTTTGAAATCGATTCATGTTTAGCTTAAAATACTCAGTTTGTCGATTATCCGATCTTTCTTATTCATTCTATTGATCATAAATATTCATGCATCAAGTATTAATCCCATAAAACCCCCAAATATCAATATACCCAATCCTAACCCTAGACAACCATAATCCAATCATTAACAACAATCCTATATCATGTTTCTATCATAGATATAGCAGCAAATCAGTGAATAACACATAACACCACATAATCACACAACTAACACATGTTATTCATTATGAAAACCTATGTTAAATGATCATGTTTTGATTTAGAAAGATGTTTAAAAGGTTTTTTAATCATAAAAACACCCTTAGAACAGATCTGGACAATTAGGGTTAGATGAAAACGAATTAAAATGCTTTTAAAAAGGTTTAGGATTATGAACACACCTTGGATTCTTGTTTAGATGTTGTAGATTGGTTAGATTATGAAAAAGAAGAGCATAAACTCCTTCCTTAGTGTTTAAGATCGTTTGAGAGCGTTTTGGGACGGTTAGGGTTTGTGAAATGATGAAAAATGACAAAGGTTGGTATTTATACTAATCTTCCTTCGCACCAACACATTGGTCGAATGTAGTCTCCTTCGCCCCTTTCACAGGGTCGAATGAGACTTGTTTGGTCGAAGGAAATTCCTCAAATTCTACTTCCCTGGTTCGCCCACTTGCATGGGTCGAACCAGACATTTTTCCTCTCCTTCGACCACTCGAAGTGGTCGAACCAGAGTCCCTTTTTAACTAGTTTTCCAGTTTGTCGTGTTTAACGCATTCTAACACATCCTAACACATAAGCATGCATCCTTAGTCCATATTTAACACATTTAGGCACAGATAATCATTTACACATCATATAAACATATCTATGTATATAATCCACCATACAACCCATAATCTACACATATAGTTAATTAGTTCATGTAACGTCACCAACAACGGAACCCGGTACTAGTGTATTACCAAAACGACTCCCAATGATCCTCCAGATCATTGTACCCTGGACAATCCTAACTTGACCCGACTCAACTAACCCAGTTAAGTTTGTTTATAAACGTTTCTCGCTAAGGTAGACTTAGATGTTACTAATATGTTTAAGCCGAACATGCCGGGTGTCACAGTACATGCACCTAAAAACATAATTCTCTACGGAAATTATATTTATGATTCACATACACTACAATCTAAACATTCTATACCTACTACAATAGTATCCAGAGCAATAAACATGCCACATTTTCCATGCGTAATCCATGTCACGAATTATTTAGGAAATAACAAACTGGAATTTAGTTTTTCTTTTCCTTAAACGAAAACTGTTGCATTTTATGATCCAAAATATAATTGATTTTATACATTGTTTGAACTAGAAACAACTTCTCAAACCAACATAAATGTTATATAACATTCCTTAAAATTCGTAACTGATTATAATGTTAAAAAAACAAAACAATTTTAACCATGCTGCAGGATACATGGATTCAAGCATATTAATAACCTTTGAATTTCAAAATAGCCAATTTACAAAATCCACAAGATCCGTAAGAAAATGCAAATCCGCATGACATTTTCTAAATTTATAGAATCCATAAAAGACCATGTATAACTAAATTCACAAAACCACATGGAAACCATGAACCATACTGATCTTATTTTTGACAACTTAACTAGATAAATGAATCAATATTCCACAATAAATATCTAAATTAAACTATCATCAATTCATTCATTATTCATATAAGACAAAGGAATAAATCACTTACTTGTTGGGTAAAATCTTTGATATAGAAGACGGCATCTCCCTATTCGATTTGGCCATGAACACGAAATAGTTAATCAAATTTTTGTCTCGGTTGAATATCGCAATCACGAAATAAGAACACGATGTAAATCATTCATGTTTTGATTGCATATCCATAGGAACCCAACCCACGATAGTTTGGATTGTTTTCACGATTGCAAAATCACAAAACAAAAAACTGTTGTGCTTCACTGTTTTACCCTCCTTGCTTCACGAACAGAAACCTAATCAATTCGCCATTAACACGGAACCAATCGAACATCGTTTTGTTGATAAATCAATTACACCAAGTAATCACAAACAATGCCCATTAATTTGATCTGAAACATTGCCCTTGGAACAAGTATCACAACTAGAAATAAATTCTAGTTGATTTATTTTCAAAATTGTGCCTTCTTAAAATAAATCTAAAGCGAACTTTATGAAATCGAAACGAAAACCGGCTTCAACCGACCTAAACCCAAAACGCATGAACAATAGTGCGAACCCAATAAACAATGAATTTGTAACCAATAATGAACCAAACAACATCAATGGGTTGATCTTTCTTGTACATCTTCGAATCCAATAAAGCGTCAAGCCAACCCCTTTCAAAATCAAACCCGTGCCAACTTCAAATCGCAAATCGTAACCCCGATTTCGTTTAAAAGATATTATGAAAAGTGTAGAATTAAACAACACTTAAAATAGTTTAATAACAGAACCCATCAAATTCAACTTCAAAACCATAAATCAAATTTGACAGTAAGAGTGATATAAAATCATTAAATTGGTTATAAATCTATAAAATTGATTTATAAGAATTCTCATGTTTTCTCATAATTAAATCTAAACATGGAGCACCATTAATGTTCCAACGACTTCGTAAAAGTCATTTTCAAAACAATGATATTTTAATAATTGAAATTCATTTTAATAGATAAATATTGCAATAATCATCCATATTTATCCAACCGATTTTCCAATTGAAATCCCATAAAAGAACTGTAGTCCCCAGAAATTGATTACCCAAAATCTTACACCTACAAGTAAATCGAAAACATAACAGAGGCGTAGAACGAATCACGCTTCCAGTACCCAATTTCTTCCCGTAACAGGAATTCGGAATATGTATTGAATACAGAATTGAATAACAACGAAAAAATAGTTTGTTCTTTGTTGGTTTTATTGAACCGAAACCGTAGAAGAAATCGAAAATCACTTGGATTATACTACGAGTCGTGCAATCACTATCAGAACAAACTATTTGATCGGTACAATCAAATGTTTGAACGGATTAAACGTAATATACACAAGATTCGGATTTAATTTCTTTGAGTATTATTGCACCGATAATAAAAAATGAACAGGTTTTTGTGTGTTCAAAACCTCCAAATTTCTAGAGATCTCTCTAGAAAAATCAAGATTGTTTTTCTATCTTTTTTTTTTTAGTTAAATCATTAAAACAACTGACAATATATTTGTGCATTTAAGATGCAATTGGATTGGGTTCTACTTTCTAGTAATTATGTTTGGACCAATCTATTAGGCCTACATGCATACCCAAGAGCTTATAAGGCCCTATCTTTAATTCCAATAACCCATTAATAAACTAAACTTTAGTTAGTTCATTAACTCATTCAGCCCAAATCCAATAAGCTAATACTTTAACTTACTTAAACCAATAACACACACAATCCCATTAGTGATAACCGAGCCCGCATTCCTAACTCGGTTAATGACTAACGAGATCAACCCATTCAACAAGTTAATCCAATATCACCATTAATGTTGATAACACTAAAATTACGAACATTAATGAGAGCGAAGGCAAGATCTTAGATCTCATTCACAGTCTTGTTGTTATGAATAAATGTTTTTTTAACAATGTGGTGATCATTTAGGTTGCTGACTTTGGTCTGTCTAAAGAAGAGGTTTATGATGATAACCGATCATGCGTTAAAGGTTGTGGCGGAGCCACCCACAAATGAAGGTGGGCCGGTGCCCACCGTAGGTCGCATAGTTTTATGTAGGAAAAGCCCAAGTGCCCATCTAGTTTTCTTAATGAAAAGCCCAGTGCCCACCCTAATCATTAGCCAGTGCCCACAGCCCACCTGATGGATAGATGAAAACAGAACAACGCAGAATAGAGATACATATTGAAAACTTAACATATGGCAGGAGACCCATTCCCCTTCATCGGTCATTGAACAGTCGAACAGAGACCATTCCGGCGATCATCGAACAGTCACAGAACCTTCCTCCGGCGGCCCATCATTCAGATCACACAGACACAAAGATGAACAGTCAAATCGTTGGCCAATCATCCGATCAGTGACACCCATCTGAATTCCGAAGTCCCTATAATTAGTCCATTCTCCCTGGTGTAGTTGTGTTGGTAATTGATATTCATATTTGATAAAGAAAAGTGATAATTCTCTGCACATTGAATCTATTCTTTTGAGTTTTATATATGTTTTTGAGAATTTCAAAATGTCAGTGGATATCCTATGGTATATGCTTTGTGAGTTTGTCATTTTGTGATTAGATAATTGATATTAAAATGGGCTTTCTCCTTTTGTCAGATTCTATATCAATACATTATTGCTATTTGAAAGTATTGTGTATAAATAATTATTAGTTATTGTATAATCCGAACATTATTGTATTTAATAGCAAAATTCTAATACACATTATTTGCTAATTTACAAATATACAGATTATCATTTGTGGTTTGAGTTGGATCATTGATTTGTTGGCGATTTAACCATATGAATATGTAAAGTTAAACAAGGTGTGTATTTTTTACCCTCTTAAGCAAGTTGCGATTTATGTTTTGTTTGTGTAAATGTATTGTTTATATTAACATATAATTTTTTTTTATTTAGGAACTCTTTTTGATAATTTCTAAAAAAGAAAAGAATCATCCTCAAGTGAAACTTCATCTGGTAGTATGGCCGCTTTAACAAGGAATTACTTCAAAATATGACAACTTAAGTCCGCGTGAAGATATAAGTGTTACTATTTTTTTGTGTAATCTGTGTTGTAGAAGTGGATGAAATTCTAAATGTTACTAATGAAGATATAATTGAGCGTTTCTAAAAGATAAACACGTAGAGGACAATTGTAATCGAGGTATGTCATCATTATATTTAAAAATTTAATGAATTAAATTATTTTATCGTTGTTTTTTCATTCCTTATTAACTGACCTATATTGTGCCCCCCGTACAAAAAATTTCTGTATCCGCCACTGATACGGCTACATAGATCCAGTGTATGCATCCACAAACAAATTCACCAAAAAGAGCGACGTCTACAGTTTCGGGATTATCCTCTTTGAACTCATTACAGCTATTCATCCACATCAAAACCTTATGGAATGTCACACCCTCAAATTTCCACTGCGGGGTTTATACCGCGAGGCGCATGACATACCAGGATCCCATAGCCATAAGTCATATGAACGAACTCTAAATGCCCAAACCATTTAGTTCGTTTTCAAAAAAATCAAGTTTAGTTAAGCTGCGGAAGCGTAAACCAAATTTAAACATTTTAAAACCATGCGCAAAACAACGCGCCCAAATTAAAACCATACGAAAGAAAATGTAAAAGCATGATATATAATTTAAGTGTATGCCTAAAACCCCAAATGCAGTGAAGTGTGCAGTGCTTTCTAATCGTGGCACCGGAAGCTAACTACCTGCAAAAGCACGTATATCGTGGGTCAACAAACAATGTTGGTGAGTTCACTAAGTAAAGAAAATGAGTAAGTAAATGCGCTGGTTTCCAAAACCACGTAACCAAGTAAAAGCGTAGGTCCTCCAGACCAAAATGTTCAAGTATCATCAGTTTAAGTGTGTCAGGGGTAGCTAACCCACTCATTGCAACTAAACAGTATTATTGGGACACCTTCAGTAATGTAATAGTTTGCCTCAATAACTGGTGTCTATCAACACCAGTTCTCAAATGTGGTCAGAAGTTCATGCCCGTGCCTCAAGCACCTCAGACATGAGGTTGCTGCACAACCTAATAGCGCTATCAACTAATACCCCGCTCGCCTTCAGCGATTAACCCAATAATATGCAAGGACTTTCCAAATGATAGAGTGTTTAGTTCACAAAGGACCAATAAGTTTTAAACTGATCAAAAAACCGATCCACACAAGGAATCGTAAAACCGACCCACACAAGGAGTCAAAACCCGACCCACGCAAGGAGTCAAAGCATCTCATAACCCGAGATGTAAAAGTAGTCCCAAACCGGACTAGAAAACGTTTTGTAAGTTGTCTCAAACCCGAGACGCATGCTTTTGAGAAAAGAATAGTGAAACTCACCTTAGGTTGCACGTGAATGATCCAAATCCCTCAAATAGTAACGAGCTACCGACTCCCTATTACAAGTGTCACTAGGTGAGTATACGTGCATAACCAACATATCATGTAACTCGTTTGTCCAAAACTTCAAATCGTGTAGTGACACCTAGTGACTCTACATGCACAAGTAAGTCTTACGTATCCCGTTGGTGATCATAATGATTATTATCAGTTTTATACCTGATACACATCTCCTATAAGTGTTCATATAAGTTCTTGTCAAATACATATCATATAAGACTCCAAATAGTCACATAAACACATAATACACAATCTGTGTTTTTAGGACAGATTGTGCGCCACGAAAACTAATTTATTTAAAATACTTAGTCAATGAATTAAACTCCCAAATTTTTACTGTATATTCTTTGGGATTTATTTAATAACCCATATTTTTGTTTTCTCCTAAAACTAAACACAAAAATTATTAAAATTCGTACAACACAGCAATGTCCAAAAAATTTCCACAACAGGTCAGTTTAGTAGAAAAATTCCCAAAAATTGTGTATTCACCCAAACGAGGTGAATCCACTTGGAAAAGCCAAGTTTTTCCAATATTGACCTCCTGTCCAAATTTCATAACTTAATTGTTTGTAAAACTTGAGTTATACCCGTTTAAAGTTAACCCAATTCACAAATCCGAAAATCTGATATGACCCCTAATCAAATAAAATTCCAAAAACGACTCAAACGATGTCCAAATCTGATGGTTTTGCCCATTATGAAAAGCTAAGACCTTGTACATTACAATCATGCAAAGAAATCATCAAAACAATCAATTTACCAACCCATTACAGCCCCTACAAAACGTTCAAACAAATCTGCCAGAATTTTAAACTTGCATCCCAAGTAATCTACAAACCCTAATTTTCCATGAACATCCCTAATACATGTATAACACATACAATACTGATTAAACACCATATTAACATAGCAAAACACATATATTATCATGTGAAAACCCTAATCATGGCTACTAACAACAATTATCATCATCAAATCATCAAGAACACTCAAGAACTCCTATACATACATACATGCGATAAT
Organism: Ambrosia x helenae; assembly: GCA_030844895.1. NCBI lineage: Eukaryota > Viridiplantae > Streptophyta > Magnoliopsida > Asterales > Asteraceae > Ambrosia > Ambrosia x helenae. The sequence continues at coordinate 106,834,812 of CM061229.1, read as the reverse complement.
ATATATGTTATTTTTAGAGTTTTTAAAGTTTTTCAAGTATCATAATTCATCAAAGAGCATATAGATGTATACCTTGCAATGCTAAAACTCCCTAGAGCCTTGAGATTAAACCCGAACTAGCTTGATTAGGTGAAAGATTGATTGATTGCTTGAGAACTAAGAGAGAAAGGGGGGGGGGGGTTCCTCACGGCGCAAAGGGGAATGGGGGTTAGGGTTTTAATTTTTTTTATCTATAATTATAAGGAGGTTTAGCTTGTTGCCCAAGTAATTGGGTATTAGGGCCCTTCTAGTCCATTAACTTGACCCGTTAATCATGTTCTAGCCCAATACCGGACCCAATATTATTAATCACCCTAAATTGCATAAAAACCATTGTTTTTATTATTACATGAGATATTAATCATCAAGTATACGTAATTTGTATGGTTTACGTATTAACCTTCAGTCAAGTGATAATTCACATAAGCAGGCACTTCACGTCCATCATGATTCAATTGCACATATTATTATTATACATGCCATATAATTCACCAACGTTCAGGATACAGGACTCGTGTGTGTGTTCAACAATGATTTTCCTATTTAACGCATATGTTAATATCATCTAACATATGTTAGGCCTACTTAACTAAACCTAGTTAAGTATCTAACCATGTACGAAATGTAAGTTAACTGGAGTATATCATGTTAGTTAACTAGAGTTCAGTAAAAGTATTAACCTGAAAATGCGGGGTGTCACATCATCCCCAAGTTGAAAAGAATTTCGTCCCGAAAGTCAGCAAGTAAACAATAAAGCCAGCTATAAAAAATGTGTGCTTGGTTCCCGGATGTCACATCATCCCTAAGTTGAAAGGAATTTCGCCCCGAAATTCACTTTGAAAGAGCTGCTTTATGTTCCGCGTTTGATCTAGGTACAATTTCAGGTTCGGTAAAGAGATGTGGGTATTTGAGTCGCATCTGATCCCTGCGTTCCCACGTGTATTCCGGTCCGAGACGGGACTTTCATCGTACCTTAACAATAGGTATGGTGCTTTTCCTGAGTTTCTTGACGCCCTGCTCAAGAATCCCCACTGGTTCTTCCACGAACCGTAGCTGGTCGTCTACCTGGATCTCCTCCAGTGGCACTACCAGTGTCGTATTTGGTAAGCATTTCTTCAAGTTCGAGATGTGGAATACATTGTTCACTCCACTGAGTTCATCTGGTAGGTTTAGCTGGTAAGCTACCGGACCAATCCTTTTGACAATCTGGAATGGTCCAACGTATCGTGGGTTCAATTTTCCCCGTTTCCCAAAGCGTATCACCCCTTTCCAAGGTGACACCTTTAACAAAACCTTGTCCCCAACCTGGAACTCCAAAGGTTTCCTACGTTTATCAGCATAACTTTTCTGTCGATCCGAGCAGCAGCCATCCGGTTTCTGATTTGCACTATCTTCTCAGAAGTTTCGTGCACGAGTTCGGGACCTGTTAGTTGGCTATCCCCAACCTCAGTCCAACAGATGGGAGACCTACACTTGCGCCCGTAAAGTGCCTCAAAAGGCGCACACTGTATCGAAGTGTGGTAGCTGTTGTTACAAGAGAATTCGATCAAAGGCAAGTGCTTATCCCAATTATTGCCAAAGTCCACCACGCACGCTCGTAGCAGATCCTCTAAGGTTTGGATGGTACGTTCACTCTGCCCATCCGTCTGTGGGTGATAGGCTGTGCTCATATCTAAGCGAGTTCCAAAGCGTTTTGGAGAGTAGTCTAGAAACGAGAAGTGAATCGCCCATCACGATCAGATATAATATAAGTAGGCACCCCATGCCTAGTGTAACACCCCAACCGATGGCGGAAACATCGGGATGTCACGTATTGATGGTTGTTCAGTAGCTCATGGTGAATAATAAATTCCATTAAATGATTTAAATGAATTACATACAATTGTTCTAGAATTTGTACATCAAATTGAATAAAACTATACACATATCTTCAAGCATCAATTCAAATCTTCAAGCAAATAGAACCTGAAACATGTTAAGTTGAAAATGTTTTTGGGTCAACAAAAGTTGGTGAGAATTACATAGGTTTTGATAATTGAATAAAATTGTTGTGCAATTCATGTGTCATGGCAATCTAGTCCATATGCGAAAACATACTAGAAGTAAATCGAGTGCATAATCAACCTTGTTGACTGTTGTATTGTGGTACATCCCATACGCTCATGGTTCACTCGTTTATATTGCAGTAACAAACACCCACGCAACCTTTGTAGGAGGCACGTATTCGGGTGGGATTGTCAGTCCAATAGATCTATCAATGTATACCGTTTGGCTGATGAATGTTTATGCTAGAATTGTGCTTACCCTAGTCATGTTCAAGACATAATGCAACATAGAAAAACACATAGACACATTGATGATTGAATTGCATAAATGATGTTGTAACATGTTTCACCCCAAAAATGGTGATAAATAGAAAAGGGGCTATGTAAAACTCACCTTGGTAAAATGTTATATCTGTCGGAAAATTTGGATAATGGTGCTGCCCAAATGTATCAAGTATCACCCTATAATAAGGTAACAAATAAGTCTAAGTCTATCTAGTTTATAAGTATATTCTAGGGTTTCGATTTGGGGATATCCAATTGTTGAATTTAAAATAAAATGTTAATTAAATAAGAGGGAAATTTGATAATTAAATAAAAGAAAGTCTTTATAAAATTTGAATTTAGAATGCCCACAATAATGTGTTTGATGTATGAAAATAATTTTTATAAAATTATTTCTTTTAAAATAGATTTTTAAATCTATTTATTACAAATTGCCAAAATTTAACTTTAATATCTAAAAATACTAAAATTAAAGAATTATTATTTTAAAAATCATATTTCTGTTCTAAATATTTTAAAATAAATTGTATAAGATTTTGGTGCAAAAATAATAAAAATTGAATTTATTAAGATTTAATTATGATTAAATCCAACAAAAATTGATTAAAAATATAAAATAAATGATTTTTCTGAATTAAAAATTATTTCAGTAAAGTTTAATATTGTACAAACATAGGATAATTTTTGTAGAAATTAATAAAATTGTTTTGATATTTTAATGGAATTTTATAAATATAATAGTATAAAATTGATTTAATTATTATAAATATTAAATAAATGAATTTTAGAAAAATAAAAATTGTGAATAAAACTTTTGACTCAGATTTAATAAATATAATTTTTTTTTTAGAATTTATAAAATAGTTTTAATATTTAAAAACGAATTTATAAGATTAAAATGTATTAAATATATTTTATTTAGTTTGTTGCTTATAAAAAGAAAAGGAAAGAAAAGGTGGTCACAGCCGGACTCGAACCCGGGTGCTCTGGGTTGCAAGCAATGGTCACAACCACTTGGCCTAGGCCTGTGGTTGTGATTCATTTCAGTTTAAAAAATATAAATACATTATATTCAAAACAGTTTCTTCCCCAAATCACTTAGCACGAACCCTAGTTTTTCCAATCAAACAATCCATACATTTTGAACCCGATTATTGTTAGGGTTTTTGTTGTATGGTTGCCGACTAACAAAACCCACAAAAAAGATTGGACTTACAGTGTTGTTTGTTACACGATTGGCCAGTCAACTCAATAAGTCAAACTTCGTGTGTGTGGGTATTATCAGAGGTGTTTCAGAACAATTGGGGGTTAAGAGAGATGTGTGAGCGAGTTGAAATGATTCGCAGAAGGTCAATTTATAGTGTGGATGTCCAGGTTGTTTAATTGGAAGGTTTGACCCGTCGTTAATGGTTGACGCGTTAATGATTAATTTTGGTATCAATTGGCTGAAATTAATCGTTTTGCTGAGTCAAGGATGGCCGAAAATCATGTAATGTTGCCATATGTGAAACAATTACGATTTAATGGTGAGGATTAGGCTTGGTCAAAAACAAAAAAAAAAAAAGAAACAAAAAAAAAAAACTATCTGCTGCTGCTGCTGCACGTCGAAGGGAAGAGGAAAAAGGGAGGGTAGTTTGTGTATTTAGATAAAACAATCTGGAATGATAACAATATAAATGTGTGGCTTAGATGGTTGGTATGTGTGGGTTGTACTGAAAGGTCTCCGGTTCGATTCGCGTGGGCAGCATCTTTTTTTTTACACATATAAGGGGTGAGGGGGAGTGGGTGCTGGGCCGGTTTGTTTGGGCCTTAGGTGGTTGGGCTTCGGCTTTTAAAAGAGAAAGGGGGGGTTTTGGGCTGGTTACAAGGATAGCAAGAGGTGCAACTGGGCTAGACTTGGTTTAGTGATACACTTTGTTTATCCAAGGTTTATTATTTTTTATTATTATTATTATTATTATTTTTATTATAAACCACTATATATATATATATATATATATAAAAATATATATATGAATAATTATCATTGTATAGGGTTTCAAAATATCTCCAAAAATTATAAAAATAATAAGACTTGTCGTTTTAATCCGTAACGTACAAATAATTAAATGCGAAATGTTACAGTCTCCCCTACTTTTAGGAACTTCGTCCCGAAGTTAAGAGAAAACCAGGGTTACAATTGGTCAACTACCGGAAACCTTGATAAAATTTCACACTACCTAAATGTACCTGTAAATTCATGATTACGTTCCGGACCGTAATTACCAATTTACCTTACATTAGGGTTTTGCGTCCTTTTATGACTTTACCGATTGTTGAGCAGGTCTGATAGTCCCCACCAGTCGTTGAGCAGGTGGTAGGGCCTCTCCCGACTGTTGGAAAGACATGATGACCTCTACCAATCGTTAAGTAGGTTGTTTGGTAGTCGACTAATTGTTGTATAAGTAAGCTAGTATGATTATAGATATAGCAATCAATTCACATTCAAACAAGCATGCACACAGATGTTATAATAATACTTGAATTTATTATTTGAATCGAAAAGTGCCAATACATGGAATTAAAGAGAAAAGTAGACATCATTTAAATGGTGGGGTTTAAGTAGCTGGAGGGTCTCAAGCGGGGTTATCTGGAGCATCAAGAGCGTTTGTAGCAGGGATTCGACAAGCATCTGCAAGATGCCCATACCTTTGACAATTGGTGCACTGTCGGCAGGGAACTTGAGTTGGGTGGTGATACTGGCAGGTGTCACACTTAGGTAGCTTCCCATTGTATTGTTTCTTGTTGGGTGGAGCAGTGGTATCTATTGCAAAATTTCTGGCCTTGTTCTTTCCGTTGGTTGAGGCTTCAGTTTTGATTTCGACGGCAGATTGGGGAGTATCCTTTTTCTTTTCCCCTTTACGAGTCAGGGTTCCTGCCTTCACATGGTTATCTGTTAGGGTGGCAGCCAAACGCTTTGCTTCCTCTAAAGTAGCAGGGTTCCTTCCCCACACCGTGTCTTGAATCTGCATCGGTAAGCCACCAATGTATTTTTCGATCGCAATGGGCAAAGGGGTGACTTTGTGGGGTAGCAGTAAGCTAAGTTCGTGAAAACGTGTGTTGTAAGCAAGGTTTTCCCCACTGTCTTGAGCAAGATCATGAAATTCATCTTCCAGCTTCTTAATTTCATTACGAGGACAGAACTTTGCCTTCATAATGTCTTTAGCTTGATCCCAGGTTAAGGCTAGTGCAGCTTCAGCTCCGCGAGTGCGTTTTTCTTCATTCCACCAAGTGAGTGCTCGTTTGTGAAGAACACTCATGGCATAACGGACTTTAAAATTGTTGGGGCACTCACTGTTGATGAAGGTATTCTCAATACCCTCAAACCATTGTAGGAGTCCTGTAGCTCCTTCTTCTCCACTGAACTTTGGGGGATTGCAAGAATTAAAGTGCTTAAGGGTACAGGCTGGAAGTCCATTCTCGTTGTGGTGTCCATTCCCGTTGCCGTTGCCGTTCCCGTTGCCGTTCAACTGGATGACTTGAGCTAGTAAGTTGGGAACCAGAGTCGCGATTTGCTGCGCCATTTGTTGAGAAATGATTGCAGCTAGCTGAGCATCGACACCATTGTTGTTGTTGTTGTTGTGGTTAGTATCGTGGTTGTGGTTGTGATTGCTACTTCCTTCATCATGATTTTCACCACTGTTAAGACGAGCACTGCGACGTGGAGGCATGATCTGTAAGAGACACAGTGAAATGAATGAGATTATATAAGGAGTGTAATCATTTATTCATTTAATTAAAATGAATAAACGAAAACGTTGACTTATCAAGGATTCTAAATTCTAATAACGTATGAAGACGTGCTTTAGCCTATAAGTGAACACTCATCCCGAGAATTCCCAGGTAGGCATCCGGGTCCCTCGTCTGATTGGGATATATGCGCAATGCCAGCCTAGACAGAAGACTCAGAATACAGGCGTTCACCCTTCCAGATTGCACGTGTTCGTTATTAAAAATCTAGAACTTCGACGAGATCTCAAGGGGGTTCAGGTTAGACCTGAGGATTTTATCCTATTAGTCTAAGAGTAGACCCACTGATGGAGAGCAACTTCTTGTAGGAATGAAAGTAGGGATAAGAAGTAGGAGGGAGATAGAGAATAGCAAGTATAAGAAGCAAGTACTGGTTAAATCCTATGGTTATAGACTAGATTATTTTTCTAATAACCTAATTCCCAATAACCATGGCTCTGATACCAATCTGTAACACCCCAACCGATGGCGGAAACATCGGGATGTCACGTATTGATGATTGTTCAGTAGCTCATGGTGAATAATAAATTCCATTAAATGATTTAAATGAATTACATACAATTGTTCTAGAATTTGTACATCAAATTGAATAAAACTATACACATATCTTCAAGCATCAATTCAAATCTTCAAGCAAATAGAACCTGAAACATGTTAAGTTGAAAATGTTTTTGGGTCAACAAAAGTTGGTGAGAATTACATAGGTTTTGATAATTGAATAAAATTGTTGTGCAATTCATGTGTCATGGCAATCTAGTCCATATGCGAAAACATACTAGAAGTAAATCGAGTGCATAATCAACCTTGTTGACTGTTGTATTGTGGTACATCCCATACGCTCATGGTTCACTCGTTTATATTGCAGTAACAAACACCCACGCAACCTTTGTAGGAGGCACGTATCCGGGTGGGATTGTCAGTCCAATAGATCTATCAATGTATACCGTTTGGCTGATGAATGTTTATGCTAGAATTGTGCTTACCCTAGTCATGTTCAAGACATAATGCAACATAGAAAAACACATAGACACATTGATGATTGAATTGCATAAATGATGTTGTAACATGTTTCACCCCAAAAATGGTGATAAATAGAAAAGGGGCTATGTAAAACTACCTTGGTAAAATGTTATATCTGTCGGAAAATTTGGATAATGGTGCTGCCCAAATGTATCAAGTATCACCCTATAATAAGGTAACAAATAAGTCTAAGTCTATCTAGTTTATAAGTATATTCTAGGGTTTCGATTTGGGGATATCCAATTGTTGAATTTAAAATAAAATGTTAATTAAATAAGAGGGAAATTTGATAATTAAATAAAAGAAAGTCTTTATAAAATTTGAATTTAGAATGCCCACAATAATGTGTTTGATGTATGAAAATAATTTTTATAAAATTATTTCTTTTAAAATAGATTTTTAAATCTATTTATTACAAATTGCCAAAATTTAACTTTAATATCTAAAAATACTAAAATTAAAGAATTATTATTTTAAAAATCATATTTCTGTTCTAAATATTTTAAAATAAATTGTATAAAATTTTGTGCAAAAATAATAAAAATTGAATTTATTAAGATTTAATTATGATTAAATCTAACAAAAATTGATTAAAAATATAAAATAAATGATTTTTCTGAATTAAAAATTATTTCAGTAAAGTTTAATATTTTACAAACATAGGATAATTTTTGTAGAAATTAATAAAATTGTTTTGATATTTTAATGGATTTTTATAAATATAATAGTATAAAATTGATTTAATTATTATAAATATTAAATAAATGAATTTTAGAAAAATAAAATTGTGAATAAAACTTTTGACTCAGATTTAATAAATATAATTTTTTTTAGAATTTATAAAATAGTTTTATTATTTAAAAACGAATTTATAAGATTAAAATGTATTAAATATATTTTATTTAGTTTGTTGCTTATAAATAGAAAAGGAAAGAAAAGGTGGTCACAGCCGGACTCGAACCCGGGTGCTCTGGGTTGCAAGCAATGGTCACAACCACTTGGCCTAGGCCTGTGGTTGTGATTCATTTCAGTTTAAAAAATATAAATACATTATATTCAAACAGTTTCTTCCCCAAATCACTTAGCACGAACCCTAGTTTTTCCAATCAAACAATCCATACATTTTGAACCCGATTATTGTTAGGGTTTTTGTTGTATGGTTGCCGACTAACAAAACCCACAAAAAAGATTGGACTTACAGTGTTGTTTGTTACACGATTGGCCAGTCAACTTAATAAGTCAAACATCGTGTGTGTGGGTATTATCAGAGGTGTTTCAGAACAATTGGGGGTTAAGAGAGATGTGTGAGCGAGTTGAAATGATTCGCAGAAGGTCAATTTATAGTGTGGATGTCCAGGTTGTTTAATTGGAAGGTTTGACCCGTCGTTAATGGTTGACGCGTTAATGATTAATTTTGGTATCAATTGGCTGAAATTAATCGTTTTGCTGAGTCAAGGATGGCCGAAAATCATGTAATGTTGCCATATGTGAAACAATTACGATTTAATGGTGAGGATTAGGCTTGGTCAAAAACAAAAAAAAGAAACAAAAAAAAAAAATAAAACTATCTGCTGCTGCTGCTGCACGTCGAAGGGAAGAGGAAAAAGGGAGGGTAGTTTGTGTATTTAGATAAAACAATCTGGAATGATAACAATATAAATGTGTGGCTTAGATGGTTGGTATGTGTGGGTTGTACTGAAAGGTCTCCGGTTCGATTCGTGTGGGCAGCATCTTTTTTTTTTACACATATAAGGGGTGAGGGGGAGTGGGTGCTGGGCCGGTTTGTTTGGGCCTTAGGTGGTTGGGCTTCGGCTTTTAAAAGAGAAAGGGGGGGTTTTGGGCTGGTTACAAGGATAGCAAGAGGTGCAATTGGGCCAGACTTGGTTTAGTGATACACTTTGTTTATCCAAGGTTTATTATTTTTTATTATTATTATTATTTTTATTATAAACCACTATATATATATATATAAATATATATATATGAATAATTATCATTGTATAGGGTTTCAAAATATCTCCAAAAATTATAAAAATAATAAGACTTGTCGTTTTAATCCGTAACGTACAAATAATTAAATGCGAAATGTTACACCTAGAGACTATCTCCTTGATGTAGAGATTTGCTAGTTTCTCCGGCGAGTCCGTTTCCTTTATTGCCAGAAAGTGGGCTGATTTGGTTAAACGATCCACGATAACCCGAATCATGTTATGGCCTGTTGGCGTCCTAGGAAGCTTTGTAATAAAATCCATAGAAATCTCATCCCATTTCCACATAGGGATTTCTGGTTGTTGGAGTAGGCCTGAAGGTTTCTGATATTCAATCTTAACCTTCGCACAAGTCAAGCACTTACTAACATAAGTGGCTATTTCAGCTTTCATGTTTGGCCACCAGTAAAGAGTCTTAAGATCTTGGTACATCTTGTCCGAACCAGGATGTACCGAATATCGAGAGGTGTGAGCTTCATGAAGTATTGAAGACCATCCGTCTTCAGTTCCAAGTGCTTATCAGCACCATGTAAAGTTTCAATCCCGATGTTTTCTTCCTTCAAAGCCTCGCCCTGGGCTTCACGTATCTTATCAGGAAGATTAGAATGTATAGTGAGTTGTAAATCTCGCACCCGTTTGGGTTTCGTTTCCTTACGATTGAGGGCATCAGCTAATACATTAGCTTTTCCTGGGTGATATTTGATGGCACAATCATAATCATTCAGAAGCTCGACCCATCGATCGAATATGTGTTGGAGGCTCTTGTGGTCAGTGAAGATCGTACACTTCGTCCCATAGAGATAATGCCTCCAGATCTTTAGAGCAAAGGCCACTGCTCCCAGTTCCGAGTCATGGGTGGTGTAATTCTTCTCATGAACCTTTAATTGACGTGAAGCACACGCGATCACCTTATCACGCTGCATTAGCACACACATCCTAACCCTTGGATAGACGCATCACAGTACACCATAAAGTCCTCTGTTCCCTCAGGTAGCGATAGTATCGGTGCACTGCAAAGTTTTGACTAGATTCTTGGGCATCTCTCCACTTATAGGTAATGCCCTTCTGTGTCAAGGCGGTGAGAGGTTGGGTGATCTTAGAGAATCCCTCAATGAATCTGCGATAGTATCCCGCGAGACCAAGAAACTGGCGCACCTCAGTAGGAGTTTTACGAGCCTCCCAATTTTTAATAGCATCAATATTGGCGGGATCAACATGTATTCCTGCCTCGTTGACCACATGTCCAAGAAATTGGACTTCTCGAATCCAAAAGTCACATTTAGAGAATCTTGCATACAACTGCTCATTTCTCAAAAGTTCCAAGATCAGCTGCAGGTGTTGCTCGCGCTCTTCCCTGCTCTTGGAGTAAATCAGTATGTCATCTATGAACACTATGATGAATTTGTCCAAATAGGGCTTGCACACATGGTTCATCGGAGCAATGAACACAGCCGGTGCATCCAAATGGCATCACCAAAAACTCATAATGTCCATAACGAGTTCGAAAGGCTGTCTTCGCCACATTTTCCTCTCCGACTCTCAGCTGATGGTATCCTGACCTCAAGTCAATCATAGAATAGAAACTCGACCCTTGCAGTTAGTCGAACAAGTCATCATTACGAGGCAAAGCGTAGTGGTTCTTAATCGTCACTTTGTTCAACTCCCGATAATCAATACACATGCGGAAACTCCCATCTTTCTTCTTAACAACCAGAACCGGAGCTCCCCATGGCGAAGAACTAGGTCTAATGGAACCCCTGCCCAATAGCTCTTGGAGTTGGGTAGATAGTCTTGAAGTTCGCCTGGTGCTAGGCGGTATGGTGCGCGTTCAATTGGAACTGCTCCCGGCGCAAGATCAATCTGGAACTCCACTTGACGAACGGGTGGAAGTCCAGGTAATTCCTCTGGGAAGACATCTGGGAAATCTCGGACCACTGGGATGTCCTCAATCTTGATTTCAGTTTCAGCTCGAGTATCTGATATGTTAGCCAAAATGGCTGGACAGCCCTTACGAATACACTTCTGGGCCTTTAGATAGGAGATGATGCCCACCATGGCACCACCACGATCACCCTGTATAGATAAAATTTCTCCACTTGGGAGGGGGAATACGAACAATCTTCTCCTAACAGAGAATTTCAGCGTGTTGCTTGGACAACCAGTCCATGCCAACCACGAGATCAAAGCTTCCAAGGGTGATAGGTAGAATGTTGATGGCAAACAATTGCCCATCCAACTCGAGCTTACAGTCACGATGAATATGGGTTACCTCCACAGGCTTTCCATCAGCTAACTCTATGGTGTACGGGGTATCAAGAAGAGTAGGAACCATCCCTAGTTGTTTGCTAAGTTTTGATGACACAAAACTATAGTCTGCACCAGTATCATATAAAATAGAAGCAAGAGTGTCGTACCCGTCACGACATTGTTATCAGTCCTAGCTTCCCCAGAGCCAATCACAATTGCTATTCCACGAGCCCCATTGTTGTTGTTACCGTTGTGGTTATTGTTTGTTGAAGGACTTATACCTCACACTATTCCACGTTCTCTTGCTATCACCAAAAGTAGAAGATGAAGCTCCATGCTTCGGAAAAGTACCATGCTCAACAGCCTAATCCGTGTGTTTACGAGCCAGAATGAACGATTTGTTAGATTATGGGTAGGTGAGCTGCAGTGGCCAAGCCACGAATCTAAGGGACCCACCCTTTTGGTATGAAATTCGATCCGCTGGCGAAGTTGGTTAATTAGATTCGAGCACGAAGTATCTAACTCCTGTAGCTTGGTGGTGTAGACGTCGATCTCAGACCCATCTGTCTTTATATAACAAATTTCTAGGTTTCATCACAGGGTGTTACGTTCTCCATCCAAGTATCTGTAACCCATTAAGTGTGCATGTAGCATACATTACCCCATCCTGCCTGGGGCAAATGCACATGGCAAAGACTTATACTATCGAAGCAATCAGACGGTCTCCTTCAGTTTCGTTGGAGTTATCTAGGTTTACAACCAATAAAAGGCTTGAAAATACGATGGCAGGTTGTCGTTGTTGTGGCATGTACGTTCAAGGTATAAGAAAGTGCAAACGTGGAAGTCAGGGGAAAAGAAGGATTTAGCAAAATAGATCTTTACGAGGGCCTTAACCACCCGATCGTTGATCATAAGAACTCAGTCTTATCTAAGTTAACAAAGGGAAAGGAAAGAAAAGATAGGTAAGAAAAGGTAAGAGCCAATCATCGCCACGCTCTGTCTTAGATAGTAGATCCTTCATCCTCACTTTCCATGTGCTCGTCCTGCTCAGGTCCCCTTCCATCCCTTCTTCCTCCTCTTTCTTGGTGTCAGTGTTATATGGTTCTCATCACGTACAGTCTCATTCTCTAGTCCTATGTAAGCCCGTTTAGTGGTAAGCTGTACCACTTGTTCCTCCAATCGTGGCTATCAGCCATTAGTAGGTTTCATCTTCCCTTGTGATGTTGCACTACGTCGCAGGCTTTACATAACTCCCCAAGAGTGTGTGTAACCAGCCATGATCTAATGTGTTCCCATGAATCTACCATATGCTTATGAGAAACAAGGATGTGCAGTCATACGTTCGCCCGCTCGCACTAGACGTAAGGTACTAAAGTAAGAAATTAATTCTATATGTGTAACCCAGTCCCGTCTGAGTTTCGAATGAAAGTAAGAAAGATCAAGTAACAAGGAACAGAAACTAATTGTCTCCCTGCTCAGTGAAAAAGGATAAGTCTCAGTATTTGAATTTCTTCAATTTGATTCGGTTTAATGGTACCTGTGTACGTGCGCCACAACGATCGCAAGGGCTCCCTCCCTTGTACTATTGTTGTTTCCTCATCCATGAGGTTTGTTAGGATACTAATCCTAGTATTGCGCCACCTGGTGTAACCCTGGGTTCCCACCAGTGACGTGTTCAGAATTAGGTCTAGAACTAGAAGATTTCATATCTCCCGAAACATGTGTTGTAGATATATGTAGCTAAAAGCTAGTTATGCACTTAAGTTGTGAGTGTACTTATGCTATGATGATTATAGACTAGACTCAACATGCAGTCCTAGTTCACTATAACCAATGGCTCTGATACCAATCTGTCACACCCTCAAATTTCCACTGCGGGGTTTATACCGCGAGGCGCATGACATACCAGGATCCCATAGCCATAAGTCATATGAACGAACTCTAAATGCCCAAACCATTTAGTTCGTTTTCAAAAAAACCAAGTTTAGTTAAGCTGGGGAAGCGTAAACCAAATTTAAACATTTTAAAACCATGCGCAAAACAACGCGCCCAAATTAAAACCATACGAAAGAAAATGTAAAAGCATGATATATAATTTAAGTGTATGCCCAAAACCCCAAATGCAGTGAAGTGTGCAGTGCTTTCTAATCGTGGCACCGGAAGCTAACTACCTGCAAAAGCATGTATATCGTGGGTCAACAAACAATGTTGGTGAGTTCACTAAGTAAATAAAATGAGTAAGTAAATGCGCTGGTTTCCAAAACCATGTAACCAAGTAAAAGTGTAGGTCCTCCAGACCAAAATGTTCAAGTATCATCAGTTTAAGCGTGTCAGGGGTAGCTAACCCACTCATTGCAACTAAACAGTATTATTGGGACACCTTCAGTAATGTAATAGTTTGCCTCAATAACTGGTGTCTATCAACACCAGTTCTCAAATGTGGTCAGAAGTTCATGCCCGTGCCTCAAGCACCTCAGACATGAGGTTGCTGCACAACCTAATAGCGCTATCAACTAATACCCCGCTCGCCTCCAGCGATTAACCCAATAATATGCAAGGACTTTCCAAATGATAGAGTGTTTAGTTCACAAAGGACCAATAAGTTTTAAACTGATCAAAAACCCGATCCACACAAGGAATCGTAAAACCGACCCACACAAGGAGTCAAAACCCGACCCACGCAAGGAGTCAAAGCATCTCATAACCCGAGATGTAAAAGTAGTCCCAAACCGGACTAGAAAACGTTTTGTAAGTTGTCTCAAACCCGAGACGCATGCTTTTGAGAAAAGAATAGTGAAACTCACCTTAGGTTGCACGTGAATGATCCAAGTCCCTCAAATAGTAACGAGCTACCGACTCCCTATTACAAGTGTCACTAGGTGAGTATACGTGCATAACCAACATATCATGTAACTCGTTTGTCCAAAACTTCAAATCGTGTAGTGACACCTAGTGACTCTACATGCACAAGTAAGTCTTACGTATCCCGTTGGTGATCATAACGATTATTATCAGTTTTATACCTGATACACATCTCCTATAAGTGTTCATATAAGTTTATGTCTAATACATATCATATAAGACTCCAAATAGTCACATAAACACATAATACACAATCTGTGTTTTTAGGACAGATTGTGCGCCACGAAAACTAATTTATTTAAAATACTTAGTCAATGAATTAAACTCCCAAATTTTTACTGAATATTCTTTGGGATTTATTTAATAACCCATATTTTTGTTTTGTCCTAAAACTAAACACAAAAATTATTAAAATTCGTACAACACAGCAATGTCCAGAAAATTTCCACAACAGGTCAGTTTAGTAGAAAAATTCCCAAAAATTGTGTATTCACCCAAACGAGGTGAATCCACTTGGAAAAGCCAAGTTTTTCCAATATTGACCTCCTATCCAAATTTCATAACTTAATTGTTTGTAAAACTTGAGTTATACCCGTTTAAAGTTAACCCAATTCACAAATCCGAAAATCTGATATGACCCCTAATCAAATAAAATTCCAAAAACGACTCAAACGATGTCCAAATCTGATGGTTTTGCCCATTATGAAAAGCTAAGACCTTGTACATTACAATCATGCAAAGAAATCATCAAAACAATCAATTTACCAACCCATTACAGCCCCTACAAAACGTTCAAACGAATCTGCCAGAATTTTAAACTTGCATCCCAAGTAATCTACAAACCCTAATTTTCCATGAACATCCCTAATACATGTATAACACATACAATACTGATTAAACACCATATTAACATAGCAAAACACATATATTATCATGTGAAAACCCTAATCATGGCTACTAACAACAATCATCATCATCAAATCATCAAGAACACTCAAGAACTCCTATACATACATACATGCGATTATATATATATGTTATTTTTAGAGTTTTTAAAGTTTTTCAAGTATCATAATTCATCAAAGAGCATATAGATGTATACCTTGCAATGCTAAAACTCCCTAGAGCCTTGAGATTAAACCCAAACTAGCTTGATTAGGTGAAAGATTGATTGATTGCTTGAGAACTAAGAGAGAAGGGGGGGGGGGGTTCCTCACGGCGCAAAGGAGAATGGGGGTTAGGGTTTTAATTTTTTTTATCTATAATTATAAGGAGGTTTAGCTTGTTGTCCAAGTAATTGGGTATTAGGGCCCTTCTAGTCCATTAACTTGACCCGTTAATCATGTTCTAGCCCAATACCGGACCCAATATTATTAATCACCCTAAATTGCATAAAAACCATTGTTTTTATTATTACATGAGATATTAATCATCAAGTATACGTAATTTGCATGGTTTACGTATTAACCTTCAGTCAAGTGATAATTCACATAATTCACATAAACAGGCACTTCACGTCCATCATGATTCAATTGCACATATTATTATTATACATGCCATATAATTCACCAACGTTCGGGATACAGGACTCGTGTGTGTGTTCAACAATGATTTTCCTATTTAACGCATATGTTAATACCATCTAACATATGTTAGGCCTACTTAACTAAACCTAGTTAAGTATCTAACCATGTACGAAATGTAAGTTAACTAGAGTATATCATGTCAGTTAACTAGAGTTCAGTAAAAGTATTAATCTGAAAATGCGGGGTGTCACATGGAATATGTCAATCTAGTGAGTTTATATTCAGTTTTCTTTTAAATGTTACTTTAGGTTCTCTGCAGCTCCTCACTAAAGATTCTAACTTATATAATGTCTTAACTACAAGTTTATAACAAATACATTCAGGGAATGCACTATAATAACACTTTTTTTTTTCTAATTTTACACTGCAAAACACTACGAATAATTCTTTCCGAGAACTACTATTACTCTATGTTGTCAAAGTCCGCTCAGGCGCGCGCCTAGACCCACTTTTCAGGCTTAACGTAGCTTTTTCGCTTCGCTTCAGAAGCCCTACTTTCAGGCCCTTAGGCGCATTTTTCAGGCTAGGTTCCGGCGAAATAAATTTTGGTACTAAGCTTAACTTGTTTTAAGCTCTATTTCTAAATCTCGATTTCGTCTCATTTACACTGTTAACATACAAAAAGTAGACTTTTGGGCAGTGGCAATTCAACCTTGTTTGATAGCCGGTATAAAAAAAAAAAAAAAAAAAAAAAAGAACCATAATAATAATAAATTTTGACAAGCCCAACATGCATGCTTCAATTCAATCATAAAGACAAGATGTACACATAAATCTGCACGGCCGATCCGGCAATGTCGGTATTTAAACAAATGGCAAGTGTTTGACCACTTCAATATCTTTTCTTTTCTTATCGAAAAACCACTAGCCCAATGTACTAACTATACTAGTATCCCTCTTCTAACTCATGATCATCAACAGGTTTGTTCTCTCTCTTTCAACATGTCTTCTTCTTTTCCCGCCATCACTTGTTTTTTGCTTATCGAGCATTTTTTTTTAGCGGCGACTTTCTTTGTGTTTGGCCACTGCACTCTCCAAATCGGAGAGTCTCGTTGCTCCACTTTGGTCAAACTATGTTGTTTTAACCGGGCCCACGCTGGTTTCAAAGTTTGCCTTGGGTGGAAATCATACACCAGCTGCCACTTGACAGTCGTTTTACCGTCACAAGAGCATAAACTCTCGAGAGAACCCATTCCTTCCTATCGCTAGGCCACAAATGGGGATTCCTATGCCTATTGTTTTTATATTAATGGGCTTTTCTGTTTATTGTGGGTTCATGCAATATATATGTTTATAACATAGATAAACCATAAAGACTGTATCAAGATGTGTGAAATCAAAGATTAACACGTTCTTACTTAAATGTACTAATCTTGTATATATATATGTTGTTAATTAGATTTGTCGTTAGAATCTAATACAAGGATCATGAGGCATTTGCTTACTTAAATGTACTAATCTTGTATATATATGTAACTGTAAGGTTTCTTGTCATTAATGTTTTAAATACCGTTTTATACCGGCTGATAATACCGGTCGCCTGCCTCAAGCCCGGTACGATAAGGGCCGGTTATACTAGCAAACGGTAAATGTTGTGTTCTGACGGTAAATCCGGTAATATTACCGGTTCTCACCGTTGTACCGGTTTTGCTAATTTACAAATTTGAAATTTAAATTTTTAATAAAATCACGATAATTCCGAGATTTACCTTCCATATTTGCGTAAAGAGGTAAAAAGAATATAGCGATCGTTGATCACTTGAAAAAAAAAAAAAAACATTTACAGGCTTCTCATCAAGGCTACCTGTTCATTCCATTGTTGTGTTCCAAGTTCAAATTGAGTACTTTTGGAGTATTTTTTAGATTTTTTTAATTATGGTTATGAAATCATGTACATTTAGATTATTTTTTGAGTTGAAGTTGTATTATTATAATATGGGAAAATAGCGAAAATAGCCTTTGACCGGAGCATTTTGTGAAAATAGCTCCCTCAAGCCTCTTTAGAGACCTTTCAGACCTCTTTGGAGACGTCTCCCATTCCAACCAATAACTAACCGCCACGTCATCACCCACCCACTCTCTCTCCTTCTCTCCTCCTCTCTCTAATAATTACCCTTCTCTCTCTCCCTTTCTCTCTCCTCTCTCCAATAACTCACCATCGTGACCCTTGACCCAGCCATAAAGACCTCGCTGGAAAACCTCTACCCACGAAGCAACTCATGGTTGTGGATCTGATAACCGGACCACCATTCCGACACTGCACCATGATCCTACGCCCGAAACTTTGTTGCTGCTGTCTTGTCCATCTGTGGTCAGCCACCACCACCCGAAGCCAAGGCAACCAGACGAGGAAGAAGGTGGATTGTGACCCTTTGACGCGGCTGCTGTCTGATTAACGAGGGAGAGGAAGAGAGATGAGCTCAATTGTGGTGGTTGGAGCGGGCAGTGTGGTGGTTCAGGTGGTTGGCAGCGGTGGTCTGGAGGGGGGGGGGGGGGTGCGGCAGTCTTGAGGGGAAGAGAGGGTTTATGGAGTAATTATTAGAGAGAGGAGAGAGAAAGGGAGAGAGAGGAGGTAATTATTAGAGAGAGGAGGAGAGAAGGAGAGGGAGTGGGTGGGTGATGACGTGGCGGTAAGTTATTGGTTGGAGTGGGAGACGTCTCGGGAGACGTCTGAGAGGTCTCCAAAGAGGCTTGAGGGGGCTATTTTCGCAAAATGCTCCGGTCAAAGGCTATTTTCGCTATCTTCCCTTATAATATTATAGGGTTAACTAGTCAACCCGGTATTACTGCCCCATACAACTCGATACTACCGCTTAAGCCATTTCTGAGCCCTACCCGATACAGTATAAATTACTATAAAACCGATTTTTACAACATTACTTGGCAGCATAAAAAATAACCTCGTGATTTATTGTTTGCTTGGTTGTTTTGTAACTAATTGCAAATATGACAAGAGGGATGCGACGATGCGTGAACCGCGTAAACATTAGTGCATTTTGTGCTTTAAGGGTAGTGCATAAAGGTGGACCTTGTAAATTCTCTACTTAAAATTGGTTATGCATTGAGCACGCCTGATGCCCCTATACGATAAAATTTTGTAACAAAAGTTACTGTCTATGGTCCACAAGAGTCCTATCTTTTCTTGTACACCCAAAGTTAAGTAAACAATTGTGTACAATTTGATGATACAGAAGAACCTGAAGAAGTTGCTTACAAGATGTTCTTATTGATAGTTAAAAAGAGAGGGAAAAAATGGTTCACAAAGCTGATTTAGTGATCATTGGCGTCTCTGTGGGTCTGGCGGTTGGCATACTTATAGCGATACTTGTATTCTTCAGCGTATGGTGGTACAAACGACATAAAAGCCCCTCATCAGCATTACCTACACACAAAAGTAGTGTAGACACAAGTATTGTGTTGAGTAGGGCTGCAAACGAACCGAACGAACACGAACAAGGCCTTGTTCGTGTTCGTTTGTTAAGAAAATTATGTGTTCACGAACAGTTCATGAACACTTACCGAACAAGAATTTCTGTTCGTGTTCGTTTGTTAAGAAAACACTCATGTCCGTGTTCGTTTGTGTCCGTTTGTTAATTTTGTTCATGAACGCACACGAACACAAACGGACATTAATGAACACAAACAAATGTTCATGAACGGAAACAAACACAAACGGACATATATCACTTTTGAATAACATCGAATTCACATATATTAAGACATTAGTTAGAACCACACAAAATATAACATAATTGTCCAAATATACTTCGTACTGGAGAAGGGTGTTGGAGGGGAGGACATCAACGTCGGAACGTGGAAACATATATTGGATACAAGAAGTAGGTTTATTGATCTCATATATATTATTTATTGGGTAAAATAAATAAAAATAAAATAATATAAAAAATGTGTAAAAATGAAAAACCTCAATAAATTATCGAACATAAACGAACACGTTACCGAACGTTCACGAACATAAACGAACGAACGCGACCTCTGTTCATGTTCGTTCGTTTAACTAAACGAACGAAATTTTTTGTTCGTGTTTGTTCATTTACTAAACAAACGAACACAAACGAACTTCCCGCCGAACGGTTCATGAAATGTTCGCTGAAAGTTCAGTTCGTTTGCAGCCCTAGTGTTGAGTGAATCTTTCAACAACTCTGTAACAGTTAAACTGTCAACTTATCCTGCAAAAACTTCGCCAATCGCTACACTGTATAATACCAAGGCATTAGCATCTGGACTACTGAAATACTCTTACAAGTATGTGCTTTTCATAAAGTTAATTTTTTTTACTGTATTTTAAATAAAGCTTAAGTATACATTTTACCAAAATATAGAAGAGACTTGCGAATCGCTTCCTTTATCTGATCATGATTTGAGATCTTAATATAACTGAGATATACTTTTCAGGGACGTCCAGAATGCCACGAAAAACTTTACGACTGTATTAGGACAAGGATCATTTGGTCCTGTATATAAAGCAGTAATGCCAGCTGGTGAAATCGTTGCCGTAAAAGCTTTGGCTTCGGATTCCAAACAAGGGGAAAAGGAGTTTCAAACTGAGGTATGTATGATACATAACCCATTGGCTTAATTACCAGAAAAGTTAAACATTTTAGCAATCCTGAATACTATTTTTTGCTGTTTGCCTTAAAATCTAATTATCTTTGTGCAGGTATCGCTTTTAGGGAGGCTGCATCATAGAAATTTGGTGAATCTAGTTGGGTATTGTGTAGACAAAAGGCAACGAATGTTAATATACGAATACATGAGGAACGGAAGCTTGGCAAGTTTTT
Organism: Ambrosia x helenae; assembly: GCA_030844895.1. Lineage (NCBI taxonomy): Eukaryota > Viridiplantae > Streptophyta > Magnoliopsida > Asterales > Asteraceae > Ambrosia > Ambrosia x helenae. Next base: position 106,814,149 of record CM061229.1, on the reverse strand, counting down.
TATATAGTAAGTTGGTTTATTAGTTATTTACATGTTTAAAATTCTTGTATTCATACATTAACCATTGTTAGATGAAGCGAAACCAACGTTGAATTGGGACGAAAGGCTTCAAATCGCTCTCGACATATCTCATGGGATAGGATATCTCCACGACGGGGTAACTATATTCATGCCATTCTCCCTTTTTCTTATCGTCGTATAATAATAATACGTACATAATTCGTTTATAACAATTCAAACAGGCAGTTCCACCTGTCATACATCGAGACTTGAAGTCTGCTAATATACTGCTAGACCACTTAATGAGAGCAAAGGCAAGATCTTACATCCCATGCATAGTCTTGTTGTCATTTGACTTCAAATATAGAGTATGCATAAATGTTAATGTGGTGATCATATAGGTTGCTGACTTTGGCCTGTCTAAAGAAGAGGTTTATGATGATAAACGATCGTGCGTCAAAGGTACATACGGCTACATAGATCCAGTGTATGCATCCACAAACAAATTCACCAAAAAGAGCGACATCTACAGTTTCGGGATTATCCTCTTTGAACTCATTACAGCTATTCATCCACATCAAAATCTTATGGAATATGTCAATCTAGTAAGCTTATATTCAGTTTTTCTTTTAAATGTTACTTTAGGTTCTCTGCAGCTCCTCACTAAAGATTCTAACTTATATAATGTCTTAACTAAAGATTCTAATGTCTTTAACTACAAGTTTATAACAAATACATTCAGTGAATGCACTACAATAACAACTTTTTTTATTATTATTATTATTTTTTTTTTAATTTTCACACTGCAAAACACTACCAATAATTCTTTCCGAGAACTACTATTACTCTATGTTGTCAAAACCCGCTCAGGCGTGCGCCTAGGCCCACTTTTCAAGCTCAACGTAGCTTTCTCGCTTCGCTTCAGAAGCCCAACTTTCAGGCCCTTAGGCGCATTTTTCAGGCTAGGTTCCGACGAAATTTCAGCAAATAATTGTCTGAACATGTCTGATACAATTATATCAGCCCCTAAACAATCTATAATCAACCTAAAACAACCTAAACTAACCCCAATGAATCCCAAAACATGTTTAAAACTCCTAAAAATGTAATTTTATATTGTGTGCCTCGCTTAAAAAAGCTCTTGCTTTTTAAGCGCCTTGCACTAAGGCCCAAGGCTCACCCTTGGCGTCTTAACTGCGCCTTTAACAACTATGCTATTACTCTGTCGCAAAATAAAAGTAAGTAGAAACACTGCAAATATGTTACTATTGAGATGCATAGTTGTATATGATGTCTGTTATTGTCAGGCAGCCATGAGTTCAGACGGTGCAGACGAAATCCTTGACAAGAAACTGGCGGGAGAGTGTGATCTTGAAGAAGTTAGAACCTTGGCTAGACTAGCTCATAGATGCTTGCATAAAGTACCCAGAAAACGACCTTCCATCGGCGAGGCTTCACAGGCTATAAAAAAGCTTACGCATAGACGTATCACGAGATCAGAGAGCCGTGACGCCATGTCTTTTGGAGGTCAAGAATTCTCAGGGATCTCGGGATGCATACAGTTGCAACAGAATCAGTTAAAACGAATAACCAGCATCAATGAAACCTCACAAATGACAACTTGAAGTAAGAATATCGTCTTTTTCATTCTTTCAGTTCATTTTCTGATGAATTTGACATGTTGTTGGACTAGACTGTTAAGCTTGAAAACACGACATTGTTTATGTTTAGAAGTCCGTTTTCTTGGTCACAAACTGTTGCAGTTAAAGGTTGCAGTTTAGTAAACTGAAGCATCGAACCTTGGCTCATAAAAACAGACCTGACTGGTATACAACTGAAGCGCACACCCCACAATCCAAGACCACGCCTTTTTATCAACGTCGTAAAGCAAACCCCTCCCTTGATTCCAAGATGTAAAAAGAATCAAATTATTCTGTCCAAAACACTCGAATCTCTCTGCAGATAACCTCAAGAGCGCTCTAAAGTATCTTGACGGCATTCTAGTAATTTCAACCCACGTCACTTTCACATGATCCAACTCCCAAATTTTCATACTTTGAAGCGTACTGTAAAGCCCAACTCTACCAACAAGAAATAACCGATTCTTGGTGCCTGAAATCAAATACCCGTCTAATAAAGATCGCGGAAATTTTGCGGGTATGTGTTCCCAGTAGCCTGTGTCGAGCCCATACATCATTAACCCAAGCGGTGAAAGTGTTTCAAGATACAGTCTTGGATCACAAAATGCCATCTTTGATGAGCAAAGACTGGCAGCTGGCATCTTTTGGTGCAGAGACCATTTATTAAGCTTTGAATCGTATACTTCAATCGGCAATGGTTGGTCACCGTAAAGATCGTTTGCAGCAACGATCTTGAAAGATTTTTGTTTTCGGTCAACAACCATGGTCAACTGTCGTTGCTGGTTGTAATGCATGGTTGGTAGAACTCTACATGTTTGTGTGAGGGGATTGCAGATCAAAATTTTGTAAGATGACCCGTCAAGACCCGAAAAGCAAACTAACCCGCCTGATGATCCAACTAAGCAAATAGCCCATTGAGGTAAAAATGTGAATGGAATTCTGTACCATTGCTTTAACGGCAAGCTAAAAACCGAACATTGTGGCGTTCGAGACTGCGAATTCTTCCAAAATGTGAGAAGACATGGCCCGTGGGACGGGACTTGCGAATGAAACTTCAAAAAACCATTATCCAACAAGATCGAATTCCATCTTTTACAAACTGAACGAAGGCGAAAGATCATGAAAGGCGGGACCCACGCTAATATCTCGTTCAACAAATCTTCAGGTAACATAGCCCATATGTCATCTTCCATTTGAACATCAGTATGAATCGGTTTAGCAACTTTACCCATAGTTTCGTCGTCTAAACCCCTTGGTTTCGTCTTGATCACTTTCTGCTTCGACGGGCTAACGTTCCTTGACCCGACCCCTCGACCTATTGGGCTCGTGTTCCTTGACCCATCCTCACCCTTCCTAACCAATTGGGTCATCAAATCTCTTGACCAACAGTTAGAAGACTCACCTATTCCAATCCCAACAACCATTTTCCAAGATTCCTAAATTCAAGTGTCTTCAAACCCAAATTAATCTTTCCAAGAACCCTAATTTGAAAAAAAATATAAAATAAATTCTTAAACCCCAATTCAAATTATCAAAACCCTTTTCACCCAAATCAATCTTTTCAAGAACCCTAATTTGTAAAAAAAAAAAAAAAAAAAAGAAAAAAAAGAAAAGAAAAAAAAAAGAACCCAACTTTCTTAATCCCCAATTCAAAATATCAAAACCCTTTTCACCCAAATTAATCTTTTTAAGAACCCTAATTAAAAAACCCAAATTTCTTAATCCCAATTCAAATTATTAAAACCCTTTTTCACCCAAATTAATCTTTCCAAGAACCCTAATTTTAAAATAAAAAAAGAACCAAACTTTCTTAATCCTCAATTCAAATGATCAAAACCCTTTTCACATGCTATTAAAAAGATCCCGAATATTTACACAATCCGATTCAGGGTTCATGAAATCACACAAATTAACATATATATAAACAACAAGATTCAAAGTTTTCAGCAAGAAATTACCTTTGATCATTGAATGGATTGTTTTTTTTGCTAAAGGATTCATAGGACATATGGAATTCATATACCCAAAGTAATGATTGATTGTGGATAGAAACAAAAAAAGAGTAATGATTTGGTGTTGGGTGCTTCTCCTTGTGATTCCTTTATTTTTTTATGAATAGTTGTTAGCTCTTGTTTATAAATAATGCAATATTTAGACTAGTGGGAGTGGGGGCGGGAGAGGGGCGGGAGAGGGGGGGAACACCGCCGCCATAGGGGCGGGATGACCGGCGTGGGGCTGAGGGCGGGGAGGGGATCACTGGCGTGGGGGGGAGAGGAGGGACAGGTGGCGGGGCTTGATTGGGTGAAACTATATTATTACCGTTTGAAAAAAAAAAAAAAAAAAGAAAAAAAAAGTATCCGTTTGAAAATAACGGCTAGATTAATAAAAAAAATTTATTTTATATATATATATATATAACAATAACTTTCTACACACAAACACACTCATTTTTTTCATATAATCCTCCCAATACTATCATATATTTTCAAAAAAAATTGCAAGATGTCGAGCGATTCTTCGAGTTCAGACGATATGTTTGATCAACTCGCTTTGGATGACTTTGGCGAAAGTGCCGCAGAAATGTTAATGGCAACCGTTCAGAACGTCGTTAAAGCTATAGCGGACGACGAAGGGACCTCCGAACCACCCAAGCGTAGAAAGTATATAGTTCGCGAACGCGAAACCGGAAATGAGTCATTGGTACGTGATTACTTCTCACCCGAATCAACATACGATGAACGAACTTTTAGGCGGCGTTTTCGTATGAGTCGTAATTTATTTTTAAGAATAACAAATGATTTAGAAAATAATTATGAATATTTCAAACAAAGGCCCGATGCACGTGGTCAGATGGGATTTACCGCGATGCAAAAGGTCACAGCCGCGCTTAGAGCATTGGCGTACGGAAGCAGTTCCGACGTAATGGATGAGTATCTAAGGATGGCCGAGCGAACGGCTAGAGAAAGTACTCAGTTTTTTTGTGCGGGCGTCATTGATTTATATTTAAAAAGATATTTAAGAAAACCAACATTTAGTGACGTCCAACAACTTTTAGACTTTCACGAAGAAAAACATGGTTTTCCCGGTATGCTCGGGAGTATAGATTGTATGAAATGGGAGTGGCAACTTTGTCCAACTGAGTGGCAAGGCCAACACTCTAGCGGTTTTCATAAATCGCCGTGTATGATGCTTGAAGCGGTTGTGTCACAAGATCTTTGGATTTGGCATGCGTTTTTTGGTGTGCCGGTTCGTTGAACGATAGGACTGTTCTTAATCAATCACCAGTCTTCGACGATCTTATAAACGATGTTGCACCAAAAGGAACTTTTTTCTTAAACGAGACAGAATACAAGTACGGGTATCTTCTAGCAGATGGAATTTACCCTGATTGGGCTGTGTTCGTAAAATCGTTTACACGGAGGACTACGTTAGACCCTAAGAGAAAAAAGTTTAACAAAGCACAAATGGCTGCACGGAAAGATGTTGAGCGTGCTTTTGGTGTGTTGAAAAAAAGATGGCACATTTTGGCCCAACCTTGCCGACTGTGGGAAAAAACGCATGTACGAAATGTGATGTACGCATGCCTAATTTTACATAACATGATTTTGGAGGATGAAGGACGTGCAATATGCGAGTACTTTGGTGAGGAAACGCAGCAAAGTCAAGAAAACATTACGGATGAAGAAAGAAACGTCAACAACTCTGAAATTAAGAATAGCCAAACACATCACAACCTTCGAGCGGATCTGGTTGATCATATTTGGAGTATACCAAGAGATTACCCATCTGATGAAGACGTTAGCGATAACTAAGTTGTTTTTTTTAAGGTTTTTTTTTTTTTTTTTAAATTTCATGTAATTTTGGTTTTTAGTGTTTTTTTTATTTAACTTTGTAGTTTATTATGAATTAATATTATGGTTTTTTAAAATTTTGTTTTATATTTATTAAAAAAAACAAAGTTAAAAAAAAGAAAAAAGAAATGCCACATGGCACTTCCCCCCACCTCTTCCCCCCCTTCCACTCCCCACAATTATTTTCCCCCCCAAAAGGGACCCACAAGTGCCACATGGCGCTTCCCCCCACCTCTTCCCCCCCCCCCCCACCACTTTAATGTATATTATTAGTATACTATGTCGTGTTTCTTCTCCCACATTTTCATTTTTAATTTAAACTAGTATTTTACCCGCCGTCGCGACACGCGACGGTACACGGTGGATGAAACTCTGTGTTTGACAACCGTCGCTATCAACTGCAACAACGTTCGTCAACAATCGCCGAAAACAAAACATGAATAAAACGACGTATGCCATCAGCAACCAGGTGAACCAATCAAGAATGAGAAACCTGTACGAACTGATAAACTGAGTGTTGATGCAATGTTTAAAAGTTTTTTCACATTGAGCCTATTCAAAATAAAATAAAGCATATTCAAAGCAAGCAAAATGAAAGTAAGAAGGTAATGGTTTTCTTTTTGGGCGTTTATGGTAAACAAATTTTGGGCGGTTTTATAATTTTTTTTGGGCGGCTTACACTTTTTTTTTGGCGGTTGAATTGAACGGTTTTTTGGGCGGTTTCAAGCCCTTTCTGGGCGAGTTCAAGCCCTTTTCTGGGCGGTTTCGAAACAATCAGCGACTACCCTAATCGTTGGATGACCGGCCGTAGTGACGTGGAAGAATTTGGAATGCATGATAGCTACAGTGCTTTCGCTCTCACAAACCGACGTTACGTTTTAGTATTATATATAATTTAAACTCAAAACTTGCCGCTATTAATTTCTTAGGTTATGGGAGAATTAATATATTTAAGGTATGTTTCGCAATGAGCTTTAAAGAGCTTCAAGCTTTAACTTAAAAAAAAGTCCTAATTAATAAAAAAAGTTGTTTGATTGGAAGAGCTTGAAACTTTTAGATTAGAGAAAAAACTTTATATTGAAAAGCTACTAGTACTAGCGTTTAAGAAAAAACTCCTACTAGCTACAGGCTTTAACGAGTAATGACACAAATACTCATTCTATCATTAAAAAAAAAAACATGCATACAAGATTTTAGTTAATGCTCATTTTAGTCATTTTATATATTTATTAAAAGCTCTAGCTACTTTGCCAAACATCAAATTTATTTAAAAAGCTACAGCTACCATAGCTTCCGGCCAACAGCTACTAGCCACTAGCTAGTTTTGCCAAACATACCCTTAATCATTAATCAAAGTGGAAATACACCAAATGTTTACCGAATTGTGTTGTGAACTGTTTTGTGGAAAGTTTGTTTGTTTGTTTATTAAATGAACGAATACGGACAAGAAAATTTAGTCCGTTTAGTTAAACAAACATATATGAACAGAAGTTGCATTCGTTCATATGGGTTTGGTTATTCTACAAAGGCTACAAAAAATGAGAAGGGTGAGAAGCCACTAGAAAATGACATGTGTCCAAAGGATTAACAAGTGGGAGGGGTAATTTTGTCAAAAACATATGCACATGCAAGTCACATGTCATTTCCACCTTCATTTTTAAATGGCCGTAACTTTTTTATACGTCATCCGTTTTTAAAAAAATATATACCATAAAATTGAGCGTCTTTTTATCTTTAATATGAGTACCATATTGTTATACTTTTGAAAAAAAAATTCAAAACCCACTTGCGTAAGACACAATGGAATGTAAAACACAATGAACACCAATTAAATATAAGGTATAAAACACAATCAAGAGTATAGTAAAATACAATAGACGACATACTAAAGACACAATGAATAGAAGACTAAAACACAATGAATACTTTTGAAAAAAAAAAAGTTGAAAACCCAGTTGTGGAAGACACAATGGATGACATACGAAAGACACAATGAACAGAAGACTAAAATACAATGAACATTTTTGAAAAAAAAAAGTTAAAAACCCAATTGTGTAAAACACAATGGACGACATATAAAAAACACAATGAACAGAAGACTAAAAACATAATGAATAACATACTTAAACACAATGAACAATATAATAAAACACAATGTACACCTAAATACAAAACTCATTTGTGTAAAACACAATTAAAAGCATACTAAAAGCACAATGGACAAAGTTAAATCACGTGTAGACTAAAAAAACATAAATAACATATTTATAAAGCACACATGCATACTATAACACAATGAACGAGCAGAAAGACACAACGGAGAAGAAAACCCATTTAGCACGAATTTTTTTTTCAATTTTAATGTAGCAATGTGGTACTCATATTAAAGATAAAAAAACGCTCGTTAATATGGTGAATTTTTTTTGAAAAAAAATGACGTATGAAAAAGTTATAGACGTTTTAAAATGATGGGGGGAATTGACATGTGCATTGCATGTGGAGAGAGAAAGTCAACAAATGTGGTTTTCCTTTTATGCCCTTCCTCTAATTTATTATTTATTCTTTTCAAACAAACTAATCTCAACCCTTCAAATATATGATCAATGGATCACAATCCTTCTCACCCTTCATAGAAAAAGTGTCTTGTGTATTTGATCCTAACCCTCGTTCATATATGTTCATGAACGCTTGGTAACATGTTCGTTGGTGTTTAATAGTTCATTTGAGCTTTTAACTTTATTTTAAGGAAATTTAAAGATTTTTTTCTTTATGCTTACACCAATTTTCAGTGGATGCCCTTTAACTTTAAAGTTTACGAGATTCTTCCTTTATGTTTTAACCAACCACCACCATCCTAACCTTCGACAACCATGAGCACCACCACCATCTTTGCAACCACCATCGAGTCACCGACAATAGCCCTATTTTCCTTCATTGGAGTTGGATCCGGGTTTAATGAGACGTTTTTGGTAGTTTCACGAGGTAGCATCTAGACTACCTGTGTTATTGTGTGCTTGAAGGAAGGTTGTTGGGTTCAGACCTTGAAACGGTATTTGGTGTTTGTGGCGACATTTTTACAATGTTGGTGGTGATGATGTTTGGTGTTGTTGTTTATGGTGGTGGTAGGGTTTCAATGGGGGTGGTGTGGGGTTTGCTTGGTACCGGCGGTGGTTTCTTAGTGTTATCATTGGTGGTAGTGGTGGTTGTTTGGTACCAGCGGTGGTGGATGTTTGGTCGTGGAGACTGGATAAAAGGTAGACAGGGAAAGAGAGGGGCTTGAGAGAGAAATAGAAAAGAGTTGAGTGTGATAGAGGAGATGTTATAATATACATTTTTTAATTTTAGAAAATTATTTTTGTTTTATTTATTAAATGCATTTTAAATAAATGAACAAAATTACCAAGTTGCCCTGATGTTGAGTCCACGTGACCCCAATTAACGTTAAAATATAACCCGATTAGTGCAAAGAACAAATGGTGCAAGATTTCAAAACATAAAGGATGAATCTCATCAATTTTAAAGTTAAAAGGCATCTACTAAAGATTGGTGTAAACATAAATGACAAAATCTATAATTTTCCTATTTTAAATTTAAGTATTTTAAAATTCCCAGTAATAGTTTATTTAATAAATATTATGTAAGACCCTAACCCGTAATCACACAATTTTGACGTAAAGCTTGCGAGACTAGGACTTAAATATCATAACCGTTTAAAACTTTATTGGATATGAAAACCTAACCTAATGGCTTTAACACAATTGATAATTTCCCAACCTTTTACATATTCAATTGCTACAAACTTTTACTATGAATTAAGCTTTAAACGATATTCTAGACCGGAAGTATAAAAGGTGTTCGGTTCTCCTCGCGGCTTGACCCGTATTCCGGTCACCCTTCATATAAATGCATGTCACCATTACACATTATAATGGTTAGAAATGTTGTTAATTACAAATTAGAATGGTTAGAAGTGTTGTTACATATAAAAAATGGAACAAACAACAAAAATACCCATCTGATGTAGCCTCGCGCCACGCGTCGGGAAGGCTAAATCCTCTGTGTGGCGCCAAGGGTTAGCCTCGCGCCACACGGAGGGGAAAGATAAATCCTTCATGTGGCGTCAAGGGTCATTTTCAACAGAAATGTTGCTACATCTGCAGCATTTCATGCCATAGCCAAATTTCCAACATTTTTAAGATTTTTCACCCATCTTTGGTTAGGTAAAGTTCACTGCTCTTAGAACCTAGTCTCATATCTCATTTCAAATTCCAATCCTTTGCCCGAAACCAAAATCACTATTAATTTACACTTCGGTTCGGTTAAGAAATATTTTTACCCAAATTGACCCGTTAAGGGTAATAGATCATTTTAACCAAGGTTTAACCATCCTAATACTAAATTAAATCATAATCTTATCTCTAGGCACCCTACTAATAATACTCGTACTTGATTTATGCTACAGATGCCTGTTCATTTTGGCCTCCAATTGTGATGTGGGTCAACTTGACCCGTTAAGGGATTTTGAGCATTTCGCTCATTAACTTCCCATTGCTCACCTTGTTTAACAATTAATGAGCTAAAAAGCATAATTCGTTTTATTTACCACGACTTGGTTTAATGTTGACCCTTAGCAAGTTTCAAAATTCCCATTTTACTCTCATGAGTGATTTTTACATTCTCAACACCCGTATGTGTTGTTTCTTGATTTAACCTTTGTTTTCAACCTTTAAATATGTCTAAAAGTATTTAAGCCCTACGTGCATGGTTTTTACCATTTCTTTCATTATCCTTTCTTGTCGTTCCTACGCACCTATGGAGCGTATTAGGGCTTGGCTAACTTAATAACTTACTAACTAGATACCCATACATCATGTGGGTTATTTTCCCCGTTTTGTTGGCTCAAAAGCCGCCCACTAAATTTACAGACTTACCAGGTAGCGTGGCCCCATTTCCATACCTTGCGCTTTCCTTTTCAAGATCCTTGGCATCAAATGCTCCTTTCTCCAATTTACTTACCTTTATAAATTCTTAATTGACAAGTATCAAATTCTCCGGATTCAAATGGCATCACATAACCATTTGACCCATTTAACTCCTTGAGTCTCAATGCTTGATATACAAGCATTAAGTACTAGGTTCAATGATGTAATCATCACCTGTTGACCCACTTTATAGATTTCACCTTTTGGTTGCATTGTTTCACCTCATTGATTGTCTTAAAATACGTTTTGTTATGGTTTTATAGAATTTGACCCACTTAGTGGATTTCACCACTTGTGTGTAGCATATCACTTCATTAAGTGTCACAAAACACATTTCGTTATAATTTTACATGATTTGAGCCGCGTAGTGGATTTCACCACTTGGGGTCCTACCTCTAACCTGTCACACCCCGTCAAGGCGGAAACATGGGGATGTGATTCGAAAGGCTTTCAAGCACAAGGTTCGAACAACACATAAGATGTAATAAAAGTAGATATCAAGCAGTGAAATCATGTCTTATATAATTAAAATAAATGTAAAATTGTTTGAAAATACCGAACGGTACGTTAAAAACATTACATAACAAATGTTATTAAGTCTTGGTTCATGATGTTGGTACCACATGATGTGCACTCAAACCTCTCCCTCAAGTTCCCGTACTCCATGGTCAATTACCTGAAAAACATGCATAAAAAATTTGTCAACATAATGTCGGTGAGTTCACAGTTTTTAATGTACTATGTAATGTGTTCGAGAAATTCATGTATGACCAATCAAAGCTAGCTAAGCTAATGATTATTGTGCCAACCATGAGTCCCATAACCAAACCTCTTGACTGTTGTGCCTCACACATTGTACAATAAAGACAACTTATATATAGTAGAATACTAGCACTCTTTTGTATGTGACCGGTTAGAGCGACTAACCAAGAGCGGGATGTCAACCCAATAGATCTATTTAGGTGTTTCATGGCTATTGTTAGCTAATGGTTACAGTGTAAATGTAAGTACAAGTGTAAATGTAAGTACAAGGACTGTTGAGCTCATGAACCAAATATCTTATGTTTCTGTGACATTTGCACCATTCACTTTCATCGTATGCACACTTTTAGTCCTTAATCTATATTGTAGTTTCACTTTCAATCCTTGTATGTTTGACATTTGTATTTTATAAATTAATCACTAAATAATAATTGAGATAATTTTAATAATAATAAAATAATTATTATTCAATAAGAAGTTAATTAGTTATTGACTTAAAGTGAAATATGAGTTATAAAACTCAAATGTCAATTGAATTTACTATTCATAAAATTTATTGCCTCTAAGATATGATTCAATTCTAATTAAGTGAAATAATTTAGAATTCATTAAGGATTTTAATTCGGTTTTATTAGTGAAACGGTCGGAAACTTAAATCGTCTTAAAACTCATCTTTTACTAGTCCAATATATAAATCGTTCGCACCATTCATCTTCTGCACTGATTTACATTCTAAAACCACTAAAAAACATGTCAAATGGCGACTTCAAGACCTCCAAGTCGTGACTTTTAGTTCGGATTCTTTGCTTTCATTTTTTATCATTATTCGATCTTGTAAGTCCAAATTTATATTGTCATTTTGTTTCTTATTTAGCCCTCTATGAAAGCCCTATATAATCGGATGTTATTCTTCGCGAATTGAGGATCTTAGGAATCTAGGGTTTAGGGTTTGAAATTGGGGAAGAAGATGAAGTGAGTATTATTATATAAATATAATTTTAATTCAAATAAAACAATATGTGATGCTTATGGTGTAGTGGTTGTATCTATGTTTAAGCACCTAAAGGACCCGGGTTCGTATCCCTCAACCAGCGGGTCTGTTGCATTTTTTTTTGTTTTATTATTTATATTATTTATATAAATACATTTATCTTATTATATTTATAGAAAATTCTTTTTTGCTCTAAAAATCATGAAAGTTTATGTGTAGTATCTTGAAACCTCATAGAAAATTATCATATTTTTATTTTCTGAAAAGTATATTATTTTCGTATTTTTATTGATTTAAATTTTTTAATCATAATTAATTGATTAAAATTAATCTTTAATGGTTTAAATCTCAAAATTTTTGGGTAATTATTTCTAGATATAAAGAACAGAAATAAAATTTATTTGCATAGAAAACAATAATTTTTATTGATTTTCCTATTTTTAATCATTTAAATATGATTTAAATTCATTAAATCTGTTTTAAATGCAAATAAATTGGGAAAAATTGTGAAAAAATTATTTTGATCAATTTTCATCAGAATTTAATTATTTTTCACAAAAATATCATTTTTGAGCCATATCTTGTATTTTAGTTAGATTTATGCTTATTTAAATACATAAATCATTTATTAATTCATAATACATGAAATTTGTTTTATAAATTTAATGTTTAATAAAACATAAATATCATTATGTTTGAAAGTTATAATCATAAACATTTAGTTCACTTGTGTAACTTGTATTTATTTGTCAAAAAGGGGTGGCGGCGTAGCTTGTTGCCCGTCTACCTGCTATTATGATATAACTTTCGCATTTTGTTTTAATGAGAAGTAAATTGAATTAAAAAAAAATAGTAATTCCTATATCACAAACTTTTTTATATAAACTCTTTAGAAATTATTGTAATTATTTACAATTACAGTTTTAAAATAATTAATTCAATTACTTTGTCCCAATTATTTGGAACTACCTTTTAACTAGATAGTCGATTGGTAATAAGTATATTACCTAATCATATTTATAAACCTTGTCACATTATTTTTTATATACATTTTTTGTATTAATTTGATTTATCGCAAAAACTCTAATTCCCCAAATCAACTTAATGAACCCTAATGCCTTAGAACCCTAGATACCTTAGAATTTGTAGACATTTCCTTATTTGTATTCTTATACATTATAGGTTGAATCCCTCGGAATTCCCATTACTTAGCTGACGACCGCTTAAGTTGGATTTTGATCGTTTTCGCAATCTGTGAGTATATCTTTCCTCTTTTTCATGTTTTACTCTTTTGGGGCTATTCATGTACACTATGAATAAATGTTATTTTTTCACTAAATGTAATTCTCATGTGTATTTGATTTATGTTAATTTGTGTGTCTATGACTTGTCAAAATCATTAACCTTTGAGGGCCAGGCATTTCAATGAATAGTACTATGGTATATACCCCTTGTTAACTTACGTGTTCGAGTTAAGTCCTTGGTCATTGTTATGTGATTCATTATACTCAAAAATGGTTTTCAAAGTGGTTGTTTTATTCTTGATTCTTGATACTTGATTCTTAGGGTTGATTTTGAACGGACATTACTTATTACATAATTGCAAATGGTACCGCACATGAATTACTAAACACTTTTCTACTATATGTATTCAAAATAGGGTATGCTCACCAATACATTTTTTTATTGACCTATACTATTTTCGTACATGTTTCAGGTTATTTTGAGACGCTTCTTTTAAGCTTTGGATTTATATTTAAGCTTTGACTTTATTGTATTTTAGTCAGACTTGACGCTTTAGAATTATTGTATTCTGTAATTTTCCTTTCAATGTAATAAACTATTTAATTCAATGTACTCAAATTTACACTTTAGTACCATGAGCTATTGAACAATCGTCACTACGTGACACCTCGATGTTTCCGCCATCGGTTGGGGTGTTATAGTTTCACATGGTAGTCATGATAGAAATTCACCCAAATGTATTGTAACTGGAAATGTAGCATGTTTATCCCCCAAAAATGTGAAAACAATAAAACGGGGCCGTGAAACTCACCTAGTGACTGAAGATAAGGTCTAGGGATGTAGAAAAGTGGAATAGCTACTGTCCCGACAAATGGCACCCTATGATTATCAAGGACATAGTAAGTTGTACGTTCTTGTCATTTAATATACAAGTTATTCACCCGACTTGTGGACCCTTGTGCCATGTATATGTGGGCCATTGTTCGTGCACGTGACAATTACTACGTATTTTATGTGTACTTTGCAAAGTGTACGACTTCGTGAATTCCGGGCGTTTTATTTTAAAAACATATCCATTATTAACCAAATGGCCCCACATGTCATCATGGGTTATAAAATATTCCCTAATCTAACATGTGTGGTTGATTCATGGAAATATAAGTGTTTTAACATGTGTTATAATATAGTTATGCCTAGGTTGTGATTAACACATGTTATAGCCATTTTAACATGTTATACTAATAGTCAAAACTTTAACATAACACATTAATTCAAATCTGGTGCTAGTGACCATTATCTCGGCTTACATTTACTCGTGTGTGGGTGTAAATGAGTTTATGAACATATGGGTGTATAACAACATGCTAAATCGTGTATATTTTCGTATGAAAACAAGGTTTTATTGAGGTATGTACACACATTATGTTTAGTTCCATGAAGTCGGGTTTTTGACAAAACAAAAGGTCCATACACCCATGTATTACTCGGCCATGGGTGTTCAACGCACATGTTGATCAATGTTACCTATGTGTGCTTTGTATGTATGTGTGTGTGTGTGTGAGAGAGAGAGTTATAAACAAAACTAACACTTTGCAAGATTGTGATTTAAAAATACTATGTTTTAAGTGTGTCTTGGTCCGATTACATAAGAACTAAGGGTCGTGGGTCGGGTATTTGATATAGAGACCGATTCATGATAAGAGGTTTAAGGAAATTTATCACATACCGAAGAGATGAGATTGTGGTGAGTGATTTCGATGGACTAGAGCCCTTCTCGAGTTGTGATTCACCAATGTAGCTTCCTAGTTCCCTTGTGGTCCGTCGTATAGGCGTGTTCCGAAGCAAAACGGCTCGTGGGAGACTAATATGGGTCGGTCGAAGGTTTAAAGAGGGGAAGAGGTGTGGGAGGTTTGTGAGTGAACTTGTGAGTGATGGTGCAAGAACCATATGGCCATTCGGCCACCTTATATAGGCCGAGAGGTTGAGAGAGTGGTGGATTGTTGGGGTAAGTCAAAGTGTTTGGGGAAATGACAAGTTAAAGTGGTTTCCTAATCCATACAAGAAGTTGACTCATTGATTGCATGCCTTCCATGCTTAGCAGAAGTGAGAGAGGTTTAAGTAATGCGTCTAGTAAAATGGACTTGAAGCTGATTGCAGAATGCAAAAGAGACTTACAAGGGTTGGATTGTTCCGGAACGGAATTACGATTAACCAAAGTGGTCGAAAATTCTTTTGAATTTTGGAATCATGCTTTGGCCTAACAAGTGGAAATACTCTCGCCAAGGTTTCGGTTAACGGTATTCACCCTTCCAGTTACTACATGTCCATTCTCAATCGAAAGTTTGAGACTTTGGAGAGATTGAAAAATTCAAGGGATGGAACTAATCACTAAGGTAAAGGGAATCACTCCTAGCTTGATGATAAAGTTGCTACGTTAATGTATAGGAACGAAGCACTAGCAAGATAAAGGAATTCACTCTTAACTTGGTGGTAGAGCTTCTACAAGACGAGGGAATATGAAACTAGTCATCAAGATGTGAATATCACTCCTAACTTGATGATGTCGTCTTCGAATTGTGGATTGGTACTTATCCATAGAGTAAAGGAAGTTAATCCTAACTCTTTGGTAAGGTTTCACTAGATTGAGATGAGTGAAATTGTCATCAAAGTAAGGAAATCACTCCTATCTCGATGGTGAAATTTCAAAATTTTTAGAAAGATGGGGGATTGAAAGTAGCCACGAAAGTAAGGGTTTCACACCTATTTTAGTGAGTTTCTTTCGTTTGTGAAATACGAGTCTTTGTTTTGGAGTATACTTAGCCTTAGGAAAGGCATGCATCTCTAAGGTTTAACAAAATTGATATGAAACAAGTAGGAAAATCAAGTATTTCAAGCATATAAAGGAAGTGGTCAAATAAAGGTTCCTAACTATAGACTAGGTCAATCATGGAAATTTTCCTAATTCCCTATAGTTATGGCTCTAATACCAATCTGTCACACCCCAACCGATGGCGGAAACATCGAGGTGAAACTTGTGATAGATTGTTCAAAGACTTCATAACACTAAATTGTGACATTAGATTAAAATAGATTTCATTCGTATCTAAGATTTAACAAGTATACTATTTTGTACATGAGAAAAATTCATTAACTTGAACATGAAATAAAATAAAGATTATTTCGTTTGTTTCTAAGGCCGATTCCTAAGTGATGTATCTTGTATCGTCTCATCAAGCTTTTCTTGCAACATGTATAAAATATCCGTCAACACATAAAGTATTGGTGAGCATACTAGTTTTGACCTACGTACATAGTATTAGAAAGTTTTACTCAAATCATCATGTTATAGGCATATGCACATAGAACCATACAAACGACAACAACACTCGATAACACAAAAGACTTCATCTTAACATGACCCATAAAGGGGGCGGCGTGTCAACCTATAGCGCTATACATGTAAGATGGGTTGTTAACTAATCGTACATTTGTATGTAAGACTTTGAATTCTAGCATGGCATAGCATAGTAGCATTATATTGAGCATAATAGGTTTTAAGAGTATGAAATCGTTTAAGTTTTGATAGTGATACATGTTGAGCCCCAAAGAATAAAGAATAAAAGGGGGACAAGTATGAACTCACCTGGAGTGCATTATGAAAGAATAACAACAATGTCTGAAGCTGGATTGACTGAATCTCTTGTGTCCTATTACAAGTAAAGGATGCCTTAATTTCTAATGCAAATAAACTTATTTTGTTTCTAGTTTTAAAGATAGTTTATCCAACTACC
Source organism: Ambrosia x helenae (assembly GCA_030844895.1). Classification (NCBI taxonomy): domain Eukaryota; kingdom Viridiplantae; phylum Streptophyta; class Magnoliopsida; order Asterales; family Asteraceae; genus Ambrosia; species Ambrosia x helenae. Next base: position 106,796,887 of record CM061229.1, on the reverse strand, counting down.
TAGACTCGTATTGTAAACAATATGTGTCTTAATGTGTATAACTTAACGAACCGATAGTAACTTAGTTTGGTTTCACAAAATGTATTCATATGTATAGTTACTTGAAGTAAATACTTTATATGTTATATTCAGGGTTGCGTTTGAAGTAATTGTTAAAGACGCATTTTGTATTAAGAAAATATTATTGGTATGACTTGACTCGGATGCTAACTTGTTTCGTAGGTCGGATAGTATATATATTAGGTTTATATACATATAAGTATATATATTTCTAGTATGATAAAGTAAGGTTTGCTAATAAATTTTACTTGTAATACGTAGATTTAATTGTACAAATACTAGATTTGACCATCTGATATGTTGCTTATATTTTATAAAATTTGGGCAAAGTCTCCTCTGTTTTTGTAAGAAACCAGACAAACTCAAGTTGTCTATATTTTCTCGAAAACATCAATTGTCCAAAATCCAAACACAAAACAATTTAACCAAGTTTATACGCTACAAATGACTCAAGTGATTAAGACTATAGAGAGCGGTAACTAAGAGTTTTGATAAGTAATACATATACATAATGCAATGTTTTGACGACTCGTATGAACATAAGATAATCGTTATATTAATTTGTGTATGTATAGTTTAGTTAATAGTTAATGCTCCAAAATAGAATATTAAAACGACTAGTTAAAATAAGCATTCAAAGTCATGTTTCGCCAACTATTATGTTGCGTATATATATATATATATATATATCCAACATATTTCATATAACTACTTTTAACATTTAAAAGTTCGCAACGTGAGTTACATAGGCGCATAGATGTATTTATATATAGATGTTAAGCATTTCATAAGTACAAGTCGATTCGGTTCGTTTTACTCTTTTATATAAATATTTATATACACAAAAGAAAATATATCTTTGACTATATAAATATAACCAAAATAAATAAAACAAGACACGGCACACGTTATACCTTCCCGTGACGACTCGCGAACTGACACGAACGAGCCTTGAACCGAGTTGACAGATCAGACCCGACTTGACCGTTGACTAGAGTTGACTAGACCTTGACCTATGTTGACCGGGTCTTTCCACTATGACTCGTGATTGACTCGAAAACCATAGAAACCAAACTGGACCATTGTTGCTGCACTGTTTTGAAAGCCACAACAGGTTCCTGGTCCCCGAACAAAAACTGAGTCGAGCATTCCCACCGGAACAGACCTGACCCAGAGCCAAGACCAAATGAAAGGACACAGATCTGGCCGACGACCTGCAACTCGGAAAGGAAACAAACCAGATCCATAACCGGAGCTTTGACTGTTGACTAACCAACGTTGAGGCAAAACCCACAACGAACTAAACCTCAAACCTGAACCGGCCCTCTTGTCGATACAGAACCACCCGACCGGAAACACTATTCCCGTCGCTGCACCTCCTCTCTCGCTGCACCTCCATAACCACGAAAAAGGAACCTTGTGTTGCTGTCACCGCTGATTATTTCTGCTGTAACAGGGACGAGAAGATGAGGAAGGAAGTGATTAGAAGTTGGAGGGTGTTGCACTGAACCACCATTGGGCGGCGGCTGTCAGGTTTAAGGGGAGAGAGATGGATGCGCAGAGGAGAGGAGGAGAGGGTGAGGTGATGCTTTGTTGTGGCAGCTCGGAATGTGGTGGTGGTTGGCGGCGGCTGCCACTAGAGAGGGAGAGGTCATGAGGTTAAAGGAGGGTGTATATGTGTGTCTGTATACATGAAGAAGATGAGGTTGGAAAGAAAAAAGGAGGGGGTAGTAAGGAGTTGAAGTCATAGGGGTTTAAGGTTGGTGGTGGCTAGGGTTATGAGGAAGATGGAATGAGGATGAATGGGTTAAGGAGTTTATATAAGCTAGGGTTTGTTTGGTCAAGTGGAAAGTTAATGCGTAAACGAACTAGTTACCGACTCGGTCTCGTTTAAATTACGTAACTTGTTTAACCACTAAAATAGATATTTTGTTAAATTTATTTATATAAACCGACTTAAAACGAGTGGTGGGACTATATATTTGTTATAATATATTTTTAGTCGCGTTTAGAAATTTACAAGGATACAGGTCGGTTTACCAGTATGTTATTACTTACAACCGCGTTATTTGGCGAATTTAAATAATTAAATTTATTAATGAATAAGAATGTATTTCTTGTTAACGAATTAAAATCGTTTTATGAATAAAATATTAATATTATAATATTAGAGAAAAGCTGGGCGTTACATAGGTAGTATCTTGATCAATGTTCCTTCCATCTTTGTGTAACATGGTGATAGGGATAGGTGAGTGTAAAGTTTTTCTTGTTGTGTTCCTAAGTGTGTAATCCGTGCATATATATATATATATATATATATATATATATATATATATATATATAGGGGATGGTTCAATAGAAAACTCATTTTATTGAGAGAACTCGTGAACTTTATATTACATATGTGCAATATATCATATATTGCATATGTGTAATATATATTGCACATGTGTAATATATCATATGTTACACATGTGTAATATATATTGCACATGTGCAATATATCATATGTTACATATGTGTAATATATATTGCACATGTGTAACATATGATATATTACGTATGTGCAATATATGATATATTGAGTGTATTACATATGTGTAATATATATTGCACATGTGTAACATATGATATATTGCACATGTGCAACATGTGCAATAATAATATATTACACAAGTGTAATATACAACATATGATATATTACATATGTGTAATATAGACTTTTCGAGTTCTCTCCCTAACTATGAGTTCTCAATTGAACTTTCCCATATATATATATATATAGGAAAAAGATCAAATAGGAACCAAGAGCCTAGTTAGAAACTTAGGAACCAATCTGAGCCATTCATCTTTGATCTTGATCTAGGGGTAGTTATGTAATTAGACAATTAAATATTATATTTTAATTTAATTAAAAGTTTTATATATGGCAGTTAATTATCTTCCTGCGATTAACATGCAAGTTTTTTTTGACGTTCCTTAAATCTCTCAACCTATTATCATCTCTAATCCCAAATCAAAAAAAATCACGTTCGATTGAATTCGATTGAATCGAAATAACTTCCAGTCGAATTCAGAAGATTTAAATTGATTGAATTGAAAAAACTTTCAATTTAAAAGAATCTAAAATCGGCCAACGATTCAGATTTCCAAGTTATGGATAATAATTCTATACATGAAAACATTGAATCACAATCTCATGTGATAGAAGATCATGAAACACAATCACAAGCTTTGTTTCTAAATAGTGTTGAAAATCAAGGCATTTATGTATTGTTTTTAATTGTTTTTCGTGCGAGAATCACGTTTTTTTTTTTTGTGATTTCTATTTGGATTAGCCTTATAGTGTGGTTTATTATTGATTTGCAAAATAGTTGTTTTGTATTCTGTAAGTCATATTTTACGCACAGAATTAGAATGAGTAAAGAGTTATACACTGGTGTATCATATATAGTTATTGGGGTTATACAGATACAATAAGATTTGTTCGTAGTTTCTTAGTTGTTATACACCAGTGTATAACAACAAATCTATTTATTATACACAAGTGTAATATAGGTGGTAAAAGACGTTATAATAAACTGATAGTATTTTGTTTGACGTTAAATATACACAGATGTATATTCATTATAAAAAATGGAATGTGCAGTATGACACAGCCTGTGTGTTACTCAATATACACAGGTGTACCGTATATGAGTTGTAGCATGTCTAACTATATTTTTTAAATATTGTAAAATTCATTTTTAATTTTACATTTTTTTATTGTAGGTTCCTCGTCGAGCAACGTATATGAGTCTCCCGGTGGGACGAGATATTGGACACCTGTTGTACCAGACGATGTTAAACCATTTGTAGGTGCCAAGTTTAGAACGTTGGACGAAGCTATCATAATGTATGAAAATTATGAGTTTCTTATCACAATGTATATCTGTGTTGATGATGTTGAATGAAAAGAAAAAAAATGATATACATCAATGTATAACTGATGTACACCGTTGTATATATGTGTTTGATGATGATGATGAATGAACAAAAAAAACTGATATACACCAATGTACACTTCAAAAACGAATATACACCAATGTATATCTGTGTTGATGATGATGAATGAAAAAACCAATATACACCAATGTATATCTGTGTTGATGATGTTGAATGATGATGAATGAAAAAACGAATATACACCAATGTATATCTTGTGTTGATGGTGATGATGAATGAAAAAACGAATATACACCAATGTACACTGTTGTATATATACCGAGATATAATTTTAATAGTGTATACAATAAATACGTTTGGGTATATCATAAACACTAATTTGCTGTTTCCAAATATACATGAGTTTCTTATTAATTACCTAATAAATGATATTGAACAAAAGACATTAATACCCCTTTATTAAAATAACAATTAATTAAAGTTTTACTTATTTACAATCATGCCATTGAAGATGGATGGATCAGATTGGTTCCTATAGTTCCTACTTAAGGGTTGGTTCCTATTTGAACCCTACCCTATATATATATATATATGTATATATAGGTAGAAGATCCGGTAGGAAAATTGTTTTGTGTAGGAAGTATTTTCAACCATTAGATCAAATCTGATTAAATCTTTAGATGAGGGGCATTATAGATTTTTTGTCCACTTTTTTTATTTATTACAAACCCACTAAATTAGCAACTAACATCTAGATATTTATGAAGATTAATCATCCTAAATTAACAGATTATTCATTATTTTTCATAAGAATCATAAGATATTCATATCAAATAATTTGATCAATACCCAAAAACTTGTTCGATTCTTCAAACATATAACCCATCTCTATCACTTTTTCGATTATTCAAGTCATGGCAGAAGGTTAACATCAGGAATGTTTTTATAATAACGTCAGGAGTGTTTTATAAGGAAAGAGAAACTAGTATGCATTAATAAGGAGTGTTTTATAATATCATCGGGGGTGTTTTATAATAACATCAATAGTGTTTTATATTGAAACTAAACACAGTAGAAGTGTTTTAAAATAGTAGGAGTGTTTTAACAAATATGAATCATGTTTAGTAAAAAAAAACACTATTATTCGGTTAGATTAGCAAAAAAAAAAAAAAAGGAAAACACTATTACTTTAAACCCACTATTATAGAAGATGAAGAATAACCGGTGCAAAGAAGGTTTTGTGGTTCTATTTGTTTTTTTTTTCTTTTTGGAAGATGAACAAGTTTGAATGTATGAAAGAGATTATAATCACTAATAATATTTAAGATTAAAATTAAGATGAGAGAGAGGGGGTATGATTTAAGGGTGAGAGTCAAATGGTTTCTATATCAAAATACAAGAAATGACATTACTACCCTCATTTAAAACACATAGTAGAATCTTAACAAACTCAAACTTTTAATCTCAACCATCCATTTCTAGATCCAATGGTTGAAAACATTTCCTACACAAATCAATTTTCCTACAGGAACCTTACCCTATAATATATATATATATATATATATATATATATGTATCCACATGAGAGTTGTGTTTTGTGATATGTGTGTATGAACATGGTGTGTTTTAGGTAGTCACTAGTTATCTATTGCATAGGGATAGGCATTTGAATGTTAACACATGTATATATATGTGTGATCTAATGAGTTAATAACACGTGTTGTGGTGATAATAATATAAACCATGTTATGAATACATATGTTAATAGTTGAACATACATGTGTTATTGGATAATATTAAATCATGTTAACACATGCTTGTTCCTTGGTAGCGTTTATGACATTGATGTGTGTTAATTGTCACAAACACATTGTGAATTGTTCGGATTTGTGTGGGATTGTGTAATCCCCACTTTGGTAATGTCACGTGTATTGTTGTTTGCTCGTACGTAGTAATTGGATGCCCAGTTGCTCTCTGTTGAGCGTGTGATTGGCTTGATTGTTCAACGCCAAATGTCTCGGATATTTCGGGTGGTATATGCGTAAACGGATTTATGTACTGAATTTCTGCAATAGTTCGGGCTTTACTAAACTAGAGATGGTATAGTAAGTGCTAGAAATGTCTAATATGCACATGAAATGACATAGTTACGTATAGTTTATACGGACCTTGACCTGATTCGTTGACGTACGGGTGTCACACAACCCGTACACAAGATTTAACAAATAATATGCAACGTTTAAACTGTGTAAATAGTCTAGTAGCGTAAGTAATATTTACCTCGTATCCGTTCTTGCTTCCTTACACATTGAGCTTGCATCCATTTGACCCGTTTGCTCCATAGTTCTTGTACCTAACTTAGAGATATGTCAAACCTTGTTTTGTTAGAATACATAATATGGAATTCTTTCACTATCCATGGCATCATGTATTCATTCTTAATCCTATCTCCTCAAGAGTTATTTTCTTATATAGAACATGTAATTAACTTAGTTTATCATTTAGTTAACATCCCTTACAAGTGTTAACTTTCACATATTCCTAATCCCTTTAATTTTACTAGTTTTCACCAAATTGACATTTCATCAAACACTTGGTGTGCACCCACTAATTTTATTTAGTTTCTAAAAGGGTGGTGATATTAAACCCCCCCCCCCCCCAAAAACGCCTCGCTTTGGCCAAAGCGAGACGCTTTGGTTACTTTTTTAACTACCACGGTCCGAGGTAAGTTATTCTGATTTGACCCCAGGCGCCTCGCTTAGGCCTAAGCGAGGCGCTTGGAATCCAGATTTTTTTTTTTGGTAAATTTTGTGTTTTGGTGGTTTGAATTGGTTTTTATTTTATTATTTTTTAATATAATTATTGTAAAAAAATTATAAAAATTAAAAAACAAAATAATAACTTACCTCGACATTTAAGCCGAAAACACTTTCCATCCAACACAGGGTTCACTAACAGTGGTGTGGTCTAACTTTTTGCTTATGATCTAATACCAAATCTCATTATCTGTCAACGATGAAGGCAACCTGAAAACAACCGGATGGTTGGTAGCTATAGGTAAGAACATTGTGGATGAGGATTGTTTATCTTCCCATTGATTTCAAGTATGTTGCCTTCATCGTTGACAGATATCTCTCTGACAACAACTGAAGGCAACCTGCAACTAGGTGATGGCCATACCGACGTGAGGGTAGTCCATTGGTATTAATGGCAAAGTGATTTGTAAGGGAAGAAGAAGAGAATGTTATATATGTTTACCTTCCCCTAGAAACTTTGAAGACCTTAACGGAGGTTTGCCAGAGGGTCATTGGTCTTCAGAGTTTCCAACCCCTAATACACATTCAACAAAGGATATTCATGTGAGAATGCATAGTACAAAATTCTTTTGACAAACGTCTACCTGATATCCAGCTGCTGGAATTGTTTACCTTCCCATTGATTTCAAGTATATTTACCTTCCCATGGAAACTCTGAAGACCTTTACGGAGGTTTGCCAGAGGGTCATTGGTCTTTAGAGTTTCCAACCCCTAATACATTCATCAAAGGATATTCATGTGAGAATGATTTTGTACAAGATTCCTATGCAAGCAAGTCAAATTCAGTTGTTGGACCAACTTGAGATATGAGTTTCATTAGCTTGAATCTCTCTGATCCATGGTATCCACTAACTGTAGCGATTATCGCGTGTCATGGATCCTTTGAAAGTGGATACCATGGATCAGAGAGATTTAAGCTAATCAAACTCATATCTCAAGCCAGTGCAAGTTATGAAATGACACATGCAAAAATGTAATGTCATGCACAATGTGTACTCACAGTGACATCGAACACTTTATATGAGTAAAACGATCGCTTTACAATGCCGAAAGCGACTATCGTCACTCTGTATGGATGGCTTCTTAGCGCCGATCCTACTGTCAATTTCTTTCCACAACCATTGCTCCAACATAACTTATTAGTTTCAGGTTTATAACAATCTCACTCTCTCTCCCTTCGTTCTTCTCCTAGTATCTTCTTCCCGAACTTCAACACCATGAACCCTAATCTTCTAACCTTCATAACTTACTCAAATATTAACTATGGTGATTCATAAGCTGGGATTATGAGAAACAAGTGGACTTACCTAATGATTATGATACTGCAGGAAAATGGTACAATCCGATGATTAACCATGTGGACTTACCTGAAGAAGGACTTGTGCTATTTCTTTTCAAACCCTTCCATCTTATGGAAGTTGCTAAAATAGTTAAAAAAAAATGTATTTGTGAATAATACATTCATCAAAAAGACCATCTCTTTGTCAGAGGGTCACTATTCATATACCATTGTTGTTGGATGTTCATGTGAGAATGCATATATTTCTTTTCAAACCCATCCATCGTATACCTAACACACTACAATTATTCACTATTTTATACATACAACACACCTTCATCGTTGACCGTAACTGTTCTTCTTGATCTTGATCTTCACACTTGCTTTTGACAAACGTCTGGCTGACCTGAAGTTCCTTTGCAACCAGGTAGAAAGGAACTAGGTTGCAAATACAAAAATCCATCACATCATGATTTTCGGCGTCGTAAAGCAATCGTTACTGTAATGATCAGAAACATTCCAAATAACTGTAATGATCGCTACGGTTGCCTTCATCGTTGACCGATATCTCTCCGATAACAACCCTTGTTTGATTATACTCTTTATGTATGAATAGTGACCCTCTGGCAAACCTACCTCTGTTTTGAGTTTGTTGCTTCCATAGAGAAGTTATCAATCTCACTGTAATGATCAGGAACATTCTAAATAGCTGTATAATTTCAGCTTTTGTTTAACTATTTTAGCAACTTCCATAGAGAAGTTATCAATCTCATTGTCCAACTGAATTCATCTTCATTGTCTTAAAACCCTTGACATCGCTGTTTGATTATACTCGTGTTCAGCCTTTATCAGGTTGCCTTCATCGTTGACCGATATCTCTTCGATAACAACTGAATTCATCTTCCTTGTCTTAAAACCCTTGACATTGCTGTTTGATTTTATACTCGTGTTCAGCCTTTATCAGATTGCCTTCATCGTTGACCGATATCTCTCCGATAACAACTGAATTCATCTTCCTTGTCTTAAAACCCTTGACATCGCTGTTTGATTATACTCGTGTTCAGCCTTTATCAGGTTGCCTTCATCGTTGACCGATATCTCTCCGATAACAACCCTTGTTTGATTATACTCTTTATGTATGAATAGTGACCCTCTGACAAATCGCGTAATGATAGTCATTTTCGGCGTAGTAAAGCGATCGTTACTGTAATGATCAGAAAAATTCCAAATAACTGTAATGATCGCTACGGTTAGTGGATACCATGGATCAGAGAGATTCAAGCTAATCAAACTCAGGGCAACCCTTGTTTGATTATACTCGTGTACAGCCTTTATCAGTTTCTTTTGGCCACAGGTACAGAAAGGTTATAAATGTTCATGTCTTTTCAGGTTGCCTTCATCGTTGACCGATATCTCTCCGATAACAACTGAATTTTACTTGCTTGCCTGAAAAGTTGTACCGGTTATAGAGAGAAATCAACAGTCGGATCGACTGTTTGATTGGTATATAGAGAGCAAACCGACGATCATTCAAAATTTAAAGTTACTGCTAACCTATGCGCCATCATCGACTACAACAAACCGACGATCTTCCTCCACGACACTCCTAATGGGCCTCTCTTTATTTCACGGTACGATTTGTGTTTTTGTTGCTTTTTTAAATAACAAGTTTTGTGTTTATCAAACCTAACGTCTGAGCAATGATTTATTATTATTAATTTATTTATTGTTATTTTATTTCTGTTTGAGGGTGTAATGATGATGATGGTTATGATTTGACAAACGAGGGTTTTTAAAAAAAAATTAACTTGTTTTAATTCATTTTAAATAGTTGTTATTGATTAAAAATTAATTTTAATTCATTTTAAATTGTTTTTAGTTGTTCCCAATACAACAAAATTCGTTCGAGGCGTTACGGGTCATTTATTGCTCGTTTGTATGTTTTGGTTGAAACATCCAAGTTTGTTCAACTTTCGTGAATCATTCTACTTGGTGCTCCGACTATACATTCGATACCCATATTTTTTTGAAACACGATTTTTGCATGTCTAATCGACATGTTGGACTTTCGGTCTTTGTTTGACGCGTTTCGTAATTGGTTAATTGATCGTTTGTGGTTTTCAGAAGTCACATCCGATCATTTTACTAATTCCAGATTCTTGATACTTTCATAAATCGTTTTTATAATTTTCGATTCTTGATAATAATAAAATTATTATAATAATAAAACAAAGGAACTAAGTTACAAATATAATAAAAATTATAATAATAATAATGTAATATAGTCATGGTTATTGCTCAAAAAAGTCAACCTTTGTTGACTCATACGAGTCTTGAAGACGATATGAATTTTACAAGATACTTGAAACAAGGTATGGATATGGAGAATATGCAATGAGATGATTTCGTACAAGATTCCAATGCAAGCAAGTCAAATTCAATTGTTGGACCAACTTGAGATATGAGTTTGATTAGCTTGAATCTCTCTGATCCATGGTATCCACTAACCGTAGTGATTATCGCGTGTCATGGATCCTTTGAAAGTGGATACCATGGATCAGAGAGATTTAAGCTAATCAAACTCATATCTCAAGCCGGTGCAAGTTATGTTAGTGATATCTGTCATCTCTTCTTTTTCAACCGGATGGTTGGCAGCTCTAGGCAAGAACATTATGGATGATGATGATGATAATAACTTCTCTTCAACTGTTAGCTCACTTAAATCAGGAGTTATGGCTCAGTTCAAAAGCAGCTTTGTTGCTGCCTCATCAAATTCTCAAAACCAGCTTTAATCAACAGTAACAAGAAAATGGTTTTGCCTGGTTTTGTTTCTGGCGGTTCCATAGGTGGAGATGTACGAACTCCCTCTGCCACCTGTTCTCAAATCTGGCTCCCATGCCAGCTGGTTGGTAGCTCTAGGTAAGAACATTGTGGATGGTGATGATAATAACTTCTCTTCAGATTCTAATTGCACCGTGGAATTGGAATTGGAATTGGAATTAATGTTAGGAATTGGAGTGGACAAACAGAGGCCTAAGGTGAATCCGTTTGGTGATGGTAAACCTAGAGAGGTTTTGCTTCAGGAGAAAGGTGTGGATTATCGGAATTGAATCCTTTGAGATGACACACGAAGCTTTAGACTTCAAGCGGATCCCTTGATCATTCACTTATTTAATTACATTTAACGCGCATACCGCATTCGACTATACGGGTTTTTTTATTTTTTCTAAAAGTAGAAAATACTATAAAAACATTTAACAACTAACAAAAAATATTGTACAACAAAAGAAGAAAGTGTTCCTCTCTGTTACCAAGCATGTCAAGAAATGATAATTTCAATATTGCAGATCAAGGTCTACGTTAGTACTTAACTAAATATATTTGTTAAAATCTTTGACTATATGTGGTTGATGATGTCAAGTTTAAGTCGTTGATTCATTTGGAAATTGAAAACGCCTATATAGACGTTTGATTAGAGTTAAGACCTTTGTTTGTGTTGATAATGTAAAGTTTAAGTCGTTGACTCATTTGGAAATCGAAAAACGCCTATATAGACGTTTGATTAGAGTTAAGACCTTTGTTTGTGGTTGATAATGTAAAGTTTAAGTCGTTGATTGATTTGGAAATCGAAAAGCCTATATAGACGTTTGATTAGAGTTAAGACATTTGTTTTTTATTTTATTTTTAACTTTTAAAAATAATTATATAAAAAAAAATTAAAAAAAATTAAAAAACAAAAAAATACCCAAAATTAAAACTCTGATCCAAAGCGCCTCGCTTTGGCCTAAGCGAGGCGCTTTGGGGGGGGGGGGGGGGTTAAATAGAAGTGGAGGGGGGTGTGTGGATAGCCGGGGCCTTCTAAAATTCAAGAATAGCCCAAGAATAGCCATTTGTCTAGTTGACTTCATAAACATGTTATTTAGACCTTTTGCCCCCATTTTCCCTTTATAATCACTTCTAAAAGTTATCAAGATTTCTATTTATATGTGGTTTCCACCTAGAGGTAGAAACCCATTTTTCATATATCATAAAATCACATGAAACATAACAATCACACATGTGAAAAGCTATCCTTAACCAAATTAGATATGTTTGAGATTCCCTAACGCTAGAGCAACCTCTATTAACAAACAATTTCACGTTTTTATCAAAACCCTTGATTTTCACCATGATCAATCATAAACATAACATCAAAATTCAGTCAAATAAAAGGTACCTTAGTATGTATTAGACCTTAGATGACCCATTTCTGGCTAATGCATAGGTTTCCCCTTTGGTTTGGCTTGGATTTGAGTAAGAATTGAGTGTTTAGGGTTTGCGGGGTGATGGGAGCTTGAAGCTCCTGATAAATCTCGACACACACACTTTTGTGTGTGCTTTCCCTTTTAATTTTGTTAATAAAAACCCAAGTTTACCCCTTTGACACCTTTAACCAATCCATGATCTTTCAACACCAAACTAAGTTAACTTAGTTAAGTGGTAAAGGTTATTTGTTCCCTTTTTAACGAACAATACCAAGGAGGTTATATTCCTATTAAAACATAATCCCGCATTTATTTATCGGAAAGACACTCGTTTTGGTTTTTGATTTGTCTCTTTACACATAAATCACCCTTAAAATGTAACTTGCACAAAAGAGGTTTTCAGGGTGTTACATATTAGTGTATTATGTACATATTAATATTACTTCAGTTATCTTGATTAACTATTATTTTGGTGAATTAAATGAAGAATACGAGTTTATTTTGGGTGGATTAAATGAGGATTTCATGTTTAATATGATAATTTGGGTTTTGTTTGGGACATGTTTTTTTTTATAATTATTTGATCAATGTTATGTCAAGTATATTTGGATAATTGGGTTTATATATTTTGGGTAGATTTACATAATGTTTTGGATGAACAATGTCGATTTTATTCGAAATTTAAAATATGTTCATTTGTGTTCATCTTTGTTCATCAACACTTGTTTGTGTTCGTTTGCGTTCATTTATGTTCATGAACATTCATTTGCATTACTTTTTCTCTGATACCTAACATTAATAAACACAAACACAAACACAAACACAAACATGTTCATTTCCTTAATGAATAAACATAAGGTAAAAAATTTGTGTACAATCACATAAAGACATCTAATTACAACCACATAAGCAAATTTAATTTCAATTTCAAGCTTCAAGAATAATAAAAAAAAATAAAGAAAGTAAGAAACCGACTTCTACTCTGTTGATCAGTTTTGACTGTATGTAATGGAAAACATAATAATAATAATACCTGACAGATTGGTGAGACCTTGAGACTAATGCTATAAGGGTATTGGAAGACGACATCCTTGTCAGTATGATTGGGTTCCCTTTAGTGTGTACAGTAATGATGGCTAATGATCACTAGGTGATCGTTTGAGAGGAGAGGTAGGTGACGGCACTTTAGGGTTTATGGTGTTATGTTATTTTGTCTAACCATGAACCTCTAATCATCCCCCTATTTATACACACAGGGGACAACCTAATAAGGCCCATTTAATGATAAGTCCATCCATCAAAGACATATCTGTTATTGGGCTTAGGATAATATTAATAATTGATCATATCATTATATAAATGATTACAATGGCTATCGATAAATATACAAACGTTATGTATATTTATTCCAACATTCTCCCACTTAGCCGAGTAATCATTTATTATGAGTATTACGTAAGTCTGCAGAGATTAATACTCATTTTAGTTCTAAATCCAAAATGTAGCAGAGAAATACAGCCGTTAAGTCTTTATTCGACTTAGCACCCCCATTAATCATACTACACCAAATTTAAACTTAACATTAGGATCAATTAACGTTATGCCCTTAGTGATTTTGTTATATTATTGTCTTTATGCATTATGCTAGCTTAGCATACTAATAGACAAACAAATCATAATGAGGAAAATTAATCATTAATCATTAGTCATAAGTCATAAGTCATTCATAGTACAATATGCAGTTGTACATGGTCATTAGTAATACCCTTTTCTCTTTGTTGGCCCATTAGTGAGACTTATAGGTGATAGACTTTTAATTATTGGATCCAAAGCATATCATGAATGCATTTGATACAAAATTTTGATTTCCTCTATTTGCTCTTAACATAAGCGAACAATGATTTCATATCGAACTCTAATGCACTCCTCTCAAACTATTACTGTTCGAGAATTATGGTAGCTGACTTTATCACAGTAAGTCTTCAATTTAGTATTTAAATGGAGTTAATAAGTTATGAGTCAACTGATAAATTTACCAACAACATTTAATTACCATTCTGTTGTGATCATCAACACATTATGTCATGATAACTTAGGTTGTTGTTTAACAGTTCCTTATGACTCCTCCATGAGATGGTTTTGTATGCTTACATTATGATATACCCCGAAATTGACACTTGATTTCCTTTGAATATAACAAAGTTAGAGTAAGAGTAGTCAATCACTTTAGGTTCTCACTTCTTCTTTAGATTATAGTCTCTTGTTTCTTAAAGATATTGTAATGTTCCATTAGATGCTTTTCATCAATCTGGACAAGTCTAGTGTTAAGCAATACGAACAATATCATAAACAAGCATAGACTTAAATTTACATAAGTCTTCTAATTAATGAAGCGTGAGGTAATAATCTCATTTATCCTATTATCCTCTAAAGGAGAGCAATGTTGTATGTTACATACGTAAGGACCCGCTTGGAGTAAAACTTATGGGATGAAACTAATATCCCGTTGGGTCTATCTCGGTATATTTTGATTCTTATCACGTAAGAAGAATCCACGATATTCATCATGTCAAAAATTATGCATGAACAATGTTTTGACTTAGGTAACATATACTTGTCAAGAGAGACGTAATCTATGTAACGACAAGTTTTCATTAGTTGCTACCACTCATCTTGAGGTAGGTTCTTTAATCCACTTAGTTCTTGATGAAGAGAATTTCATTATGATTCCAACACATTTTATGCTTGCATCAACCATACATGGATCTTATTGACTTACAGACTAAGTGTTCTTACCTTCAGTTTAGAACTTTCAGGTTGCTTAATGAACATGTAGGTCATCGTTATGGAAAGTTGTCTTAATGTCCATCTAATGTGGCTCTTAGTTATTATGAGCTACTAGGACGGTAATAATCCTAAAAGAAATCTCTTGTAATACAGATAAGAAGATTCTTTGATAATCTAATCCCTCCTTGAGTATAAATCTTTTACAATCAATCTTATCTTACAACGTTCCCATTCAGATCTGGTTTAATTATGAATACCTTTAAGTTATTCGACTAAATCCCAAACGTTATTCTAAATTATGGAATGAGTTATGCTAATACTAGCTTTATTCCATTTAGAAGATTGATTGATACTAATGATTTAATTAGAAGAGGTAGGATCAGTAAACTTTCCAAACATCCATTTTGTGTTAGTCAGGCAGGTTACATAATCATAAAATTTAATGGGCTTTTAGACCAAGATGACCTCCTGAGTTGAACAATGGATTTATTATGATACAAACTTAACTTTAGTTAGGGTTTTTATTTTCAGGTATATAAGGAGCAATATTAGTTTCTAAGTGTATAATAGTTGGTGCAGTAAGGTGTACAAAAGGAATAATCGAAGTTTAATTCGGAGTTAAACTTAATGAGTCTCGAATTTTAATGAGTCTCTCCCCCGCATCTTGTACTTCCGAAAAGTCATAATAAGTAATTTTACTGCTCCCACTTATCTTAGAAATCTTAATGAATTCAGCATGCTTAAGATCTAACATTTGGAAGATCCATAGATTTAATAGAGAAAACAACCTAAATGATCTTTATTTTCGTTTCTCTTGATGAGGATTACTTTAGTAAGAAATCTAACTTCGCCATATTTAGGCATCCACAAAACTTTGTTAGGAGTACGTTAAATGCTAAGGAGACAAGTTGTGATAGAGCGTTGTCTAGTGCAAGAGGTGTAATTTGAGGATAGATCAAATTTCCGTTCCCCACCTCTGTAACTTTTGCAAGTCATAAGTAGGACATCTAATGCTCCCACTAATCTTTTAGGTATCGTAGTATCTCCACATAATAAGTTTTAACGATGCGTGTGAACGAGAATATTTCATACTTGATTTCCTTATCGTCCAAATTTCATAAGAGATTTTAAGGACATACTTAGAGGGAATCTTATTAAGTATATATGAATTGATTTCTTTAATACTTTGGTCTGTAGGAAACGAAATAGATACAGTTAGATATTTATATAAGCTCCACTAATGTCTATTAGTTATGACTTATGATGGAAACCCATTTATTCCTTTTCGCCATTTAATGTTTAGGGCGTTTAACACATGCTTTAAAGTCACTGAGAATGAGATTTGATATCAAGCATCCTTTAGTGACCTGATCATGATTTCTCATGAAATTTTGGTCTTAGTGGATGAATGGCATGGGTCTCATTTTCCTTTGTTAAATTCTCATTTTATGATAACAAAGTTGTGAAAAACGTTATTGGATCATCTAGTTTTATTTCATAAGGTTTCTATTCAGATAATGACAACAAACAATATGAGAGTTTAACTTAATGTGGCTTTGTTTTGGTCATTAAAACTTTGTAACTGTAAAATTGTAGCTTTTAGTATTGATACTAAATTCTGAGTAATCTCAAGAATATTGTAAGGTATCATAAAGCTTCAATTCTAAGATCAGTTATTAATAGTTAATAGACCCTTAATTTTTGCCACCAACTCTCATCTTAAGTATTTGTTGAATTATGGTAAGGGAACGTATAAAACTAGACTCAATCATCATGTGTTAATTGGAATTCATTAGCATTTGTGGAGTTAAATATCCTTAATTAGGCACTACATATCTTAGCCAGCTGTTCTCTCTACTTATGGGTAATCTCGTTGCTTATGCCTATTCTTAATGGCACAATTTTGATTAATAAGACTTCCCTTTGGAGAAACTTATAGCTGAAAGTAGTACTTGTATTTTGTTTCCAGACCTTATAATTATCCTCTCTATGGTAATTATTCTTCCTCTTTTAGGTTTAATGGTAGTAAGGTGAATAAAATCAACTTTTTTAGTTTAATGCGTTCCTTTTCCTGTACGTAATTTGCTATCAACACACTCATTTTACTTTGATATTTCCGAGTGTTATAGTTGATTCATAATGCATCTAATCGTACTTATAAAAAAGTTATTATGCACTAGAAATTTATTGATTTCCATGTGTAACCCTTAGCTTTATGGGTCATGTTATTCAATATTAAGATGTATTCACAGATCCCATTTAACCATAGAGTTAGACTTATTTATTTCATGCTTCTTAGGAATTTGTTATATTCTTTCATTTCCATAGATAATACATTAGTCTTAGGAATTTCAGAATCTTTAATAGCTCACCTGATAGGAATCAGTAAAAAGCGTTCTTAATTTCCATAAGAGACATTATATTCTGCTTTTTATGCTCATATGTTATTCTGTAATACATTATCAGATAGAGCGTAGGAATGTCATGTCTTAAGAGGTAACTTAATAAGAACAAAAGTTAAGAAAACTCTTCTTAGTTTTGATAATTAGAGTGGATCAGTTAGTTGAGATAGTAATTTATAGAAGAATATGGGATTAGTTTCGAGTTACAGGTATTGATGTAAGGCAGGCGTAGATTATGATCATTATATTAATGAAGGATCATTAATTGTGAGGATCAATTTTGTAATGAAGATGTGATAATATAATAACACCAACATAAGCTACTGAAATAACATGCTCTAGCTTTGGCTATACGTTATTTATTTAAGTATTAAGTTGCTAACAGTGAATGTAACATATCACCTTTGGGCAGAAGTGAGACACTCAAAAGTTCTAATGCAATACGCTCAGTTCACCAACATAATTTGTTACACATCACTTTGGGCAGAAGTGAAACCTTATGGCACTTATGTGAACGGGCTATAATGCTTAACGAGATCTTTATAACGAACTAATGTGACACATCACCTTTGGGCAGAAGTGACACCTAAAATGTTATTTCAAGTTAAGGAAGGTTTTGGAAATGAAGTTTTGAATAAACTTGATACATTAGGTTTTATCACAACTGTAAATTTTATTAGAGATCCCGAAAAATAATGGGTTCTCAAAGAATTGAGCTCTCAAAAAAATTATATGAGTTCTCGAATAGCATAAGGAGTTCTCGGAAAAATAATGAGTTCCCTGAAAACTTATGAGACCTCGAATAACATAAGGGTTTCTCAAAATTATGATTTCTCGAAGACTTAATGAGTTCTCGAAAGTGATGAGTGTAACCTCACGAATTTTCCCATTTATTTTGCATTAAAGTATTTCCCGATCCATGATATAAAGTCAAATTTATTTCTAAGTATTCTTATCTTTATCCATGCACTCTATTTTTCTAAGTTCCTTTTATTATTGTACTTAAAAAAAAAATCTTCAATCATGACATATGTCCTATCCTAATTCTATTTATAAAATCGTCATTTTATAAGACGGTGTTTTTATTTCTAATTCAAACTAATGATTTTTTTTTATTTCTTATTTAAAGCTAATCATTTTTCAATTACATTTATAATCTCAAACAAGTAAGATATAAATTCGTTTCAAAATATATATATATATATCAAAGCCTTGAGTCAAGAGTCAAAGTCTTGACAACATAATTCCTGGAGTCAAAGTATAATTATTGAGTCAAAGTCTTAGTCAAATAGTCAATTCATCATAAAACCTTACTTTATGGTGTTGATCAATTTTAATGGCTAATTGAATCCAAAACTAGTATAAAAACCCACCTATGACCATTATACTTGGCACTCTAAACTCACCAAATACTCTTTCTTCATCTTCAATTTCTGTTATAAATCATCCTTTCAAGCTTTTGCTCGTGCGTTTGACTTTTCCGTTTGACCACTCAATAATCACGATTAAGCTTTGGTAATACTTGGCAACTTTGGGGCTACACATATTCTATTTCTCGAGACTTAATACTTTGCTAAGGTGAGTTTACGTAACCATGTTTATGCAATTCTTCATACTTGCAACATTATACTTAAGCAATTCTACATGCATGTCTAGTTGTAAACTTTAATGCCTCATGATTTAGACAACAATAACAGTTTCAACGAGTTTCAACATTACATAATCATTAGCTATGGCCAAGCCGGCGATACTCAATAATAGATCTATTGGATTGACAATCCCACCCGGATACGTGTACCTCCTACATAGGTAGCGTGGGTGATTGTTATCGTTCCAACATATTATTAAGGTGAACCGTGGATGACGGGATGGACATAAACTAGTCGGAGGTTTGATTATGTCGATTCAACATTTCATGTTTATTCATGTAGACTTAAACTTACGATAGACATATGAATTGCTAAACTTTTATTCTTAAACTTAAATGCTTGACATGGCTCATGTATTCTCACCAACTTCTAGTTGACCCCCCCCCCCCCCCCATTTTTCCAAACTCAACAGGAAATATTGATGCTTGAAGTCTAGAGCTAGCATGAGAAGATATTTGAAGTTTTATACATTGTTTGATTTTTGGATGTACTATATTTCATTCAAGACATTTAATGTAATTCAATATTGTATTAAAGGATTATGTAAAACATATGTATTACCATGAGCTATTGAACAATCATTCATACGTGACACCTCGATGTTTCCGCCATCGGTTGGGGTGTTACAGATTGGTATCAGAGCCATGGTTATAGGGAATTAGGTTATTAGAAAAATAATCTAGTCTATAACCATAGAATTATAATCAGTACTTGCTCCTTTTACTTGCAACCCTACTTGTTTCTATTCTCTATCTCCCTCCTACTTCTTATCCCTACTTCAATCTCTACAAGAAGATTGCTCTCCATCACAAGATCTACTCTTAGACTAATAGGACAAATCCTCAGGTTTAGCCTGAACCACCTTGAGATCTCGTCGAAGTTCTAGAATTTTAATAACGAACACGTGCAATCTGGAAGGGTGAACGCCTGTATTCTGAGTCTTCTGTCTAGGCTGGCATTGCGCATATATCCCAATCAGACGAGGGACCCGGATGCCTACCTGGGAATTCTCGGGATGAGTGTTCACTTATAGGCTAAAGCATGTCTTCACTATGTTATTAGAATCTAGAAGTTTTGATAAGTCAAACGTTTTCGTTTATTCGTTTTAATTAATGAATAAATGATTTACACTCACTTTCCTTAAACTAAACTCTAAAATCTCAAAATTTTACAGCTTAAATCAATCTCATTTCATAACCATCTATGGATTTCACAATCACACTTCACCTTACCATCTTAGCCACTTTTTAAATATTCAACACCCTACCCAAATCATATCATTTCATTTCTCCACATGTTACTTATTTTTAAAAACTATAACCTCATACCTTAGCATAAACTAAAGATTTTCTAAATCTTGTTGTATTTTCATTACCTAGTAACTTTACAAAGTACATATTTTTTTGTCAAAAGATGTCCTCGAACTTAAATTCAATTTTTTTTATTTATTGACGTAACAAACGATTTTCTATATAATGCTTTAAACTATTAAAAATCACTAATAGAACCTTGATCTTCAAAACCTAATGTCATGTTTGAAATCTCCAACTAACGGGAATATTTTAATCAAAGCCCACTTAGCTTGTACTATTTAACAACATTTGCTTTATGTACAAAACCAATTTTGAAAATAAATTTTTTTTTCCATAAGGATAATATCTAGTCTCTAAATTCTCCATCGACACTCACTCATTTTCAACTTGTTCAAATTTTGGCATATACCACAATCATGTTTTCTTATACACTTGACTATGACCTTTGATCCAGACCCCAAAATTTACACTGCTATACAATCTCCTTACTATAAAATAAACTCTTTATCAACTATTTTCACATTCACTATCTCTCACAACCTTGATTCTGCTTCAAGATTTTTCCTCTCAAGAATTAGATTCATATCCTTCACCTTCTAAAACATGAACTAGATACCCATGACAACCAAACTATCATACATGAGGATTTATTTATCTACTTGAACATTTGATTATTCATGATACTTGAAAGCATGGAATATAAACTATTTGCTACAAACACACCTAGAGTCATTAACCTTGTCTAGGGCAACTCTATGCTATACTTGATACTCGATGCATTTACAAACTTGCTTACATGTATGTAATATCAATTTGCAATTTATGTTGTAATAATTGATACACTTAATCAAACAACTAATAGAGGATGAAGTACTTGCTCAACAGTTAGTAGAGTACCAAATAACCTACTCAACGATTGGTAGAGGCCATCATGCCTGCTCAACAGTCGGTAGAGGCCCTACAACCTGCTCAACGACTGGTAGAGGCTATCGTACCTGCTTAACAATCGGTAGAGGTTCTTACTCACTGACTGGTAGAAGTCTTCTTCCTGCTCAACAGTTGGACTCATTTTTTTGATACACTTTACGATATAAAGATTTATTAGACTCATTGATACAAAGGTTCAACCACAAGATTATTTTTGCATTACTTACATGTGTGTTAGAGTCATAGAAGGACACAAAACCCTAATGTAAGGTAAATTGGTGATTGCGGTCCGGAACGTAATCATGAATTTACAGGTACGTTAAGGTAGTGTGAAATTCTATCAAGGTTTTAGGCAGATACCCAATTATAAACTCTAGTTACCTGGTAGTTCATTTAGTATTTCTATAGTCAATCAACTCATGCATTTCTTCCCTAACACTTAAGTTTAGTGTTTTGCTAGATTCTTATTCTCCTTGCTATTTCAGACGAATCTAATCCAACCCTTAAAACTCACACATATCAAACCTTTAATCCAAATTATTCGAAACAGATTATTCTATTACCTATAAATTCATGTCGTGCCTTAACCCAAATTTTCCAAACCACAGTTGCCCTAATTTCTACCCAATCACCCTCAACCCGGTGTTTTTTTTATAACTTCGGGACGAAGTTTCTAAAAGTAGGGGAGACTGTAACCTCACGAATTTTCCCATTTATTTTGCATTAAAGTATTTCCCGATCTATGATATAAAGTCAATTTATTTCTAAGTATTCTTATCTTTATCCTTGCACTCTATTTTTCTAAGTTCCTTTTATCATTGTAATTAAAAAAAAAAAATCTTCAATCATGACATATGTCCTATCCTAATTCTATTTATAAAATCGTCATTTTATAAGACGGTGTTTTTATTTTCTAATTCAAACTAATGATTTTTTTTATTTCTTATTTAAAGCTAATCATTTTTCCAATTACATTTATAATCTCAAACAAGTAAGATATAAATTCGTTTCAATATATATATATATATATATATATATATATATATATATATATATATATATATATATATATCAAAGCCTTGAGTCAAGAGTCAAAGTCTTGACAACATAATTCCTGGAGTCAAAGTATAATTATTGAGTCAAAGTCTTAGTCAAATAGTCAATTCATCATAAAACCTTACTTTATGGTGTTGATCAATTTTAATGGCTAATTGAATCCAAAACTAGTATAAAAACCCACCTATGACCATTATACTTGGCACTCTAAACTCACCAAATACTCTTTCTTCATCTTCAATTTCTGTTATAAATCATCCTTTCAAGCTTTTGCTCGTGCGTTTGACTTTTCCGTTTGACCACTCAATAATCACGATTAAGCTTTGGTAATACTTGGCAACTTTGGGGCTACACATATTCTATTTCTCGAGACTTAATACTTTGCTAAGGTGAGTTTACGTAACCATGTTTATGCAATTCTTCATACTTGCAACATTATACTTAAGCAATTCTACATGCATGTCTAGTTGTAAACTTTAATGCCTCATGATTTAGACAACAATAACAGTTTCAACGAGTTTCAACATTACATAATCATTAGCTATGGCCAAGCCGGCGATACTCAATAATAGATCTATTGGATTGACAATCCCACCCGGATACGTGTACCTCCTACATAGGTAGCGTGGGTGATTGTTATCGTTCCAACATATTATTAAGGTGAACCGTGGATGACGGGATGGACATAAACTAGTCGGAGGTTTGATTATGTCGATTCAACATTTCATGTTTATTCATGTAGACTTAAACTTACGATAGACATATGAATTGCTAAACTTTTATTCTTAAACTTAAATGCTTGACATGGCTCATGTATTCTCACCAACTTCTAGTTGACCCCCCCCCCCCCCCCCATTTTTCCAAACTCAACAGGAAATATTGATGCTTGAAGTCTAGAGCTAGCATGAGAAGATATTTGAAGTTTTATACATTGTTTGATTTTTGGATGTACTATATTTCATTCAAGACATTTAATGTAATTCAATATTGTATTAAAGGATTATGTAAACATATGTATTACCATGAGCTATTGAACAATCATTCATACGTGACACCTCGATGTTTCCGCCATCGGTTGGGGTGTTACAATGAGTTCCCGGAAGACTTATGAGATCTCGAATAAATCATGAGTACTCGAAGACTTAATGAGTTCTTAGATATCATAATGAGTTCTCGAATGTCATGATGAGTTCTCGAATGTCAAAATTAGTTCTCGATATACTGATGAGTTCTCGAATATATTATGAGTACTCGAATAACTTATGTTTTCGGATAACTCTAATAGTTCTCGGATTCTTTAATAGTTCTCGAAAAAATATTGGTTTCTCGAATACATGATAGTTCTCGATAAATAAAATGGGTTCTCGGAAAAATTATGGAATCTCGAAAAACATCATATAGACCTTAACTGTCTGTGAACCTGATCGAAAGCTTTATAACCGAGAACCTGAATTCGGGAACTGACAGATAATCCGAGAACTTAATTTATTAATCCTTAAAACCGAAAACCATTTATTATTATCGAAAACAAAAGTGATAGAGTTAGGTGGTTCAAAAATGTTAGGGATTTAGTTATATCTTTTTCCAAGTTTAGATTGGAATAATTATCTTAAAAGATTTCATAATATTTTGAAATCTTTGACTTTATCAACAAGATTTCAAAATTCATGGAGATTAAGTTTCCTAAATTATCGGAAACAAGATTTAATCCAATCTTGAACCAAATCATAAAGAATTTGCGAAAAAAATTTATGATGTTCTTGAACTGAGAGATTCGTTATATAATAAGAAAACGCATGAAACCAATCAATCAATCCAAAAAAAAAAAAAAAAAACTTTTGTCATGTATTCACGACAATATTATTTATTGGATTTTGAACAATAAATTAATTTCTCACTTTTCACAAGAATAAGGATCTGAGGATTTACATTGTTTGGGAATAATAATATTAAAGTACCAAACAATTATGTTCAAAATAATGACCGATTGAAAATATTAATTGACTAGGAACCAAAAGAGCCACAATCGTAATCATTATTGTTTTCCTATTTAATTCCAAATCTTAAAGGAAAACAATCAAAACTGATTGAACAACATTGCTCTGATACCACATGTTGATCAGTTTTGACTGTTTATAATGGAAAACATAATAATAATAATACCTGACAGATTGGTGAGACCTGAGACTGATGCTATAAGCGTATTGAAAGACGACATCCTTGTCAGTATGATTGGGTTCCCTTTAGTGTGTACAGTAATGATGACTAATGATCACTAGGTGATCGTTTGAGAGGGAGAGGTTGGTGACGACACTTTAGGGTTTATGGTGTTATGTTATTTTGTCTAACCATGAACCTCTAATCCTCCCTCTATTTATACACACAGTGGACACTTTAATAAGGCCCATCTAATGATAAGTCCGTCCATCAAAGACATATCTGTTATTGGGCTTAGGATAATATTAATAATTGATCATATCATTATATAAATGATTATAATGGCTATCGATAAATATACAAACGTTACGTATATTTATTCCAACATACTCATATTTCAAGATTCAAGATTTAATCGGCTAATCGCTTATCTCCTTGTTGAATTTTGACCATTGTTCAAATGCTCAATCAACCCTCGTTTGATCAAATATAGGACAATATAATCGAGAATTGATTGCCATTAAAAAAATTTTACCCATTTGGATGGCTTTTTTATTTTATATTTTTTTACATTAACCAAATAATTGGGGGAATTGTGTAATAAATTACAGGCTAAATAAAGAAAATGGGCTTTGTTTGAATTGAAATTAAGAAATTATCTTATATGTTAATTTATCAGTTTTGATGAATAGTAATTTTTTTGTTTTGAAAAGTATTTAAATAGTAATGTGTTTGGTATTTGTATCAAACGAGTTGCACTTGCCCGCGCGTTGCGGCGGGATCTTGATTATGAATGTTTTAGTATCATCATATGAGTGCGAAAATTCTTAATTTTATTCAAACCATCTTTCCTTTTCCTTTTTATTTTTTTTTGCATTATCCCTAACCTACACCAACACACCTAAAGCATTCTACTTCAAAAGACAAAGTGTTTGGGAATGACCCGAATTTTGGGGTCCTAACTTTGTACTGAAAATGTTATATTTTTTTAAATTTGAAAATGCCTTAGTCACAACATACAAATTACATGTATTGCATATTTTAAAATAACCAAAAAGAAAAATCAACCAAACTCAATTAACAGAAAACTAATTTTCTTTTTATTCAAAATCAATAAAACCCAACCAAAGAGGAATCTGCACTCTTAATTCTTATGTACTTATAATAATTGTAGACCAGAAATGGAATTGAATGAGCGATCTTCTTCAATCAGTAATTGTAATAGGGTATACATAATATGGTATAGATGTTTTTATTTGGGATTGCCGGCCAATTCTACCAAATTAAAGTCGCGGTCTCATGGTGGAAAATTCGGCTTTTTATGATTCCTATTGTAATTATCTGGTGATTTATGAGTGTAGCAGTTATGTGGTAATTGATGTCCCTTTCTGGGGGATGCTACCAGAACAGACTACAGTTCCATAAAACGCATAGGTTAGGATTTTACAATAATATGCACCTTTTTGTTGGTTTTTTTGAACTTGTTCGTTATTCAAAGGAACAATAAAGAATCCTTACATGAAAGGTGAATTTGGAAACGTTTGCAAACAATCATAAATTGTGTTGTTGAAAATGGGATGTGGAAAAGAAAGATATTGGAGCGGGTTATTAAAATCAAATGGATTTGGAAATAAGAAAAAACAACCTTGCAAGTCAGAATCGGTGCTTTATGATATGTATTGTTTTTTGTGCTATGGTGTTGCAAATTGTATGTGTAATAATTTGTGAAACGGTGGGAAGGGACAGGAATGGTGGTGACTAATAGAAGTTGCCCAAGTTGTTAATTCTAGGAAAGAGTGATGACTCTTAGAGGGGATTAATGTTGATAATTAAGTTGTGAAAAGGTGTCAAGTGGTGAGGAACGGTGGTGACTTTTAGAGGTGACTTAACTAACTAATTAATTTATGAAAAGGTGTCAAGTGATGAGGAACGATGGTGACTCTTAGAGGTGACTTAACTAACTAATTTGTGAAACGGTACCAAGTGATGGGGAAGGATGGTGATTCTTAAAGGTGACCCAACTAACTAATTTGTGAAACGGTGCCAAGTAATCATGAAGGGTGGTGACTCTTAGAGGTGACCCAACTAATTAATTTGTGAAACGGTACCAAGTGACGATGAAGGGTAGTGACTCTTAGAGGTGACCCAACTAATTAATTTGTGAAACGGTGCCAAATGATGATGAAAGTGATGATGAAGGGTGGTAACTCTTAGAGGTGACCCAAGTTGCTAATTGTATATATACGAGAAAATCATAGTTTATGTTAAAAAAATTATCAACACGGTGGAGAACTTGTGAAATTTGACGGATTCTAGGAGCCCATTTTTGAATGACTCCGTTACAAATTAAGCAAACAGAACCTTAATTTTCATTTCAAGTTCCTAATCACATCATATAATTTTCATGAATCCGAATGACCTTCTTTTCTATGATGAAACACATAAGATGTTAAATTAAGCAAAACCAAAACCTAATTTCACTATATTCTTCCATCTTCTGAACAACCGTCAACCCTATGATGAAATGCTTACAATCTATCTATACAACTAATAAAATAAACTCAATGTGTACACATGTCACTCCCATATTGAGCCTTCAATTTTCTCTCCTATCAAATTGTGCCACATGACACAATCATGGAATTTATAAAATTTTATGTTTTAAAAAAATCGAAAATCTATATTAAAACACAAGTTTTGGTCAAACACAATTATTAATGACAATTATTATTATTATATCACAATTATTAACTTTCCTAATTTTTTTAAAACATTTATTCTCTTATACTCTTTTTTTCAAAACATTTCTTCTCTCATATTGAATAAAAAAAAACTCAAATCATTGTTCATCTATTCTCCATCCTCAGCATCCTCCTTCTTCTTCTTCTTCTTCAATGTATTATCGATATGCACCCAAACATCGTGTTGGAAAACGAAGCTTTTTTTAGTGGAAGCAGTCTTGGATTTTCGAGACGTTTAATGTATTCATATAAATCTCTCTTTTGATCTATCTCTATTTTATGAATTTAATTTCCTTTTGGTTGTGGTTTTTATTTTTTGTTGTGTTTGTTTGGTTCAACTTATTCCTGTGGAAATGAGTGAAGGGGCTACTCAAATCAAAATCAATATCTTCTTTCGCATTTTTAACAAGGTATAAATCTTTGTTTTTGTTTCATTTATACCATCTCTATATTACATACTACATAATTACATAATGTTACCTATATTTTACGAAAGTAATTTAGAATGGACAAGGGTGCGTTTAGTTTTCATAACATGTTTTGAATCTGAAATTGCCAAAAAGATTGGGAATTTATCAAAGGAATTTGAATTTATATTAATGTTTTTTTTTGGTGCAAAACAATCACTGAGGAGTTAGGAATTCATCACTATGGGCAACACCCAATGGTCGTTGCACCACCGTTGCGGCTCTTGCACCACCGACCACTATCTACACCACCATCATCGGCGGTGGCGGCTGTGGTTGAGTTATGAGGGATGGATAGTTGGTGGATGCAACGACAGTGGTGGTTGAGATTTGGTATGCTTGGCGGTCACTAGTTGTAGATTCCAATTCCTTAGGTTGAGTCATTCACAATTTGAAAGGAATGTTGATGGGATTGGGTACTGAATAAACCATTTTGCGTACTCAAACCCGGCACAATACTAGCACGCGGAAGAAAGCCACGCGCAGGACTTGGTCAAAGCTCGATAAATGCTCAGTCAACAGTCAAAGGTTGGTCATATACCGGTCAAGGCGAATATCATGCATGGTCAATAGCCATGCATGAATCACGTAACTACACCAATTAAGGCGGTACTCGATTCCACTATTCCCTTCAATTTAGCTTTCCATATATCACCTTATTAACATAATTAAGGGTGATGGAGAAAACCTAACCATGGTTAGGACTTGGGTAATGGTGGCATACGGACTCTCCTATAAAAGGGTCACACCCCCAATAGGAGAGGACACTTTCTACTGACCTGGAGAGCTATCATACTAGATAGTATCCCCATTCACCCCGTTTTTGTTATAAACAACTACCTCGTGTAGTCGTCTCCACACCCACACAAACATTCTCCTTTGCAGGTCCTTTGTTCCATAGCTGCTAGTGAAGGATCAACTCTGTGGATACTAGTAATCTTATCATCCTTAACAGGTGGTGAGACTATTTGTTTCTTCATTGGCGCCATCCCTTACGGTTACAACCAATCTTTCAAACTAGCACAATGGCTTTCTCAAAGGATGGAAACAACAACACCGATGTCGAGACCACAGTCAACGAAGAAATCCAAGATGTTACACCAAACACAATTACCAAGAATGTGGCTCAGAAGCAACAAGCCTCAACATTCCAATTCCACCCAATAAGAGGAGGAGTAAATGGAGGAAAAAAGGCACAGGACAACCTTTCTTCGGTTGACCCGGATGAATGGTTAGCCCAACAAAACTCAAAGACGATTGCTGAGTACCAGAAGATGGTAATGAAACAAGCAAAACTCAAGACTCAGAAGGCGTTAAGTTTCGACTTGAGTGGGGATGATTCAGAATCCCCATGGAAGAACAACAGTGGTCGTCATGCAAAGGGACATCGTCAGGCGGTACGTGGTGGAGGCCGTGGTAGAAATACACACGGCCAGGACCCCGTCAACCTGAACGGTGAACCAGACGGCTACGAATCTGAAGACGAAGTATATCACGATACAAGTAAGAAGCAACATTCCAAAACTGCTGCCAGTAGCTTGGCTCCTAAAGATGATGATCTGTACAAGCCATACAGACCAAAGACTTTCGCAGAGCGTTCAAAGTTCTGCGCAAGGATTGCAGAAGCACCAATGCCACAAGAATGCAAGTTACCGAGTATGTGACACCCCAAGAAAATCCCACATCGGCCGTGGCCAGGAGAGATCCTTGGTTCATAAGTAATATCTTGCCTCTTAAATCACCAACGCGTTTTGGGGCTTAATGTTAGTGGATGAGAGGAGAACTCCACAGTTAAGCGTGCTCAGGTGGGAGCAGTTTCAGGATGGGTGACCTCCTGGGAAGTTTCCACCGGGGTACCCAAAAACAAATCCGTGAGCTCTGGGTGGGCAAAGCGGACAATATTGGTGGTGAGAGGGGCCGGATGTTACAGATGGTATCAGAGCCACTCCTGTGCCGTTCGGGATGGTGGGTACATACCTCATCAGGGACGATGAGACTCTAACAGGGGATGAATGTGACACCCCAAGAAAATCCCACATCGGCCGTGGCCAGGAGAGATCCTTGGTTCATAAGTAATATCTTGCCTCTTAAATCACCAACGCGTTTTGGGGCTTAATGTTAGTGGATGAGAGGAGAACTCCACAGTTAAGCGTGCTCAGGTGGGAGCAGTTTCAGGATGGGTGACCTCCTGGGAAGTTTCCACCGGGGTACCCAAAAACAAATCCGTGAGCTCTGGGTGGGCAAAGCGGACAATATTGGTGGTGAGAGGGGCCGGATGTTACAGAGTACCATCGGAAGATATGACGGTCTGCGTGACCCTGATGACCACTTGCACGCATTTGATTGCGCAGGCAGCTCCAAATTGTGGCCGGTGCAAGCTTGGTGCCACCTATTTGTACAAACACTAACAGGAGCAGCTAGAGTTTGGTACGAAAGTTTGCCGGTTGGAAGTCTCGTTGACTTCGATGATTTAATTAGAAAATTCAAAAACCATTTCTCTCACTTGCGCAAACATAAGAAGGACAAGGCTCACATCCTCTTGTGTTCGCGCAACGATAATGAGTCTTTGGAAGACTACATCGTCAGGTACAACAAAGAAGCACTCCAGCTAGGATGCGGAGAAGAGCTTACCCGAGCAGCCTTTATACACGGGGTAAGAAATGATGATCTGATGAAATGCTTAACCGGCAAAGACGGCGTGCCACAAGCTTGGGATGAAGTAATCGAAGCTGCCAAAGTTCACGCGTCTTCAGAACGCTCCTTCCATCGCAACAAAAACACACAACAAGGTAGCAGTCATCATGGACCCTCAAATAACGGAGGAAAGGGTAAACAGTCCGTTTGGTCAAGAATCTCAGGCACGGCGGAGGAAGGAAAATATTCTTCCTCGCAGGATGCAAGAAACATGCTGAGCTCAAGAGGGTCCCGCGACCACAAGGGGCATTCAAAGAAGAACTATGATTGGACACCATTGTCCAAAACACCATCCGAGGTATTAAAAACAGAGCAGATCCAATTTCCAAAGCCACAAGAGCTCTGTGGTGATAGGAAAAACGTGGATAGATCAAAGTATTGTGAATACCACGAGGACCACGGTCACATGACGGACAATTGCTACAGCCTGAAGATGGAAATTGAAAACGCCATCAAATCAGGTCAATTGACACACCTTGTAAAAAACATGAGAAGAAAACAGAGGGACTACACAGAAACAGGAGAACCCTCCCAAAAGAAGATACGCAATCTCAATGCGCATCACGTGTACAACGCCTCTCACAATACATGCAACATGATTCACAGGAACGCAAGTCACAAGCGTACCTTTACAGAGGCGAAGAACGATTCTTGGAAAGAAGAACAAGTGATAATGCCAAGGGTAAAGGGTGGAGCTTGCTCCACAGCTCCATTAATCATAACAGGGGTTGTTGGCCATTATCGAACACGATACATGTTCCTGGATAATGGCAGCAGCACTGACATCATGTACCAGCAGTGTTTCGACCAACTGGATGATGATGACAAGAAAAGAATAATACCAACAATGGAGCCAATCTCAGGTTTCATCCATGAAACAATTTACCCATTGGGCACGCTCACTTTCCCGGTAACACTCTCAGACGGGAAACACTCACGCACTGAAACGTGCGACTTTACCGTACTTCCTGTCAACTCTTCACATGATATCCTGCTAGGACGTGAAGGATTGGCAAAGTTCAATTGTAACGCTTCCACGCCACACCAGATAATGGGTTTTCTGACGCGAACAGGAGTCGCATTTATCCGTGGAAACAAAACATGTCATGCAACAGAAACATCAAGGCCTTCAAAGCAAGCAAAACCAACTGTTAGGACCGAACCGGAAAAATGGGTTATTAACCCTCTATTCCCGGAACAAACAGTTGTCATCGGCCATGCAATTTCCGACCCCATTCGCACTCACCTAAAACAGCTACTGACAAAGAATATGGACATTTTCGCATTCAAACCATCAGATATGGTTGGAGTTCCGCGACACATCGCGGAACACAGACTTAATGTTTATAAGAATGCGGAACCAGTCGTCCAGAAGAAACGAAGCATGGGGCCAGAAAAAACAAAGGCGATGAACGAGCAAGTGGAGGAACTCTTGAAGGCCGGTATATTGCGCAAAAGCAAATACCAAACATGGGTAGCAAACCCAGTCATGGTGGGGAAGTCCAATGGCACATGGCACATGTGCGTTGATTATAAAGATCTAAACAAGGCGTGCCCAAAAGACTGTTACCCACTGTCCGAGATCGACCTAAAAGTCAACTCTTTGGCGCCATACAGATTCAAATGCTTCCTCGATGCTTACAAGGGCTATCACCAGATACAAATGGCCAAAGAGGACGAGGACAAAACAGCCTTCCGCACAGATATGGGTACCTTTTGTTACACTAAAATGCCATTTGGGCTAAAAAACGCAGGGGCAACATATCAAAGACTAATGGACACCGCTTTTGTCAAGCAAATCGGTGTAAACCTAGAAGTATATGTTGATGACCTGGTGATCAAAAGCAGAGAAGAGGATCAAATGTTACTTGACATACAGAAAACTTTTGATCAGTTGCGAAGTGTGCGGATGAAGCTCAACCCAGGAAAATGTTCCTTCGGGATGGAGGAAGGAAAGTTTCTCGGAGTTGTGGTAACAAAAGATGGATTTCATCCAAATCCAGAGAAAGTTCAAGCAATTGACCGGATGCCATCCCCATCTTCAGTCAAGGAAGTACAAACACTAATGGGACGACTCGTAGCTTTGAACAGGTTCCTGTCAAACTACGCGTCCAAATCTTTCCCCTTCGTGGACACACTGAAACATTGTTTGAAGAAGTCCAACTTCAACTGGACGGAAGAGGCAGAAACCGCGTTCCAAGACATGAAGAAATGTTTGGGCAACTTGCCAACACTCACAGCTCCGCTACCAAAAGAACCACTTACCTTATATCTGTCCGTGACAGACAAGGCAATCGGGGCAGTTCTCATGGTTGACCGGAAAGGGGTACAAACCCCAATCTATTACGTCAGCCGCATGCTTCTAGACGCGGAAACACGTTATTTGACAATGGAAAAGCTGGTCCTGGCATTAATTCACGCGTCGAGAAGGTTGCGGAGATACTTTCAAGGACACCCGATCAACGTCCTCACAGATTTCCGCATCAATGATATCTTGCGCAAACCAGAACTCTCCGGGCGTTTGGCAAAGTGGGCAATAGAATTGGGTGAGCACTCAATTTCGTATAAAGCAAGACCCTCCTTCAAAGGACAGGTTCTTGCGGACTTCATAACAGAAGTCCCAGCAGACAAAGTTAAAGAGTGCGCCAACGAAACATCATCCAATTCGATCACGCCCGATGAAACCCAGATATGGAAGTTATACACAGACGGAGCCTGCAACGACGAGGGGGCTGGCGCAGGCCTACGCTTAATAACACCGGAGGGAAAAGAATACACTTATGCAATTCGGCTCGATTTCCAAACAACAAACAATGAGGCAGAGTATGAAGCTCTGATTGCTGGCCTGCGGATTGCCAAAAAGATGGGCGCGCAACACATCGAAGCGCATGTTGATTCAATGCTAGTCGCCAATCACATTGACGGCACGTATGAAGCAAGAGAACCGACCATGGTCCTATACTTGCAGCATACCAAAGAGCTAATGAATAATTTCTCTTACTGCAAAGTTAGTCATGTTCGCAGAAGCCAGAACAAGCCAGCGGACGCTTTGAGAAAAATGGCATCAACTGCATTCGACCACATGGCAAAGGATATCCGAGTTGAGACACTAGCCAAACCATCTGTTCCGTCGAAACAGGTGAACGTGGTCCAAACAGGAAAAGAATCTTGGATCACCCCAATAATGGCCTTCTTAACCAAAGGTGTTCTCCCGTCAGACAAAGCGGAAGCAAGAAAGCTGCAACACAAATCCTTGCATTATGAAGTAAATAATGGCATCTTATATCGACGGTCCTATCTTGGACCATTACTCAGATGCGTGGATTCCGCAGAAGCCACATACCTGATTAAAGACATTCATGATGGTACATGCGGACTGCATGCAGGACCCCGCATGGTCGTGGCTAAGCTTATGAATGCTGGATACTTTTGGCCCGGAATGCACCTTGACGCAGTTAAAGAATTACGGAAATGTGACGCATGCCAAAGACATGCACCAGGAACACTTAGGCCAAAGAACAACTTGGTACCGGTCACCGCAGCATGGCCATTTCAGAAATGGGCAATCGATCTCGTGGGACCCTTTCCCACCGCGCCAGGCAATGTCAAATACCTAATAGTCGCCATTGACTATTTCACCAAATGGATAGAAGCAAAGACATTAGCCACGATCGACGGGCGCAACATCAAGAAATTCATATGGGAGTTCATCATTTGCAGATTCGGACTGCCCATGGAGATTGTAAGTGACAATGGAACGCAATTTGCGGACCAGCACTTACAAGAATGGCTTCACTCCATGAAAATCAAACAAATCTTCACTTCTGTGGTGCATCCCCAGGGCAATGGTCAGGTTGAACGCGCAAACAGAAGTATTGTTGAAGGAATCAAAACACGCTTGGGAACAAAGCACAGCGGTTGGGTAGATGAATTACCACATGTCCTTTGGGCCCACCGTACACTTCCCAAAACAAGTAATGGGGAGACACCATTCAGCTTAACTTACGGAACTGAAGCGGTTATCCCAACGGAAGTTACAAACCCTTCCCCAAGAATTTTTCTTGCGCAAACAATCGACAACGACAAAGAGCTGCGGATGAATCTAGATTTTCTAGACGAGCGGAGAGATTCGGCTTGTGTCCGAGAAGCCGCATATAAAAGACAGTTAGAGAAATATTACAATGCGCGGGTCAAAGAACAAACTTTCCGCGTCGGTGACTTTGTCTTCCGCAACAATGAAGCTTCAAACGCGGAAAAACCAGGGAAGCTGGCCCCAACTTGGGAAGGGCCTTACAAAATTCAAGAAGTATTGGGAAAGGGGGCGTATGCCTTAGAACGATTAGATGGTTCGCCAATACCACGCACCTGGAATGCAGCTCAGTTACGTATATGCTACATGTAACCTACTACAATAATTTTGTAATAAGGAATTGATGTCCAAGTTCATTTATATTACAAAAAGCATTTTTTATACATACTGGTGGTCAGCAAATACAAACTACATACCAAAAGCATAGACCACTATCACATATACCAAACTACCAAAAAAGGGGGAACTACCAAACATACAAACTAAAACCCCATAGACACAGTGATCCAACAACCACTCAAAAAGAAAATACTTTACACATAAAGACTCCCACATAGGATAAATATCCTAACCCCTAATCTTCTTGGTGGTCGTCTTCTTCACATCTCCCAGCTTAGATAGCTTCTTCATCTTTAAAGGCTTTCCATCAGAGGTACCCTGATCATCTAAGTAATCAGGACGCATGTCCTCTTGTGAAAGCAGGAATGCACAATGTTCTGCCAAACGATCAAGAGCATCGGTGGAAGAACAATCATGATCAGGATGACGGGACAATCGGATGATACCCTGCATTGCTGAAATCTCCTTGGCACTTAGAACATTGCTTGAGGAGTTGGACGCCATTTTTTCAGAGAAAATGGTGTAAATTTTTAAGTATATGAAGAAATGAAGATGCACTTACTATATATAGAGGAGAGAGGTTACAACCATTAATTACCATTAATGGTAACCACTCAATTACCCTAGGGAAGTCTGACAGGCATTATGCCACCACCGTTACAACCGTCACATCAGGGGCAGACTGACAGCCACCTGCGTCAGATGTATAAAAGATGACATCATCCAATGATTACCATGCAGACGTGGAATATAAAAAGCACAAAAGCCACACTGTTCAACATACACAAAAACTACAGTGTTCATGACAAGAAATGTAGTCAAAGTAAAGCAACAATGTTCATCATACATAAAAAACTAAAGGTTCATATATTGGGAGATATCATCACTCCCAGCGCCCTCTGCGCGCTTTTCTTCAGCAGCGGATGACGTTCCTGCCTCACCATCAGTTGCCACCGTTTTGGCCTTCTCTTCCATCTGCGCTTTTTCAGCAAGCTCCGCACCAAGACGGTCAGACTTGATAAAATAATTGCGCAGCTCCCCAGCAGGATCATCTGTCTTCGCGCAAGCTTCTAACAAGTCAAAGACTTCAAACTTAAGATGCTTGTAATCATCATAGGCCTTGAGCAGTTCATCATCGTATGACTCATTCTCATACGGTCCGGATTCCTTTTCCTTGCCCTCAGCATGGTGGCAAAAGCCTTCTGAGAAACCGACCTTGATCCCTTGTTTTACGAAAGAACTGGAGATGCGAGCAATCACTTCTGTCAGCGCAGGATCGTTCCAAACACGCTTGAATACCTGCGCAACATAAGATAGCACATGAAACAAAATTCATAAGCCAATAACCAGAATACAAAAGGAAGATTTTATGACTTACCCCAGCAACTCCATCGCCCATCAACCATGCAATCCTCTCATTGGCAGCAACAGCCATTTCAGTGGCTTGCCCAAACAAAGCCTGCACTTTGTCTAATTCCATTTTTGCCTGCGTGCAAGAGGACTCCGCCAAGGCTTTCTCTTCCTAGATCTGGGCGTTCTCCAAAGTCAGCTCCTTCATTTTGGTCTCCGCATCAGATAAAGAAGAAGTTGCGCGAATAAGTTCATCATGCTGAGAATTATACTTTTGAATAGCATCAGCAAGTTCCGCTTACTTCTCTTCGGACACTGCCCGGCTTTGCTCCACCTCTTTCTTCAAATTGGCATTTTCAAGCTTCAATTCTTTAATGGAGGCCCGCAATTGCTCAGTTTCAAGGTTGGTCCTCTTACAAGCTACGGACCAAGCATGAGAAGCATCAGCCTTCTCCTTCTTCACTCTCTCCAACTCCTCCACAGCATCACGAGCAACCTTTTGGTGATGCTCAATCTCGGCACGAATGTCATGACGGGCACGCTGGAACTCTTCTTCCCGCCCCAACAACGCAGCTTCAAAATCTTTCAAATTCTGGTAATCTCTTTGAAACTCATTCTCGCGCCTAATAAGAGAACCAAGACCGCTGACACCCAGAGAAAGGTTCATTGCCATGTCAATGAATAAAGAGCGACGGTCAACACTATCCTGGTAATCGCGTTCCGCAGGAGGAACGGACATCATAACAAACTCTTGCGCATCAAGCGCATTTGTAAATCGAGTTGTATCCAGGATATCCCAACGCGGCTGATATGGTCTAGAGGAGTCAGCTGGGCGCGAGGAAAACATTCTCCGCCGAGGACCAGAGTTACCACCAACACTGGCGGAAGTGTCAGTGTAAACAACAGTAGACTCAACCACTGTGCGCTTGAACCTGGATGGATTCTCAGCTATAACTTGATCCTTCTTCCCACTATCAAGCGCCGCTTCAAATCCTTGTGACGGGCTTGGCTCATGCACCTGCTTCATCAAATCAAGACAACCTGTTCCCAGATTCGGAGTTTCAGACTCATCCACTCCCTTACCAACATCCTTCTCAATATCAGTCACCAACTCATCTTGGGCAGGCTCACCCTGCGGCATAACATCCTTCTCCACTTCAATACCCAAATCCCCTGGGATTGGCTTAGATTGAGACAGCAAATTTTCATCAACAACCGTCTCAGCTGTAACCGGTATCACTTGCGCGGTCACGTCAGTCGGCTGAACAGACAAGGATACATCCTTCAACGCCACAAAAGAATGCTTCTTCCGAGATTCTGCAAAAGGATGTTGCCCTACATAAAATGTTGTTCACAGTATTTTAACAAGTTTATCACAAACGTGGTAAAGAGGGAAGAAAAACGTATGTACTAGATAGATGCCTCAAAGTCTTCATAGGCAAATTCTCGCGTATAGGCGGAGGTTTAACAGGAATCTCCAGCTTGTCCGTGGACGGCCACGTCAATGGTTTGAATACATTTACCGGAACTGCGGAAATTGGTTCCGGTCGGGTGGCATCCAGATTCCCAACTGAAGATTGAGGAACTTGTACTTGTTTTTGATCCAGCTCGGTGATTCTCTGCTGATATAAATCCTCAGCAACATCACCCGACTGGCGGATGGGAGAAGAGCGCCTAGCGCGCTTATGCTCCAGTTCCGTGTCAGACTCTGTCAAATCTTCGTCAACTTCTTCAACTATGATGGGCGCAGCGGGTGGTTTGGCCCTCTTGCTGGCCATAGCGCGCTTCCTCGAAGTACTAGTTCCTGGCGCGGTAACCACATCTGTATCAAATTAAACTATGCGTAAGGAATGAGTTAAGAAGTTACAAAGACTAACCAAAGGACTCCTTGCGCTCTGAAGTAACTTCCTCAACATCATTTTTAGCTTTCCTGCGGGGTTGTATACCCGCACCTACCACGAAGAATGCGCTGAATCAGTACGCAGAACGCGTACCTAATGCGCTTCCTTCGCATATATAAAAGGAAAATAATCATAACAAAACGTACGTGTAAAGTTCACAAACCTGTCCGAACATACTGCTTCGGATGATCTACAAGATTGGGATGCAAAAAATTCCCACGTGTTCTCTCAGACAAGCGCGGCACACCGGCAACAACCGGAGTATACAATACCTTCGCCTCACCACGCTTGGCAAACAGTTGAAACAGGGAGACATCTGGATGAATAAGAAACATGTGAGCAATAACACAAAGCAAGACTATGAGACAAAAAACAAATATAACTTCAATACCTTTTGGGGGATTTGGATCCTGACCCTCAGGGCAGATAAGGCTAATTCCCAGCAAATTCAACATGCTCTCCGGACATTCATCCATCATCAAGGGAGTAGCATGATCACAGAACGTTTTATACCAATCTTGATCTTTAAATCCCACCATAGGGGGAATTCAGCAATCTTTTCCTTCAAACCTAACACCATCCATTGGAAGAGTGCAGGAATCACACCATGTTTGATATAGAAAAACTTGTCTTTCCATTCGTACATGGACTTCACTTTCTCCGATACAAGCTGTTTAATTTTCCGGCGAATACCTAAACTGAACCAACCACTCCCACCACGTGCTGCTTCAAGAACATAGAACACATTCAATCTCTCCCAGGTAGGTTCAATCTCCAACGATCGGCATGTAGCTTCAAAATGCAATATTCGGCACCACCCATAAAGGGTCAATTGTGTAGGGTGCACTCCATATTTCAACAACACGTCCACCACAAACTTGGTGGCTGGCAGACGGAAGCAGCACTTGGTAAACGTTGCAGCGTACAAGGCAATTTTACCAGGAGGGGCCTTCAAAGCAGTTTTTCCCTCAGCAGGAAGTTCAGGCTCCCATTCCGGCAAAATGCCGTACTGATCAAGAAAACTCAAATAGGAGGCTTCATCCCACTTGATAGTGGTGGCCTCTATACTTTTGGATGATTCTTTCCCCAGATCTTTAACGGAATCTGATGTTTTACTTGACTCCTGCACATCTTGGGAATCTTGCGACATAGTGAAAGATATGGTGGTTTTGGGAAAATAGAGACGTTGAAGAAAGAAATTCAAACTCTGAAACAGTTGAAATGGAAAAGCAACATTCAAAATTTAATTTATAGGCTTTGCAATTAATGTGCCTGACGTCATGAACAGGCTTTTCGGAGATGAGCCCAATGGGGTAATGACACGTGTGTAGTGGAAAACAAACCGACGTCACACGCGCCTCACGCGCCCACTCGCCTGACAACCGCCGCTCAAACGTCTCTGCACACGTCTCAACTGACAGAAGTCACGTCAATTCCACTCGCCATATGGACCACAAATTTTCAAATAAAAGGGGGAAGTGACAACTGTCCACACATGCAAACTGACGTGTCTCAATTATTGCGGACAGCTGACGTAAATTTCAAAACCCGTTCTCCGCACAAGATTTACGCAAACACAGATCGTCTTATCTTAACACACACACGTAAAGGCAGTAAGCAGCGGAAAGACCATAGGCAACAACTCACTACAAATAAGTCCAGCATCCCTCACATCTCTTCATTACTTCTTAGATAAGAGACACACTGGATTGGGGGGACTTGATGGGATTGGGTACTGAATAAACCATTTTGCGTACCCAAACCCGGCACAATACTAGCACGCAGAAGAAAGCCACGCGCAGGACTTGGTCAAAGCTCATTAAATGCTCAGTCAACAGTCAAAGGTTGGTCATATACCGGTCAAGGCGAATATCATGCATGGTCAATAGCCATGCATGAATCACGTAACTACACCAATTAAGGCGGTACTCGATTCCACTATTCCCTTCAATTTAGCTTTCCATATATCACCTTATTAACATAATTAAGGGTGATTGAGACAACCTAACCATGGTTAGGACTTGGGTAATGGTGGCATACGGACTCTCCTATAAAAGGGGTCACACCCCCAATAGGAGAGGACACTTTCTACTGACCTGGAGAGCTATCATACTAGATAGTATCCCCATTCACCCCGTTTTTGTTATAAACAACTACCTCGTGTAGTCGTCTCCACACCCACACAAACATTCTCCTTTGCAGGTCCTTTGTTCCATAGCTGCTAGTGAAGGATCAACTCTGTGGATACTAGTAATCTTATCATCCTTAATAGGTGGTGAGACTATTTGTTTCTTCAAATGTCAAAATCTTTTACATTTAGAGATTTGAGTGAATTAATTTTAATTACACGTTTTCTTTCAATCACACACATTAAAAAATGTAAATTAAATATTTCTAAGATTTCTGTGTTGGAAATTCATTATGTTTTTTTCTTCGGAAATAATATCCCCTGAAATTCATTTGTGTAGGTTGTTCAAATGGTTTCACTCATGGATCGTCTGCTTAAGTTGGAAAATCTTGACTTACATTTAACACCATACAGGGTATTAGCCACTAGACATGATGAAGGTATGTTGTAATTCATAAAATCCAACTCTCTAGCTCAGGTGTGATTATATCATCAATAAAACCTTGATTGTAAACTTTTTAATGTATTTACTTATTTATTTTTCACGTTTTAGTCTTTTTACATTTTTTTTAAAAAACAAAAAACATTAAATGAAAATGAGAAAATAAAATGACTTAAATTAGGAACTCATTAAATTTCCTTATTACATTCAAATTACTCATTTACTAAATTTATTGTAATTTATATTGGTAATAAGTTAAATTCATCATAATTAATACGCCTAATTTCATTTGAATTACTTTATTTTCAAACATTCAAAATCAAAATTTAAAATAAAATCCGGTTTTTAAAATTAAAGACATTTAAACACAAAATAAATGCTTAATTATTTGATTTGTCACATTACTATTTTTACCGTATAATTAACATTTATCATGATTTACGCAACATTGAAAACATCTAATGTTAATAATTATGATTACCATTTCATTAATAACCTTTAAACACAAAAAAATTTTAAAAAAAATCTGGTTTTTAAAATTAAAGACATTTAAACACAAAATAAATGCCTAATTCTTTAATTTGTCACATTACTATTTTTAGCGTATAATTAGCATTTATTATGATTTACACAATATTGGAAACATCTAATGTTAATAATTATGATTACCATTTAATTGATAACCTTTAAACACAAAATTATTAATCATATATAAATACATTTATAAATGTATTTTTAAACATTCAAAATCAAAATTTTTAAAAAAAAAATCCGGTTTTTAAAATTAAAGACATTTAAACACAAAATAAATGCTTAATTCTTTGATTTGTCACATTACTATTTTTAGCATATAATTAGCATTTATCATGATTTACACAATATTAGAAACCTCTAATGTTAATAATTATGATTATCATTTCATTAATAACCTTTAAACACAAAATTATTAATCCTATATAAATATAAATACATTTATAAACAAAGTTAAATTTGAATTTTTTTCATCATAATTAATACGCATATTTTCATTTGAATTACTTTGTTTTCAAACGTTCACAATCAAAATTTAAAAAAAAATCCAGATTTTAAAATTAAAGACATTTAAACACAAAATAAATGCTTAATTCTTTGATTTGTCACATTACTATTTTTAGCATATAATTAGCATTTATTATGATTTACACAATATTGGAAACATCCAATGTTAATAATTGTGATTACCATTTCATTAATAACCTTTAAACACAAAATTATTAATCCTATATAAATATAAATACATTTATAAACAAAGTTAAATTTGAATTTTTTTCATCATAATTAATACGCCTATTTTCATTTGAATTACTTTGTTTTCAAACATTCAAAATCAAAATTTAAAAAAAAAATCCAGATTTCTAAAATTAAAGACATTTAAACACAAAATAAATGCTTAATTCTTTGATTTGTCACATTACTATTTTTAGCATATAATTAGCATTTATCATGATTTACACAATATTGGAAACATCCAATGTTAATAATTGTGATTACCATTTCATTAATAACCTTTAAACACAAAATTATTAATCCTATATAAATATAAATACATTTATAAACAAAGTTAAATTTGAAGTTTTTTCATCATAATTAATACGCCTATTTTCATTTGAATTACTTTGTTTTCAAGCATTCAAAATCAAAAATTTTAAAAAATCTGGTTTTTAAAATTAAAGACATTTAAACACAAAATAAATGTTTAATTTTTTGATTTGTCATATTACTATTTTTAGCATATAATTAGCATTTATTATGATTTACACAATATTAGAAACATCTAATTTAATAATTATGATTACATATACTAATTATCCTTTTATTTACACATACTAATTATCATTTTATTTACACAGTTACTATGATTCAAAGTCCTTACATAAGTTGT
Organism: Ambrosia x helenae; assembly: GCA_030844895.1. Taxonomy (NCBI): domain Eukaryota; kingdom Viridiplantae; phylum Streptophyta; class Magnoliopsida; order Asterales; family Asteraceae; genus Ambrosia; species Ambrosia x helenae. Next base: position 106,754,179 of record CM061229.1, on the reverse strand, counting down.
GTCAACTCTTATTAATACATTAATTGATCCTATTAATTGCCCTATATTATCCTAATATTAGTTTAGCTTATATTGGTAATTAATTAAATGGATAATTATCAATTTCAAATTTCAAATTAAAATTCGAAATATTTAAATACGAATTAGACAAAATTTCAAAATATGAATTTTGTTTAATAATGGTAACAAATTACACATACTAATTATGCTTTTAATTACACATTTTGAATGACTTAGAGCATGTTTGGCTCTCCTTATTTCCACCTCCTTATAACTTATAACTTTTTCAAAAAGATAATAAGTTACAAAAAGTGTTTGGCAAAAGGAAAAGGACTTTTTGTTTTAACTTTTTGTAAACCTATGATAAGTTGTTTTGGAAAAGTAAGGGAGAAATGACTTTTTGAACCTCCTTATAACTTATTGATGGTTATTTACCTATATGCCCTTATTATATCCTTACACCTTCCATCCTTATACCCTTTTTGGTCATTTTACCTAAATAAGTTAAACCAAACACTTTTTTACAAACTAACTTATCAACTTATTGTTTTTCCCCACCACATAAGCTAATCCAAACACTTTTTTAAAAACTCATTTTTAAAAAGTCATAAGTTGATAAGTCCTTTTAACAAAAAGTCATTTTTACCTCAAATAAGTTTATCTAAACATGCCCTTAATGTTTTAAAAAAATTAAAATTTTTTATTAAAGTTAATAATGGTCGCCATTACAAAACTATTTATTATCTTTAAATTATGATTTCCTACTATATTTAAAATATAACAATTAATAATTTTGGTTGTAACTTTCTCAAATTAATTACAAGTAAAAATTAAAATTTTAAATACTATAATTTGAAATTATAGATTTATGTTAAATTTTAAAAATATTTGAATACTAAATGTTTTATTTAAATATTTAATCTCAAAAAATTGAATTTAAGATATATGGTAACATTTATATTTAGATTTAATTAACACATTTAAAATATTTAATTCAAATTTTTGAATGATTTGAATCTTTCAAATTTTGATTTATAGAATTTGAATTGATCGATTTTAATTAAACTTTATAAATATTCAAATATTAAATGTTCTATTTAAGTATATAACTTCATATTTCGATATCTATAATTTTAAATTTTTTTAACATTATAGAATTCTAAATTTTGAATAATAATGGTAACAATAAGACTTAATTATAACATTTAATTCAAATTTTGCATTATCTGAATATTTTAAAAAATATCAAACTTTGAATTTAAATTAATAGTTGTAACAATTAATCCTACTATGACCATTAAAATAGAGTTATTATAATTAGAGATTTCCTAATATATTTAAAATTTAACAAATAATAGTTTTGATTATAAACTTCTCTAATCAGTTACAAGTTAAAATTCAAATTTTGCTTATTAGAATTTGAATTGATAGATTTCAGTTAAAATTTATATCTATTCAAATATTAAATATTAAATATTAAATATTCTATTTAAATATATAATTTCATATTTCAATAACTATAATATAAATTTTAAAATTTTGTTAACATTATAAAAATTCTAAATTTTGAATTTTAGATAATAAAGGTAACAATTAGACTTAATTATAGCATTTAATTCGAATTTTGAATGATTTGAATATTTTAAAAAATTTCAAACTTTTAAAGTTAATTTAATAATTGTAACAAACAATCCTACTATTACCTTTAAAATAGAGATATACTAATTAGATATTTCTTTATATATTTAAAATTTAACAAATAATAGTTTTAGTTACAAATTTCTCAAATTATTTACAAGTTAAAATTCAAACTTTGAATACAAAAATTTGAATTGATAGATTTCAATTAAACTTTATAAATATTCAAATATTAAATGTTCTATTTACGTATTTCATATTTTAATATCTATAATGGTAACACTTAGACTTAATTATAACATTTAATTCGAATTTTAAATGATCTGACTCAAACAGTATCTTACTTTTAAATTTTTATCATAAATATGTTTTACTACAATTTATTTTTTACTAGATAATGCTCCTCAAATACCATCTGATAACAAGATTCTAGTGAAGTTCCAAAGGCGTTAATTCCCAATATCCGTATGTTTCGCAATGACCATCAATAAAAGCCAAAGACAGTCTCTATCGAAGGTTGGATTGTATTTAAGAGACCCTGTATTCTCACATGGCAACTTTATGTCGCATTGTCAAGAGTTAAAAGCAGGGCAGAGGTGAAATTACTTATACTTTATGGTGATGGGAATGTCAAAACTAAAACAAAAAATGTGGTGTATAAGGAAATATTTAGTGATATTTGAATAAAAATTGTATTCGTTGGTTTTAAATTTTAATAAAATATTTCTACTGTATTTTTCTTATACGTTATACTACTCCAAATAATTGTACGTTGGTGAACCACGTGTCCACGCGGGCAAATATCTAGTAACAAATTAAAGAAAACAACCAAACCCTAATTTCACTATCAATCGTCACTATCCTTTCAAATTTCGTGTATGATTCACACATCATGTATAAACAAACTATTCTCACATCTACTACGTTACGTAAACGCTAACAACATTAAGATATGATTCATGAACAATTTAGGGTTTGAGAGGAAGAGAAAACAATAACGGTGAATTTAAAATTTCCAATAACATATATGACGCGGTGATGAACAATGGGGTTTACGAATGTTTAAGGTTTGGTGATTGTTAATTTGTTAAAGCAGAGGCACGTTTTGATGTAATTTGAGCGAGAATGGTTATATATACATATATATATATAGGGGAATTCTAGATTGAAAACCACCTTCACTTGAGAAAACCATGCAAACCCTTTTATATGGTTGTGATTGTTCCACGTATGGGACTTTGAAATTGATTACAAGGTTACTTTTGGTATTTTTGTTTTTGTTACTGTGCTCCCTGACAAAAGTTGAAAAAGTCTCTCTCTCACTTTAAACTAGTACTCTTTCTCTCACTCTCTCATTCTAGAAAAACAACCCCTAACCTTCACATTATCAAAACATTCTCTCTCTTTTTAATTCCAGATCTCCTTACAAAATTAAAGATTTCATTACATTTTGATTTTGATTAGCAAAGATTTTATCATCTCCACAAAGTTCAAAGATTTTATCAACTCCACGACCTTCACATCTCCCTCTCTCTATTTTGTTTATTTTTACACTACCTAAATTCTCACGGGGGTGCTAAGACATGGGTTAGAGGAGGAGGTACGATGGAGGCAATTCCGGTTTGTTGTCGAACAGGTACGATGGTGAGATCTGATTTGGGTTAGAGGCGGAGGTACGATGATGAGATCTGATTTTATCAACTTGGTAGGGATGGTATGACGGTCAGTCGAAACAGGGGTGGTATGAAGACTTTTTTATTCTTTATTTATGTTAGATCAAATTCAAAGAAAGTTGTTTTATAACTTTATTCATGGGCTTTTTTTATTAATTAGTTTTGGACGCATTTCTGTACATGAGTACCATTTATGTGGCAAATTTTGTTAATCTAATTTATGATGTTTGGTACTGTAGTTTGTTAGTGAAGATATATTTTAATCATTGGTTTCTGAAATTTGATCATCATATGTATTTTAATCTTTAAGCCGGTTGACGATGATGGGTATGACGATCGGTGGAAACAGGTTAAGTTATTATTGGTGATTTAAAAGGTTGAACAGCGGTGACGAGACGATTATGATTGTGGGTTTGCGAGAACATGTGTTTTTGTTGTGGGGTATAATTTATTATATGTTTTTTGTGATATAAATTTGTGAAAACATATGTTTTTGTTGTTGGGGTATAATTTATTATATGTTTTTGTGAGATAAGTTGTGAAACATATGTTTTTGTTGTTAGGTTATAACTTATTATATGTTTTACAACGAACAAAAACATATGTTTGTTACGTCTGTTAAAAAAACAACAAAAAAACATCTGTTAGAATCGTAAATAAAATAACATAGAGAAGAGATAGGAGAGAGGAGAGAGGAGATAGGAGAGAGAGAAGAGATGAAAGAGGAGAGAGAAAAGATGAAAGAGGATGAAAAGGGAGAGAGAGAAGAGATGAAAGAGGAGAGAGGAAAGTAATTTTTTGACATTCTTGCCCTTTTGTACTTGTTGGTATTAACTTTTTTATTAAAATAATCAAAAACAATTACAACCATAGATCATAGAGAATGGAGGGTTAAGATGGGGGTTTTCAAGGTTTTCTTAAGTGGAAGGGGTTTCGAAAATATCCTTCCCCTATATATATATATATATTTTTTGTGAGAAGTGTGAGAACCAATAATAGTGCGGCCTATTTTATTATATAGAAGGGTAACATTGTAAATTGCATTGCTAATCTTATTTTAGGAGATAATGGCTAATTAATTTCGTGTTTAATTTAGGAGCATTCTTAGGGATTTTGTTTCACATCTCACGAATTTTTATAGAGTTTTTATTAACATTCAGCACATTATCATTCATTTACTGAATTATATACGACCAAAACATCATTCATATTGGTGTGTTTTACTGATGTGAGTACATGGTGTTTTACTGGTATACCATAAGGTTTGAAGGAAATAACACACCTTTTGTGTTATTTTTATAAGGAGTTTTACTGATGCAAAAAATATGGTTTTTTTTATGCACATTGGTGTTTTATTATAGTCTTGTAAGTTGCTTCATCAACAAGGTGTTTTTACGTTCATACCCGTGTGTTTTATCACCATATTCTCAACTTTGTGTTTTAAACAGTCCCGTGTGTTTTATCATCATCTTCTCCATAATCCAGTGTGTTTTATTTTCATCATACACCATTAGTAACACATTCAAAAACACAACTATACATACATTTAAAATGTGTTTTAAATTCAAAAAACACTAAACCATTCAAAAACACAACTATATGGTTTCGAGCATGTACCTGTTTGATACTTGCTCCCGTGTTCCCTTTCGTTACTGATCCATTAGCCCGAGTCGTTACTTGACTTGGTCCTTAGTGAGCATGCTATCAGCCGTGCTCCCGAAACCTCTACAACCTCGTTTGGTGAATCATTTGATCCTCTCTCGATCAAATAAAATGTTATCATCCCTGTCACATTTGTAATATCAATTAATTAGTAACATGACATTTCAGTATTAGTATGCATCACTACAATAGTGATGTTAGAATTCTTGTTATGCGAGATTTTCGTTGCCCAAATCAATCTTTTGGATAGGCCCCATGAGTACCTAACCATTTCCTAGCATAGCTTTTTAGATAGCGTGTATCTACACGATATAACTATTGATTACCTATAACAATTTCCGATCAAACCGGATGTTATTACAAGCATTACTTACCGGATTCGTTGATCAAGCCTAGAACCGAACACCCTTCAACACTTGAGCGCACAGTTTGAGTCCAAGTATCCTTCTCGACACTCGGATCCCTCAAACCAGTGGCTCTGATACCACTTGTAAGACCCTAACCCGAAATCACGCGATTATTGCTTAATCTTACGGGTTTTGACCTTACCTAGCACCATTACACAAAGAATGGTTAGTGAGTGGTCAAATGAAACATTTAACTAGTACGATAGTCGTTACACGTCGAAACGGAACGAACCAGGCCAAACGGCCCTTTATCAGGAGAACAAACTGCTACAACTTATGCGCAGCAGCTGTTCGGATCGCTTTTACCCCTTCTAAAACCCAAAATCTGACTTCGACTTTCAAATGAGAATTGTTCTACGCTCCGAGAGCTTTCCAGGCATATAACGAACACCTCCTAACGATTTTTCTATGATTTTATATGGAATTTTAAAGATCGTGCTGACATGCAGGTCTATTCGCGCGGCCGGTCAGTTTAAGCGCGCGGCCGCGCAAAGCTTCTGATCGTTTTTTGGTGATTTTTAAGCATGGAAATCATGTCGCAACCGCATTTGATGATTCCCGAAGCCTAAGTATTGACTTGCCGACTAAATAAACCTTTGTTTGACAGAAATCATTGCCCGGTTTATGTCGCCATGATCCGGTTCTTAGTTTTGAATGCTTATGGCGACTTTTACACAAATCGACCCATTTAGACATTGAACTGAAGCAAAACACCATTCGACCACGCGCAATGCGTATAGTTTATGTTGTCAAGTCATTAGACACTTGATCAACTAA